>CM056491.1:52685804-53410490 GCA_029783415.1 Anisodus acutangulus
TGTATTTTTGCGAGGTTGTTTTCACGGCTTGAACTTGTGACCTCCTGTTCACGTGTCAACAACTTTATCAGTTATAAGTTCGGTAAAAAGAATAAATAAATAAATACGTAGAGCTTTTTTCATTTACAGATTTGTTGGTTTATTACTTTTAAAGATGCACATTCGACAAGCATGAAAAGAGTATATACGGACGGTGCAGAACAGTAGGAAACAAGATTTGTGATAGCGCTGTAAAACTGTTAAGTCCTTTTCCAATAGCTACCCCACTGTCTTTTTTACTACTATAGATTTATTTTAATTTATATGCCGTAATTTGACATGTCTTGAAAATAAAAAAAGATGTTTTTGATAGAATACGGTGTATAGTGTAATTAGAGTATGAACTTAATAATTATCATAATTGTAGAATTTTTGTACAAGTAGAATTAAAATATTAGAAGTATAGTAGAAATATGATTTTTCATATTTGGAGATTGTAACTTGTATATATACCACATTCATTAATGAAAATAATGAAGACATTATATTCTTTCATGGTATCAGAAGTCTAGGTCTAAAATACCTCCCATCCCAATTTTCTTCCGCTACTCTTGGCTCAAATTCCGAGAACCCTTCTCGGTTTCCGATCGTCTTCTTCCTCCTCCCTTCTCAAATTTTCTTCCAAATCCCTAATTCTCCTATTGTTCTTTCGTTATGTCTACGTCAAAGAACATATTTCATCAAGCCCTTACAGTTTCCAACATCAAGAACTGAAAGAAATAATCCCCTTGATTATTTTCATTGATTGAAAATGTATATATACAAGTTACAAAATAGGAGAATCTTATTCCTATTCTATTCCTAAAATCTTATTCTACCATAATTCTAACTATACAATTATGGTAAGTGTATAATCCTAATTTAGGTAACAAATACATTACAATATTCCAACAATATATACCATATATACACCAATCAGCCAGCCCGTGATGGGCCACTGATTATGTCTGTGATGGGCCACGGCCATGGGCCTCATCCGAGATTGTTGTGCTGCTTTGGTCCATTTGCCCGTGATATACACTTCTGTATATTGGGTGTATATCACGGGTATATTGTATTGTTTAACACACCCCCACAGTCATAGTGGGCGGTCTTCGAACGCTGAGACTGTTCCTAAAATCTTCAAAGAATACCGAGGGAAGACCCTTTGTAAAGATGTCTGCAACTTGATATCTTGACGGGACATGACAGACGAATACCTGCCCCCGAGCAACCTTTTCACGGACAAAGTGAATGTCCATTTCGATATGCTTAGTGTGTTGGTGCTGAACCGGATTACCTGAGAGGTAGATGGCACTAACATTATCACAATATACTAAGGTTGCCTTCTGAATGGGACAATGAAGCTCTAACAACAAGTTACGTAACCAACATGATTCCGAGACCACATTAGCTACCCCTCGATATTCTGCCTCGGCACTTGAGCGGGATAGACTCGTCTGACGCTTCGCAGACCAGGAGACCAAGTTGTTTCAAAGGAACATACAATAGCCAGACGTAGACCGTCTGGTGTCCGGAAAACCACCCCAATCCGCATCTGTGTATGAGACAAATGTGGATGTCGATGAAGGATACAAATGTAAACCATAGTCCAGTGTACCCTGAATATACCGAATGATACGTTTAATTGCATTCATGTGCTCAACTCTGGGATCATGCATAAATAGACACACCTGCTGAACAACATACGTAATATCCGGTCTGGTAAAGGTAAGATACTGAAGAGCCCCTGCAAGACTGCGATAGGGGTCGGATCCTCGTAAGGGACGCCGGCCGCGGCACCAAGTATGGGCTTAGTATCAACTAGAGTGGAAGTGGACTTACAGGATGACATCCCAGCCCTCTCGATGATCTCAGTCGCATACTTTCTTTGAGACAAAAATAAAACATCTTAATGACGTTTGACGGCAATCCTGAAAAAGTAACTCAAGGGCCATAAGTCTTTCATAGCAAACTCAGAACTGAGCATGGCCATGATAGACAGGCGTAAGGCATCGGAAGAGGCAGTCAAAATTATATCATCCACATATAACATAATGTAGGCCAAGGATGAACCACGACGGTAGATGAATAATGAATTATCTGACCTGCTGTGATTGAACCCAATAGTCGAAAAAAAGTCAGGAAACCTCGTATACCAGGCCCGTGGAGACTGCTTAAGCCCATAAAAGGACTTATTCAACAAACAGACATGATTAGGACGGTTAGGATCCCTGAACCCCAACGGCTGATGCATATATACTATTTCCTTTAGATCATCATGTAGGAAAGCATTCTTGACATCCAACTAATGAATAGGCCATGCCTTAGAAAGAGCCAGGCTAAGCACAGTGCGAATGGTAGCCGGCTTGACCACCGGACTAAACGTCTCCCCACAATCTATCCCAACCTGCTGAGTCTTACCATCACCCACAAGTCACGCCTTATGTCGAGCAAAGGACCCATCGGAATTCTCCTTATGAGCAAAAATCCACATAGACCTGATAATAGTAATATTAGATGGACGAGGCACAAACTCCCACGTCTTATTATCAATAAGAGCATTATATTCATCAGTCATAGCAATTTTCCATTTCGGGTCGTTTAAGACGGACACAAGATTACGGGGTAAGGGGGATTTAGAGACATTAGAATGTAAATTAAAATGTATTTTAGGTGTAAACATACCCCACTGACTACGAGTGACCGGTCTATGACTCGAGGAAGAATTGAGTGAATTTTGGGAATTTCTTTGGGCTCGGGACGGTGGCGTGACGATGGGCTCTTGGCAGCACTCTTGGCCCAAAACTGGACGTAGAAGCTGGGCCGAGAACGGTAACATGGACTGGACCAGTTCCAGTGGTGGGCTGGACTGGCCTAATCACTAAAACTGGCCTAGTGAGAGGAGTGGGTAGTGCTAACCGAGACGTGCCATGGGACCAGCGGGCAGTGGGCCCGCTGGAGAGTTTTGGGTGCGGGAGATGTCCGAAAAATACCGAATAATATACGATGATATTTGGTCATCCAAAACATTATACGAACTAGGCTCGGGAGTATGAACTTTCGTAAAAGGAAATTGGGTTTCATCAAAAATGACATGGCGATTAATTATGATTTTCTTGGAGGATAAATCAAAGCATTTGTAACCACGATGATTAGACAGATAACCCAAAAACACACACGGAGTAGACCGAGCCTGAAGTTTGTTAATTGTGGTGGAAGGGAATAACGGATAACACAAGCACCCAAAGACCCGAAGATGAGAATAAGACGGGTTCTTATTATATAAGATTTGGAGGGGGAAGAATATGTCAGACCTTTGGAAGGAATTATGTTAAGGAGATATGTGGTCATTTGTAGAGCATGATGCCAAAAATATGGGGGTATGGAAGCATGAATTAAGAGAGTTCGGACAATGTTATTTATGGAACGAATTTTCCGTTCGGCTTTCCCATTTTGTGAAGATGTATGAGGACACGAAAAATGAAAATTGATCCCATTATTAGCACAGAACTTCCGAAACTCCCTATTGTCATACTCTTTCCGATTATCACATTGAATATTTTTTATTTCTCTTTCGAATTGGGTACGAATGAACGCTCTAAATTTGAAGACTGAAAACACTTGTGATTTATTCTCAATTGGAAACGTCCACAAAAAATTAGAATAATCATCTAAAAAGATAACATAATATCGATAACCTAACAAACTAAAAACAGGAGACGTCCATAGGTCGCTATGAATAATATCAAATGGTATTGACGTATGAGAATTTGAGTCTACAAATGACAACTTAACAATTTTTCCTAACGAACAAGATTGACAAATTGGAGTACGACTCGTACCCTTACACGAAATAAAACTATTTTTATCTAAAGCGGATAAAATAGAGGATCCCGGATGACCAAGGCGAGCATGCCATAAGGAAGGAGAAATGGTTGCAAAGGCGAATGGCAAAGCTTGACTCGATGGACTGAAACCGGGCATGATAGGATACAGATCCCCCCTACTATCACACCTCATGAGATGACTCCCCATCTTGAAATCCTTCACAGAGAAACCAAACAGATCAAATTCAACAAAAATGGAATTGTCAGTGGTGAACTTTCAGACAGACACTAAGTTTTTAATCAATTTGGGGGCATGTAAAGTATTTTTCAAGATAAGGGGTGGATTGGGGGGAGACAACATTTTTTACCATAACCCAGAATTGGAATAGAATTGTCATTACCAACAATTACACCCCGAGGGTTGCTCAAATTGGAATAAGATGAGAGAGTACCTGAATCGGAAGTCATGTGGGTAGTGGCACCGGTGTCCATATATCAATTTGGGTCCAGTTGAGTGAACCCCAATGTGTGCATCGCAACCTCGATATCGGTCTGAGTAGGGCCTACTGCATGATGGCATTGCGGAGGTCGGGGCCCAAGTATTCCAGGGCGGATCAACCGGGTCGTAGGCTGGCGCCGCGAGCCATCGGCGATGGGCCGCCACTGCTGATTGTTGGGCCTGAAAGGCTAGCCAGCCCACTGGCTGCTGGGATTTGCTAGAAAGTAGAGGTTGCTGGCCCACGGCCCACTGCCATGGGCCCCACAACTGGGACCAGGGGGTGGTGGGCCATTGTTCACTGGACGGGGCCCACTGCCTGCTTGCTGACCACCGGAACCGCCGCATTTTCCCTCGCAGTTTTTGTTATTATTCTTACACCGCCACCATGAGTATGGTTTTGGCCCGAATTCTCAACAAAACCCGAAGAACTTGGGGAGGACGCCATCATGACGACGTGGCTTGCTCCGATAGCCGCCTTTTTAGCCAAAGCGACTTCTTCTAAAGTAAGCATAGAGCGGGCTTGATAAAAGGCGGAAAGAGGGTTGCTTTGACGAAGGAGAGTTCCAACACCATTATAGGCCTCCCAAAGGTCGGCAACCAATTGTAGAACCAGACGATTATTTGTTACAGGTGCGCCAACATTACAGAGTTGATCCGCCAACTCCTTGAGTTTCTTGCAATATTCAGAGACGTTTGAAAATTCTTCCATGCGAACTAGAGAGAATTCCTGCTCGAGTGTGACGACACGTGAATGTTGGTTATCTTGGAATATGTCACGTAATCTATTCCAGGTAGCCATAGCCGTGGTATCCGGCTCAATAATCGTTTGTAAAAGGTCAACCGAAATAGTAGAATAGATCCACTGGAAAACGGTAGCATCAAGAGTAATCCATAACTGAGGATCCTCCGCGGGAAGAGGTGTAGCGGGAGGAATTATGTGATGGATAACTTGATGGGAGATAGCGTGAATTTTAAACAATTCTGCCCACGTCGCATATTGGACATTTTCCATCTCAAACACAATAGGGATACTGTTCTTGACGTTAGAAACCATGAGGGCATGATGATAATTGCTCTTAGACATATTGAAAGAACAACGAAGGAGGGGAAATTTGGGAATAGAAGAGAGATTTTGAGAGCGGAAGACAAATTTTGGAGGAAAAAACCCGAGAGGGGGAGGGGGGGTCGGCCGAAGTGTACAAAATTTTGGGAGAGAAAATTTTGTTAGACCTAGTCTCTTGATACCATGAAAGAAATAATTCCCTTGATTATTTTCATTGATTGAAAAGGTATATATACAAGTTACAAAATAGGAGAATCGTATTCCTATTCTATTCCTAAAATCTTATTCTATCATAATTCTAACTATACAATTATGGTAAGTGTATAATCCTAATTTAGGTAACAAATACATTACAATATTCCAACAATATATACCATATATACACCAATCAGCCAGCCCGTGATGGGCCACTGTCATGGGCCTCATCCGAGACTGTTGTGCTGCTTTGGTCCATTTGCCTGTGATATACACTTCTGTATATTGGGTGTATATCACGGGTATATTGTATTATTTAACAAGAACCACATCTCTATTGTTCTTGAGGTGGAAAAAGTCCAATACGCGACATGGGCAGAATTATTCAAAATTCATGCTCGCATCAAGTCCTCCATCACATAATTCCCTCGACACCTGGCATAGAGGAGGTGCCTAACCCCGAGGAAAATCCTACGTTATGGACGACACTTAATGCTACCGTTATCTAGTGGATTTATTCCACTATTTCTACCGACCTCCTACAAACGATCATTGAGCCCGACACTATAGCAATGGAAACTTGGAATAGGGTGCGTGATATATTCAAAGATAACAAGAATTTCTGTGTTGTCACCCTCGAGCAAGAATTTTCACATATCAACATGAAAAAATTTCCTAACGTTTCAGCCTATTGTAAATGGCTGAAGGAATTGGCAGACCAACTCCGCAACGTTGGTGCGCCAGTTACCAATGATCGCCTTGTTCTCCAAATGGTTGCAGGCTTGTCTGAGGCCTATAACGGCGTTGGCACACTACTTCGTCAAAGTAACCATCTACCACCATTTTATCAGGCTCGTTCCATGCTCACGTTAGAAGAAGTCGATTTAGCTAAAAAGGCGACTACAAGTGCAAATTCCGTCGTAATGATAACCACGTTAGATGACCCTCACTCATTCTCTGAGAATTCTGACCAAAATCGCAACAACGATGGCGGAAAAAAGGATCAAAATTGTAAAAATAATGGCAAAAACCGCGGTGGCAATCGCAGTGGTAACGGAAGTGGTTGAAATAGTGGTGGCAGCGACAGTGGGCCGCATGCCAACTGGTCTCAGTCGTGGGCCCCCTGGCCGTGGAACTAGGCCAATGGCCATTAGCCAAACAATCCTTATTTTTCTCCCAGCCTTACCCGGGTAACTAGGCCCAATTTCTCGGGTCCAAATACTGGCAGCATATTCACTTCTGGGCTGGGGCCGCAGGCAGGTTTTCTTGGGTCTCGACCTCCGCAGGCGTTCCAAGCAGTGGGCCCCATACCAACTCCGACATATATTGAGGCCGCAATGCATACGCTTGGATTAAATCCTCCAGACGTGAATTGGTACATGGACACCGGAACCATTTATTACATGACATATAACCAAGGTACTTTCTCGTCTTATTTCAATTTGAGTAAAAATTGTGGTATTATTTTTGGTAATGGCAATTCAATTCTCCCCCACATCCACCTTTAGTTTTAAAAATCCTTCATGCCTCTAACTTAATTAAAAATTTGGTGTCTGTCCGAAAATTCACCACTGATAATTGGGTTTCTGTTAATTTTGATCCTTTTGGGTTTTCTGTGAAGGATTTCAAGACGGGGATACCTCTAATGAGATACAATTATGGGTGATGCCATGCCGTCTACTTTTGCCGCCCTTACTCCTTGTGGCATGCACGTTTGGGTCATCCGGAATCGTCTGTTATTTCTTCTTTGCATAAAAATAATTTTATTTCTTGTAAGGGTACGTGTAGTACTCCACTTTGTCTTTCTTGTCCGTTAGGAAAACATGTTAGATTACCATTTGTAGCCTATACTTCTAGTACTTTGATGTCGTTTGATATTATTCATAGTGATTTATGGACATTCCCCGTGTTAAGTTCTGTGGGTCATCGTTATTATATCCTATTTTTCGATGATTATTCTAATTTTTTGTGGACCTTTCCTTTATCAAAAAAGTCTTAGGTTTTTTCCACATTCTTAAAATTTAGAGCATTCATCCGTACTCAATTCGAATGGGAAATTAAAAATATTCAACGTGATAATGGCAAGGAATATGATAATGGGTTGTTTCGGGAATTTTGTGATGCTAATGGCATAGTTTTTTATTTTTTTTGTCCCCATACGTCCTCACAAAATGGAAAAGCCGAACAAAAAATTTGTAGCATTAATAATATTGTCCGAACTTTATTAGCCCATGCTTCGGTACCCCCTTCTTTTTGACATCATGCACTACAAATGGCTACATACCTCCTTAACGTACTTCCTACCAAAGGATTAGCATATAAATCTCCCCTTAAAGTTCTCTATAATAAGGATCCCTCGTATTCTCATCTTAGGGTCTTTGGGTGCTTATGCTATCTATTTTTTCCGTCAACAACAATTAACAAACTTTAGGCCCGTTCTACCATTTGTGTATTTTTGGGTTATCTGTCTAATCATCGTGGTTACAAATGTTTTGATTTATCATCTAATAAAATCATAATTAGTCGCCATGTTATTTTTTATGAATCCCAATTTCCTTTTGCTAAAGTGAGTAGTCTCGTGCCGAGTTCATATAGTTTTTTAGATGACGAGGTCTCACCATTTATTATCCACCATTTTTTCGACTTGTCCCGTAATTAAAATACACCAGTAGGCCCACTGCTTGCTGGCCCACAGTCTATCGCAACCATTGTTATGCCCAGTGGGCCGATGACACGGTCTAGTACCGATCTCGGTATTGTTCCAGTATTTCAGCCCAATCCCGAGCTTGTTACTGTTCCGATGTCAGTTGTTGGGCCAGCAGACCCAATGCCTGCGAGCCAGTCTGTCACTCACCCAAACATTGCCCAAAATCCACCCAATTTTACCTCGAGTCAAGGGTCCGTTACTCGTAGTCAGCAGGGTATTTTTAAACCAAAATGACATTTTAATCTCAATTCTAATGTCTCTAAATCCCCACTACCACGTAACCCTGTGTCTGCACTACATGACCTGAATTGAAAATTGGCTATGACTGACGAATATAATGCTCTTATTGAAAATAAGATGTGGGAGTTAGTGCCCCGTCCATCTGATGTTAATATTATTCGATCTATGTGGATTTTTACTCATAAAGAAAATTCTGACGGTTCTTTTGAGAGGCATAAGACTCGTCTTGTAGGTGATGGTAAAACTCAACAAGTTGGCGTGGATTGTGGTGAGACGTTTAGTCCGGTGGTCAAACCAGCTACTATCAAGTTGGCGTGGATTGTGGTGAGACGTTTAGTCCGGTGGTCAAACCAGCTACTATTCCTACTGTTCTCAGTTTGGCTCTCTCAAAATCATGGCCAGTTCATGAGTTGGATGTGAAGAATGCTTTTTTAGACGGTGATCTTAAGGAGACGGTATATATGTATCAACCCTTGGGTTTTCGGGATCCCAATCATCCTTATCATGTTTGTTTGCTGAAGAAGTCCTTGTATGGTCTTAAGCAGGCCCCATGGGCTCGGTATAAAAGGTTTGCAGATTATGTATCTACTATTGGGTTTTCTCACATCCGGTCTGATCACTCTCTATTTATATATCTCTGTGGTACTTCTCTGGCATACATTTTATTTTACGTAGATGATATTATATTGACTGCTTCGTCTGATAATCTGCGCAAGTCTATTATGTCACTTCTCAGTTCTGAATTTGCTATGAAATACTTGGAACCCTTGAGTTATTTCTTGGGCATTAGTGTCACACGTCACTCAAGTGGTCTATTTTTATCTCAAAGAAAGTATGCTGCTGAGATTATTGAGCGAGCTGGTATGTCATCTTGTAAGTTTAGTTCCACTCCGGTTGATACCAAACCAAAGCTCAGTGTTGCGTCAGGCACACAATACGAGGATCCCACCCACTATCGCAGTCTTGCAGGGGCACTTCAGTATCTTACTTTCACGAGACCTTATATTACTTATGCAGTTCAGCATGTGTGTTTATTCATGCATGACCCGCGGATTGAGCACATGCATGCGCTCAAATGCATTATACGGTACATTCAGGGCACACTTGATTATAGATTGCATTTATATCCTTCTTCCGTCTCTACTCTTGTGTCATATACATATGTTAATTGAGGTGACTGTCCTGATACGAGACGCTCGACATCTGGTTATTGTATGTTTCTTGGGGATAACTTGGTCTCCTGGTCTGCGAAACGTCAGGCTACATTATCGCAATCCAGTGCAGCCGAGTATCGAGGCGTGACTAATGTGGTGTCTGAATCATGTTGGTTGCGTAATCTTCTATTAGAAATACACTTTCCCATTCAAAAAGCTACCTTAGTCTATTGTAATAATGTTAGTGCAGTCTATCTCTCTGGCAATCCGGTCCAACATCAGCGCACCAAACATATCGAGATGGATATTCACTTTGTTCACGAAAAGGTAGCTCGTGGACAAGTACGCGTTTTACATGTGCCCTCCAGATATCAAATTGCTGACATCTTTACGAATGGCCTTCCCTTGGTTTTATTTGATGATTTTAGGGGCAGTCTCAGCGTCCGACAACTGCCCGCTATGACTGCGGAGGTGTGATAGAATACCGTGTATAGTGTAATTAGAGTATGAAATTAATAATTATCATAATTGTAGAATTATTGTACAAGTAGAATTACAATATTAGAAGTATAGTAGGAATAAAATTTTCCATATTTGGAGATTGTAACTTGTATATATACCTCATTCATTAATGAAAATAATTAAGGTATTAAATTCTTTCAGCTTTTTTTACAACCACAATATATCTAGTATAGTATTATAAGTGAAGTTTGAAAAACGTGGGATATAAGCTGACCTTATTCCTACCTTTGTGGGTAGAGAGGTTGAAAAAGGTGGGATATAATGAAAATATTGAATAAAGAAAAGTACCGACCGTGTAAATACTAAAGATAACTAAAGTAAAAGAAATAATAATAGTAATAAAAAATATTTAAATTTATAATTTTAAATATATCATAATATGAATATAGTATAAAAAGGCTTTTCATTAGGGGTGAAACTGAAAGTCTAAAATTCAATAATTTTTAATATAAAAATATTTTATTCTTTCTGGAATGAATTAACAAGAACTTATGTAACACAAATTGGAACGGACGAAATTACAACTTTTAGTTGTACACATAATAGCTTAATCAATGTAATACTAATATTGTACACTTAATGTAATTACTTAATTCTTGTGAGATGATTTAAATATCATTTCAAAAAATACTAAAGAAGGATTGTTTGTGCGGGTAAAGATAAGCATTTCTTGCTTCCCAAAAAGGTTTGGCCTAACAATATGAACGAATTCTGATGTAATGAGTGCGCCAAAAATGCCTCATTGCACTTGGTCAATTTTGAGTTGGTTATCGCAAAGTAGTGGGTTTATAAGTTGTAAATATAAGAAAAGATAGGAAATGTAGGTATAATTTGTTTAAATATTATATCAAATTAAACAATTTTATACATATAAAAATAAATATCTCATATTTAGTAATTAATATAAATATCAAACATGCATAAATCTATGATATTTCTTTTTCCAGCGTGTTTTTGTTGGAAGGGGGTGTTGTAAAAATCAATTAGAATAAATATAGTAATTTTAGTAATTATTGTAACTCTAATAATCATCTGTCCTTTAAAAGTACACATAATTTGTACAACTAAGAAACACATGATAGATAGAACTCTCAGATTTTCTATACTCTCTTAACACATAGTCAGAAATTAAGGTAATTGTGATATCATAGGGGTGAATTTAGGTATAAAAAATGAGTCACGTGAATTCATAGTCATTCGACTAAACTTAATAAATTATGTGTATAATTCTTAAAATATATTTAATATTAATCGAAAAAACTCATGATCAAATGAGATTGAGTGATGCGCATTGATTAATTATTGAATTTAATTTTTTAAATTTTAGAAATCGAATCCAATTTGCTGTACTTTTATGTCTTTTTTCTTTAAAGGTGCACCCATCCCCTTCCTCTTTAGCTACACACAAAATATGTAAGTTCTCGTTTAATGATCATGTGCTATCTAGTTAATACTTAATTTACATTAAGGTGTTGTGTCTATTTTAATGAAATGGTGACAGCGGCTAAAATAATAGAGAGATGCCTTAACGCGTCATTACAACTCCGTTAAACCTGCCGGATTTTCGGCTGCCAAAATAAGCCACGCCTCACCTACTCCATCTACTCTCTCTTTTTCTCATTTTTATAATTTAATAATACTAATTTGAGAAGACAAAAAAGAATGTAATAAGTAAAGAAAATGAAGCAAGGTGCTAATTTCAAATGAAAAATAAAAAACGTTGAAGAAAGTTCTTTCAAGACTGTTATTGATAACATTATAGCTTATGCTTTGTATTGAGTCGATGGTCTTTAAAAAATAGTCGACCTACCAAGATAGAGATAAGATTTGCGTACACTTTATCATTTTCAGATTTCACGTTGTGAGATTTCAGGGGGTATGTTGTTGTTGTTGTATTGATAACATTATAACCAAGATTTGGGAAGAGCAATATTTATGACTTGTTTTTTTTGTCATTTATTTATAATATCTTTTAAATTATTAGAAGGTAAGTTATTCATATTAAATACTGCATAAACTATATCACGTTTCAGAGATATTTAGGAGGTAAGCTATGCATGTATAAAATTAATATGATGTTTGATTTGCAATTTAGAAACCTGCATAACAACTAATACATGGCTGCATAAAATAATATATAAATTCTCTTATAACTAATTTATATATTACTAATACCTACATAACTTTAACCAGCTACTAAACGACACATTAGCTATTTAAAAATTTGTTACTATCTTTTAATGCCTGGTGGACTAGATATCAACAAAAATTGTATGTAAACTTATTCAGCTAGTGCTGGTAATTCCGTTATTTCCATTTGAGTAATGAGATTGGAAGTCTAATGTTCTATCATTTCCTAGTATGAGATTCCTTAACCTGAAGATTTCAAAACCTATAATTTATTTAGATAAAAGATGAAGGTGTATTGCATGAATATTTAACTGTAGTATCAGAGTCCTTTTAAGAATCTTATATTAGAAGCTACTGATCTAACTAATTTAAAGTTTCATATTTAAATTTTTTATCTAAG
The DNA here is from genome assembly GCA_029783415.1 of Anisodus acutangulus. Taxonomy (NCBI): domain Eukaryota; kingdom Viridiplantae; phylum Streptophyta; class Magnoliopsida; order Solanales; family Solanaceae; genus Anisodus; species Anisodus acutangulus. Next base: position 52,698,563 of record CM056491.1, read on the forward strand.
GGCTGGAATATTTATTAATAACCTGTTGAGTCAAATTTTAGCTAGAGATTTGGATGATATCTGAAGATTATTTGAATTAGTATTTATTTACCAAATTGACTTATTATGTCAACTTCAAATTTAAAATATGAAATTTATAATTTGGAAAACAGGTTGCAGGAGTATTTTCAAGTATCGGAGTCCTTTAAGCAAATGATATAAGAAGCTACTGATCTGACTAATTTAAATTTATACGTGAAACTTTTATCTAAGAGTTAAAATATTTATACATAACCTGTTGAGTCAAATTTTAGCTTAGAGATTTGAAATGATATTTGAAGAAGTTTTTATTTACCAAATTGGCTTATTATGTCAACTTCTCATAGAATATTTTTAGAATATTTTTGTATCTTTGTATCTTTATATATCTTTTAATATTAGATAAATTTATATTCAAGTTGTAATTAGGAAGATTAGTTACCTAGTTTGTAGTCATTTAAATAATCATGTAACACTATATATATTGTACACAATAATCAATGAAAGGCATAGAACATATTCTTTTATGGTATCAGAAGTCAAACTCAAACTCTTCCTACCCTAGCCGTTCCCACCCCTCTCGGCCGCCCACCTGCCGACGTCCTCCCTCTCCCTTCCTCTTCTATTTCTCGGCAAACCTCTTCCCCCCTTCTTTCCTGATTTTCAATGGCTGAATAACCTAAATTTCATCCTGCTCTTGCAGTCAACAACATCAAGAATTTCATTCCCATAACTCTTGAGATGGAAAAGGTTCAGTGTTCATCTTGGGCGAAATAGTTTAAGATCAATTGTCGTGTCTACAAAGTCATCGATCACATCATCCCTCCAAAATCAAAGCTCACTGCCGAACCCTTGGAGAAACATGATGACGAACTTTGGTCACGTTTAGATGCGGTTGTTCTACAATAGATCTATGGCACCATCTCGAATGACCTATTGCATACAATCATTGGAACCGACGCCACTACACAACAAACTTGGGAGCGATTGGAAAGTATTTTTCATGATAACAAGACACAACGTGCCTTGTATTTGAAAAATCAATTTAAGGACATTCAGCAGGACGACTTTCCTAATGCCTCTACCTATTGTCAATAACTTAAGATGATTGCCGATCAACTCTCAAATATCGGTGCACTGGTCACGAATCAACGATTGGTGATGCAACTCATTGAGAGTTTGAATGAAAATTATGACGACGTCGCTTACTATCCTCCAACAAAGCACACCATTGCCTCCATTTTATGAGGCTCAGTCGAGACTTATTCTGGAAGAAACTCGAAAAACCAAGCGAGCAGTGGCTAACACCAGCATCGCCGATGCCTCCTTCATGACCACCGGTGGCCCACCTGCCAACACGAGCAACTCAATTTCTGGCCCATCTCATCGGCAAACCATGGATTCGAAACGTGGTTCAAATCCTCGGAATAACAACAGAGGCAGAAATTCTAGCAAAACTGGCAACGGTCGCGGCGGAAACAGTAGCAGCGGCGGTAGATGGCAGCCCTAGCCGGTCGACAGCCACCTGCAGCGGTAGCAGGCTCCACTGTGGGCTGCCTACCCGCCATGGGCTGCATGGGCCCAACCAAATTGGGCTGCTCCACCGTGCCCCTACCCAACATCCTCTTGGGCCCCATCTATGGCCCAATATCCCCAGCCTGACATCCTCAGCGCACGTCCAAAGCATTCATACAATGTGCATGTCTCTCCTCCTTAACCTACGCACTGACGGATATTGAGACGGCTATGAACACGATGTCACTCAATGTTCCAGACGATAAGTGGTACATGGATATTGGCGCCACATCTCCTATGATGGAATCCCAATGTACTCTCTCATCTTATTTTAATATGAGCAATTTAAATCATAATATTATTATTGGTAGTGGTCAAGACATTCCCATTCGAGGTTATGGACAATCATCTCTCTCTGCACCACATTCGTTGTTAGTTTTAAACAATGTCTCCATGCCTCGAAACTTATCAAAAATCAAATCTATGTGCGTCGTTTCACCACCAACAATAATGTTTCCCTTGAATTTGATCCTTCTAGATTTTCTATGAAGGACCTTATGACAGGGATGCGAATAATGAGATGTGACAACACCGAAGACCTTTATCCTATCATCACCACCGTCGGCCATCCAACCTCATCTCCATCAACCTTTGCAGTTATTTCGTCTTTGTTATGGCATAATAGATTAGGATATTTGAGAGATTTTGTTTTATGCTCCATTAGCAAAAATAAATTTATTGATTGCAAACATGTCTCTTATCCTCTTGTTTGTGAATCTTGCGTTTTTGAGAAACATGTCAAATTGCCATTTTATTCTTCATCCACCTGTCCTTTAATGCCATTTGATATTATACACAATGATTTATGGACTTTTCCTATTTTAAGCATGACCGGACATAGATATTATGTGTTATTTTTGGATGATTATTCCAACTTTCTGTTGACTTTTCCCATTGGTAATAAGTCTCAAGTCTATTCTATTTTTCTTCCTTTAGTGCTTTAATAACGACACAATTTGAAAAGAAAATCAAATGTTTTCAATGTGACAATGGGAGAGAAGTCGATAATCAACAATTCAAACGTTGTGCCAACCACGGCCTTGTATTTCATTTTTCCTGTCCACACACCTCTCCACAAAATGGAAAAGCCGAATGAAAAATTAGAACCATAAATAGCTTAATTTGTGCGCTCCTTGCACACGCATCTATCCCCTTATTTTTGGCATTACTCCCTCTCAATGACAACCTATCTCTTGAACATTCTCCCAAATAAGTCTCTCAACACACAAGTCTCTCACTCAAGTTCTCTACCTTCGTGATCCTTCCTATAAGCATTTACTAACTTTCAAATGTCTATGCTACCCCCTCAATCCCTCCACTCAAATCAATAAGTTATGACCTCGGTCATCCCCGTGTGTATTTCTTGGTTATCCCCCAATCATCGAGGTTACAACTGTTACGACTTGTCAAATAAAAAAATAATCATTTCTAGACATGTCATATTCGATGAGTCCTAATTCCCTTTTGCCAAACTCAATTATCCACCTCCGAATTCCTATGACTTCTTAAATGATGACCTAAATCCCCTTCTAATTTATCACTTACAAAATCAGCCACTACCATCACTGGCACCCGTCCTGAGTTGGGAAGTCCAGGTAGCCCCGCAACGGGAGCCTCGGAACAGCCACTCTCGACTTTCCGATTAGGCCGCCGCCTCTCGGCCAGCTTCCCCGCCCCCTCTTCCCATTGATACTGCCTCTCGACCCTACCCCCTCACTCCCTGTCCTATTCCTGATCCCGCTGCCCCACATCGACACCCCCTACCCGATCTCGTCCAACCTTCCGCAGCACCCCGACGGACAATAGAAACCTGTGTTATGCATGACATTTTCAAATCCAAGCGGCTATTTAACTTGTCCAATTCGGTTGCCCCTTTACCTCTTCCTCACAACTCAAAAAATGTCTTGTCCGATCCTAATTGAAAAAAATGCAATAATTGACGAATATAGTGCTCTTATTGACAATAGGACCTGGGATCTAGTACCCCGTCCTCCTGATGCTAATATCATTCGTTCTATGTGGATTTTTCGACATAAAAAAATATGATGGTTCTTTTGATAGGCATAATGTCCGTCTTGTAGGTGATGACAGGTATCAACATGTGGGAGTGGATTGTGATGAAACTTTTCAACCCGGTGGTGAAATCGGCGACCATTCAGACCGTTCTCAGTATTGCTTTGTCTAAATCTTGGCCTATTCATCAGTTTGACGCAAAAAAAAATTCTTGCATGAGGACCTTCATGAAACTGTATATATGCATCAGCCTATGGAATTCAGGGATCCAGTTCATATTGATTATGTGTGTCTTTTGAAGAAATCACTCTATATACTGAAACATGCTATTCATGCATAGTACCAACGGTTTGCTGATTTTGTATCCTCTATCGGTTTCTCACATAGCAAATCTGATCATTCACTATTCATCTATAGCAATGGTAATGACATGGTATACATCCTATTATATGTTGATGATATCATCCTCACTACATCTTCTGATGCACTTCGTCGATCCATTATGTCACTCATTGCCTCTGAGTTTGCTATGAAGGATTTGGCCCCCTCAGCTATTTTTTGGGCATTTCTGTTACGAGACATGTAAGTGGCTTATTTCTTTGTCAAAGGAAGTACGCCGAAGATATCCTTGACCTAGCAGACAAGATGTCGTGCAAATCGGCCCACACACCGATGGACACTAATTTCAAACTCAATGTCTCTTCGGATTCTCTGTATGCCGACCCGACTCACTATCACAGTTTAGCAGGAGCATTACAGTATCTCACTTTCAGGAGATCAGACATATCCTATGCCGTGCAACAAATATGCTTACATATGCATAGCCCGACAGATGCACATATGAATGCACTCAAACGTATTTTGCGTTATGTACAAGGTACTCATTACTTCAACCTACACCTGTACAAGTCCACGCTCTCTGGTCTCACCTCTTATTCTGACACTGACTAGGGTGGTTGTCCGGACACTCGTCGATCCACGTCAAGTTACTGTGTTTTCCTCAGAGAAAACTTGCTTTCTTAGTCTTCTACAAGACAACCAACTATGTCTCGATCCAGTGCCGAAGTCGAGTACATAGTAGTAGCGAATGTTGTCTCTGAGTCTTGTTGGATACGCAACCTTCTGTCGGAACTTCACTGCCCAATCCGCAAGGCTACATTGGTCTACTGTGATAATGTCAGTGCGATATATCTCTCTGGCAATCCCGTTCAACATCAGTGCATTAAACACATTGAAATGAATATTCACTCTGTACGTGAAAAAGTGGCTCGTGGACAAGTTTGTGTCCTTCATGTTCCTTCCCAGTATTAGATTGCTGATATACTTACTAAAGGACTTTCGCGCATATTTTTTGATGATTTCTGAGCTAGTCTCGCGTACGAGAACCTCCCGCTTCAACAGTGGGGGTGTGATAGAATATTTTCAGAATATTCATGTATCTTTGTATATTTTTTATATTAGGTAAATTTATATTCCAATTATAATTTGAAAGATTAGTTACCTCGTTTGTAGTCATATAAATAATCATGCAACACTATATATATTGTACACAATAATCAATGAAAGACATAGAACATATTCCTTTAACTTCAAATTTAAGATATAAAATTTATAATTTGGAAAACATGTTGTAGGAGTATTTTTAAGTTTTCACTCCCAAAACATAAACTTATTTTCACGATCAAACACAAAGTTTAACTTTCAAGTATTTTTTTTCATCTTAATTTAAATACTACTTTTTGTAGATATCAACTAATTCATATCCAACACAAAGAACACCCATAAATCTAGCCTTAAGACTATAATTTACATGAACTCAACAATTTATGATTAAACTATGAAATCTATTAAATGTATATAAATACTCAATTGTAAAGTTAATTATTATTATATATTATTAATTCGATATTGGTGTATGAACCTATAAATTTTAAACTCCGGATCACCTAAAAAGTTATGAAGAAGGGATGAAGAGTCTTAATCCCCATATCAAAAAGAGCGTTCACTTAGTTATTTGTACCTTCTTTAAGAAAATATTAATTTCTAAATAAAAATATAAAAATAGGTAATTTAATTAAAATATGCCTAATTAATTTTTTTTTTAAAATTTGATAAGTAAACATTCTTTTTTAACCAAAAAATAAAAATTAAGTAAACACCCTTTTTTATCAGGAGGAATTATTATTCGTCTGAGAGAATATTGAAAGATTTACCGGTAGTGCTTGTTTAAAACTTTAAAATGCTTAAATTACTTTATTTAGACAATAAAAAGTAAGAATAATTATTTATTGTATAAAAAGTAGAGGGGGGGGGTTTCCAATAGGATGTAACGCCGACAAAAGCAACTTTACGGAAATGAACAAAGGAAAAGCACGCCGACTGCTAAAATCGACGGCGGAGATTCTATTCACACATCACACTGAGAAAAAGAAGCCCGTCGTACAGATATTGCAGATCAATTCCATGTCATTCAAAACCTCATGCTCCTTTCCATATTGGTTTTGGTCAAATGGGTGGGCCCTGTTCATGCAACGTCTTCCCAGAAATAAGATAATAGGACCCGCGATACTCCACCAATGAGAGATACAGAAGTTTTCGTTTCTTTTTATTAATTTTTGAAGATCGATTAATTTAGATTCGCGCGCGGTATAAAGCTAATTTTAGGGAGCGCTTCTTACTAAAAAAAAAATTCATACTCAATGCTTAATTACAAAATTTCTAGTTAAGGAAGAAATGACTTTATCTGCACCATATTCTTTTGTGGTAGAGGCTGATTTAACATATTGTTGTACCTTATGTTACACCTTTCGAATTTTGAAATTCAAATATTTTTTTTTGCTCACGATTTTTTCATGAATTTTTAATTATTGTGTCGTATATAATTTTCAAATATATAAATTTAATAAAAAATAGTTTTTGTCCAAATATACACTCAAAAATTAATAAATTTAACTCCTAAAATTTAAATTGTATCACATAAAATGAGACATGAGCAATTATTTTTCATATTACTAGTTGCACTTAATATGAATGCTAACTTATATCGATATAAGAATTAAACTATTTATTTAAGAAAATGTTAATAAATTTAATTTTTTGTAAGTTATCAATTACTTTTAGGACGTGATAGTAGATTATTTTTTCTTTACTAAATCACCAAGTAATGATTTATTAATAAAAAAATATCTGTCATTTTGCAGTAGTAATTAATTTAATGTTATCAACATTTTCTTGTACGAATAATTCATACTTGAATTTTTAGTTTAGTAAAGTACATATGACGTCTTTTGTATTTGTTTCCAGTTTCCACAATTTAATTAAAAAAGCAGAGCTGTCAACATTGCATCTTGAGAGGGTCCAGCATCCGCTGACATGTCAGACACGTCACTAGATATAGTAGTACTTTTTCCGATACATTTATTTGTTTATGTTTCATTTTTGTATGTCTTTGCAAAACAATTAATTTAAAAATAATTTGATTAAATTATTCTTATTTATAGGTTGATCTCAATTAAAAGTACTATTTTTAGTACATTAATTTCTCTTAGTATTTATTATGCAAAAATAAAGGTGAAACTAATAATGAACTATATCTTGATTTTTTAAAACAGTAACTATTTGAATTAATTATTTTTAATAAACACAATAATGAGGGAGTGGTTTATAAGCAAAATACACAGAAGGAAAGCAATAGGAGATTTCCTTAATAACACGAAATTGGAGAACTAACTGAGGGAATTAAGAAAAACCAATCATTATTAACATTAGCAATTACCACTAAGTTGGTTCTACCTTCAGGTCCCTCTGAGACAAATTCTTTTTAAAAAGATCTACCTTAGTTACTTATGGTCAATCTCAAAAATATACCTCCATCATTCAAAATATTATTTAAAATTTTTCCGATAAATTTAATGTAATAATATGTTTAAACATTCTGTTTTAACACCCTTGAAGTTGAAATGCTCCTAAGTACAATTGCGAAGGTATAAATCCATTGCTTTGCCCCAAAAAATTAAAGTAGGAAAAAAGGTTGAACTCTTTAACGACCAGTAAAGAATAAACAGAATAAGCTCAATTTTTCTAATTTAGGACAGCTAAATAAACTAATAAAAGAATCAGTATTTGTAATGAGTAATAAAATAATAATAATTACTATTAAGCTAGTTAACTTTTTATTTTAAAATAAGTGTCTATGCCTAAAACTCTAATAAAAAGTTGCTGACTAACATTTCATAAGATAACTCTGAATCATAACTAAATAGTTCATTTAGTAAACTATTTCGTATATCAATTTAATAATAAAGTACGCCAAAGTATAAAACTGCTTTGATGTATACATAATACATGTATTAGCTGCTGGTAGGGTGTCCGCGGGGAGGGGCGCGACGGGGAAGGTCGGGACGCGGGCTCCGGCGGAATTAGCAGGCCGGGATAGGCGGGAGGTGATTAGCGGGACGGGAAGAGGTCCCGTCCCACATCCTGTCGGAGGAGGGGCCAGGATTTGGGGGGACAGGTCGGGTCGGGATCGGGATTTGGGATTTTTCTTTTGCCACTTAATTTTAAAAAATAATATATATATATATATATATATATATATATATATATAAACACTTCAATAATTGAACAAGATAGTGTAATAAAAACATCCCAATGCTATTTTTGTGCCTCATATATTATTTAATAGAAATATGATTTTTTGTAATACAATTTTAAAATTGCAACTTTGTGGTGTTGTTCAAAAGTTGCAAATCACATTGTAAAATTGCAATTAAAAAAATTACAAAGTTAACCATACTTTTTTTAATTTCCTCACAATGTCTTGAGGATCTTCGGTTGGAATTGAAATTTGTTGGTCAAATTATTCGACGTCGCTTCATGTTCCCTCGGACAAGATTTTGTTGTAGTTGTGGTCTTCTTCTTTGTTGATCTCCGGTTGACCGCACCTTCTACGCTCCGCTCGAATTCAATCTCTGAATAGAACTGTAATCTCCAATGTGTCTCCCGCCAATGAATGTATGTGCTCTCATATTTGAAATCTTCCAGCAGAAAAGGCGTTTTCAGACGCTGTTGATGATGCTTGAAATGTTCAACACATCTCGAGCCATCTTTGTTAGTGTCAGAAATGTATTCTCATTCTGCCTCCAGTATTTCAGCAAGTCTCATGTCCTTAATCATTGACAATTAATTCGTACGGTACAACACCCTGCAAAACATAAACATCAAATTCGCTAACATGTGAAGAAGTTGAACCACTAAACATTTTATTTCTAAGGCAAGAATACTAGCAGTAGAAACCACATATTTTTATAAGGTTGCAGCGAAGTAGTAGAAGATGGTACAAAAATCGGTTGATTATTTGCACTTTGTTGTTGGTAATACATATATACTTGTTTGCATTCAGTGTGTATGCTAGACGTAACTTCTTCTTTAGTTGGTTTGTGAGTTGGTTCTTCAGTTGGATCTGTCTGAAGTACTTCTATACAATCATAAATCGTTTCTACAAGTGTTTTATAATCATCTACTTTAATAGTCGGATTTAATACAACACCAATAATATAAATAGTGGGAATAGAAAAAAAAGTTTTTTTTTTAATTTTAGAAATATTTTTTTAATAGATGGAGCGGAGCGTAAGATGGTTTTTCCATATATTCATTAAGTAACAAAAATATTAAATCTATATAAAATAACATATTTGACATAGTAGGATAATAAATACCGAAAATTCTTTAGTAGTTTGAAAAAATTTCTCTAGAAATCCATTAAGTTTTAAAAATAATTTCCAATCATTATCTACAAGATATCCCTTGAATTTTTATTATGGGCGTTAAATAATAAAGTTATATGTTGTCTATAATTGTAAGCAACAAGTAGTTGCTCATACAGAGAATTCCACCTAGTCGAAACTTCTTCTGGAATTTTTCTATAAGATAATCCACAATCATGACAAGTTTTTTTTATACTCTTTGCGTCTTTATATTTTATTACCTTTAAAAATAAAATTTATAGCAAATTGTATTTTATCAAGAATGCTTTCAAAAAGTTTTAGACCTGTAACATCCCGTACTTTCAGGCCATGATTTGAATTACTAGACATATGTAAATAGACCCGAGCGTTGGGAGGATTTTTGGTCATGTTCGCTTATGCAAATGAAAAAGCTTAGTACATAAAGGGATGCAATCCCGAAATAATTTAGGATTTAACAAGTGTGACGACGGAGATAATAATAATATTTTTGTGTATCCCAAAAGAGGTTATAGACTAGTGATATATCACCCGACCATGATAACGAGTATGTGAAGGGTGTTAAAAGTAATTAATATTTGAGAATTAACTAAGGTGTTGAATTATTTAATATGAAAACATGACCACAATTGTTGGTATATGTGGATAAAGATCACATTTGTGATTTAAGCGGACTGCCATGTGTATACGTATAATGGAGGACACTTGAGGTCTATTGTAAGCTAATATATTAAGAGGTATATGTGCCTTTGGCATATGTAAACAACACCAAAAGTCGGCAGCCACCAATTGTTTTACCTTTAGAAGTTCATTTGTACCTAGCAACCATTTTGTTTCACTTTGGGAACTAATTGAAGGTAGAAAAAATGTCCCTGTAGCAATAAGATACTTTGGGAATTCATTTTATCAAACAAAAACGTTCCAGCCAATAATATAATCTAGGTAGTTTATTTGAGGAGATAAATTGGAAGCAACGTCCTGTTCCTTCTCAAGTTGAATGTCTCTTGAAAGTTTAGGGCAGAATACTAGGTACTTTCTTGTATAAGTTTAAGGCATGGAGGAGGTTGTTCCCGACTGTAGCAAGAGATTGATGTTAGAGGTATGTTAAGGCAAATACTTCTTTCTTTTGGCATGTTCTAAATACGAAACGTGGACGTAAATTTATCTCATAAATGATTCTACTCTTAGTAGTTAAGAATGTTAATGTTATTCATTCCTGTTGTCAAAGCATGTCTAAATATGTTCCTAAATCCTTATTGAGGTATATGTGAAAGATGTTAGTATTCATAATGTTAATCGAAGGTGAAGTGACATTACATCACTCCCACAAATTTATAGTGTCTTGTTTTCATATCATTCATGCATTATATTCATGTACATACCTTAACCTCAAAGAAGTTATATACTCTACTATAATGTATGCATTATATATGTATGGGGAATGGGAAAAGGGATACGACGTTATATACGCACACCACCTGCAACTAGTACAAATATACACGATGATGATTATGCCCACAGAGGCCGATATGATATGATGGGATTCCCACAGAGGCTTGATGGCGTTGTATACACATATTATGACCCTCTGAGGCATTCTGCACAGACATGGTACTTAGGCATATTAAGGCCCCCAGAGGCATTCTCCACTGGTTGGTTATTTCTTGTCTCATGTTACTTTCAGGTCTCTATTATGCTATTCTTCATGCCTGACATACTAGGTACATCAGTCGTACTGACGTTCCTTTTGTCGGGGGACGTTGTGTTTCATGCCCGCAGGCTCAGATAGACAGGATGATGGTCCACACTAGTAGGTTGCTGGTCCAGCTGATATTGGAGCACTCTATTTTTTCCAGAGTTGCAGTCTAGTCGTGGTACGATATTTTTGTTATACGGTGGGGTATGGCGGGGCCCTGTTCCGGCCTTATGACGTTACATACTCTCTAGAGGTTTGTAGACAGATGTCCTATGTATAGTAGTCGTATATGGCCTTGTCGGCCTTGGTATCTATATGTATATAGGTTGGGTCCTTCTGGTTGCAGGATTTTACATAGCTCCTTTCCAGTTTACTATTTTCATATGTCAGCAGGGTATCTTGTGGCGACCTCATGGGCCATGCGAAATTACTGATATATGCTAAATATAAGATTAGTGGTACTCGGCAAGTAAGGTCTGGGTGCCCGTCATGACCCTCCGGTTTGGGTCGTGACAAGGCCATCCTTTACAACTAAATTATAAATATGGCACGCACATCTTATATGAAAATGATCAGGAAAATATGGAGTTAATCGAACTTTTAAAAGTATAGCATAATCATTAGAAGTAGCATTATCTAATGTAATAGTCATAATTTTATCAATTATTCCATAATAATCACAAATTTCATTAATATTTTCTGCAATAAAACTTTCAGTGTGCCTACCATCAATATATCTATATGCTAAAATACGTTTTTCCATTAACCAATTTTGATCTATCCAATGACATGTTATCGTTAAATAATCATTATCGTTAGTATTACGGCCTATGTCAGAAGTGATAGTCACTTTGCCATTAAAATGATACAATGCATGACGTAAATATTGTTGATATTCACTTACAAATATTAAGGGGTAGGGGGACAAAAATGGCCGTTATAGCTGTTGCACAATGGCCAAAATCAAAATTTGACCTTTGTTGCAACAATTATTTTTGCAAAGGGGGAGGGGGGCTGGCGGGGCGGGACGGGGCTGGATCGGGACGGGCAGGACGATCCCAGGCCCCGTCCCGAGTTCGAACCCCGACACCGACAATTGTTTTGATGGGGGATCGGCCCGACCCGCCCACAGGACAACCCTAGTTGCAGGTGGTGATTAATCTGTTTCAACTATTTCCAGTTTAATTGTTTAATTCTTAGCTCTAGCAAAATTCTTTCCAATTAAAAGGAATGGAAGTATATCCTCATAATTTACGGATTTTGTTTATCATTATATCAAGAAACTTCATGAAATTGTTAACAATCAGTTCTTTTGTATATCTTTAGAGTGTAACAACAAGTATGTGGAAAAGAAGTCATAAAAAATACTTCATCCAATCTAAAGAAAGACAAATGATGTGTTTGAAGTTGTGAATTGATATTTTTTTTTCTTTTGACAAAAGATATAGAGGCACCACACGAAGAAGGTTAAAAAATTAACCTAATAATAGTAAATAATTTGAGTTTTCACTCAAATAGTAAGTACAATAATTTATCTATCCTACTTAAAGGCATTATTAAGTTTTCCTATTCTATATAATTTATTACTCCTTATCTTGTTCATGTGCCTTACCCTGTATTAGCATCAGTATATTTTAGTTCTAAACAGATCATTCAGAACATATTCCATCCTATAAAAGTGAATGATCATGAGAAATATATTCCCCAATTATAAATTGAGAGCTTAAGTTTCACTTATTGTGTTTGTAATATCCAGAGAAAATTTTAGTTTTGACTTTGAATATGGAATGAACTTGTTCGCACGAAATTAAATTGTGACACTAAACTAGTTATTCAGAAACATGTGGGCTTCAAAGGCAAAGAAAATATTGGATTCGTGAATATAGATTTGGTCGTTATTTGAGTTATTTCCTTCCCAGATATTTGTTGGAAATTTGCCTTTGACGGGGAGGTGCATCCACCCATATTTAATGAATTAAACACTAGTGTTCCGCATGTTGGAGGCTTTGTCTCTTCTCACATGCATAATCTACTATGTGAGTAGATGATCGTAGGGCCAAGGATCGTCAAATTTCGTTGAGAAATGAAAGAGATATTGGTCCACGAAGTAAGGTGTTTGAGGCATGAAAATATGGTGTGGGACAAATCTACCACATCGGTGGGAAAATGAAGAATTGCTCTCTTTATAAGTCTCTAATGTGGTTAAGGGTTTGGGACCCCAAGGGGTATCCCATGTGTTTAAAGGAGGGAGGACCTAGATGTGCTTGGGTTCAAGGCTAAGCCCACACGCGCGCTGCCCGTCCCATCCGGTCACGGGTCACAGGCTGGGGGACTTTCTAATATTATCTTTTTGGATCCCAAATTACTTAATATTTACAGTTTGGTCCCTAGAGTTTCTGAAAAGTTGATTTTGGGAATGACGGAAGGCAGAAACTTTCTGCCTACCGTTTGGGTTGTTTTTTGGAGCATTAACCAGCCATTACTTGGCTGTTAACTCCTCCATAAACAGCCCTCCTTCAATGACCATGAACAACCTCACTAATGGCATTAAACCTGCCATTATCAGCCTCCCTAATGACCATTAACAACCCTCCTAATGACTATTAACAACCATATTTGTGGGAGTTGAGAAGTCCCTCCTCCATGCTATATATTGATGCCTTTTGGCTCAATTGTGTTGCACATACAGACAGAAAAATAGCACATACAATGATGAAAAACAGTGAGGAAATACAAACATATACACAAGATATACACAATAGAGACACACTATATACACAAAGACAAAACAGAAGAGAAAGTCAGTCCAAAAAAACGTTGGACGAAAACAGAAACTCTTCCTTCCTTTTCCATTTCTTCAGCAAGTCGATTCGTATTTGTTTTCTTCGTCAGACTCAACCTATTTGCTTTGTAGTGTTGAGATTAAAGTGTTGTTTTATCTTGGGAGACTATTGCCCGCTAACGTAAAATCATATATACGGGGCAATCTTATCTTAAGGACAGAGTGCAATCACTCGACTCAGCACACAGTTGTAACCATCCAGATTTAGTGTTTCTTGATTTCAGGTTATCAAGATTCAAGACACAACAAGCTTGCGGCAGTTCTAAACATTGGCCTATTGTTTATCCTTTCGAACACTTGTAATAATTATTTAATTCCCGTACTGTTATACAATAGAATCCAACAATATTCTATATCTTTTCCGAATGGATCATTCCGGGACCCTGTTGTCCGGCATGAATAAGAAGGTTTGGGAGCTGGTTCTCGAATAGTTGAACAAATATTTCCCGAGACCTTCATTCTACACAGCATGTTGCTGCTTTGACTCTACATGAATCAACCTTCTCCAACTCCACCAGAAGAGATGGCGGAGGATGAAATGTCTGTTCTAGTAAACACGAGGGTTATAGACCTCGTTGTCGAGCCTTTGTCTGGGAGAAGGCAGCTGGACAAGGACCACAAACCCTAAAATAATTGTATCCAACATCATCCCCAAGTGTTGGATTTTTCCACAAACTGTCGATTCCAGAAGAGAACCACCAAATAGACTAGTTGATTGAAACACGTCCGTAAGCGATCTAATTCGATCAGATCATCTTTCTACTATCTTGGTTGACTACAAATGGGAGGAAGGAAAAATGTGTGTTTACTCGTCACTCCGAAGGACGTATGTAATAGCCGACACCGGGGTGATTTCTCCTACGTGTACACTTACCCTTTTACCATCAGAATTAACGCTCCCGATAGTATGGTCATTGATGATCTATGCATAAAATATCAAATCTATTTGGCTCAAGTAGGGCCTCAAATATGGAGGTTGGTCGTATGCTTACTTCACCTTGCGGACGTGACCGAGCAACCCTTCACCATCCGACATTTCTATTTCCCCAAGCTCTACCGGGGTGGCCTGGTTACAGTGACTGCCCGGGGAAAATTAGCTCTTATCTATAGTACCAACAATGATAATGATCAGGGATGGTACGAGAGATTTGTTGTAATCCTGAACCAAGAGAACCTTCACACACAGAAAGCACCATTTTCCTCGGTGTAGAATACCAACCATAAAGTAGTTCTCGCAGTGAATAAGTTCATTCCCTTTTGTAACTCATTATTCCTTAACTCATACCTATTTTTGAGTTGTAGTGTTTGAAGTAATCTTCAACAAGGTTGACGACATTGAGGATTGAGTGAAAAAAATCTTAGAGGTTTCCGAAAGTCCTCGAGGACCTAGAAAGCTATTGTTGCTGACCAAGGGTGGAGGGTTGAATACCACGATAACTCTTTGACTTGCTCATTTGCATCGGCTACAATTTATGAACCATGTGTGACCCTATTTGCTGTCTTTTGTAGGTCTGTCAAGTAAAAACCCACAATTACAGCCTCGCATTTGGTATCTCCCTTTTTACTGGGACTCAGCAGAAAATTTGGGATTTGGCCACTCGAAAACTCTAACAAGCATCTAGGACATCCCTTGTTGCCCTGGAAGGAGGAAGGGCAAGACCAACAAAACTTGCTTCTGCTGGCCCTTCCAAGAGGAAAAGAAGCGCGGGTAAGTGGTAGAACAATACAGGGAGAGCAGAAGCAGCTCCCAAACCAGTCCTAGAGTTATTCATTACCGCCTTGTGGATGAGCCGGAAGAGGATGACACTGCCACTCCTCCTGAGGTTATGGTGATTAAAGACAATGAGGAGATTGATGATAATGGCCCTCTTACAAAGCCAATTTCACCTCAGTCTACAGATGAAGGCATCAAGCAGGTTACATCTAATGCTCCAACAGCTATTACTCAATATTAGCACGTGTGTACCACTATTGTATTTACCATATTTAAGGTTATGTAATTATGGTAGAACTAGAATCCTGTTGTATAGTGATTCCACATTGTACACCTATATATATTTTGTATTAATCAGAAAGGCTTCTCAAGGGAGATTAATACAATCTTACATGGTATCAGAAGCCAAAACTTCCTTCCTACACTAATCCCTCAATTTTGGCCGCCTCTCTTCATTTTTCGGCGCCGAAATCCGGCCGTGTCCCACTAGTATACACTGATATACAGCCTCCCCAGCCCACTTATCTCTATAACAAACTGATATACATTGAGTATACAGTTGTTATTGCCTCACATACACTCCAAATATACGGCCCGAACCCCAACATACTTTTTTCCGGTAGGTATTCATGGCGGAGATTAATCACGGCGGTTTACGGGCAGCGGCAGCAGAACTACAAGGAGCAGCGGCCCAGTGGCCTCCTCAGCAACTCAACAGCCTGTCACAGGCCCAACCGACGGGCCACAGGCAGGGCCGAATTCATCCGACCCATGTCACTGCAGCCCAGCAGTGGCCCAGCGATCTGGGAGCCCTCCAAACCGGCCTCGACTGTCAGGCCCAGTGGCCTGTAGCCCAGCATCGGCCCAACAGTCTGGGACCGACACCACCAGGCCACAACCGACTGGCCCAACATCATGGGGCCCATCCATCCATCCCAGGTCCAGCCCAAGAAAATTTGGGCCAGGTATTTGGCACTTTTACCGGTTAACAACCCGTTAATGCTTGGTATATGGACACGGACGCAATGTCTCATCTCATCCACAATTCTGATAAACTTCTTCAACTGCGTAAGCTCCAAACTTCGCAGTCCATTATTGTTGGTAACGATCATCGTATCCCGATTCAAGGATTTAGCCACACCCTTACCCCACCACCGCATTCCCACTTCTCTCTTAGAAACGTCTTCTATGCCCCACACATCATCAAAAATCTAATTTCTGTTAGAAAATTTGCCACCGATAATTCTGTCTCGATTAATTTTGACCCATTTGAATTTTCTGTAACGGACCTCTATACCGGAAAACTCCTTACGAGATGCAATAGTGAGGGGGACCTATATCCTTTCCTACCCAAATATGTTGCTAGTATCACTCCTGCCATCGTTCTAACAACCATATCTCCCTCAACGTGGCATAGTAGACTTGGTCATCCGGGGTCTCACATTTTTTATTCTCTTAGAAACCGAAATTTAATCCAATATAACAAAGGGAACCTTTCTCATAGCTGCTCCTCATGTCAGTTAGGGAAACACGTTAGACTACCATTTACGATTTCTATGAGTACCACTTTCTCTCCCTTTGATATTATTCACGCTGATATATGGACCTCTCTCATAACTAGCAACGTATGCCATAAATATTATTTAGTATTTTTGGATGATTTCTCCCACTTTCTTTGGGTGTATCCACTCAAACTCAAATCTCAAGTGTTCTCCAAATTTGTAGAGTTTCATACACTGATCAAAACACAATTTGAAAAAGACATAAAATCGTTTCAATGTGATAATGGTCGTGAGTTTAATAATTCCTTATTTCATAAATTATGTGTGGCTAACGACATGGTTTTTCATTTCTCATGCCCATATACCTCCCCTCACAATGTTAAAGCCGAAAAAATTCTCCGAACCATTAATAAAATGATTCGTACCATCTTTTTTCATGTGTCTCTCCCTCCTACCCGTGCGATTCAAAATAGGACACCCACCGAAATTCTCTATCGTCGGATCCCTACCTATGACCATTTTAGAATTTTCTATTGTCTGTGTTACCCTAATCTGACATCCATGGCCCCGCACAAATTGGCACCTAGATCTACTCATGTGCATTCCTAGGTTTCCCGTCAAACCATATGGGGTATTTGTGCTATGAACTATCTACCGACAAAATCATCATTTCTCGCCACTTACCTTTGCTGGGTATGTTTTTCCATTTGACAATATTAAAAAATTTTGAGTCACTGATTACGAATTCCTCAAAGATTCGGACCCATCCTCGCTTGTCCAACAAGCATTCCGTCAGACCGCCACTGTTCCGGCGGCGGCAAGCGCACAAACACCCACCCCCGACGGTATAGATGAGTCAAACATCTCATCGGTCATCCTTACTGACCTCTGCCGGATCGCCACCAACTCATCCCCGTCTCCACTAATCACCACTGCCTTATCCGGCAGTCAGACAGATCCAACCAGTTCGTCGCCGAATGTCCCCCCATCACCGATATTCGACTCATTGCATCTCTGTCGCAGTCTGCCACTGCAAACTCTATCCACCGGCACCCGCCATCAATGACCACTGTGCCGTCACCACCCAACGCCGTAATTCTGGTCATCTGAAACTCCAGCGCAATAGTACCCAATCGCACCGGCAACTCCACCCCTACCAACCCAACATCGTCAATAGACCAGACATCATCGACACCACACCCACCCTCTCTTCCCATATCATCGACCCACCCATACCTGCCATTGTTCCCAGCTACCACCGACCCAATACCCGAATCTGCCACCCAACCCATCAGTGAACCTGACCACATCGCTGCCTCCAGTAACCCGAACCCAGCCCCCACCATATTCCCCAACCTACCACTGCCCCCACATACCATATGGAAACCCATGCCCAACACGGGATTTTCAAACCCAAAGTCCAGTTCAATCTAACCACACAAACTATATCTTCAATACCCAAAACCCTAAAATTAGACAAACTAGACCCGAATTGGAATGCAATAATGCGTTAGGAATTTAATGCATTAACAATACGTCTGTCGCGCCCTATTTTGACCTGCTCGGGTCAAAGCGAATGCATGACGTGTATGGGGGCCGATTCTGGTAAAAGTGGTTGAGTGAGTCGCCACCTAATTATTTTTTACGGTGAATTAGGACACCTAAATATTTAAACTAAGTGTTGCAATGTAAACCCAATTTTAAGGTGAAACTAAGCGAGATTCTAGGTAAGGGTTCTTTATTATCCTAAAGGGAAGGGTTAGGCATCCTTTAAGATCCGCTAACTTTATTTATCCCATTAAACTACAGCTTTAATTATTGCTAGAAAAATGCATGTTTTACAAGTATAATAGATTAAAAGATGTTTGCAAATAATTAGTAAATGATGCATTTTACACAAGTACGTATTCAGATGACATAAAAAGAAAGATGCATGTAAAGTTTTGAAAAATATGTATTTCGTGACAATAAATTATTTATACTATCAAAGAAGTAAAATTTTGGGAATCATTGATTTGTAAATTGACAAAAGATAAACTTATTTCTAATGATTAATAGCCGAATAAAAAGATGACAAAAGTTGTTTTTTGAAAATCTTGAATACGGCGTGTGAGCCTAAAATAAATAACTAGCGAAGGGTTTCTAAGTTTGAATTCAACCGAGCCTACAAATAAATAAGCTAGCGACGGGTTTCAAATCTTAAACTACCTTATGAATTAGTCCTAAGTTTGCCTATTCTAAGCATTTCAATAGTTACATAAGTGCGATAAATAATATTACAATACAAAGCGGGATAAAAGTGAATTAAAGAAAGAAATAAAATAAATAAACTCCGAGGAATAATTCATGTTATTTATTTTAATCCTACTGGCATCCAAGAACAAACGGTTAGAAACAGTTAAATACAAATAACTTCATATCCAGATTCAAAGCAAGTTGAATGTTTTGATCGCGGGCTGGAACTTTAAATTTTGAAAAGAACATTCCAATCCGTCGTCAGGGTTTGCAAACATATGACTAATGTAGTTTATTTTGATTGTCTCGCCTACTAAGCGTGCCTGTCGGTCTCTCGGTGAAATAGAAAAAGATCACTATAATCCGCGTCGTGGTGTGAATATATAACTTGTTGGTTATTTTAGTCACCTCGCCTACTAAACATGTTGATCTACGATAAAAAGGTTTAAGTCTTCATCATTGCCCAGTTATATTTCCATCTTTGCAATCATGGAGGCCTCAAGAATCGGCGGATATTTTCATCGGCGTTGTAGTATCGTGTTCAAATCAGTAAAAATTTTAAATCGGAACAGAACAATGGCGATAGCGATGAGTGTGAGTGATGAGCAAAAAGCGAAGCGTAGGAAAACAGTTCTAAAAACAGCGGTGTCTAGTTTAAAACAAAAACAAAGAACGGTAATTTGAATCTTTAAAGCAGGAATTTGAGCAGGAAGCAATGTTTGAAAGCAAAGGTGTTCGATTTAAAACAATAAAAATGATAAAAACAAGAAAAGCGAATCTAAACTGGGAGCAAACAAAAAAACGCGCCTAACGTAGCGGTATTTATTCAAAGCATTAGAAACAATGATATCAGCCGCAAGAAATCTAAAACAGTAAACTTAATAAAACAATAATACTCCTGCACGGATATCTAAACGATTAAACTAAAAGCGAAGCGAAACGAAGAAAAAGCGCGCGAATTCAATTTAAATCCGGCCTTAATGCGATAAATAAAACAAGAAAAGCGATTATAAGAACGGCGTTGAAGCGATTTAAAATATCCAACCCGAAGTTCAAATTCGGAAATATTCAAATCGGGTCGCTCCGACCGTCGTTGACCGACCGGATCGATGATCCAAACTCGAATCGATTTCAAAGACCAAATTGAGATAAACAATAACAAGAATATGGAATGCAAGACTCGAAATATCCAAATCAGGTCGACCGACGAATCGATCCGACTTGACCGGATCGATTGTTTCAACCCGGATCGATTTCAACACCAATTCAGGATAACGATAACAAGAATATGAAATGCAAGAATTAGAAAATGTTACCCAATAATTACCGACAGGCCGATCTGACCCGACGGATCAATGATCCAAACTCGAATCGATTTCAACACCAAATTCGGATAACTAATAACAAGAATATGAAATGCAAGAATTAGAAATATCCAAATCGAGTCGACCCGACTAAGGATCGAAATAATCTGACCGGATCAAGATGTTTCAACGGAATCAAATAATTTCATCAATTTGGATAACCAATAATAACAAGAACAATGCAAGAAATTTGGAAATTCAAATCGGAGTCGACACGAATACGGTCTAAACCCGAAATCGATGAAGAAAATCAGAGAATCAAAATGGGAGAACAAACCTTTTGGACTTGATTCTTGAAACAACAGCCAAATGCTTGAAATCAAGAACACAACAAAGATTTATATATTGAATCGTTTTTTCCAAAAATCCTCCGAAAAAAATCCCCTCCAAAATGAAGAACAACATGGGGTATTTATAGGTACTCAACCCAACGATCCAACCCCTCATACCCCCCTTAAAACGAATTCAAATTTCAAAATAAAGAGAACAAAACTGATTTTGGGGCGTGTTCTTAGGCAAGCGTTAGCGGTGTCGGGGTAGGGTGGTGGCGGTGGTGAAGTAGCGGTAGGGTGCGGCGTGACGAGGCAGGGTGTAGGGTGTGCGGTTCGAGGGGGTAGGGTTTAGGTTTGTCTTGATTTTTATTTTTTCATTTTGTTTTGGTTTAAAGGGGTAAGCGGAATGGGTCGGCAGGGTTAGGTCGGTTCGGTGTACAGGAAATGGTGGTTTCAGTGCGGTTGGTCAGTGGGTTAGTGGGTATTGGGCTGGTGGAAATTTTAATTGGAGAATTTGGGAATTGGTTTTTAAGGGGGTGTTAGGTTGGTGAAAATAAGAGAGAGGCGTTAGGCGATCAGGTTGGGCTTTGGGAATTGGGGGAAAATAAAGGGAGAGGAAATAAGGGGAATGGGCTTGGACGAAAATGGGTTTTAGTTTGGGTTGGGTAGGAAATAAAAAATGTTATGGGTTTAAAACATAAAAGGGGTTTAATATTAAAATATTATTTTTGTTTTGTAAAAGATGTGAATTATTTAAAATAACATAACGACGTGATAATAATAAAATATAATATTTTGCGAAATATTTAATGCTTAATAAAAGGAAGATGCGATGCAATTTTGCGAGAATAAGATAACATAGAATTTCGGATAAAACTTATGATTATTATAAAAAATGCAAATGATATAAAAAATGCGAATAATAATAATAAGAGGATATACGCATATATGCCTATATTTTAAAATTATTTTAAAAGTGTAAAAATATTAAAAATTACAAATAAAATCATAAAAGATGGGACAAAATTGGGTGTCAACAACGTCATACTTGGGATTTGATTTCTAGACCGGAGGGGGTGAATGTGATCCATTGCATGCGATTTTTTTGCCACAAATACAAAGACAATGGTGACCTAGAGAGGTACAATGCAAGCCTTGTGGCTAATTGAACTAATCAGCAGGAGGGTATAGATTGTGGTGATACATTCAGTTCGGTTGTTAAACCGACCATCATTTTGCAGTTCTGAGTATTGCTATGGGTAAGAACTGGCCTATTCATCAACTTGATGTGAAAAATGTGTTTTTACATGGGGATTTGAAAGAAACAGTTTATATGCATCAACCGCCTAGTTTTGTCCATCCAACAGCCCCTCAGTATGTATGTCATCTCCGTAAGTCACTCTATGGCTTGAAATAGGCCCCTAGAGCGTGGTATGATCGCTTTGCACAATATATCATGCAGATTGGGTTTGTGTGCAACAAATGTGATAATTCTCTATTTCTTTTTCATATAGGTCATAGCATTGCGTATTTATTATTGTATGTTGATGATATTATGCTTACTGTCTCCTCTGATTTGTTGAAAAATGAGATCATTACGCTGCTCAAAACAGAATTTGCTATGACTGACTTGGGGAAGTTTAGCTATTTTTTGGGGATTTCTGTGACTAGATTTGCAGATACTATGTTTCTTCGTCAGCGTAAGTATGCAGATGAGATTATATACAGGGCTAATATGGTGAATTGCAAGATCATGGCTACTCCAGTTGACTCTAAATAAAAGCTTAGTGCTTTGGATGGTGATCCAGTGTCAGATCTCACTCTTTACAGGAGTATTGCAGGTGCACTACAATACCTCTCTTTTACCAGGCCTGATATTGTTTATGTGGTTCAGCAGGTATGCTTATTTATGCGTGCCCCCAAGGAGCCTCACTTTACTACCTCAAACGTATCATTCGATATGTTAAGGGCACACTTGATTATGGTTTGCATCTATATCCCTCCGCACCGAATAGGTTGTTGTCATATACGGATGCTGATTAGACATGTTGTCCGGACACGCGACGCTCCACCTCAGGCTACTGTGTGTTCTTAGGAGATAATCT
This sequence comes from Anisodus acutangulus, assembly GCA_029783415.1. Classification (NCBI taxonomy): domain Eukaryota; kingdom Viridiplantae; phylum Streptophyta; class Magnoliopsida; order Solanales; family Solanaceae; genus Anisodus; species Anisodus acutangulus. Next base: position 52,721,643 of record CM056491.1, read on the forward strand.
TATTTCTTGGTCCACATTATCCCGTTCGAGTGCAGAAGCAGAATATAAAGGCGTTGCTAATGTTGTTGCTGAGATCTGTTGGCTTCAAAACCTTCTTTTGGAGCTTTAGTATCCATTACGTAAGGCTTCTTTGGTTTATTGTGATAATATATCCTCCATATATCTGTCTCATAATCCGGTTCAACATGAGCAAACCAAGCACATTGAGATGGACATCCACTTTGTTCGTGAGAAGGTTGCTTTCGGTCATGTCAGGGTATTGCATGTGCCCTCTTCATATCAGTATGCGGATATATTCACGAAGAGCCTTCCTAGACAACTATTCCTCGACTTCAAATCCAGTCTTAGCATCCGACCTCCTCCCGCTCCGACTGAGGGGTGTATTAGCACGTGTGTACCACTATTGTATTTATCATATTTAGGGTTATGTAATTATGGTAGAACTAGGATCCCTGTTGTATAGGGATTCCACATTGTACACCTATATATATTTTATATTAATGAGAAAGGTTCCCCAAAAGAGATTAATATAATCTTACACTCTAAGATTCAAGAATCATGCACAGGTTGTAAAATTATTGTTGCTGCCTGGGAGCACAAACTTCTAGCCTTGCAAAATATTGGGGAGACAAATCCCTTTCGGTTCCACAAAGGCTCATCCTGAACTCCATTCGGCTCTACGAAGTGCATCACGAACAAAATCCTATAACTGAAGATGAAAAGAAGAAGCATCATTCGGGGAGCCAAACCCCTTTCGACTCTACGAATGCACTCCGCATGGGTATTTTTATCCATAATTATAGAGTTTTAAGTCATTTTTATATGATTTTGTCATTGAAACTTGTACTTAAGAAACTTTTAGATATTTTAGGCACAATGAAGGAAGATTCAAATATTAATAATACAGTTTGCTTTTCTATCTTCATAATTAATATAATAGTTGTTCCGAGATGAACACGCAAGCGCACGTGGCCGTACAAGTGATATAGTGATTTTAGAAATCAGACGTCGAACCCACAAAGACTTATGATTAACCATTAGCTAAATTAAATGATCCAAATTATCTATACAAGAGAGGAATCCGTAGTTGTAATTCTAAACTAATTAAATAAAAAAGAAAATAAATAATGAACTTCGACAAAGATGTTGGAAATTTGCCTTTGGCGGGAGTTGCGACCGACCAACTTTAACGGCTTAAACACTAGTGTTACGTATATTGGAGAATCCGGTTCTTCATACATGCATGATCTACTAAGTACGTAGATAACCGTAGGGCCAAGAATCGTCAAATTTCGTTGAGAAATGAAAGAGATATTGGTCCACGAAGTGAGGTGTTTGAAGCATGGAAAAGTGTGGTTGGGATCAATTCTCCCTCATCGGTAGAGGAAGAAAGAATTGTTGTGTTTATAAGACTCAAAAATGGTTTGGGGTTTGGGACCCCAAGAGGTATTTCCTGTGTTTAAAGGAGGGAGGACCTAGATGTGCTTCGGTTCGAGGAAAGCCCACACACGCGCCGCCGCCGCCAACCCGTCCCATCCGGTCCGGTTCTGGGTTCACGGGCTGTGCTTCTTCTGATATTATCTTTTTGGATCAGAGAACTTTGCCAGATGTACAGTTTGATCCTTGGAGTTTCATATGTATAGTTTGGACCAAAATTCTTTCATATGTACAGTTTGGTCCCTGAAGTTTCCAGAAAGTCAGAATTGGGCAGAGAGATCAGAAACGCCACAACACTCAATTCAGCCATTTATTTTGGCTGAATTACTCCTCCTATAATGGCCAATCCGTTGCATCTTCACCATTTATTTTGGTGGTATTACTACCTCCATAATGGCCATTACTTGGTCAGTAATGACACTTATGGAGGCAGTTCAACAGCCCCCCCCCTCACCTATATAAACAACCCCTTGCACCATTGTTGAGCTACTCACACAACACACAAAACAGATGAAAAACAGAACACTTCAGTTCTTCCTACAAGCTTCCAAGCATCATTTCATTACTCAAAATTCTTCACGGTAGCACTTGAGTTTCCTTTTCTCAATTGTTCCATTGCTGTTTTATCTTGGGAGACAATTGTCCAGGACGTATAAAGGATACATACAGGGCAATATTGTCTTAAAGACAGAGTGCCACACTCGACTCAGCATACACCAAAAACAGTTCCAGTTTTCTTGTTCAAGATCATTGTTATTTCAGTTTCTTGTTAAATTGTAATTTCAATTCTTGTATTACTTAGCAGTTACTTGTAATTTTCATTTCCTGCATCCTTTGTAAACAATAAAAGAAAGATTGGGTTTATATATTATCAATGATACGAAATCGATCTAGGGGTATGGGCTATCTAACAATCACGTTGTATTATTCAATTGATTCAACTTCTTAATTTATCCAGTTTACTGATTGATATGGTTGGTATTATGACTACGAATCTCTCAAGACCTCTAGCGACATATTCGTATTGCTTTCACGCCTATATCTCTATGGTCAAGAACCTTAATGTATTTATATTTCCTGTATATCAACCAAGCAGGATGAACTAGGTATATTTCTATCCTACGCAAATTTGGTCCCCGGTACCCAGGGATGAGATCCTGCTCTAGTTAACTCAATCGCTATCCTAGTATTCCTCTCTCGAGTTTAATCTAAGAATCAAAGATAATATTCGATTGGTGATCAAGCAACCAAAATAAACCAATACCATAAGCTAATTAATTGAATATTTAAATAACAACGTTCATGAAAGAATCATAACCCTAGAACGAGAAGTTTAACTCCACATAGATATAGAGGAAATACTACAAATCATCCAAAGAAATTATAAAAAATGAGTAGTATGAAGAAGAAAGGTAAAACCCAATAAACTTCGGCCTTTACGGCGGCTTCTAGCTCTCTCTAGGTCCAAAGTTCAAAACTCCTCAAAATTGAGTTTATAATGTATTGATAACATGAACAAATGAGCCCAGATCATAATACCCTTAAAATATGAAATACAAAAATTGACCAAAACTAAGCCTGACATGGGCCGCCCATGTTGGGCGGTGGCACGGGCACTAGGCCAAAATTCCAGAACCTCAAATATTTGGCTCTCCAACTCCGATCTTGATTCTAAATGAATTTCTTAGACTTCTACTCAGACTTCAAAGTACCAAAATGTCTATTTTAGCTCCAAATCTATTCATTAGCTATGGAACACGTCACTTGAACTGATTTTGATTTGTTCTTCTTCGAAACGAAGCATTTTCATCATAAAGAACCTTGATTCAATAATAACGCACAAGTGTCATAATCAAATATACACTTCCTAATCATCATGCAAGATATACAAGTCAATACAATCTAATAATAGACTTCTAACCTCCTAACCTCAAAGATGGACTCTAACTCATCAAATTCAAGCTCGCTCACCTACTCAGTCAAGGAAATCTAATAACATCACTTCTCTCTCATGAAACAAGTGCCTCACAAAAAAATAGTCCACACACTAAAATCAAAGAATGAATACAGTTTAAGGACTTAGCATCAAAGAACAACTCGCACTTATAAGAGAATTCACATGTATGCACAATGAACCATAGGCTTGCCCATTATGTCCATCTCTACTAATTAAGTGTGATAGAATATAATCAAATAGGACTTTAACGGGTTGTCACATTGGCTAGGGAAATGGTAAGACAATTATATGACAGTGACTTACACTTCCCTAAGTACTTAGTACTTTTAGACTTCATCACCCATTATTCTGTTCTCTTTATTTTCAGCCCTCTCTTCATCAATTATTTCACAAGTATTTCCCTCATATCAAGAACATTTCAATCATATTTTTTTCTTAGCATTTTTTTGTTCTTTATTTTTTTTCTTTTTCATGTCACAATCTTTCTAATAGGGTCTTTTCATCACTTTGCATCTATCATTGGTCACCTATTACACTTGACCATCCTTTTTCTTCAGATTTAGCAATTATATCACAGTCTAAACTACAGTGTTTAAGGAAGCGGGGTTCAAAAACTAGAGATTCAACAAAGGATCAAGGTAAAAATACGGCTACTAAACAAAATGCTACAAGTTCAAAGGGTAACTAGTGGTACAATATCTTAAAAGGCTAAAATCCACATAACATAACAAGGAAAGCCTATCATCATCTTCTAAATTGAGCAACACTTTTTATTTCATTTCAATAACACGTAGGGAAAATTCTAGTTTGAGATGTAAAATATGAATATATGCAAGAAATCTTCACCTCACATGACACAAGTATTAATCAAGATGGATCAATACTATTCTAAGACAGATAAGGTTATGGCTAATTACAAAATAAGAATAAGCTATATATAGAGCCACAACCCTGAGTCTAGGTGTCAGAAAATCTTCTATTATATATTAACTCTCAAGCACTTATCGGAAACTACTGCTTAAGCTCAAGATTAGATATGATAGTATCAAACAAGTCAAAAGATATTTCTTCTCTCTCTTTTACAACTCCTAAAAATAAAAAATAAAAAACTAATCCTAAAAATTAAAAATAAATCTGATTCAGGTAACATCCCTCAGAAAAGGACCAAAAACAAAAATCGAGAGAGATTATTAACTACTACTACGACTAAACAGAAGGTATTTTTCACCCCACACTTAAACAATACTGTCCTCAATGCACAAACATAATAAAGAACAATAACAATATAAAGTAGAGATAAGAAAAACTCTCCGATAGTCGATTGGATTGTCTTCTAACAAGCGCTTGATTTAATGTCGCGGCATGACGCCATCACCTTCACCACTTTTTCTTCCACTTTGAGGATATGAATTGCTCCCCCAATTTTGCGTCAAATTTTCTACTCTTCTCTTGGGGCGGTGGTGTAAACATATAAGAACTAAGTAATAGATTTTGCATCTTGCACTTTTTGATCCTTAAGTGACGGATGCAATTTTGTCTCTTTGGCATAACAGATTTTAGAATGTAGGGTCCTTGTTCCTCATATTTATACTTCTTCACAGGCTTGGAACACTCGATTACCCTGTCGCCAACCAAACATAATATATAAAAGAATTTAAAATGAGGTCTAACACATCCAACTATAAAACTTTATTATTTTTGACACCTTCACTTTTGTACAGCTCCTCAACATCAATATCATCAATAAAGTTCTAGTTGAATGGTTGGTATTCCTCTTTCTACTCCACATGTTGGTCGCTATCCATGATAATTTGTAGTTGGGCATTAGACGCCTCAACCTTTTTATTTAATTGAGATTGTAGGTCGTGAATATCTACGTCAAACTGGTCAATCTCTTGTTTGTGCTTAGTTATGCCCTCCACCAATTGTGTCGCAATGTTCGTAAGACCATCACATAAAAACTCATGAAATTTTATTTATTGAGCTTGTTCTGTTAGCCAAGATTGGCTCACTATCTCTGCTTCTTTAAAGTTATCTCCTGGTAGGAACTCACTATTTTCTTTCGTTTGAAATTCATCTTGGGTATTGGCTAAGCTTGTAACTTGCATATCATTACAAGTTTCAGTATCAACCTGCATTTCTGTGATTTTGGCACTAATCCTTTTTATGGCTTTATCTTGTTCTACGACCTGCTCTATCATTATTCCACTCCACTCTCTTATTATTGCGCTTATCTCAACCATCTATTTTACCAAATTGCTGACTTGAGCAAGACTTTCTGCATCCTCCACTTCATTACTCTTGTCAACATCACAAACAACAGGAGAATCATAATAGGGGTTTGGAGATGAGGAATAAGAGTTAGGACAATCATTCCAATGGTCGTCTTGACTCTCACATATACTATAGAAATTCCACTCAAAGGATTGGAAGGTGCACACAACCAATTTTCGAAAATATTATGACAGTGTTTTCACAGATGGGTCATCTACAACTCAGACAAAGATCACCAAAATAAGAACAACCAACATTTGATCTCTTTTGTTCCAAGATGTCATATTAAGAAGAATACCAAAATATAAACAAAATAAAAAATAGAATTTGAATAGACAAAAAGAAAGTCTAATATAGATAAACAGGTAATTTCTAAGCCCTCGACAACGGCATCAAAAACTTGTACGATCACGTACTTTTGCGTGTGCGTCTGGGAGCAACAAGTTTTTGAAGATATAGTGATTTTACTCCCAAACGCACATGCAAGCACACATGGTCGTACAAGTAATATAGTGATTTTAGAAATCGGATGTCGAATCCACATGGACTTATGATTAACCGTTAGCTAAATTAAATGATCCGAATTATCTATACAGGAGAGAAAATTAGTAGGTTGTAACTCTAAACTAATTAAAATAAAAAAATAAAAAAATTCAATAAAGAAAAAGCGGGTTTTTATACTATCAATGATGGGCTATCTAACAATCACGTTATATTCTTCAATTGATTCAACTTCTTAATTTATCCAGTTTACTGGTTGGCAGGGTTGGTATTACGACTACAAATCTCTCGGGTCCTTTAGCCATCTATTCGTATTACTTTCACGCCTTTACCTCTATGGTCATGAACCTTAACACTAATGCATTTATATTTCATGTATATCAACCAAGCAAAGCGAACTAGGTATATCTTTATCCTAGACACAAATCTGATCCCTGATTCCTAGGGATGAGATCCTGCTCTATTTAACCCTATTGTTATCATAGTATTCCTCTCTCGAGTTCAATCTAAGAATCAAAAATAGTATTCGATTGGTGATCAAACAATCAAATAATTAAGCTCAGGATTAAATAAATAGCCCAATATTATAAGCTAATTAATTAAAATTAATATTCAAATAACAACGTTAATGTAATAACCATAACCTTAGAACGAAAAGTTTAACTCCACATAGACATAGAGGAAATACTACAAATCATCCAAAAAAATTATAAAAATGAATAATATGGAGAAGAAAGTTAAAATCCAATAAACTCCGGCCTCCACAACGATTTCTAGCTCTCTCTAGGTCCAAAGTTCACAACTCCTCAAAAATGAGTTTATAATGTATTTATAACATGTACAAATGAGCCCGGACCAACAAACTCTTAAAAATACGAAATATAAAAATTTGCCGACATTAAGCGTGCGCGGGCGCCCATGCTGGGCGGTGGCGTGGGGCACTAGGGAAAAATTTCGGAACCTCAAATTTCTGGCCCTCCAACTTTGATCTTGATTCCAATTGAATTTCTTGGACTTCTACTCAGACTTCAAAGTACCAAAGTATCTATTTTAGCTCTAAATTTATTCTTTAGCTCGGGAACACGTCACTTGGAATGATTTTGATCTCTCCTCCTCCTCCTCCTCTTAAATGAAGCATTTTCAACATAAAGTACATGGATTCAATAATAACTCACATATTAGTTTGACATCGCAAAGTCAATATATATTAGGTGTATTTAATGCATTTAGCTCTCAAAATAAAGTAGAACATAGGTAAAGTACGGCGGAAAGTCGTATAAATACACCTAACATCAATAATCGTGTTTAATTTCTCTTTAATTTCACTTTTTTCTTTAAGCATGAGTAGCTAAACTTATAATCTAGGATTGTAATTCAATCCTAGTGTGTGATTCTTATAGGTAATGCCTAAATGAATTGTTTTAATTGGGACGATTATTATTTAGGTAATATATGCTTAATTTATAAATTCACGTTTGCAACATTGGTTCATGACATTTATGCCTATATTCTTGCTTGAGAAAGAGGAGTTAAGATTAGGTTAATTAGCTAAGAAGAAATTAGGCTAACTTAAAGGTTCAATAGTCCTAATTAACAGATTTGAGCTAGAGTTAGGAATTATCCTACAGGGGTCCTTAGTCAATTGATCTAATTGCAACTCGTTCAACTTAAGGAAGTGAATAGATCTAGACCACCCAATATTGAGAGTATTTATATTATTGACTGTCATAGCAAGACCAATCCCATAAGAAAGCCTAATAAATGTTACCTTATTAAAGACACACCTAGGCGAGGAAATAACCCGAGACTTCATCTCGATTAAGTATAATCCTTACTTATTTACTTTTTTTCCCATTGCTTAGTTAATTGTTATTTTCAGCTCTTAGTTATATAATCAAACATTTTCAAGTTTAAGAAAATAGTTAAGTTAGCCAATTATACACACGATAACATCTTTCACCCGCACCCAAATTTTTCTATAGATTCTATATCGACTCATTTGAATCACTATATTTTTAGCGACTTTTTTATACCGTAGGGTGTAATTAGGATGTAATCACCTGCCATTTCATCCAAAAAATTATCACGTCCCAAAACTCACCCTGAACTCAACAAGCATCCGATGTCATGAACAACACCGAAAGCACTTTATAAAATAAATAAACGTCGAATTTCTTTTAATAATATTTTAACATTTATTTAATACAAGTCATTTAAGGAAAACTGAAATCATGCTCATACTAATAAAAATCAGTGAAAGTTTAATATAAATAGTAAATCATAGAATGTGGCAAAATGCCCAACAAGTCATACGAGACTTCCACAATCTACCCACACATCTGACAACTATCTATGGAGCTTCTATGAGAGATAAACAATAGTCTAACTTTGGGACGCAGCCTGCAAACTAAAGCAGTAAACTAGATAGATAGGGTGTCCACGAATAAGGGTGTGAGTTCACCAATAAATCTAGAAAGCAATAAGTTCTCCTACTTCGTATGCGTATCACAAACCTGCTCTTCTTCGTTACCTAACATACCATAAAAACAATAATGGTATGCCTGATTACTGGGTACTCAGTGAGTGTCTCTGGGACAATAGTTAATAGCAAAATATATAAGTAATAATTGTAATTAAAATAATGTTGAGAAACAGTTCAAAACAAATGATAACATCTCATGAACATCCAGTATAAGTCATGTCGCGCCCGATTTTCGACCTTGCTCGGGTCAAAGCGGAGCGCGGACGTGTTCGGTGATTCCCGGGTAAAAAGGGTTGAGGAGTCGCCACCTAATTATTTTTACGGTGAATTAGGACACCTAAATATTAAACTAAGTGCTGCTATGTAAACTCCAATTTTATGATCTACGAAACTAATGAGATTCTAGGTAAGGGTTCTTTATTATCCTAAAGGGAAGGGGTTAGGCATCCTTTAAGATCCGCTAACTTGCGGTTATCCGATCAAACTCAGGTTAATTATTGCTAGAAAAATGCATGTTTGATGTATGAAGTTAAAGATGTTTGCAAATAATTAGTAAATGATGCATTTTTTTAAAAAGAAAGATACATGTAGAGAAAAAATATGCATTTGTATGGTATTTAAAGAGAAATACATGTAGAGTTGAAAAAATATGCATTTGTCAATTGAGAGTAGAAACAAAATTATTTATAACGCCAAAGAAGCGAATCTTTCGGAAATCATCGAGTTGCAAAAATAATAATAAAAAGATAAAACTTATTCGGTATGATTTAATACAACAAATAAAAGATGACAAAAGTTGTTTTGAAAATCTTGAATACGCATGACGAGCCTAAAATAAATAAACTAGCGAAGGATTTCTAAGTTTGAAACTAACCTATGAATTAATCCTAAGTTTGCATATTCTAAGAATTTCAATAGTTACATAAGTGCGATAAATAATATTACAATACAAAGCGGGATAAAAGCTGAATTAAAGAAAGAAATAAAATAAATAAACTCCGAGGAATAATTCATCGTTATTTACTTTAATCCCTGCGAGTTGTCAAAAACAAGCAGTTAGAAGCGATTAAATACAAATAACTCCATATCAGCATTCAAAGCAGTTGAATGTTTTGATCACGGAAGACTCGGACTTAAATTTTGAAAGAACATTCCAATCACGTCGTGGTGCAAACATATGACTAATGTGGTTATTTTGATTGCCTCGCCTACTAAGCGTGTTGGTCTCTCGGTGAAATAGAAAGATCACTATAATCACGTCGTAATTTGAATATATAACTTTGTTGGTTATTTTAGTCACCTCGCCTACTAAACATGTTGATCTTGGAAAAAGGTTTAAGCCTCATCATTGCCGAAGTTATATTTCGTCTTTCACATTTGTGGAGGCCTCAAAATCGGCGGATATTTTTCATCGGCGGTGTAGTATCGTATTCAAATCAGGTAAATTAAATCAAAGCAAGGCGGTGGCGGTGGCGATAAACTGCAGCGGAAAAACAATTTTCGAAAATGGCTAGCGGTGTTTAGTTTAAAAAAGTAAAGCGATGAAACGATAATTTGGGGCAAAGCGATGAAGCGAAATAAGCGAGGACGAAAAGAGCGGGATATTTATTCAAGCGATAAAAGCATTAAAGCAGTGATATCCGTGGCAAAGATATTTAAAGCGATAATATTGAAAAAAAGCGATGTCTGAAGCGAGGCAATGGCCAAAGCGAAGCGGCCGGCGGTAATAATATTTGTTTTTAAAAAAAGTAAAGCAGTAAGATATCAGATTGCGGGATGCCAAGCGATGCTAAAAAGCGAGCGAAGCGAAAGAAAAGCGCGGCCGAGTTAATTTCATCGGCCTTAATGCAATATTAATAAAACAATAAAGCGTAAAAGAAGCAGCGTTGAGCAATTAAAGTATCAGGCCCAAATTACGAAATGTTGGGCAAGAAGCAGGATTAAGAAGTAATTATGGAAAAATCCGACCGGATCGTGAACGATGACGAATGAAATCGAGAATTCGGACTTTCGGATAACTAGCGAGATATGAAAAATGCCATAATCTGGAATATACTAAGCCGATCGACCGACGGTCGATGACTCGACCGAATCAGATTTTTTCATTTTGGATAACCAATATACAAGACATGAAATGCAAGAAATTTTGGGGATTCAATAAGATCGACCAGGCGAATCATGTGTTCAACCGGAATCAAGCTGATTTCGTCAATTTGGATAACGATAATAACAACGGCAACAACAATGCAAGAAATTTAGAAATTCAAACCGATTCGACGGCGCCGTGCCGATCTTGGGCAGGTGGAGATTGAGCACGTCAAATAATTCCATCAATTCGGATAACCAACATCGAATATGAAATGCAAGAATTTTGAAAATATTACCCCAAGCCAAGATTGAGGCAGCTTGATGATCCAAACCGAATTAGATTTTAACACCAAATTCGGATAACCAACATACATAAATATGAAATCTGAAGAATCGAAAATATTACTCAAGCCAAGATTCGACCCAGGCAGGAAATCGATATTGACAGAATCGATTTTACACCAAATTGAGATAACTTGATAACAAGAAAATGAAATGCAAGAATTCTGAAAATAATACCCAAACCGGGTCGATCGAATTGGAATATCCGACAGAGCAGCAGTTGAAGAACAACAAGAAAATGCAAAAGCAGTTTTGGACTCGGTTTCAAATCGAATAGAGGCATTTAAAACCCAAGTTCAAAGCAGAAACTCACCTCGCTTTCTTCGAATCTTGGGCCTATTTCGGACTTGTATCTTGAACAACAAAAGGCATTGAATGATGTAAAATCTAGAACACAACAAATATTTTATGTATATATGGAATAGTCTTAGAAAAAATCCTTAAAATCTGTTTTATCCTGAAAAATCTCTCAGAAAATCCTCCTAAAAATCTCAGAAAATCTCCCTCCCAAAATGAAGAACAACATGGGGTATTTATAGGTGGATTTCCCCCAAACGAGTTTGAAATTTGAATTAAAGGTAAAGAAAATCATGGTTTGAGGGGCATGGGTGTGATTTTATGGTGTCGGCCATGAGGGGGTCGGTGAAAGCGAGAGGGTTGGTGGTGGCGGGGCGGGTGCGTAAAGTCGGCGGTGCAGCGGTATGGGAGATGGTCGGCGGATTGGTTGAGAGGTTTAGGTTTAGGGTTTTTTTGATTTTTGGGATTTTTGTTTTATGTTTGGGCGATGGGGTTTTTAATTTGGGTTTGGGCAGTTCGGTTGGGGAGTGGTGGGGCTGGTTCGGTTAGGAGAGAGAATGGGGTGATCAGGTCATTTGTTTGGGTTTGGAGATTAAGGGAATGGGTTGTGGGTTGAGGAGTTGGGCTCGCGGGTAGTTTGTTTGGTTGGGTTAATTTTTAGGGAATTTGGGCTTGGTAGAGCGTAGGTTGGGCTTGGGAGATAAGGGGAAATAGGGAATGCATTTGGGTATTGGGAATGAGTTTGGGCTTGTGAATTTTGTTTGGGTAGAATTGTATTGGGTTGGGAAAATGGAATGGGTTAGAAATTCTTTTTTGGTTAGGAAAAATAAAAAAATAAAAATGGGTTATGGGTTTAAAAATATAAAAGGGGTTTAATATTAAAATATTATTTTTGTTTTGTAAAAGATGTGAATTATTTAAAATAACATAACGACGTGATAATAATAAAATATAATATTTGCGAAATGTTTAATGCTTAATAAAAGGAAAATGCGATGCAATTTTGCGAGAATAAAAATAACATAGAATTTCGGATAAAACTTATGATTATTAAAAAAAATGCAAATGATAAAAAATGCGAATAATAATAATAATAAGAGGATATACACATATATGCCTATATTTTAAAATTATTTTAAAAGTGTCAAAATATTAAAAATTACGAATAAAATCATAAAAGATGGGACAAAATTGGGTGTCAACAAGTCAATGATGAAAGTATAATCACTTTGAATCCTTAAGTCGTTCTCGTTATCTTAAGTTCTTTAAAAAATAGTTTGAAATTTCAAAGATGGAGTAAAATTATATCCTTAGTAAAATCACAAGTAAAAGCCAATAACATAGAAATATATCAATTTCAACTTATTATATCGTTCATCATGTTAAGTCTTTTCAATCATGAACTCAAGATCATCAACAAGCCACTCACTAGAAATCAAAGAATAACACATGCCAATACATGCCCAAGTATTGAAATGAAGGGATGACCATTAAGGTTCCCTAAATCCGAATAGAAACACCACATCGGGGTTGTCACCCTTGATGGCTATCCTTCCTCTTGAATAACTAGGCACAATCACATCGGGGTAATGAACCCTCGATGGCTACTCTTTCTCCCGAATGGCTAGGCAAACCACACCGAGGCTATTGACCTTTGATGGCTATCCTTTCTCCCGAATAGCTAGGCAAAATGACATCGAGGCTATTGACCCTCGATGGCTATCCTTCCTTCCGAATAGCTAGGCAAACCACACTAGGATCCATTGTGACTACACTTCCTCCCGAGTAGCTAGGCCAAACACAAACAATAGAGTTCATGGCAAGTTAGCCGAATCACAATCATAGCATAGAAGCTGAATCACTCACTATGGATTATGTTTATCATCCCGTTAATATGGATACGTCAAGTCATTAATAGTTTGAGAAACCATGATCAAGTCATTAAATAAGTTTCAACTTTAACAAAGCCCATTCATAGGGCGAAACACATAAAAGACCAATGCTGTAGAAACCAAGTTCAATCATCCCATAGTAGGAAAACTCGCGTTTAAAGATTATCACTATAGAAGTCTATTCGATCATCACATAGCAAGGGCAAACACGTTTAAATATCAAGCTTTTGAAATTAATTTTAAACCATCCCTTATAGGTGCAAAGCATATTCAATGATTAAATCTCTATAATTCAGTTTCAATAATCCTTTGATAGGAAAACTTACTAATACATATATATAGTATGATACACCTAAGGTTCCATGAGGGCTTGTCCCTCACGCACATGAAACCTTGCCAAAGAAACTATTTTTAAAGGTTGGAAAGTATGTTCGAAGAGAGACATACCTCAATTCCCACTCAAACGCTACCAAACAAATTTTTCGAAGTTCAACAATCACTCTACAATAGATTTAGATGAGAATGATTAGAACTTTAATCCTTTCTACGAGCTTTCCTTAATTTTTGAAAACTAAGGCTTTGCTAAGCCTTAAAAATCTCGTTATTTAACCTCATTGTGTAGTATAGTCTATACTAGCCTAAAAGTCCTCAATGAAATCAGAGAAACCGAAGTTCATACCTTTTAGACGAAGTTCTACATGTCCCTTCTTCTCCTCTCTTGAGTTTTCAAGAATCTAGGATTTGGAGAGATGAACTAACATTATTATGATGTTAGATTGATGTAATAATGACGGGAATTGATCAAGAACTTACCTTAGATGTTTTGGGGAAGCCTTAGGGTTGTTTCCTCTCAAAATACAACTTAGAACGAAATATGGAATGTGAAAAATGACATAAAATTGTCTAATGATCAAATATATATTCCTGCACATTTTGGACCCCTGGCTCGCCGAGCGAGGTCCAAAGCGAGGGGTAACCTCGCTTTGAGCTGCGCTCAGCGACCTCACCCGTCCGATTTATACTTGAAAAATTTTCTGAATTTTTCACTTTTGGATCCTATACGTCATTGAGTGAGGTCCATAGCACAACCCTATCTCGCTTTGAGCTGAGCTCAGCGAGCTCCTAGGTCCATTTTACACTTAGCCAAAATTTTAAGTTTTTCAATTTTAACAAAAAAGATTCAGTAAAATGGGCATAACTCCTAGCAAAAAACTCCGTTCGAGCTCCATCATATATAGTTGGAAAGGTATTTCACATACCTACAACTTTCATGCTTTAAGTTATCTCAAATTCCCAACGGATATTCACTTAATCAAGCTGGAAGTCAAACTACCGTAAACTTAGTCAATTCTGTCTAATTTTACGTACTTCACTATTCGTCTTGATCTTAGTAAACTATTTTCACCCAAACTCATCTTCATAGGACTTCATATATTTAAAATGTCATATTAGTACTCATTTAACATATCCACACCTAACTCGAATTTATGAAGTGTTACAAAAATGAAGCAGGTCTGAAAGGTGTGAATACACTATCATAGTATTGAGTAAATCTCATCGACTACCCACTAAATGGCGGGGCAAAAGACTTACTGAAAAGACATGAAATAAAGAAATATAACTAGAGTTGAAAAATTGAAAATGAATCTAAAAATTGATGACTGAAATTGAAGTTGATAACTGATTCTAAAATATTATTTATCTTGCTTAACTGAAAACAAATTCAAGCAACCAAAATCATTCGGCCAAAATATTGTGGAAACTTATTTTAACTTAAAACTGAAAATTAGTGGCTCTACATGCGTGGAGACCTCTCCCTTGACATCTAAAAAATAGCATTCATGCGATCAGTGTCACCTTCACTTCCAAAAGACAATTGTGGCTCCACAAGTGTTGAGGTTATAATCTCGGGAACCCTTGCTTAATATACTTATTACCCAAAATAATGTGATTACATTATCTTAACTGAAACTTGATTTGGAAACCATTTCCCTATATGCCAATCGCTAGCGCATTTAGGGCCCCAACGCTCAGCTCAGCTGGAGAGGCCTAGCCTCACCTGAGAAGTGATAATTCGGTTCGAATAGACTTCATTCAAGAATGCCATCGCCTGAAAAATTATAAAAAAACAAGTGCTAAGTTTCAGATCAATGAATAAATCAAAAGAAAAGAAGAGACCTTTCTCGCTCAGCGCCTACAGCGAACTATGCTCCGCTTCAACTTAGGAGAGTGTTCGGTGGAACCGGTGAACCATGCGATCTGATTAGATGCGTAGCACATAGGGCTCATAGTACATGCTAGTACGGCTACACAGTGGAAGAGAAGGAGCCTAAGTTGACCCCCTACTTTTTTCCAAAGATTTAAGAGTTTGCATTTACGATATTCAAGTCAACTGGAATTAGGAAATAAGTCAATATACTTCACGCAGGCCACAATGCACAATCATAGAGATATCATCATTACAAGGCTATAACAAGTAACACACAAGATCACACAAGGCTAACATTAGAAACTGAAGGTCATAAACATTTGGTATATCACAACTAAGTTGCAAACATGAATTACTAAGCACTTTCTTTCTCCCACAGGTACTTAGCCTAAAAACATATACTTGTCATTTAGTCAAATGCATCACATGCATGATTTTAATAAAATCACACTTAGCAAGTTAACCTTAACTTACTTTAAATCTGTTGCTCAACTTTTTCTTTCAATATTGTCGTATATTTAACGAACCAACATCTACTAATAATAGTTATCAAATACTCAATACTTGTTGGAATAGTTCAATTTATCAATTTTGAACCAAATTCCAAGTTTTCAAATAGTTAATTTCCAACAAGCTTTGTTTAGTAGTAGTTGACCGTACAGTTAGCAGTGCTATACTAGATTGACACCTATGATTGAATTTTTACAGCGTGGTTTGATTTTTATATCACAATCTAATTCAATATAATAATAGAAAATTTGCCCAAAATTACTATTATTGTTATTTAGGAAAGTATGTTAGACTTCCGTTTACGTCATCTTTAAGTGTTACTTTTTCTCCTTTTGACATCATTCATGTAGATTTATGGATATCTCTCATTACTAACAAACTGAGTCATAAATATTATTTGGTAATATTAGATGACTTCTCTCACTTTCTTTGGGTCTATCCGCTCAAATATAAGTCTCAAGTTTACTCCATGTTTCTTGAATTTCGAACATGTGTTAAAACACAATTTGAAAAAGTCATAAAATCGTTTCAATGTGACAATGGTCAAGAGTTTAACAATTTTCCATTTCATAAATTTTGTACGGATAATGACATGGTGTTTCGATTCTCGTGCCACCATACCTCACCTCACCTCAAAATGGTAAAGTAGAAAGAATACTCCGCACCATTAACAATATGATACGTACAATGCTCTTTCATGCCTCTCTTCCCCCTCTCTCTTGGGTATACACGTTAAAAATTGTAGAATACCTTCTTAATATATTACCTACATGTACCCTTCAAAATAAAACCCCTACCGAAATTTTATTCCGTCGGATCCCCTCATATGATCACCTTTGGATTTTCGGTTGTCTATGCTAACTAAATCTTGCATCCACGGTCCCGCACAAATTAGCATCTCACACCTCTCCTTGAGTCTTTTTAGGTTTCCAGTCGAACCATAGGGGGTACTTATGCTATGATTTGTCCACACATAAAATCTTAGTCTCTCGCCATGTCACATTCGAGGAAAACGTTTTCCTGTTTGCAAACGTCCAACAACTTCAACTCACTGATTACGACTTTCTTAATGACCCGGACACTTCCCCTCTCCTGCGAAACGCCATACATAGTGCTAATATTCTGGCTGTCCCATCACGGTTCCCCCCGCTGTCTCGTCACTCCCCTAAGTCCCATCGAACACCCCCCACCTACTGCTCTAGTCACGACCTCCCTGTCTCCGTGGACTAGTCTCCTGCCTCACTGCCCCAACCCTCCGCCTCCGTCGACTAGTCCCTTGCCTCACTGCCCCAACCCCACGCGTTCATCGACCAGTCCCCTGTCTCACTGCTCCAAACCCATCGTCGACATCTTAGCAGTACCCGTCAACCATCTCACTACCCCTAACGGCCCCACAACCCCCGGCAACCCCACTGCCCTACAGTACCGTCACCCACCCGTCCCCACTGCCCCCACTTCTTGTTAGCCCAAAAGTCCCGATTCTGACCCACCGTATGGAAACCCGTACCCAGCACGGAATTTTCAAACCAAAAGTCCACTTTAACCTATCCACTCAGACCATCTCACCTACCTAAAAATCTAAAATTAGCCAAGCTTGACCTGAATTAGAATGTGGTCATGCGTGAGAAATTTAATGCGCTCACTACACAGAGCACTCGAGATCTTGTACTGAGACCAGATGGGGTGAATGTGATTCATTGCATATGGCTATATCATCACAAATTCAGAGATAGTGGTGAGCTTGAACGCCATAAGGCGACACTTGTGGCAAATGGCACAGGGCAACAGGAGGGAGTTGATTTTGATGAGACCTTCAATACAGTGGTTAAACAAGCCACCATTCGCACTGTTTTGAGCATAGCTATGGGAAATAACTGGCCGATTCATCAACTTGGTGTGAAAAATGTGTTCTTACATGGTGATTTGAAAAAAACCGTATATATGCATCAACCGCCTAGCTTTGTGCATCCAGAGGCTCCTCAGTATGTCTGTCGTCTTCGAAAGTCACTCTATGGCTTGAAACAAGCCCACAGGGCTTGGTATGGGCGATTTTCCACTTACATCATGCAGATCTGGTTCGTGTGCAACAAAAGTGATAATTCACTTTTTATTTTTCATTGAGGTAATGATACTGCATACCTTTTGCTCTATGTGGATGATATTATTCTGACTGCCTCATCTGATGTGCTGAAATACAAGATCATTACCCTGATCAAATTCGAATTTTCTATGTCAGACTTGGGTAAGTTGAGTTATTTTTTGGGGATTTCAGTGACCAAATCCAAAAATGTAATGTTCCCGTGTCAGCGTAAGTATGCCGGAGAAATTATTTACAGGGTTAAAATGGCAAACTGCAAGATCCTGCCCATTCATGTCGACTCAAAGTCGAAACTCAGCGTCGATGACGGGGATCCGGTGCTCGATCCTTATCTGTATAGAAATCTTGTTGGTGCACTTCAGTATCTTACCTTCACTAGCCCAATATTGCATATGCCGTTCAGCAGGTGTGTTTGTTCATGCATGATCTCAGAGAGCCTTACTTTACCGCTCTTAAACGTATCATTCAATACGTTAAGGGTACTCTTAACTACGAATTACATCTTTATCCATCTACACCATCCAGGTTGATATCGTATAAGGACACCGATTGAGGCGGCTGTTCGGACACACGTAGATCTACTTTCGGTTACTGTGTATTTTTGGGTGATAATCTCATCTCGTGGTCTACCACACGGCAAGCCATGCTTTCCCGTTCAAGTGTAGAAGCATAATATAAAGGCATTATGAACATTGTTGCTGAAATCTGCTGGCTCAGAAACCTTCTTCTAGAGCTTCATTATCCCTTACGAAAGGCATCTATTGTCTACTGTGATAACATATATGATGTTTACTTGTCTCATAACCCGGTCCAGCATCAACGAACCAAACATATTGAGATGTATATTCATTTTGTTCGTGAGAAGGTTGCCATGGGTCATGTTCGGGTATTACATGTTCCTTCTTTCTATCAATACGCAGATATATTCACTAAGAGACTTCCTCGGCAGGTGTTCCTTGACTTCAGATTCAGTCTGAGCGTCTGGACTCCTCCCGCTCCAACTGAGGGGGTGTGATAGAGAATAAGTAAATATTCTCCATATATTCTGTAATTAGTATTCTAGTGTAATTAGTATCCTAGTGTAAAATAGATATCCTGATTCGATTAGAATTACAATTGTAAATTCTTATAAATATTGCATCAATGAGGAGACTCCAATCAAGAAAAATTATACTATTCTACGATTACAACTCATAAACGTTCTATGAGTATATTTATCATCGTTAAACTCACCAGATTTAACCCTTTTAAAACAAACTCATTTTTTTCATTATCTCTTTCAATTATGAAGAACACTCGCGTCTAGAATTCGTCTAATTTATGAATAATATAATAAAATTAACTCATCGTATATTTATGATGAGGTAATGGCATGGATGTACATTAGAATTATTGCATAATTTTTACTCAATCTTCCGGCTAATTATTATGATTATATTTAATGAAAAATTAAATAACTTATAGCTATAGTCATAAATTTTCTTCTATCATTATTATTAATCCTAAGTTGCAGCAGAAAAAATCTACTAGTGTTGTACACTGCGATAAAGTTATTAGCCGATGTGTCTTATATATAACAAATCAATATTAAACCGTGTGCTTTATTTTTACTGATGTTAGTTGTTTCATAAGAGAACCCAAAAATAGCAAAAACAAAATGTCCCAAAATATTGCATAAAGATGAACACAAAAGTGATTAAAAAAAAATTGTTTTCAAGAAGAACTTTTCAATGAAAATTTAAAAGAAATGAAGTCCACATTTTTTCTCTAGTGAATTGTGACATATCATTCTCTAATTAATACGAGTAGTTTTATTCACCTTTTTATTTTCTTCTATTCAATAGTCATTGTCGACATTCATGAGGGTTAAAAGATAGTGTTGAAAGTGATGGTCTACAGTCCATGAAGAGTCAATCTCAGAGGATCATACATTTCCCAAATTTTATTCTCTTCTTTTTCCCAGTGTTTATTGAGAGGGTAAAAAAATTGAGAGTTGAAGACTAATTTAAAATTATTGCAGCCAGAAACAATTTAAAATTATTGAGACTACCTTGAGTGCGCAATATTTCGTGTCAATTCACTTTGTAGTTTTTTATTAATTTATTTTATTTTCTTCATATAAAAAAGTTATTTTCACATATAAAAAATCTGAAAAAGTCATTTTTGTTCTGTACAAATTATTAGTCTTCATAGAAGACTATATCTTAAATATTTCTTATCTTGTAGAATTTCAAATAGGTACTCTCTATTTCAGTTTGTGCTTCTTATCCTTTTTTAGTTTGTTTAAAATAATATATTATTTTTTATATTTAATATTTAATTTTATTTTTACCTCCCCACATGAAAATGACATGTTTAACACTGTAAGGTTCAAAAGATAACTTTGGTATATTATATATATTTTTAATTTAAAATCAAAAAATTCAAAAAATCTTTCCGAATTTTCTAAATTATGTATTTTGTAAAACTAAAATACATAAAATTAAATGAAGGGAGTAATAATTATTGATTTTAATTTATATGTATTGCTAGTGCAGATAATTTTATAATTATTTATACAATTATAATGGCTATATCAAGTTTTGCAATATTTTATACAATATCAATTTTACATGAAAAATTATATGTACTGTAACTCAAATTTTACCCAATGATATATAAAACGTATACATTGATAGGATTGTCACACTATTAAAGAAACAAGTTGGAAAAAGTTATAGAAAGCCTTAGCGGATGAAGAGGAATCTCCTTCTTAGATAAAAGGAAGATAAAGATAAAGAAGTCCGCTTGGGCAGCTCAATTGGTTTCAAGGGGGATATTTGGAGCAAAGACCAAGGATCGAATCCCGTCAGCGGCAGTGTGGGGGTTTCTTCTTGAAATAAAGGAGGCCTCAGCGCGTGGTAGTGGTCTAACCTTTGGAATCAATTGAGTCACCATGATTTACCTCTTTCACAGACCTGTCGGACCGGGGTGTGGGGGCTCCTGGGGTGGGAGATTCCACCTTTTGGAGCAAAGATAAAGATAAAGAAGTCCTCCGGGGCATAGTCCAGTGGCAAAGCCTGGACGCTATAAGGCGCTCTGGCATGAGACATCGTGGGTTCGATTCCCCGCAAGCACGAAGAAACTCTGCATGTTGGGGAATTTGACCTTGTCTCATTGATCAGTTGTACGCTCCCAGAAAATTGGCCACCGGAGCACATCCCGCGATTTACCTGGGCACATCCCGCGATTTACCTGGTAATAGTGTTGAAGGACCGGTGCTATTACCTCCAGGACGTAGTCAGGCGCAAGCCTGGAAAAAAAAAGGAGGGAAATTTAGAATATTTTTCAGATTTTATAAATTTAGAATTGAAAATAGAGTTTATGTTTGGTTATACTTTTGCAAAGGAGGGAAGAAAACATTTTTTTTTGGAGTTGAATTCGAAAATCATCTTTGACCATAAAAATATGGAATTCACTTGAAGTTGAATTTTGAAAATTTTCAGAATTTGGAAAATACCAAATAATTATTTTCACTCCAAATTGCTCACATAATTAAAACACAACTCTAATTTATATTTATGGCTAAACACAATTTTAATTTTTAAATTTATCATTTTTCACTTTGAAAATAAATGCTGCTTTTTCAATATACTCAAAGCTTTCATGGCCAAACACGCACTTATAATTATTAAAATGGAGTTGAAAATTTGAAATTTGAAATTTCAACTTCAAGCTAAATTTGAAATTGTCACGGCCAAAAACTATTTGAAAATAAAGTTATTCTCATGGCCACATGGGTTCTAAAAAGGAAAAGGGTCAGATTTGCCCTCCAACTATGTATTAAGGGTCAGATTTGCCCTCCAACTATGTATTAAGGATCACATTTGCCCCCCGTTAAAGTTTGGGGTGAAATATACCCTCAGTCGAATGAAAATCCTATGTGGATACCACATTGGATCCACGTGGACGCCACGTCGGATCCACGTGGAGGACAATAAACACATGGCAGGTGGTACCTACATCGCCACCCACTTCTACTCCCTCTGTTCAGCGTTTCCCGCTACTCCGGCGAGGAGCTCCAACTCCGGTGAACTGAAGCAGCCAACCACCGCCATCGTCGACGAGCTGTCGCCCTTCACCTCACTATCCAAACCACAGTTACCACACCACATCAGATGTCGCTATTGACACCGTCCCGTCGACCAACCCTCCACCACCTTCATTCCAATCCGACCTGATTCCCCCAACCCGCCTGTCACCGACGTCACTTCATTCCCACTAGCGAATCACAACAACAACAACATCGCAACTCCCTACATCCATCGTTGTTTTGCAACCACTGGCAACCACCAGATGGGTTGTGTAGATTTTGGGATGCCGCTATCGATGTGGTTGAAGCAGTGGTTGCCCCTTTTATGAAATGTCACCTACCAACCTTGTCATGTACAAAATTGGGGGAATCGGGTCGTATTAGAATTTGGGGAATTGTGATGTTGTCGTTGTTGTGATTCACCTTGGGAACGAAGTGACGCCGGTGACAGGTGAGTTGGGGGAATCGAGTCATATTGGAATGACGGTAGTTGAGGGTTGGTCGATGGACGATGCCGATAGCGGCATTTGGTATGGTGTGGTAACAATGGTTTGGGTAGTGGGGTGAAGGGCGGCAGCTCGTCGACGATGGCGGTGGTTGGCTGCTTCGGTTCACCGGAGCAACGGGAGATGCTGAACAGAGGGAGTAGAAGTGGGGTGGCGATGTGGGTCCCACCTGCCATGTATTTATTGTCTTCCACGTGGATCCGACGTGACGTGCACGTAGATCCAATGTGGCATCCACATGAGATTTCCGTCCAACTAAAGGTATATTTGACAACTTTGCTAACTTGAAGGGTATATTTAATTCCAAATTTTAACGCAGGACAAATGTAATCTTTAGTACATAGTTGGAGGGTAAATCTGACATTTTTCCCTTCTAAAAAATGGGAATGGAAACTTCAGAGATCCTTCATTATATTTGATTGTATGAACAATTTTTAAGAAATTCCTTTTCCCTCACTAGCACAAAGAAGGTTTACAAAGAATACACCCTTCGTTCACTTTTACTTATTCATAATAAATTTTATAGACTTCTTAAGAAATAATAAATGTAAGTGTATATTTTATCATGATATAACCATATTAATTGTTATATATTTTCTTAATAGACTTAGAAAATGATTGAAATGAGTAACTAAGGCTAAGAGTAAAAATAATTTTAAAAAAAAATATTTCTCTGTTGCTATACTAAAATTGACAAATAAAGTGAAAATTAAGTTTTAATATGAACAAATAAAAGTGGATGTGAGAGTAATAAAGTATGAAAAAGTTAATAGTATTATTATTAAACACACATAATAAAGTAATAAACACCCTTTTTAAGTTTCACCTCGATGGTCAACTTTGCTAGGCCAAACACAGACACAGAATATAAAACCAAGATAAAGAAAAAAAAACATATACTAATATTATACGTATTATTTATCCCACCCAAAGAGAAAGAAAGAGGAGGAGGAATAAGCAAGCAAGTAAGACAGAGAAACAGAAGGCCATTCCTGAAAAAAAGGTTCTTTGTAAACAGAGCAAAAGAAAAACAGCAAATCTGTAGAGTTCCCTTTAGAGAGAAAGAAAGATAGTGTGTGTGTGTGTGTGTGTGTGTGTGTGTGTGTCTGGTCGAAGAGGGGGCAATTAAAAGTAATACTGCTGCATTTGGTCTCTGCTATACAGTACTCAACACCTCCCTCTTTTTCCAAACCTTCCTTTGTCTCCTTCCCCAACTTTTTTTTCTCTTTCTTCCTCGTTTTCCGGTCGCCGGCCACCGGCCACCACCACTCCGGAAACATTGCTTTTCTTAGCTCAGGGGAGTACAAAACTATTCTGTTTCGATCTATTCTTTTTTGTGTTGCCGGAGTTTAATGAAGATGAATCTCCGGTGAGAATATCTGGGTATAATACTCTTTTTTTTAGCTAAAAAGAAAAGATATAAACAGAAAATGAAAACGCCGGCGAACACTGCCGGAGCTCATGCTACTAGCAACGGGAATCCAGCTGAAGGTCTGTTACTATCTTTACTTATATACATACATAAATATAATAAAAATAAATATTATATTTTATTACGTATATACTTTCTCTGGTACTACTAAGCAGATGCATTGTAAGAATCGTTGAATCAAAGAGACAAAGCTTTTGTCTATTTCTTGAAAAAGATATAAAATTTTCCTGGAAAATCTTATTTTTTTCTCTTAGTTTTATACTTTTATTGTCATATTATATTACTTTACTATGCATTTATTTGGAAAGAAAAGTGAAAATACTTGCACGTTTATTAAAGTTGCTAAGCAAAGCAAATAGGTCTTTTCTTGGAAACTTTTTGATTCTCAGTGAGAAAGTGAGAAAAAATCTTTACTTTTTAAATAGTGTTTCAATCTAGCAATAAGAAAAAGTCATCCTTTTGCAAACCCATTTTTTTTTTGGAAATAAAGGTTGTACGAGTAATTAACAAGTGTTATTAATTGAATATTTTTTTTGCAGTTGAGAAGAAAAATATAAACCCAGAACTATGGCAGGCCTGCGCCGGTCCTCTGGTGAGCCTACCCGCTGCTGGGACCCACGTCGTCTATTTTCCTCAAGGCCATAGTGAACAGGTAATTTTTCAATATCCAAGTTACCCTTTTGTGTGTCATGTAAGTGATGTTTTGATCTTTTTATTTGTTTTAAAATAGGTGCCCTTTTGTAAAATATTAATTATTTTCTTCTAATTTTACCTTTATATTTGAATAAGTAAAATTTTACATAACCAAGAAATGGTCAAGAATTTTTTTTTTCAATGCTTAATCAAGGATAAGTTAGTAAAAATATTTCTTACTTGTAGGAGTAAGTAGTTTTTTTAAGGGTGTGTCGAGCTAGAAACACTTATTTTAAAATGGAGGAGTATTAGATTTTTTCGCGGTTAATGAAGCGAGTAAAATTTTTGAGAGGTCAAGATTTTAATAAATTTCATGCATGTGTCGGCAAAAATAATCAGGTGCAGGAAAGTTTTTTTTTTTTTTTGCATTTGGATGGAGCTATTTGATAACATGAGCCGATATGGTGCACATTATTAACATTCACCATATATACTTACTTATGTCTGGTTGCAGATGTGTATGGGTAAACATTATTGGTGTTACTTGGTTTGATTTTGATAGTAGAATGCATTGTATTTCTTTCTTTCTTTCTTTTCGTGTCCATGTTCTAGTAAGAGTAATTTAAAGGCGGCGTACAATAGACCATTGTTGTCCGGCCTTTTTCCGGACTCCGCACATAACGGGAGTTTAGTGCACCGGACTGCTCTTTTTATTGTGGCATCTCTGGTGTTTGTAACATACAACGTGTGTCAGTATCTGTCCTTATGGAGAATCTGTTATTTGTTGTTTGTTTTGTTTGCTTATGCATATGCTTACATGTGCACGTGCATACATATGTATTTTACCACACGGTTTTAGAAAAAGAACAAGATGAAAAGATGGGGAGGCATATGTATCTTTGACTATTATGTTTCCAACAAGCAGGTAGTGCGATTGTTAAAGAGGAAAAAAAGGGGAATAAAAAATTTAACTTTTATGGCTGTACTACAGTGAAGAAGGGTTCAATTTGTTAACCTAAAAGTCATGAGATTTAGGTGGATTTTGCTCCAAAGGGAAATGTTGAGAAAAAGTTTCAGATTTTCTTGAGCAAACTTTAATGATGAGAAAGAAAATGCACCTCAAAGCGTGGCTTAATGGTTAATAAAGTGGGATAAAAATCACGAATTGAAGTATGAATCCTAGTCAAGACAAAAATGATACTTGTTTAAGACTTGGCAGACAGAGTTACACAATATCTGTGCTAATGGAAGGTAGCAAGTACTTAATTGAATATGTGAAATGCGTGCAAGTTGGCTCGAACATTATTGATATTAAAAAAATTCCGAGGAGGAGAAAAGGAAGGAAATTAGGAAGATAATAAAAAGGAAATGAAAAGTTAGTACTGTTATTTCCATGTACTTCAGTGGCGGTTTTGTTAAATAAAAGTTGAATATTATTTTGGTAAACAGGAAAATTTTGAGTCTTTTCTGTCAAGTTTTGATCACTTTCAAGAATTTTCTGTGCTGGAACTGAAGTGTATGCCATTACCTTACCATATAGCTAGTGTTGTATGTAGAATGCCAATTGGTCTAAATTGTTTTACTCTTGCTCTTGAACTTTTTCAGGTTGCAGCATCTATGAAGAAAGATGTAGATGCCCAAATACCAAACTACCCAAACCTTCCATCAAAGTTAGTTTGTCTCCTTCACAATGTTACCCTGCATGTATGTACATTCAAACTTCACTTGCCTTGATATAAACTGCTCTTTTGCTATTCTCACTAATAACTGTAATTTTTGTCATTAGGCGGATCCAGAAACAGATGAAGTTTATGCACAAATGACACTGCAGCCAGTTCCATCAGTATGTCTCTTCCTCGCTGTGTCTACATTAAAAGGCGATTTTCCCTATTCTTGGCTTTTTTTCTTTATTCAGAGAAAGAGGAAGAGAGGGGTAGTGTGAGATGGTCCTCCGTCCGTGGAGGATCTCAATTATAGCATATTAGGGTGGAATTTAAAACTCATTTAGTGAACCTTCTGTCCTTTGCAGTTTGACAAGGAGGCATTGTTGAGATCAGATTTGTCTATGAAAGCAAATAAACCGCAAACAGAATTTTTTTGCAAGACATTGACTGCCAGTGATACAAGCACACATGGAGGTTTTTCTGTGCCTCGACGTGCTGCAGAGAAAATATTCCTGCCTCTGGTAAGAGCATGTTGAAGTTTCTCATTTGATACTTTTAATTGTTTCTATATCTTTTGTGTGATAGGCTTGCTTGTTCATCCTCAGGATTACTCAATGCAACCACCTGCACAAGAACTTGTGGCTAGAGACTTGCATGATAATCTGTGGACCTTCCGCCATATTTATCGTGGTAAGTTTGTTTAGCTGCTATATATTGATTTACTTGTCCAAGCGAAGCTAGATAAAATTTGGCTTGTTTCCGATGACTTATCTCTGGTGATCCAGGGCAACCCAAACGTCATTTGCTAACAACAGGATGGAGCCTCTTTGTCAGTGGAAAGAGACTTTTCGCTGGTGACTCAGTTTTGTTTATTAGGTAATGATACTGGCAACGACATCCCACCTTGAATGTCATTTCTCTTTTTTATGTGCATTCGAGGAAATTATAATTGCAAGTATAAACTGGTGACTACAACAGAGAGAACCAAATCACTTGTTAGATTCTCTTCTTTGGTCGTTCATATGTTTTTGTCATCCTTGACACTGTAATCTACATCGATAGGGACGAAAAGCAGCAGCTTCTACTAGGGATTAGGCGGGCAAACAGACAGCCGACCAACTTATCATCATCGGTGTTGTCAAGTGATAGCATGCATATTGGCATCCTAGCAGCAGCAGCCCATGCAGCTGCAAACAACAGCCCTTTCACTGTGTTTTATAACCCAAGGTCAGTGAATTTACTTTCTTATTAGGCCTATGCATTTCCTGTAGCAACTTATCAATCCTTGTGATGATTATCTCTCATGATAATTAAACCACTATTATGAACAGGGCAAGTCCTTCGGAGTTTGTCATCCCTTTAGCCAAGTATTACAAGGCAACTTATAGCAGCCAAGTATCACTTGGCATGCGGTTCCGCATGATGTTTGAGACAGAAGAATCAGGAACTAGAAGGTATATGGGCACAATTACTGGCATCAGTGATCTGGATCCAGTGAGGTGGAAGAATTCACAGTGGCGTAACTTGCAGGTATAGAAACTAAAGTTTGTTAAGTGATAATTTAACTTTTATTCTATCTTTAATTACGGGATGTACTGACACCTTCAAACTCGTGAACTGTGATTAGGTTGGTTGGGATGAGTCAACTGCTGGGGAGAGGCGTAACCGAGTCTCAATTTGGGATATCGAACCAGTAACAGCACCATTTTTCATCTGTCCTACTCCGCCATTCTTCAGGTCAAAGCGGCCAAGGCTACCTGGAATGCCAGGTAGCGAGCAAATTACAACAAGAATATGACTTTTATGTATATATTTTTTTTTGTGGAGATAGTTGGATACCAGCATTTTCATGCTTTAAATTGTTTCTGACCGGGTCTGACCGTTTCTCTTGCTTTGCTTTTGCTGTTGCTTTACTTGTGCTTATGCTCTGTCTTGAGCCGAGTGTCTCTCGGAAACAATCACTCTACCTTGTGGCTACCTACCAAGGTAGAGGTAAGGTCTGCGTACCACTCTACCCTCCCCAGACCCCACGTTGTGGGATTTCACTGGGTATGTTGTTGTATAGTTGGATAACTGTGATTTTACCATTTACGCTGAGGAGACCACCAACAAAGAAGTTAAACTGGTCCATGACTTTTCTTATGCAAAACAGAAGAAATTTTTTATGGAAAAGAATCTCTCTTACTGGAAAGAGGACTTTGAATAAGCGTCCAACAGGATTTAGGACATATATGTGTCTTTATGTCATTTCCTCTTCTATCTTTGATCTACAAGGTTTCGTTTCTTGTGTTCCTTGAATAGCTTCTGATAGTGAACAATATCGCTGGACCTTGTTAAAAAAAGCGAGCAACATCACTGGAAAAATGAAAAGATACGATTGTTATGAATTAATTCTCCTCAAGAAATCATTCAACTATAAATTCTAATCCTAGATTTCTGATCTGTAGAATGTGTCACTTCTTGCAGATGATGATTGTTCTGATTTGGATGGCCTGTTCAAGAGGACAATGCCATGGCTCGGTGATGATTTTGGCATGAAGGATCCGCAAGGTCTTCCAGGCCTGAGCTTAGTCCAATGGATGAACATGCAACAGCAGAACCCTTCTCTGGCTAACTCAATGCAGCCAAACTACCTGCATTCTATGTCTAGTTCTGTTCTACAGAATGTAGGAGGTGGAGCAGACTTCTCACGTCAGTTAGGTCTACCAGCACCTCAGCTTCCTCAGCAGAACACTTTGCAGTTTGGTTCCCAAAGGCCAACCCAACAAGGTCAGCAGCTTGACCAGCTCCAGAAGTTACCAGCTACCACATTGAGCCCAGCAGGCTCCATTATGCAGTCGCAGCAACAGTTGTCAGATATCAGTCAGCAACCAAGACAGAGCCTAATTAACCAATCGGTGCCTACAAACCATGTTCAGGCCCAACTTTTGCAAGCACAAAGTCTTGTGCAATCTCAGAATGTCCTACAGCAACAACAATCATTTCAAAACCAGCTGCAGAGGAACCTTCCTCAGAATCCGCCGCAGCAACAGATTATGAATCAGACTCAGCAGCAGAGTTTCATGCCATCCCAGCCGAGTGATCCACTTAACCAACAGCTCCATTTCTCTGATAACCAATTACAGATGCAGCTTTTGCAGAAGCTGCATCAGCAGCAGCAGTCACTTCTAGCTCAACAAACTCTATTGCAACAACCATCCCAGCTTGGGCCAATCCAAGATCAGCAGAAGCAGCTCTTAGATGTATCACAGAACTTTTCCAGGTCACTTGCAACAAGCCAAATGATGGATATGTCTCAAACCACATCCACCTCCACGTCTCTTTCCCAGCCACACGTTGCCCAGCAGCAAATGATGAGAAATAATAGCCAGTCTAATCTTTGGCTTTCCCAGCCAAATCAGCATATGAAGCTCCAGCAGCAGCACCAGCAGCAACCAGGAATTCTACCAGAACTACCTGGACAAGTTGGGCAGGTTCTACCACCGGCAACTAATCAGCTTTCCAGAAACTGCACTAGCTTATTAGTAGGAGCTGCAGGTGGAGGCCAGTCAGTGGTTACAGATGATATCCCATCATGTTCCACCTCACCATCCACCAACAACTGTCAAAATGCGGTTCAGCCAATTATGAATGGTAGGATCCATCGAGGCACAACTGCAGCGGATGAAACAACCCAGTCTTCTCTACCACTTTTGAGTTCCAGCGGATTAGAAGCTATGTCCCCTAATAGAAATCTAGTTAAAGATTTGCAGCAAAAGTCTGATGTGAAACCCTCATTGAACATCTCCAAGAGCCAGAACCATGGGTTTATGACTCCTCAAACCTACCTTAATGCTGCAGTTCCTCAGATGGATTATTTAGATAGTTCATCTTCAGCAACCTCTGTCTGCTTTTCTCAAAATGATGTCCAATTGCAGCAGACGTCTAACCTGATGTCTTTCAGTTCTCAAGCAGTTGTATTCAGAGATAGTCAAGATGGAGAAGTTCAGGGTGACCCCAGGAACAGTGTTGCTTTTGGAGCAAATATGGACAATCAGTTAGGAATAGCCATGATGCCTGATTCTTTGATCACAAATAGCTTGGTGGGGTCAAGGAAAGACGTATCAAATAATATCTCATCAGGTGGAGGCATGCTATCCAGCTATGAGAATACCAAGGATGCACAGCCTCAACTCTCATCATCAATGGTCTCCCAATCATTTGGAGTTCCTGATATGGCCTTCAATTCAATTGATTCTACCATAAATGAAGGTAGCTTCATGAATAGAGGTGCTTGGGCCCCACCACCTCAAATGCCTCGTTTGCGGACATATACCAAGGTACGTTAACTTGCAAATTTATGTCCTACCTCGCATCGTTTTGAGTTAAAGAGTACCAACTTTCTTGCCCCTGTGTTCTCAAAGGTATACAAGCGTGGTGCTGTTGGAAGATCAATCGACATAGCACGTTACTCGGGCTACGAAGAACTTAAACATGATTTAGCTCGTAGATTTGGTATAGAGGGACAACTTGAGGACAGACAAAGGATAGGATGGAAGCTTGTGTATGTGGACCATGAGAATGACGTTCTTCTTGTTGGCGATGACCCTTGGGAGTAAGTTCTTGAACTTTGCTTCTATCTAATTTTCAGTATTTGCATTTTCTATACAAGCCCTTTCTGATGGTTAAGAGTTCTTGAAAGCCACAATTTCGAACTGAACCACCTCAGTACCATACAACCTTTATCCCTAAACTGCTCTCATAATCCTTCCCCATTCCCTTGTCCTTGTACATATTTGTGGCATACTGACATGTGTTGCATATGATACTTCAGGGAATTCGTGAACTGCGTCCGCTGCATCAAGATTCTTTCTCCGCAAGAGGTCCAACAAATGAGCTTGGATGGAGATTTTGGGAATAATGTCCAAAATCAAGCTTGTAGTAGTTCAGACGGAGGAAATCTGTAAATCAATTGGCTAAAGTTCGATTCTTAGAAACCTGCCACGATTGGTTATTCTTCCCTTTATACACGATAGAACACATAAATCAGCTCTTCTTAGGATCTTGGTAGAAGGACCTTTCCTTGGTTGAAAAGAGCTGTAGCTAATATCTGACAGGAACGAAGCTGGAAGTGGGTGTGCTTCATCACCTCACCGGTCCAAGTATGGTAGCTTTGTTACAAGGGGGAAGCTGGTCAAGCGTAGGTAACCATAGAAGCGCGAGATGCATGCTACAAGAGTATTTAAAATTTCTTGTTTCCTTTGCATGAAAAGTTTCTTGGAGTATTTTCAATGTAACATTGAAGTCCTTGAAATATGTAGTGTTGGAGTGTATAGTTGTTTAAAATGTGCTTCAATCTCTTAATGGAAAATCTCAAAAGTAAATTTCAGTAGCTTACCTGAAACTTTAGTTTCACTTCGTTTTATCCCTTGGCTCTTATGTTATTTCTTGAAGAGGCAAAATGTCTGATGAGAACGTGCATTTTGCTTAACATAATGCTTTAATTTTGAATTGATGAGCAAGGAAAGATTTAAAAAAATTAAAGGGAAACTAGTAAAGAGGTAAAAAGCCATAGCCTAATCAAATTATATCTGTGGACGAGAATAAGATGGACTTGCATAAATATACTTTATTATCAATTCCAAAGCAAATGTCCTTTCAGAAAAAAGGAAAATCATTGATGTCCAAAAATTTGCAGCGCAATGCTTCATGATGTACAAATGTTTCCAGCGCTAGAGCTCCTGCACTAGAGCTCCTGCACTTTGCTTTTAAATCTGTTATTTCTGTCCAGTTTCAACTATTAATCACAGTACTCTTTGGAAGAGGATCGAAGGCGTATGTTGAGATGACCAAATTTTGCAGCTCCAGGCGAAGAACCTTCAAACACATATGGCGAGAATCCAGTGGCAGCTTTGTATCTTTGCTGAATCTGCAGATAGAAACATAAACAGTTAGAATATCCTGCAACTAACATGCCACAAGTATAGAAACAGTCGTGAGAACTACACAAACAAAATGCTGCTCCTTTTGTTTCAAAGAAGGGATGTCAGCAATTGTATAAGAATAAAGCTGTAGAAAACTACCTCAATAATTTGTTCATTGCTTCTCAAACAGTTCCTCCCGATAACACAAACTGTTCCACCAGAACCCCCACCTGTTATCTTTGCCCCAAACAAAGTCACATCTTCAGATTCTGATGATTGGGAGTGCTGCATTTCTTTTACCAAGTTAACCAGCCTGTCCCATCTGACCCAAGACCACAAGCACTGTAACTGAAATGACACTGCAGTATGAGAAACACTTGGTCAGCAGACCTCTATAGAGGTATTCAGATTGAGACAAAATGCTGCAAGGACATGAATCATATCATATACCTGATACATCAACTCTCCAAGAGCGGAAAGTTGATAATTGGAGGGTGCAGCTGATAATAATGCTTTGAAAGCCTGATAGCAATTGGTACACATGTCAATCAATTGTTCTCATGAATGAATATGAGAAAATTAATAGCATCAGGAGATATAATGTGTAACCTGACGTAAAGAACCAGAAACCCTGTTATTTAGAAAAAAATGATCCAAAAAGAAAATTCAAATAGTGGACCTTGACTCGGAAGTTCTCATAGATGGGATGCCTAGTGGGTGGTCTCACAGCATAATTGTGCTCCTTATCAATTGTAGTTACAGAATCATTATGATCAAGATACTTCTCCACAAATTCTTCGCCAGATAGGACTCTGGAAGTTTAGTTGCATAAGACCCCTCAGGAAATAAAATATATATAATAATTATAAAGCATAGAACAAAATAAAAGAAATCTACAACCCGTATGCCCAGTACTATTCACATAATTAAGGATTTACCGAGGCATACACCTAACAGTCACACAGATCAATACGAAAAACGGCCCATAAAAATGCCTAATATCAACGGCGACGGCTGAAAGGGCACTCCGTACGACAAGAGTGTATTATTGGGGTACCTCAAGACCCAATGTGATATGTACTGTAAATAATATCCTTACCAGAATTTTAGTGTAGAATTCTATCTCATTCTATCCCTTTTTTTTTTTACCATATCATCTCAGAGCATTTCAGACAGTAAAAGCTTATTAGCCTATCATCATAAGTAACAAAAAATAAATAAGAGAGGAGAGAATAGTATCTAAGATATGCCCAAGAGAGAGAAAGTATACAAAAAAAACTTTAAATATTATTGAGAGAGTTTTTACAATGCTTGGTGTTTCGTGTTCCAAGCCTTGGTTTACAAATAAAATGAAGTCGTCTTATATAGACAAGCGACGGACTTCAAAGGAGTATTAAATTTACAAAGGAATCTAAATTATTACAACTTTACAAAAAGAAGATAGAGGCATCTTATCTTTTGAAAAGTAAAAGAAATAAAACAAACGACTTTATTAAAGTCGAAATAACTTTATTAAAATTGTGGGACAATGTGTCCTTTCTTCTTTTCCCTTATCATGAATGCCGTGTAGGACCTTTGGTCACTTTATTCTGACATTTTTGTCTTCCCTCGTGATCCCGTGTCCTCTTTTTTGGCTTTTGAATGACTGCTTCAATTAAGTTGTCAAACAAATCTTATGTAGTAGGCTGGTAGGTATAATCTTCAAGCGGCTGAGATTCTCCTCCAAGGCAAATGTATTGATTGTCATCTTGAGTTTCTTTCATGGAAGAAGTTGAAGTTTCTGAATATGGACTATCATCTACTTTTGATTTAAATTTTTTAACAAAGTCTGCTTTGACCTTATCAAGATAAGCAGTAATCAGTTCTTCTTCCGAAGCATGAGGATTCCTCAATTTTATGGATTTTTCTAATTTAGAAAAGAAAGAGGATGATTCATCTTCTTTAGCTTGTCTTTCCATATGATGAATAGATTTCAGGCTATTAACCAAAGAAGTAATTTCTTCTTCCAACCGCCATCCATACTTGAGAGTTGGATTTTCTTTGTCTTTATCTAATAATTTAGACCAAAACTTGCAAAAGAATTTTCTCTTAAGACATTATATGCCTTGTGTATTTCTGCCAGCTTCAGTAATCCATTTCCAAATCCATGGAATACCTGATTGCATAAAGAAAAATAATGTGGCAGATCCTTCGATATAATCAGAAGGATGTTCAGGAGTAACACATGGTGTCACTTGGATCCATTCTTTGTAGAACCCCATATAAGGTTCTGGCAAAACCTGAATTTCAGGTCCGATCATATTCCACCATGGAAATATCCAACTGGGGAGTAACTGGCCATTCTGGCTGGTTTTAAAGATTTCTGGATTTAATTTAATCCACCAAGTATGACCATGCTTTTTGTTCTCATAGTAGAATGTATTAACAAAAGCATCGATATAATCGTAGTAGTTAAACGCCAACTTTATAGTCGTTCTGGGAATTATAAATTCCTTTGATCGAAATGGGCTAATTCCCATTCATAAGGAGATATAATCTTTTTAAGGTAGAACTTAGAAAAGCTCCTGACTTATTATCCGGGAATGATGTGATTTCAGCAATACTTGTTGTTGTTAGGATATATTCATAATACATCCGGTTTTTCCCTTCTCTGAAAGGATGGTAGAAATTTTCTACATAACGATTATGAGAATCCATGGATCATTCATATAATTTTTATCTTCGTGAGTTAAATGAAGTATTACTTCCTCATGTTGGCAAACCAAATATTGGTTTCTGTCATCCTCCTGTTGTTGGAGTTTTTGGGCATATGATCCCATTTGATGGCTGGATGAGCCTTCTCCACGAGTATTACTCTTGGAATTTGTCTAGGAGTATTACTCCCTGCTTCTTTTTCTTGACCTCGACTTGAACCTCGGCCTCTTCCTCTACCCCTATGAGGAGTAGGTGTTGTCCAATTTGAATGCATCTTATCCCTGCAAATATTCATGTCTATCCATGGGTCTGGCTAATGTTGCAGAAAATGTGGAGACATCCAAGGAAGCGACTTGGAGAGAAACTGCCTTCGAATGCAATTCAACATCTTCACCGACTCCTGACCAACCTTGAATCACCTTTTGTTGCCACATCTAATTATGTGCGCAATCAGGTGCTGCCTTTACTATTCACCTTAATTTTTGGATTATTGATTCAAGTGCAAATGGACACGTGACAGGGTCTTCTAAAGGCTTATAAAACTACTCTCCTAGTCCCAAGGGGAATCATGTCAGAATAGTCAACGACTCTCTCAATCCCTATCTATGGAACAAAATATGTTGTTTGTACACCTGATATTTGATTATCATCCATAATTCATGGACTTAGTTTCTTGTTATTTGTTATTTGCATCACCAAAAAACTAAGTTGTAGTATCGAGTTTTCCCCTGATCCTTGTGTTTTTAGGATCTTCAAATAAGGAAAATGATTGACAGTGGTAAATTGCATGATGGCTTATACATATTTGATGGGACTTGAGACTCTAGTCAAACATTTATTTTGGAGGAACTAAGGATGTCAACCAAGAAACAATCAAGTGGCATAGGCAGTTGGGGCACCACTCTTTTGTTTTACAAAAGTTATTTCCTAGTTTGTTCCAGAACTAGTTTGACTCTTTGTTTTGTGATGCTTTTGAATATGTCAAGCATACTAGAAACTCTTAACCTTTGACTGATAATGAAAGTACTACTTTTCCGATTATTCGTTCTGATGTATGGGGTCCTACTTAAAGTGTTCTTTTGTTTGGAAATGTTTGTTACTTTTGTTGATTGTTGCACTAGAATGACTTGAGTGTATCTATTAAAGGCCTAAAGCGAGGTTTTCTCTTGTTGTTAGTCATTTTATAAGATGATTTGTACTCAATTTAAGACTAAGATAAAAATCTTGATGTAACATCCCGTATTTTTGGGTCACGGTTTGAATCGCTAAGCGTATGTAAAATCGCTAAGCGTGTGCAAGTAGACCCGAACTTTGGAATTTATGTTATTTATGTATGCTAATAAAGAGATTAGTATATAAAAGGATTAAAACCCTGAAATAATTTTGGACGTGACAAGTGTGACGACGGGGATAAAAAATAAATTTGGTGTGTGCATGAAGAGGTTATGGACTAGTATCATATCACACAAATTATGACATTGAGGATATGAAGGTTTTAAAAATCACCAAGATTTAAGTGAATTGGAATCACGAAATTAATTATGTGTGTGATTGATAAATTTTACGGAGGCATGTCACTTGATTAAATTAAGTGACCGTGCATGTGAAGGCAATGTGGCGTCAAATTGAGGCTCCCCACCGCCAAAGAATTGGCTGGTGGGAGACCAAATCATGAGGTTTCATGTTGTTTGCAAGTGGGAGATTATATATTAGCCTTATGAATTCTTTAAAGGCCACTACTCATTTGTATATGACAGAAACAATTTACTTTGTCATTTGAGGAGCAAAACGTACAAAGCAGTAATTAAACTATTTCATTTTGGTTTTGAGAAGACACAACACATGAAGTACTTTGGTCCTTTTCAAAATCAATTTCTTAAATTTTAGTTAGAACAACATTCTGCAATATCGAGGTATGTTAAGACAAATTATTTCTTTCTTTTGGCATGTTCCATGTAACGAAATATAACCGTGATATTGCTCCATAATTTATTCTACTCCTAGTAGTTAAGAATATTCATGTTATTGATTCCTATGTTAAAAGCATGTCTAAATATGTTTCTAAGTCCTTATTAATATTTACGGCATTAACCGAAGGTACAAGAAAATTATGTCATTCAGAATATTTTATTGTGATTCATGCATTTTCATTTGCATTGCCTTCATGTTTTACCCAAGACCGTATATTGGGGATGGGAAACGAGAAACGCAGACCACCTGATCAGCTGGGATATGATAATGATAAAGCATGTGTGGCTTAATGAAGCAAGATGCATGATTAAGGGCCTATATATATATATATATATATATATGATGTGGGGAGGAAGATGCCCTTGTGTGGCCAGTATATATGTATTTACCGCATTATGCATGACATATAGACATATTATGCCCATAGAGGCCGATATGAAATGATGCCCACAGAGGCTGTTATGGTAAGGAAGATGCCCAATGGGGCCGATGTATATGTATACCGCATTGTGCATGACATTTAGACATAAGTATTAGGACCCTCAGAGATATTTACTATTGGTCGGTTGTTCCTGTTTCAGTTGTTGGTATATCCCTGTTATGCTATTATTCATGCCTGACATACTCAGTACATCAGTCGTACTGACGTCCCTTTTGTCGGGGGACGCTGCGTTTCATGCCCGCAGGTTCAGTTAAGGAAGGTGGCGGTTCACGCTAGTTGATTGCGAATCCAACGGATTTTGGAGCACTCCCCTTGTTCGGAGTGTTGGTCTAATTTTGGTACGGTACATTTTTGCTTGTATATACGGGTATGGCGGGGCCCTGTCCCGACCTTTGATGTTGCAACTCCTAAAGGCTTGTAGACAGGTATCCTGTATGTAGTTGTTATGTATGGCCTTGTCAGCCTTTGGGTATGTATATATATATAAGATGGTTATCCGACTTTATATAGTCCTTTTTTGGCTTAACCCGTGTTTAATTATGAATAGGAGTTGACAGTAAGGTCAGTGGTACCCGGCGGGTGGGATCCGGGTGCCCGCACGGCCCTCCGATTTGGGTCGTGACATTTGCGAACTGACAATGGCATAAACTACATGGATAAAGGATTTGATGCTTATCTAGAGTTCAATGTGATAATCTATCAAACTAGTTGTGCCTATACTAGTGCACACAATAAAGTACAATAGGCGTTTGGTAGAACTGGAAAGATTTCTTATGTTTACAATGAATCTACCAAAACCCTACCGAGGGATGCCATTCTAGTTTCTGCCTATCTTATCAATAGAATGCCGCTTAAACCCTCAATTTCAGAGTCTTCTAGAGGCTTTAAAGGGTGAGAATAAATATATTGCTCCTTCGAAGGTGTTTGGGTGTGTCTGCTTTATTAACCTTGATCCTAGAGCCCTTAAATATGTCCTTATTGGGTATCCTCCCACTAGGAGATCCTTTATCAGCACTGATGTTACATTTCAAGAGCCTGAGCCCTAGAACACGGTTTGACAAATTCTCCAAAGCGATGATCTCTTTTAGTTACCAACAGAGCAATGTCGATCACACCCTCTTTATAAGATATAAAAAGGGCGATTCACTCATTATTTTTGTTGATACCATTGTAATGACAGGAAATGAACCGATTGAAGTTGTTAGCACAAGAATTTAAGATCAAGGATCTGGGGAAGTTGCATTATTTTTTGGGGATTGAGGTTGCTAGATCCAAAAAAGAAATCTTTCTTTCTCAAAGGAAGTATATTCTAGATTTGTTGAAAGAAATTTGTATGACAAGGTTGCAAGCTAACAAAATCTCCTATTGAAAGCAATCACAAGTTACAAACAAGGGTTGGAGAGTCAGTTTATAAGGAGAGATATCAGAGGTTGGTTGGAAAATTCATTTATTTCTGCACACTAGACCAAACATAGCCTATTCAAAGTCATCTTGGTGAGTCAGTTCATGCGTAATCCCCGAGATCCTCATATCAAAGATGTCTTTCACACTTTATGGCATCTAAAGTTGGCTGCAGGGAAACATTTGTTTTTCCCTAAACATGGTCATTTCCAGATAGAAGCTTTTACAAACGCGAATTGGGCTGGATCTTTAGATGACAGAAGATCCATATCCATTACTGTACACTCATAGTAAAGAACCTAGTTACTTGGAGAAGTAAGAAGCAAAGTGTAGTTGCAAGATCAAATGCGGAAGTAGAATATGGAGCTGTGGTCCAGGGTGTTTGTGAGCTTCTTTGGCTATAAAAGTATCCGGAAGAATTGAGATTGTCTAAAAAACAAAAACTTTCTTTGTACTGCGACAACAACTGCAATCAGTGTAGCTAGAATCCTGTTCAGCATGACTGGGCAAAATATTTAAAAATTGATCAGCACTTCATCAAAGTGAAAGTTACTAGTAGCACCTTGGGTTTGCTTCATGTACCGTCAGAATATAGCTACCAGATGTGTTTACAAAAGGACTTTTCATACTTTGGTTTGCAAGTTGGACATGTGCGACATCTTTGCTCCAACTTGAGGAGTGTTGATTGTGTTAATTAATTAGCATTATTTTAGGAGACTTTATTTTTCCTATTCTTAGCGTAGTTATAGAAAGAATATTTCCTGTTTATTGTAATTATTTGTCGTTCGGAAACAGCCTCTCTACCTCCAAGAGGTAGGGGTAAGGTTTGTGTACACCCTACCCTCCCAAGACCCCACTTGTGAGAATACAATGGGTATGTTATTGTTGTTGTAATTGATTTTCTTTCCTTAATTAGTCAGGATTCACTTGTATAAATACCCCTTCTCATGGGATGTAAAGATATCCTGTAATACAAAGAAGCCTTTTCTTTTTCCTCAAATTCTACAAATCCCAATCTTATGGTTGGAGGTAGATATCATTATAGGTTATTCCTTTTTTTGTCAACAGATGTCCACCGTCTATCCTGCTGATACTGAAGAACATGAGATCTTAAATCAGACGCAATTCTTCAAGTTAAAGCATGATCAGCGGATATGAAAATTCATTTATAGGCGGGAGATTAAAGCTTCTGCTCGCTACTTTGATTCAAATAAAAAATGATATCACGGTGGCAAAGAAACACAGAGCATATCTTATGATAAAGATAAAGGAAGATAAAGCTTGGAGAATCTTACCCCATGTGAAGCATGATGCTTTCCCATAGCTGTATCTTGAAGTATTTTAGCAGCCACCTAAAGATCCATGAAGCAATAGATGAAGACAAATGAAATACCAACATAACATTATTACTTAATACCTACTTAGATTTGAACAACTCCATTAGGAAAAAGGAAACATTAGTGGTTAAGAATATATACTCTACACTCAAAATAGTATGCTATTTCAATCTCTCAATCGAATTCAATAATATGTCTGTATCAACTCAGCCGCCTGCAATTTCTAGGAGACAATGCAAAAGGCTACAACTATGAAGCTATTTGCTCTTTACGAGCTTCCGAGAGACTTCAAAGTGGAGGTTCACAAGCATTTTTATGCTAGTTGCTTGTTGTGCTACATTTGAGTATAATGATCATCAACCATTAGCATGTTAACGCATCTGAGCTCCTTGTATGCAATTAAATGAAATAGGTGTCAATCCTTGTAGAGTGCAGCAAAAGAGATCGAAATACCAGAAATCCACCTCAATAAAAGGTGAAACTTGCAATGATGAAATTAACTCTTTCCTCTAAAGATATTGAGGAATATATTATCAGCAAATATTCACCGTATATTTTGTAATTATGATAGATGTATATTTAAGGTAACTCAGGATTCTAATTGTATTAGAAATCAACCATTTAAGGTAAGTTAGGATTCGTACTGTATTAGGAATCAACCTTTGTACAACTATATATATTGTGAATAATGAAAGGAATCCCTAAGGGAAATTATTCTATCTTACATGGTATCAAGAGCCTAAACCCTACTCTCTTCTCCAAACAATTCTCTCGGCCGAAACCCCCCCCCCCTCTCCCTTCATCTCGGCCGGCGGCACCAATTGCCACCATGTCTTCCCCCACAAATTCCGGTTCCTCCATTGACAACCCCTCTCAACGTTCATCGTCTTCTTTTCACCCGGCTTTCACCGTTACAAACATCAAGAACTCTATCCCTATAATTCTTGATCAAGAAGACTGTCAATATTCCATGTGGACAGAACTGTTCTATATTCATGCATGTGCGTACAACGTGCTCGACCACATTGATGACTTTGTTCCTCGTCCCACCGACATTGCCGAATCGACATGGCGTCGCCTTGACGCCATCGTCAAACAGTGGATATACGGCACCATCTATAAAGACTTATTGTGTACCATCATGAAAACATGTGCTACGGCACATGACCTTTGGGTGCGGTTGGAAGAAATTTTTCAGGACAATAAAAATACTCGGGCAGTGTATTTGGAGGAGCAATTCAACAATACACGTCTCGAGAATTTTAACATGTCCGAATATTGCAAACAACTGAAACTCATAGCCGACCAACTATCCAACGTCGGGAATTCTGTTTCTGAAACCAAGATGGTACTCCAATTGGTTGCAGGTTTACCGAAAGGTGAATACGATACACTTGCAACGATGATTCAACGGGCCGACCCACTACCCAGATTCACCAAGGCACGGCCACAACTCTTGTTGGAATAAACCCGTCGTGCTAAACAAGAGAAACATAATCAAAAGGCGTTAGCCGTTGACGGGATGGCAACACCGGCGGCCAACACCAACCCGCCACCACCACAAGACCAGCAGCAGCAGCAGTAGTCCCGCGGCGGAGGTCGTGGCGGCAAAGGCAGCGGCAACAACAACAAAGGCAAGGGCCGCGGAAAGGGCCAACGCAACCAGTGGACTGGACACCAAACAAGCCCAACCACTGGACAACATCATTTCTGGCCTAACCAGCAGAACTGGGCCTCGCCTGCATGCCCATACCCGACTGCAGGGGCCCAGTTCCAGCAGCCTGCATGGTCGACTAGCTTCTTGGGCCCCGCCTACCACCAGTGCAGCCCACTGG
Organism: Anisodus acutangulus; assembly: GCA_029783415.1. NCBI lineage: Eukaryota > Viridiplantae > Streptophyta > Magnoliopsida > Solanales > Solanaceae > Anisodus > Anisodus acutangulus. The sequence goes on from CM056491.1 coordinate 52,763,620, forward strand.
TCTCGGTCCCAAGAAGAAGAACCTGGCCCCCATCGACTGGGCCAGGCCTACAACACCGTGAACCTTCAACAGCCCGACGAAAATTGGTACATGGACACTGGAGCCACATCTCACCTCACCCGGTTGTCAGGTAACCTATCTCAACTACATCGGTTAAAGCGTCCTCAATTTATTACTGTCGGCAATGGTCATCGCATTCCAATTGAAGGTTACGGTAACACACACACCAAACAACCACACCCGCCTTTCTCCCTAAACCACGTCCTATACACACCTAACATCATTAAAAACTTAATCTCTGTTAGAAAATTCACTAGCCATAACTCTGTGTCTGTCGAATTTGACCCTTTTGGTTTTTTTGTGAAAGAACTCAATACGGGGAAAATTCTTTCACGCTGCAATAGTGTAGGAGACCTCTACCCATTTACTCAGTCTTCCGCTGTCAGACCGCAAGCACCTCTATCCCTTGTGGCGATCTCTCCCTCAACTTGGCACAACAGACTCGGACACCCCGGAGACCCAGTTTTTTACTTTTCTTAGGACTTCTAAGCGTATTCAATGTAATAATGGGAAAATTGCCCAACACTGTTTTTCTTGCCCACTAGGCAAGCATACTCGTCTTCCATTTATGTCATCAAACAGTGTTACTTTTTCTCCTTTTGATATTGTTCATGCTGATTTGTGGACATCTCCGATTGTTAGCTCATTGGGTCACAAATTCTATCTAGTATTCTTAGATGATTTTTCACATTTTGTCTGGATTTACCCACTGAAATTCAAATCTGAAGTTTTTGCCAAATTTCTTGAGTTTCAAAAATTCATTAAAACACAATTTGAAAAATCCATCAAAATCATTCCAATGTGATAATGGACGTGAATTTAATAACTCGGCATTTCACAATTTCTGTTCTAAACAAGGCATGGTTTTCCATTTCTCGTCCCTATACTTCCTCCCAAAATGGAAAGGTTGAACGAATTATACGTACCATCAATAACATGGTTCGCACCCTTCTGTTTCATGCATGTCTACCACCGCCTTTTTGGTTCTATGCTGTCAAAATGGTAGAATCCCTTCTTAATATTTTACCGACTAGCACTCTCCAAAACAAATCCCCTACCGAAATCTTATACCGTGGGCTACCATCATATGATCACCTACGTATTTTTGGATGCTTATGCTACCCCAACATAGCCTCCATTGCACCTCACAAACTTGCTCCTCGCACTCTGCCATGTATCTTCATTGGTCTATCTCCTAATCATCCGGGCTACTTGTACTATGACATCGACACTCGCAAAATCATCGTCTCCCGTCACATCACCTTTGACAAGACAACCTTTCCTTTTTCAAATCTCAAAAAATTTCAGACCAACGATTACATCTTTCTCGATGAACCGAGTCTGTCCCCGGCCATCCACTCTATACCAACAGTAGCCCACTGTTCCGACAGTCCCTACACTGTCCGACACCACCCAAACAGTTCCCTGCTCTCAGTCCATCACCCCAACACCACTGCTGCACCCCGATGTGTCTCCTACACCCCCCAGCAGCCATGTCTCCTGCACCCCAGCAGCCTACCAGTCCCCCAGTTCAGAAACCATAATCCCGCGGCCTACTGGCCTCAAGAAGATCGCCGCCCATCGGTCGAACGATGGACTCGCAACCTCACAGCCCCGACCTCCCACCACTGCCCTCTCATCGCATGGAGACTCGTGCACAACACGAGATCTTCAAACTCAAGGTTCACTTCAATCTCTCCACACAAACCTTATCACCCATTCCAAAAAATCCAAAACTAGCAAAACTGGACCCAAATTGGAACGAGGCCATATGCAAGGAATTTAATGTTTTAACCAAGCATAACACTTGGGATTTGGTACCTAGACCAGACGGTGTGAATGTTATCAGGTGTATGTGGCTATTTCGTCACAAGTTCAGAGACAGTGGTGACTTAGAAAGGTATAAGGCAAGACTAGTTGCCAATGGCACTAATTAGCAGGAGGATATTAATTGTGGTGAGACATTCAGTCCGGTTGTTAAACCGGCCACTATTCGAACTATTCTCGGTATTGCTATGGGCATGCATTGGCCGATTCATCAGCTAGATGTCAAGAATGCATTTCTTCATGGAGATTTAAAAGAAAGTGTGTACATGCATCAGCCCCCTGGCTTTGTTCATCCGGCAGTTCCACAGTTTGTGTGTCGTCTCAGGAAATCATTGTATGAATTGAAACAGGCACCCCGCGCTTGGTATGATCGTTTTGTCAGGTATCTTCTGCAGATTGGTTTTATATGTAGCAGGTGTGATAACTCTCTTCACTTTTCACCGAGGTAGCAACACTGCATATTTGCTATTTTATGTTGATGACATTGTTTTTACTGCATCATCTGACGGTTTGAAGAATGAAATCATTGCTCTACTCAAAACTGAATTTGCTATGACTGACTTGGGCAAGCTGAGTTATTTTTTGGGTATATCGGTGACCAGATCTACAGCCACTATGTTCCTGTGTCAGCGTAAGTATGCAGAAGAGATAGTGTACAGGGCCAAGATGGCAAATTATAAAATTATGCCAACTCCGGTAGACTCAAAATCCAAGCTTAGTGCCAATGACGGTGTGCCAGTTTCAGATCCCACTCTATATCGGAGTCTTGCAGGTGCTCTTCAGTATCTTACATTCACTAGGCTTGATATTGCGTATGTCGTTCAACAAGTGTCTGTTTATGCACGACCCCCGAGAGTCCCACTTTGCTGCCCTCAAACGTATTATCAGATACGTTAAGGGCACACTAGACTTTGGATTACATCTATACCCATCTGCCCAACCAAGTTGCTAGCCTACACAGATGCAGATTGGGTAGGATGCCCCGACACACGTCGCTCCACCTCATGGTACTGTGTATTTCTTGGGAATAATCTTATCTCATGGTCCGCCAAGCGGCAGGCCACACTATCCCGTTCGAGTGCTGAAGCAGAATATCGCGGAGTTGCTAATGTCGTTGCTGAGATCTGTTGGCTCCGAAATCTTCTTTTGGAGCTCCAATATCCATTACACAAGGCGTCTATAGTCTATTGTGATAACATATCTGCCATCTATATGTCTCATAATCCGGTCGAACATCAGCGGACTAAGCATATTGAGATGGATATCCACTTTGTGCGAGAGAAGGTTGCCGGTGGTTAGGTCAAAATTTTACACGTGCCTTCCTCTTATCAGTATGCAGACATTTCACAAAGGGACAACCGCGACAGCTCTTCACCGACTTCCGATCCAGCCTTAGCGTTCGGCCTCCTTCCGCTCCGTCTGAGGGGAGTATTAGCGAATATTCACCGTATATTTTGTAATTATGATAGATGTATATTTAAGGTAACTTAGGATTCTAATTGTATTAGAAATCAACCATTTAAGGTAAGTTAGGATTCGTATTGTATTAGGAATCAACCTTTGTACAACTATATATATTGTGAATAATGAAAGGAATCCCTAAGAAAAATTATTTTATCTTACATATATAACGTGCTCAAATCTTGAATTATAAACAAAGCTCTTGTATGAGAAGACTGCTCCAATACCTTATAACCATACGACTTATAAATCTTAGAGATGAAAATTCTGCAACGAACCAAGAGTCCATAATGGATGACCATTTAACGTCTACTGGGGTTAAGACGTGATATAAAAGAGACTAAAGGAGTTTCTCAGAGAACATGTCTATAAAGGGCTGCCATGTGAAATTTTCCCTAACATCTCTTAAATATCTTGGTGGTGCCTAATATATCTCCCGAACTACAAAGACTATGATCCCCGAATCAACAAACCAGGTCCTACCCAACATGGCACGATGGGAAGGAGAGACTCCTGAGTACCTATCTCAATATGTCATTGATAAGGTACAGTGCTGAAATAAACTATTAGACATGCAATTTTGAGCATAATGTGTGTTTTTCAGGAACTACATAATAATTCAACTAAGAATACAAGCATGGATATCAGCTGATGTTCTGTGTAGTTCCCTTATATTCACCAAAAAGCATATCACAGAACAAATATAAAAAAGAACTAACAGAATGATGCAAGGTTATTATCACTTTTGCTATATTATCTTTGATTTTTAGGTATATCTTTTGAACTTTCCCTTTATAAGCCTTTGAAGAGCCCAATCAAGCATATGAATAAAAAAAAGGGCAGTCCGGTGCACTAAGCTCCTGCTATGCTCGGGTCCAGGGAAGGACCGGACCACAACGGTCTATTGTACGCAGCCTTACCTCACATTTTTGCCCAATCAAGCATATGAATAGATGTTCTTTTTTATGTGGTAAACTCAATTCCTCAAAACAACGACCAGGAGCCCAACAGTCATCGTTTTCCTTTTCACTCCTCCTTGGTCACGTGAACCCAACTTATGGTTGGGATCCTTACCAGTAGGCTATCCCTCTCTTGGTGATGTTTGTGCACTTGTTGTTGTGTAAATGGATTTGTGTTGTTGGGTGTGTTGTGGTGATGGAAGTATATAGTTCAAGTTTGTATGTGTTGTTATTATTTTTATGAACTTGGGAAAGTAAGGAAAACGAGGGATGTGCTGCCCGATTTTATATAGGATGAACTTTCCACTCGACAGGGGATTGTTAAACTACTCGTAATTAACATTAGTACCCTAATTATTGGTTGTAGATGTCACATCCCAAACGGGGGGGGGGGGACCTATAACATTACGTACTTTCAGATCACGATTTGAAACACTAAACGTATGTAAAATCGCTAGGCATGTGTAAATAGACCCGAGCGTTGAAAAAATTTATGTTATATTTATGTATGCTAATAAAGAGATTAGACCCCAAAATAATTTTGGACCTAACAAATGTGACGATGGGGATCGAGAATAAATTTGGATTATGCATAAAGAAGTTATGGACTAGTGTCATATTACAAAATTATGACATCGAGTATATGAAGGTCTTATAAGTTATTAGAATTTAAGTGAATTGAGATCACGAAATTAATTATGTATGATTGATTAATTGTGGTATTACATGGTTGACTAAGTGGCACGTGGTTTGTCGCAAAAGAATGGATGACATGACAAAGCCTAAGCATGTTTAGGTGTCATAGAGGTAATGATAAATGCATGAAAGAGGGGTGCGGTGGCAGCTTGTGAAATTACTAAATGAAAGGGGTTAGTAATATTAGATGGGGGAGGGGGGTAAAATGTGATCATTATACAAATCCTCCAAACCTTTCTTTTTCCTTTTGTACGAATTGAAAAAAAGTAGGCAGCAAACTTCTAGTCAACAATTTACTTTGTCTTTCGGGAAAAAAAACGTACGAAATGCAATAGCAAGTTGAGTAAGAAAAGTTCTTGGTTTTAGAGATTAGCATAGTCCAAAACGTGAGCAGTGAGTCGGGTTCCTTATTTATACGAAATCGTCCCAACAAATTTAATACGGGGTTATTGAAAGGACAATATTCGAGGCATGTTAAGGCAAATTATTTCTTTCTTTTGGCATGTTCCATGTAACGAAACGTAACTGTGATATTGCTCCATAAATTGTTCTACTCTTAGAAGTTAAGAATATTCATGTTATTGATTCCTATGTTAAAAGCATGTCTAAATATATTTCTATGTCTTTATTGAGGCATACGAAAAATATGTTGATATTTACAGCGTTAGCCGAAAGTACAAGGATATTGTGTCACCCAGGATGTGCTATTGTTATTCATGCATTTTCATTTGCATTGCATTCATGTTTTACCCAAGACCGTATATTGAGGACGGGAAACGTGAAACGCAGACCACCTGATCAGCTGGGATATGATAATGATAAAGCATGTGTGGCTTAATGAAGGAAGATGCCTGATTAAGGGCCAATATATATATATATATATATATATATATATATATATATATATATATATATATATATATATGTTGTGGGGAGGAAGATGCCCTTGTGTGGCCAGTATATATGTATTTACCACATTATGCATGATATTTAGACATATTATGCCCACAGAGGTCGACATGAAATGATGCCCACAAAGGCTGTTATGGTAAGGAAGATGCCCGAAGAGGCCGATGTATAAGTATACTGCATTGTGCATAACATTTAGGTATATGTGTTAGGGCCCTCAGAGGCAATTACTGCTGGTCAGTTGTTTCTGTTTCAGTTGTTATTATATCCATGTTATACTATTGTTCATGCATGACATACTTAGTACATCAGTCGTACAGACGTCCCTTTTGTCGGGGGACGCTGCGTTTCATGCCCACAGGTTCTCGTAGGCAAGGTGACGATTCACGTTAGTACGTTGCGGATTCGGCGGATTTTGGAGCACTCCCCTCGTTTCGGAGTGTCGGCCTAATTTTGGCACTGTACACTTTTGCTATGGGTATGGCGTTGTGTACTCCTTAGAGGCTTGAGGCTTGAGGGTTGTACATGTATCTTGTATGTAGTTGTTATGTATGGCCTTGTCGGCCTTTGGGTATGTATATATATATAAGATGGTTATCCGACTTTATATAGTCCTTTTCGGCTTAGTCCGTGTTTAATTATGAATAGGTGTTGACTGAACGATTAGCGGTACCCGACGGGTGGGATCCGGGTGCCCGTCGCGGCCCTCCGATTTGGGTCGTGACAAACTTGGTATCAGAGCATGTCTGTCCTAGCGAGTCTACAAGCCGTGTCTAGTAGAGTCTTGTTTATGGGTATGTTGTGCACCATACTTATAAACAGGAGGTTGCCTGGCATTTGGGGATGGTTTTCACTCTCTCATCTCATAGATCGTGCTATAGAACTGAGTTATAAGTATTTCTCTCCTAATCTTTTTCGTATTTACGATTCCAGCAATGCCTACCGCAAGGAAGAAGTTCAAGAGTATAAGGGAATTGAATACGGTTGCGGGCGAAGGTGCAAGCCGATTGCCACCCGCTAGCAAGGGCCAGAGTGAGACCCTCGGTGCCGGTGCGACCCCTTTGTACGATTCTCTTAGTTCATCACCATCGGAGGAGAGTAGTAGAGCTGCAGTGCCCCAGCTCCTCCACTAGATACTGCAGACGTGGATCTCGATATGCGAAGTGCGGTCCAGTTATTGACACGATTGATGGTCGCTCAGGCCCAACGTTCCCAGTCCCTCTATAGAGCTGCTAGCGCAAGAGCTCGGGATTTCATCAATCTAGACCCTCCGGTATTCATAGGAACAGACTTGAACGCGAACCCGTAGAATTTTCTGGATCAGGTACAGCGCACTTTGCGGGTGATGGATGCTACCGATACTGAGTCGGTAAAGTTTGCTTCTTATAGACTGCGGGATGTCACAGTAACCTGGTATGATACATGAGAGCAATCTAGGGGACCTCGTGCTTCACCGACTGGATGGAGAAAATTTTCAGAGGCCTTTTTACAACATTTTTTGCCAGTCGAACTTCGACGGGCCAGGCAGGACAGGTTCCTACGTCTTGAGCAAGGTGACCTGAGTGTTCAAGAATATAGTTTGCAATTTAATTCGTTGGCCCAATATGCTTCTACGATTGTAGAAGAGATGAGTGAACGGGTACATAGGTTTGTTACCGGCCTGAGGCCGCACTTGGTTAATGAGTGTACTACAGCTTCTTTGAATCCGAGTATGGATATTGCTCGCATTCAGGATTATGCACAGAACTTAGAAGATCGTAAGAGACAACGGGAAGATCGAGAACTTGATAAGGGCCAGCATATGAGGACCCGATCCGTTGATGACGTGGAAGATTTCAGAGATGGGCCCAGGCCACAACCTCATGGACACATATCTTATCCGGTAGCTAGCGCATCATTACTGTTTTCAAGGACGAGAGTTGATCAGATTGTTCAATCAGGACCAGGTCAGGGTTCACACATGTCAGAAACTTGTTACGGAGGAAATTCTATTCAGAGCGGGCCACCGTTGATTCGATGTGAACAGTGTGGTAAGACCCATCTAGGACCATGCCGACAAGGAACAAATATGTGTTATTCTTGTGGTGAACCTGGTCATGTTATGCGAGATTGTCCGACATGAGGCAAAGGTGTTAGGGTCCGGCCGGTCGAATCTGCAGCAGCTTCATCTCGGTCAGTACGCCCGTCAGGGCAAAGTCATCACACATTATCTGGTCAAGGTAGAGGTAGGAGTAGAGCAACTAATTTTGGTGGGGGACAGAACCGTACTTAGGCATTGATGGGACGACGGGATCAGGAATCCTCACTTGATGTCGTTACAGGTACGTTATCGATCTTTTCACATAATGTGTATGTGTTGTCAGATCCAAGCTCAAATTTATCATATATCACTCCTTTTGTTGCATGTAAATTTGGTATGAAACCTGAGTTGATAAGGGACCCATTTATGGTGTCTACACCAGTTGATGAATCGGCAGGCTAGACGGGTCTATCGGAATAGTGCGGTATTAATTTGTAGTCATCAGATCCTAATAGACTTGGTAGGACTAGAGATGGCGTATTTGATCTTATCATGGGCATGGATTGGCGGGCATGGTGCTACGCTAATGTTGATTGCCGAACAAAGATTGTTAAATTTCAGTTCCTAGGCAAGCCAGTTCTTGAATGGAAGGGTAATACGATCATGGAGAAAAATATAGTTGTATTTTTAAGGATTAGATACGTCACCCCAACATTCGAGGATGGATGTTTCTGAGGGGGAAGGATGTAACATCCCGTACTTTCGAGTCATGGTTTGCAAGGCTAGGCGTATGTAAAATCGCTAGGCGTATGTAAATAGACCCGAGCGTTGAAAAAATTTATGTTATATTTATGTATGCTAATAAAGAGATTAGTATATAAAAGAGATTAGACCCCAAAATAATTTTGGACCTAACAAATGTGACAACGGGGATCGAGAATAAATTTGGATTATGCATAAAGAAGTTATGGACTAGTGTCATATTACAAAATTATGACATTGAGTCTATGAAGGTCTTATAAGTTATTAAAATTTAAGTGAATTGAGATCACGAAATTAATTATGTGTGATTGGTTAATTGTGGTATTACATGGTTGACTAAGTGGCACGTGGTTTGTCGCAAAAGAATGGATGACATGACTAAGCCTAAGCATGTTTAGGTGTCATAGAGGTAATGATAAATGCATGAAAGAGGGGTGCGGTGGCAGCTTGTGAAATTACTAAATGAAAGGGGTTAGTAATATTAGATGGGGAGGGGGGTAAAACGTGATCATTATACAAATCCTCCAAACCTTTCTTTTTCCTTTTGTACGAATTGAAAAAAAGTAGGCAGTAAACTTCTAGTCAACAATTTACTTTGTCTTTCGGAAAAGAAAACGTACGAAATGCAATAGCAAGTTGAGTAAGAAAAGTTCTTGGTTTTAGAGATTAGCATAGTCCAAAACGTGAGCAGTGAGTCGGGTTCCTTATTTATACGAAATCGTCCCAACAAATTTAATACGGGGTTATTGAAAGGACAATATTCGAGGCATGTTAAGGCAAATTATTTCTTTCTTTTGGCATGTTCCATGTAACGAAATGTAACTGTGATATTGCTCCATAAATTGTTCTACTCTTAGAAGTTAAGAATATTCATGTTATTGATTCCTATGTTAAAAGTATGTCTAAATATGTTTCTATGTCTTTATTGAGGCATACGAAAAATATGTTGATATTTACAGCGTTAGCCGAAGGTACAAGGATATTGTGTCACCCGGGATGTGCTATTGTTATTCATGCATTTTCATTTGCATTGCATTCATGTTTTACCCAAGACCGTATATTGAGGACGGGAAATGTGAAACGCAGACCACCTGATCAGTTGGGATATGATAATGATAAAGCATGTGTGGCTTAATGAAGGAAGATGCCTGATTAAGGGCCAATATATATATATATATATATATGTTGTGGGGAGGAAGATGCCCTTGTGTGGCCAGTATATATGTATTTACCACATTATGCATGACATTTAGACATATTATGCCCACCGAGGTCGACATGAAATGATGCCCACAAAGGCTGTTATGGTAAGGAAGATGCCCGAAGAGGCCGATGTATAAGTATACTGCATTGTGCATAACATTTAGGTATATGTGTTAGGGCCCTCAGAGGCAATTACTGCTGGTCAGTTGTTTCTGTTTCAGTTGTTGTTATATCCCTGTTATACTATTGTTCATGCATGACATACTTAGTACATCAGTCGTACAGACGTCCCTTTTGTCGGGGGACGCTGTGTTTCATGCCCACAGGTTCTCGTAGGCAAGGCGACGATTCACGTTAGTAGGTTGCGGATTCGGCGGATTTTGGAGCACTCCCCTCGTTTCAGAGTGTCAGCCTAATTTTGGCACGGTACATTTTTGCTTGTATATATGGGTATGGCGGGGCCCTGTCCCGACCTTTGGTTGTTGTGTACTCTTTAGAGGCTTGTAAACAGGTATCCTGTGTGTAGTTGTTATGTATGGCCTTGTCGGCCTTTGGGTATGTATGTATATATAAGATGGTTATTCGACTTTATATAGTCCTTTTTCGGCTTAGTCTGTATTTAATTATGAATAGGTGTTGACTGCACGATAACGTAATCTTCTCTTGCATTTAACGTAATCTTCTCTATTTAATTAAAAAAAAACTTTCAAAACCATACCTAGCTAACAACTTTCACAACTTTAGTCTTCCTATTTATACTCCACATTTCCGAACTTGCATCCCTTTATTTATATACGGGAGAGACCGTTGCTCAAACTATAAACTTTCAATGTAATACTCGCCCCCTTTAGCGTATCAATAATCTGATCGGAATCTTTCAATGAATAGTTATAAATATGAGTTAACCAAGGTCGTTCTGGTTATTGTCAACACTGAAACTATATAAAGCACGAGTTTGACTTAAATTCTTACAACATGGCTCTACTACATGATCTATGAAATGAAAGAATGTTTTCCCTAGATGTCCGACAACCTCTCACTTATAAGTGTGGTGCACAACACACCCATAAATAAGACTCTACAAGACATGGCTTGTAGACTTCCTAGGACTGACCTACTCTGGTACCAAGTTTGTCACACCCCAAACTGGGGGTGTAGCTAGCACCCGACGCCTGAATGGCCAGAGCGTACCACATGTATATTATAATCTGGGCCACCAAGGCCTCAGAATGATCAATACAAAAGAAATTAGATGGGATAATCTGATATAATATCGACAGGGTCGCAATAAGATAACTATACATACAATTCAGTCTAAAAGCCTCTATGGAAACATAATTGTGATATGGCCGGGACAAGGCCCCGACCTACACATAAACTGTCTCTGACAATCCTTAGCTCATGACTCTAACTCGGTAGCGATGTGAAACTTACCACTCGATCCGCATAACTTAACCATTTCCTAATGGGGAGGTCTATCTGCACCTCTATCTGAATCTGCAGTATGAAATGCAGCGTCCCCGATAAATGGGATGCCAGTACGAATGAAATGTACTAGTATGTAAAGCATGGATAGCAATATAAAAGTATAAACTGTGAAGGAGAGCATAAAAGAAATATGATACTCTGATAACCTGTGTAGCACTTATGGAGAACAATGAAACTTTGAAACTGTACTGAACTCTTGGTATAGTCGTTTGGTTATATAATCTTCCCTCAGCTTATAACCCTAGGTATGTAATATGTCACTTCCCTCAGGTATACTCTGAGGTGTATGTATGGATGCACATATAAGTGCCTTCTCGGCTGACTATAACATGGCGCGGTGTGTAAATTTACATGCACAACTTCTCATCGGCTGGTTGCAACAGTGGTGTGAATAATATATATCTATGTATATAATTGCCCCCCAGTATAAGTTCGGTTGTGTGGATGATGTATTGTGATAACAATGGCTCTTGGCCTCTTTGAAACTCTTAAACTTTTTGATTTTGCTTTGAAATGGCACTTGGTCAACTAGACGACTAACTCTTTGGGGACCCTCCTTTTTGAGGTCTAGGGAGTTCAGAGAAAATCAAGATACACGGAATACAATAACAATACAAAAATTAGGTTCAATTAAGGATAACCACGGCTTTGAGCCCTTATCTTTGGTTCGGTCTTTTCTTTTTCTTTTCTATGACAACTTGTCAGTATATAAGATTGTGACATGAGAGACTCCATCAAGGAGTATGGTCTCAACTGGACAAGCAACGATGAACATGGAATGCAATAATATCAATGAAACTACTCCTGACAATGGATAATTTATAAATGAGTAGAATAGTTCTTTGGACGTTTCTATTTGAAAACGATAAGTACTTTGGATTTCACACTTTTGAAAGAAGGGGATAGTCTTACATACCTGCGTCGCTTAGTTCACAATGCCTTACGAACCCTCTAATGCTTCACGAGTGATAATATACACAATATAGAGAGTTTGGATCAAGATAAGATCAATAAACTAGGAATCGATTCACTCGGATAATTCAACTCTAGAAGGCGTGTTTTTCAACTATGGTGTACAAGGTTGTCAATATACTATCACTCCCATTTCAATAACATCAACACCATCGTACAACATAACAACATCCACATCATATTATATATAGTCCATAACCTCTAACCCCATATCATTCAACTTATTGTTATGATTATCCAAAATTTTACTCAAGAACAATCAAGGATTCATAGCACTCCTTTCATGGAATTTAACTTATCTTCACAAGTTGTCTTTACCAATACAACCCACTAAGTTAAAAGAAGTTAAGACCATCAAATTATATTAAAATCTTACCTCCATATAGCCAATATTATTTGCACAACATGCTCCTCTTCAAGCTCAAAAGAATTCTTAACTCTACCTTGCTACTAGAGAGATCTTCAAGATGATACAATCTTCAATGGAGAAATCACTTAATGGGCTTAGATAAATGTTCTTCAATAATAAGGAAACCTAGGAGAGAGTTTTTGAATGCTTAGGAACTATTTTGGTCGAAAATTGAAATAAGAAATGAGTTGCCCTACTTTTAGCCTTAAATAGACCCTTCCACTGCCTCCAGCCTGTAGAAGGATCTGCAGTGTAGATCCTCATCTGTGGCTGCATTTCCTACTACATATAGTGGCATAGTGGTGGGAAATAGGGGCCTCCATCCGTGGCTCAATCCACGAAACGGATTGTTTTCCGTGTGGCGGATCGCTTAGCATATCGTCAAATCTTTTCCAAACATTACCGAGATGAACTTCCTTTGCTCCAATTGACTTCCAACCTTCCTTATACCTCATTGGCATTCATACAAGTCATATGTGACCCTCGGGAAGGGTTTTGAGTTTCCAGAGCTTAAATCGACTAACCATACTTTCGATCGCACATAGAATCGAGGGTGTAACAGTAGACTCAGGCGTGAAGGAGGCTGATTCCGGCTGAATACGTCATGGTTTGATATAATTTATGTTAAGGCACATTACTTCTTTATTTTTGCATGAATCTAATGAAAGAAATGTAAATGAACGATACTCATAAATGACTTTAATCTTAGCAAAAGTAGGGAGCTTATGATCCTTGTTTCTTATGGTATACTCACCGATCTATGATATGGTTTTCCTTATTCTTATTTAATGTATGTTGACGATGTTAGTTCCATAACCATAATCGGAGGTGTAACGACCCTACGTTACTCGGATGGTTTAGGACATCTTTCATGGTTCTGATATGTTCCTCATGTCTCTTTATGGCTCTTGCACATACATTCATATATATATATATATATATATATATATATATATATATATATATATTATGATGCTGTTATATATGTGTATATATTATACGATGATGTTATATACGCACCCCTGGTCAGGTGGATATGATAATGATGATGATGCCCACAGAGGCTTGATGATGATGGCGCAATATGCGCATATATATTGTATAATGACGGCACTATATGTGTGTATATATTATATTCATTCATATCATGGCCCTGAGTGGCAAATCAGAGCTAAGGTTGATCTCTATTCTCTTTATATATTACATTGATGTATTTACTTATGTTGTTTCTATCCTTACATACTCAGTACTTTATTTGTACTGACATCATTTGCCTGGAAAAACTACTTTTCATACCCACAGGTCACGATAGAAGGGATGACGGTCCTCTCAGTAGGCTATCAGCTCGACGGAAGGTGTTGGTGCACTCCACTTGCTCCCGAGTTTCCTTTTTGGGTCAATATGCTTATGTATATGTATTGACGAGTACTTAGGGGCCCTGTCCTGACCTTTATGATTTTTATGTACTCTTAGAGGCTTGTAGAAAAATGTCGGGTGTATAGATGTTTTGATTGGCTTGTCGGCCTAAGTGTTTGTTGTATAGTTAATCATGGTAGCTTGTCGATCGTATTTTCATGGATACATTCACTTATGTCATTTTGAGTTATCTATTGGCGAGTTGTTTCCAATCTCTAGTTTGTTATCGTCGGCCCTTCAGGACCTCATGTATCACGCTGGTTGATGTACGTTATGGGTGCTCAGTTGAGTAAGGCACCGGATGCTAGTTGTGCCCCTCCAGTTTGAGGTGTGATAAATGTGGTATCAGAGAAGGTCTATCTTTGGGATGTCTACAAGCCATTTCTAATAGATTCTTGTTTATGGGTGCGTTGTACTCCACACTTATAAATAGGAGGTTGCGGTACATTTTGGATGGTTACCTTTCTTTCATGTTCTAGATCGTGCAATAGAGATGAGTTCTAGATCGTGCAATAGAGATGAGTTCTAGGGAAATGATTCTGACGTATATGTTTATGTTAAGGAAGGATTGGTAGAGGGTTTTAGATGTACGCCCTCTATTGAGACAGTTCTGTTTGAGGACCCGAGTGAGCCACTTCCACAGATAGCCCCGGTTCCACTAGTACTAGAGGAGCTCAGGGAAGCTCCAACATCATTAGCTCTACCAGTTCCACCATCGACTATGTCTGATCGATATGTAATGAAAGCGATACAGATATTGACGCACTTGGATGCCTCACATGCCTTGTGTCACCTGAGTGCCCCTAATAGTGATAGAGCCCTTGAAGGGTAAGGGAGTACACAGCCTATAGTCCAGGGAGCGAGAGCCATTTGTATTTTTAGGAGATGATTCCGATGAGGTTAGGAGAGGGACCAAGAGGGCCAGGACAGTTGGTGAATTCAGAGGACTGTTGGGTGGGTGTAGGTCACAGCAGACTAGAGTGGTGCAGTGACTTGTGTGTGATCAGAGTTCCAAGTAAGACCGAGGCTAGGGTATGTCAGGATTTTATTAGTACAGGTAGAGTGGAGCTGCCCCGACTATTGTGACATAGTGCGTTCGGGCACAAGCCAACCAATGTCGTGTAGGTATAGGGTTTGTTTTTTGTGTAGTAGCAAGAAACACAAGATATGTACATGTCTGACGCTTAAGTGCAAAGACCAGGATAGAAGTAGGAATAGAACGTTGGGCTCCAGTCCAATGTGAGCTTACTTTTTTAGTACAGGTATGTAAATTATATTTTATGGGACCCGTCTTTTATAAGTTGGTGGCAAGGTACTTTGTGTTCTATATTGCCGATATTTAGATTGTAGAGTTTGAATTTCATCATATTATTAAGAATTTAAGGCATCCCCATGGGAATAAGTTAAAGTATAAAATAAAGATCAAGGTAGAGTTCTTATATTCGAATGACAATGACGGCCATATTTAAGTTTCGTCAAGTTAATGAGATATGAACCCTTACTAATGGTGCAATGGATATAAGACTCAATTTCCCTTTATGATGCTACGTTAGTTTGTAAAATGTTAGCCGAATGTGCGTGAAGGTTCAAGTGGACAATTTTCGGTCCTTATGAATAAGCCGCAATATACGTTAATGTATTAAAAGTAGACGGTAAGACCTAGATGTGAATGATATCACTAAGGAAGTTCTACGACTATGGGGTTAACGAGTAAGTAAAGCAATATCAAACGATTAAAAGAATGAGGCCGATTAAAGTAAGAAAGGTTAAAAGCAAGAAGATGTTTTGTTGAGACTATACTGAATAAGATAAGGGGTGAAGGGTTTAGAAAGATTGATATGAAATCGAGTGAAGTGATAAGTATTAAATTGGGAGATCACTAGAAAACATAAGTTAACGTAAAGAAGTGTGATAAGATTCGTAGGCAAGAAAGGATAAAGAAGGAGAAAGCCTTGAATTTATGAAGCAGCACGGCTCACGTTCTTATCGAAAGTGAATTAGAAACTCTAAATGGGGATTATTAGAAGATCAGTTCAACCATGTAAACTAGAGACACTAATATCGGAAGATGACTTAGGATGGACTTGAATCAAGATACTGATTAGAAAGTCAAAGGATAATCACTAGCTAGCACTGCAGTGATTCGATGAGTGAATGAGTGGAAGGATGAAAATGACTGATTTAAGTAACTTATGGAGCACTGCTTGAAAAGCTACGTGAACCAAAGTTTAGTTTGTCAAAAGAAGGTATGATAACATGAGTGTACGACTCTCTACGAGTATAGGTTTTTTTTAAAACGTCTTGGATAAAGTGATGTCATTCTAAGATCAACTGTAAGCTGATAGGATACGGTCCATTAAGGATGGAAGGACGAGCATTATTTTAACAATACAGTATCGAGTCATTTCCATAAGGGATAAGTCTAAAATAAGATGTCGTGGGCAGAAGCATTCTTTCACATAAGACAGCTTGTTTAAACTAAGGTAAAGAAGATAGAGTTGATATCGTAGCGAATATGTTTACTCGTAAAGCTTTAAGTTATTGACAAGTGAGCAATGCCCAAAGGGAAGAAGAATTGCTAGAAGTTCTTCGCTAGATAGCAGATTCAGGAATCGGCCGAAGAAGCTCAGAAAACAAGGACTAGTAACCCAAAATATAGCAGGAATACTTTTGTAACCAAGGAGAAAAGAATATCCACACGAAGATCCCATTTTAGGAAAAACCAAAATGAGTGTTCGATAAGAGAATAGTTATAAACTTGAGGTTAATAAGAAGAGATCTTGAGATATCAGGGTCGATGGCGTGTTTCAAGGATGACAAGAAGTACAAAAATAAGAGTGAGACAGAGGTCCACCATACACTCTATTCCATTCATTTCGAAACGTCGAAGATATATCATGATATCAAGAATTGCATTGGCAAGATGATATAAAGAGGAAAGGTGTAGAATGTCAGGAGCATGGCAAAATAATACGGAATATAGTAATCGCAATATGTAACCAAAGGATGATTAATATAAAATTCGCTACGAATGTAGCAAGACCGATCCTACATGGGCGACTATGGATAGCCCAATAAGAAAAAGCCTAGTTTTTTTACTGGATAAGTTACCAAAGGTAATACAAAGTGATTAGGTGTTGGTTCGGACATATAATGTCAGGAGCATGGCAGATTGATACGGAATATAGTAATCGCAATATGTAACCAAAGGATAATTAATATAAAATTCGCTACGAATGTAGCAAGACCGATCCTACATGGGCGACTATGGATAGCCCAATAAGAACAAGCCTATTTTATTTACTGGATAAGTTACCAAGGGTAATTCAAAGTGATAAGGTGTTGTAAGTAGTTCCGACATATAATGTTTCCACCCTAATTACATACTCTAAAAGTACCCAACTATAGAAAACTTCTGTAAGCCCTCTCAAGAAAACTTGGATGTATAAGTTACTCCTAGCATAGTTTCACAGATGGATAGTTAAGGGAAGCATATAAATTAGATAGTCAAATAAAATATATTGCGAGCAAAGATTCCAGATTTCACAAAGAAATGGATCAATTATCGCCTATCAATTTAGCGCACAACAATGACCATCATAGTATTATGAAGATTACAGAATAGCTCCTTATAAAGCATGATGCAGAAGATTTCCCATAAGATATTTGGAAAGACGGAATGGAATAAAATGTATCAAGCTAAAGAGAAGGTTATCCAAGGATGTCTATGTTTAAAAGCACTAAGACTCGAACGCCAACCCATGACGATGAGACTTAAGAAAATTTTGAGTCAATGATAAGGTCTCCTAAGAAGACTCGCTCATGACGAACGAAATGACATAGCGGGGTAAGTTGACCAATATATATATATATATATAAGCCCAACTAAATCACTCGGAGCATGTACTATGTGGCTTGTAAATAAGGGTATTCTTAAAATTAAGATCCATTTACCCCGGCTACAGAAATACATTGGATGATGTCCAAGTAATAGAGAGTAGATCATATGAGAAAATTCCAGTAACTATAAATGAATCAACAATTCCAAAAACCAAGGTTTAAGTATTCTTATCTATTTCGGATTAAAGATAGCGTTCAAGAGAAGAAGACGGCCTAATAAAGGAGAGGAAGTAAGCCTGCATGTAAATAACCAAATGACTTGGTATGTAATGTTATATGGTTTTATAAAGCAATATCGGGACCTTTCTGTTTGCACCGAGATTTGGTTGATCACATTTATAAAGAAAATCCGGCCAAAATTTCTTCTAGAACCCTAAGGATCAATGGGTACCCTATTCACTCCTACATTCGAGGACGAATATTCTTAAGAGGGGAGGATGTTACACCTCAAAAAATTTGCATAGTTCGTATCATAAGTAAACTTATCTGGGTTTGGGGAAGCCATGAAACTCCTACAAGGATAAGGGAGATATTAAACAAGTGTTAAGTATGTACCAAAAGGTTTCGGGGTTAAATAAATCAAAGATGTTATAACACGTACTTTTGGGTAAAACTAGGAGTGATTAATATGTTGAGGTCGTGTTTTAAAGTATTTGAATCATATAATATTTGTATGCTAAGTTTTGAAGTCAAGCAAGTTGTAAAACAAAAGTCGATAAAAGTTATTGCAAGTTACGTTCATGTTTTTGCTAAAATTTGGGTCTAATATGCTGAGCTTTTCTCCAATTGTACTTGGATTTATGGGGTGATCCATCCAGAAAATTGAAGGTCTACGAGTCTAGTTTCTAACTCATTAAGACGTTCATCAATACGACGTTAGAGTAGAGATATATTCGCGTTTTTGTAAGACTGCAGAGGCAGCCTCTTTTGGGACCCACTATGGCGGTGACCGACTTAGTCCACCTTAAATTCGTTTTGGGGGCTTCTATTTGGTCTTTTTTCGACCAAATATTACCCTAACCCTCTCCTAAGACCTCTCAACAGTCCCCCAAGGGTTTTAAGGCAAATCCAAGTGGTTTTACCCAAATCTCACCTTAAAGGTTAGCCTAGAAGAGGAAAAACACTCTCATGAGATTGAGATGCTAGTGAGGGTTGTTGTGAAGTAAGAGGAGCTTGTATTGAATATTATGGTTGCTGTATAAGGTTAGTATAACACTCTTCAGGTTGTTCTCAAGTTTATGTAAGTGTTGTTTTGATGATTTGGTAGAAGAAAGTGCAACTAGTACCTAGAAGTGATTATTGCAGTTGTTGAATTACATGGACTGTTTCGGAAGATGTAAATATTACTTAGTATGGATGGAAATTATGGTAAATAGTTTGGCTATGATGTTGTTAATATGGTTATGTTTGTTTACATGTCAATCTTGTTGAATAAATTGTTAACTACAAAAGGAAATGGTTACTTGAAGGGTTCTAAAGGGATCCAATCCGGGCTTGCCGCTCGTCGTGATAAATAGTAGTTTCATTAGTGATGAGTTTAATCTTTCCCGATTAGAAATCAAATAGGAATTTCTGTGCTCTTGTTATTGTATAAATGGATTTATGCTTTTGGTCTGTTTGGTGTGTTGTGGTGCTGCAAGTATATAGTTGAAGTTTGTATGTGGTGTTGTTTTTTATGAACTTGCGGCTCGACAGGAGATTGTTGAACTACTCATAATTAACATTAGTACCCTTATTGTTGGTTGTAGACTTAGGCGTGAAGGAGGTTGATTCCGGCTTGATACATCATGGTTAGATATAAGGTATGTTAAGGCACATTTATTCTTTCTTTTGGCATGAATCTAACGAACGAAACATAAACTAATGATACTCATAAATGGCTCTAATCTTAGCAAAAGTAGGGAGCTTATGATCCTTGTTTCTTATGGGATACTCACTGATTTATGATATGGTTTTCCTGATTCGTAATGAACGTATATTGACGATGCTAGTTCCATAACCATAATCGGAGGTGTAATGACCCTACGTCACTCTGATGGCTTTAAGACATCTTCCATAGTTCCGATATGTTCCTAATGTCTCTTTATGGCTCTTGCACATGCATTCATATATATATATATATATATATATATATATATATATATATATATATATATATTTGGCTTTATATACACTTATATATGGTATGACAGCGTTATATATGCACCCCTGATCAGGTGGATATGATAATAATGATGATGATGCACACAAAGGCTAGATAATGATGGTGATATATGCACATATATTATATAATGAAGCTATATATGCGCGTATATATAGTATTCATGCATATCATGGTCCTCAGTGGCAAATCAGAGCTAAGGTTGACCTCTTATCTCTCAATATATTACATTGATGTCTTTACTTATATTATTTCTGCCTTACATACTCAGTACTTTATTCGTACTGACGTCCCTTTTCTTACAGATGCTGCGTTTCATGGCCACAAGTCCCGATAGACAGGTTGCCAATCCTCTCAATAGGTTATCAGCTCAGCAAAAAGTGTTGGTGCACTCCACTTACTCTGGAATTATCTTTTGGGTCAGTATATTTATGTATTTGTGTTGATGGGTATGGCAGGTCCTCGTCTGAACCATTATGACATTTATGTACTCTTAAAGGCTTGTAGACAAATTCCTGTGTATAGATGTTTTACTTAGCTTGTTGGTCTATGTTTTGGTTGTATAGTGAATCATGGTGGCTTGTCGGCCCTATTTTCATGGATACGTTCACTTATGTCATTTTGAGTTATATATTGTTGAGTTGTTTCCATGTGTCTCTAGTTTGGTATCGGTGGTCCTTCCGGCCTTCGTGTATCATGTCGGTTGATGTACGTTATGGGTGCTTGGTTGAGTAAGGCATCGGGTGCTAATGGTGCCCCTTTAGTTTGGAGTGTGACATCAGACCTCAAACACTCGCAAACACATACAAAAAGAGGGTTATAGTTTTTAATGACTAGTTAAGACTAAGTAGGGTTCCACCAAAGGGCTTGAATCCCAATTAAGCTAAGACTAGTCAATTTTACCTTGAAAATGGCTCTTAAATATTAAAAGGCCTGAGATTTTGTAATGACCCATCTGGTCATTTTTACCCTATTTGACTCTGTAGGGTTTTTGATGCGTGTGGATGGGTGGCATGTAACTGTGATATTGATATGAGAGTGGTATGTTATGTTGTGGGTTCAAGAGACCATAAAGTGAGAATACTTATGAGATTATGACAACACTGAGATGATGATGATACTCGAGGGGACGGGTTACACGCCTATAACAATAATGACAACACTGTGATACTGAAGGAGTATATGGACTTCGCATGTCCCCCATAGGTGTGCGTCTCATAATAAAAATTTGAGCCCCTGTAAACTGAAGAATCAAGGTACCTGGAATATGCATTGCATTCATAACATACATATATCATAGCATTGATTATTTGTTGATGAATTAAGTGTTACATTGGTTATTGATTACTTAATTGGATTCTTGGATAAAGAATGATCGTTAGTTGCTCATTAATACTTGAACTTTGATTATTGAATTGTTCTGGAACTGGAATTTAAGTGATAATGGAATCTAATATGAACAAGGTCTTATGTTGATTCTGTGAACCATTCTTTGAACATTGTGACAGTAATTGGGTTATTAAACTTCTAGTATAGGGTTATTTGGTGCCAACTTGGTATTTATATCTTTTTACGTATCTTTTGTTGTTGTCGGACTATGATACCTACGGGGGTACATTGTGTACTCATACTACACTTGCTGCATCTTTTTTGTGCTGATATTAATCCTACTACCAGTTTGCAAGCTCGAGTGTGTATCCAAACGGGCATATTTCTGTATTCAGGATGAGATGCTACCTCCGGCATGCCTTGGATATTCTATCCTTAACTTGTCTTTTACTTGTGATCGAGAGACATGTTCAGACTCTTATGTTATCAGATTTTGTTTTGGTCTGCGTGTCGTATTCAGACTTGTGTCAGATTATTAGGTGCTCTTGTATGATAGACCAGATTTTGGGTTTTTGTTATTTCTCAAACTTTATTTCACATTTATATCACAAGGCATTTATTGTATATTCATTATCTTTCCACTTTTTTATTATATATCATGTGAATGATTGGGAGTAGTTTGCCTACTGGTGGGAATGTGTAAGTACCATCACGGTCCCTAAAAGGGGTCGTGACAGATTTGAGTTCATAACCTTTAACAATGAAGCGAAAGGGTTGAATTTATAGACCCCATGAAACCCTAGCAGATGCGATTGAAACCGATGTCGGATAATGAAAATTAGGGGGGAAATTCCCTCCCAAATCATATAGCCAATAGAAATCAAGTATTTAAAGTTCAAATCGGACAAAACCCATACAAATTGAACAGATAAAACAAACGCGGAGGATTTTAACCCTTACCTATGAATGGTGGTCATGTGGTGGTACAGGGGAAGAGCACTGAATGCACTTGCCCCATTTGGGCGAGCATATGTACTGTAAAAGCTCAGCATCTCTGGCGCTTTGTCATTTTCGACCATGTAAGACAGAGAGAGACAAGGAAGACGTGTTATGGCTAGGGGTGAGCGGGTCCGGGTACCCTAACATTTTTTAACTACCCGGACCCTACCCGGTAAAAGATCGGTTCCTAAATTTACTACCCGGAACCTACCCGTAGCAATCATTACCCGGAACCTACCGGACCTGTGTAGGTTCACTCTGTAAATAAAAACACAAATTAAGCAACAATTTTTAAGCCTATGAGAATAAAAAGAGTTCTAAAATAATTTCATCAAGTAGTTTTTAGCCTGCAATCGGAGTTTTTAGTACCACTTATAAGAAGTTTTAGAAAACTTATTCATTTTAGAAAAGTTAATTCAGAACAAAAACCTAAAATTGCAAGCCAAATTTGACACTCAATTAATTGAACGTGTTGATTTCAAAATAAATTTAAAAATATCTAAATTAAACTTATTTTCGTGTTCATAAGCTCTTCGATACAAAAGAAAAGCTTTATTATACTAGTAAATCCCTAAATTTCATCTTCACAACTATAAAAATATACACAAATTTTAAAAATAGATTTACATTTCAAATAAAAAGTAATACAAATTGAAGATGAGTATCGCCTGAAATAGAACAAGCATATGATATTAAAAAGAAATTGAAGAGTTAGATATGAACCCATATGCATTTTAGGAATGACGTGAACACAACCAAGGGAGAGAAAGAGGCAAAGGTGAAGCTTCAATGACGACAACGATGAAAGTACCTGAGAGAAAGCTTCAACAACGACGATGAAGCTCGGTGGTGTAGCTAAAGCGCCATTGTTATTGAGAGAGTTTTGAGTGTTTTCTCTTAGGGCACAAAGAGCATTCTAGAATAAAGGGGTGAAAAAGCTAAAATATTTACGTCTTGGGGTGGGGAAAATCAATGTGTAGGCGTGCAACAAACAATTTTGGAGAAAGTTAAAAGTGGTCCAAATGTTTCTAAAAAAAAAAAAAAAAATTTAAATTTTATCGGTTCCGGGGATCGGTTCCGGTTAAGTACCTGTCTTTATTTATTTGGAACCGGCACCGGACCCGACATTGATCGGTTCCTAATTTTACTACCCGGACCCTACCCGTTATTATAATATATCTACCCGGAACCTACCCGTTAGTGTCGGTTCCGGTCGGGTATCTGGGTACCCTGTACCCGTGCTCACCCCTAGTTATGGCTTGTTAATTTGGGGAAATGAGGGATTGGGGTGGGTCTTACGCATAATAAAAGAAAATGGGTCGGGTTGCGATCCAGTTGGGCCGGACCCGATCGCCTTTAAAAGAAAGAATAGGGGCTCAATCCTATTTTCGAATTAAATTACATATATTATCCATTGCAAATGTGGCCATCTTTTAAATTAAGAAATGACCACATTTTCTAACTTCCTCATTTTAAATCAAAAGTTTCAAAATGAATCCGAATTTGATATAAATTAGGCATTAAAATATTTAATTCGTGCAAAATTCTTTTAAAATAAAATAGTTTGAAATTGAGATGTAAGTTAAATATCCTATTTAATTAAATAACTTTTCAATTTGATATAATAAAATATTGATCAATTTTAATTTGTGAATTTAAGAAATTACTGCACAATTATCTTTCACTTTAATTTTAAAAATTGCGCTTAATGATCAATATAATGTAGAAATAGGATATGTTAAGCAATAAGTAAACCAGATGATATATTGTCAAATAACGTGACAAAATATTTCTAGAATAATTTTGTAAACTCAGTTTTGTCTTGTAAAAGTATATTTTACTCCATATGTGACTCTGGAAACCTGAATAATTAAACAAAATTATTGGAGGGTAAAAATTAGGTGTCAACAACTGCTCTTCATTGTTCGTGGATGGCAGGTCCATCTCTGAACAACAAAATTTGACAAGCGTAATTTTTAGCCGACCAATTGAAAGTACTTCTCGTTTTTATGCAATTCCAAAAAATTTGGTCGGACCCTGGTCTCTCAGGTTCCTAACATGTCTTAGGTTGTATGAGAATTCAGGCCACTTGTAGTTCAATTCAACTCAATTAGACTTCTAGAAAGCAATGGAAACAAAGCAATTTCCAAAACTAAAAAGGTCTTGGAACGATCTCGTTGGAATGTGACCGGTCCTCGGGTATTAAGTTAGCCTACATATCTCCTATTTTCGGAAATCATGTCACTTGTAATTTGAATCAGTGGGTTGAAAAGGGTATCCCTTATGTGGGAGTGCCTTTACCGGCTTTGAAAAACCCTTTCCGATATGTGTCCGACCGGTTGCTTGATTTTTTAAAAGCTAAATTTTTCCCTAATTGCTTGTGATTGAGTGTGGTGAAGAGTGATATTCAAGCCTATGTCCAGAGAGCTTGACTCTCGTTGGTACATTATTTCGACTGGCTGCCAAGAAAAATTCCATGTTTTCTCCACATGCGTCTGGATCTGGTATGCTTGCTTTCCTCCTCATATAGCTTCCGACCTGGTTCCATTTGTTGGGATATTGACATGTTTCATTATTTTGTTCTACCACTCGTGTTTTCTTTTTTTGATATGCCCTCTTGGGTGATTATTTTGAGCGGGTAACACCTCCGACACCGTCTGGGTCATATAAATTCTCTGGTTCAATGTTGTTTGAGCGGATGCCTCCTCTAATATGTTTTTCTCGAGATCTCTTAAAATATTTTCCCCAATTGAAGGTTGTCTTGCGACAAACTCTTGTGTTGAATTGTGGTGAAGGAATTTTTGAGGCCCTATCGAAAATTTTGTCCCAATTGAAAGTCTGAGATCAACTGACTCTTGTGTCGGATCGGTGGAATTTTTTAGATTCTCTCAAAAATTCTGCCCCAGTTGCAAGTTTAGGGTTCAGGGATTCTATGAGGCAATTTTGAAATCATCGTATCTCAAAGGCTTCCCAGGGGTTTTTGTTTTTTTGTTCGGGGAGACTAAGCTCAAAGAGCGCCTACGTATTTTGTCGTAGCTGGAATTAGGTCGAACATAGTTCGAAATAAAATGGTTGATTTTTTATTATAATGTGACCGAGTTCTAAGTGGACTGCCTATGTATCCTACCTCGGAAAATCATGTCACCGCGTAGTTCATATTATAAGAAAATTTCATTTGGTTTTTTTCTATTAAAGAAGAAGAAGACCGAATCCGAAGGGGATTTTTCTACATATCTCTGTCTTAAGAGATATGTCTTGTGTAGTGGTTACAAGTGAAAGAAACGCGATTACAAATTGAAAAAGTATGCCTTCATGCGTAGTATCTCATAATTGCGTCTGAGTTGATTTCTTTGGGCCACTCTTGACCATACATCTCTGCTAGGATACAACTTCTCCCGATAATACCTTGCAAACCATGTAGGGCCCTTGCCAATTGGGTGCGAATTTTACTTTATACTCATCTTGGTGCAGAAATACTCGCTTGAGTAACAATTGTCCTATTTAAAAACATCGGGCTCTGACCCATTTATTGAAGGCGCGTGCCATTCTCTGCTGGTATAGTTGACCATGACATACGACGACCATCTATTTCTCGTCGATTAGAGCCAGTCGCTCATATCTTTTCCAAACCCACTTTGTGTTATCCAACTCTACTTATTGTATGATTCTGAGTGACAGTATCTCTACCTCGGGTGGTATCACTACCTCAGTACTGTAGACAAGTAAGTAGAGAGTTACTCCCATTGTGGTCTGAGTTGTCCTTCGGTATCCTAGCAATGTGTTGGCAACTGTTCATGCTAACATTTGTAATTGTACATCATTTTTCTCAGTATCCTGTTGATGTTCTTGTTGGCTGCCTCTATGACTCCATCCATTTGTGGTCTGTAGGTGATAGAATTCTGGTAAGTTAAGCAAAATTATTCACAAGTATCCTTCATCAAATGATTGTTCAGATTTACTCTATTGTCAGTTATGATCGACTTTGGAATGCCGAATTGGCATATGATATTGTTTCGCACAAAGTCTACTACCACTTTCTTCATTACTGACTTGTGCAAAGTAACTTCAACCCACTTGGTGAATTAGTCTATGGCGACCAAGATGAAGTGATGTCCGGTTGATGCGGCTGGCTCTATGAGCCCAATAACGTCCATTCCCCAAGCTACAAATGGCCATGGTGAGCTCATGACACTAAGTTCACTTGGTGGGACTCTGATTAAATCTCTGTGAATCTGGCATTGATGGCATCTTTGCATAAATCTACTTCAGTCGGTTTCCATGGTAAAAAAAGAATAACATGCCCTTAGGATCTTCTTGGCAAGGATGAACCCATTCATATGAGGACCACAAGTCCCGAAGTGTACCTCTTCTAGAAATTGTGTGGCCTATGTGGCGTCGACACATCTGAGTAGCCCTAGATCGGGCGTTCTCTTGTAGAGCACTCCTTTGTTAAAAAAGAAATTGTTGGCCATTCTCCTGATGGTTTTCTTCTGGTTGTTTGTGATATTTTCGAGATATTCTCCCTTCACCAGATATATGCTTATGTTGGCGTACCAAGGTTTATTTTCTAGTTCTGCTTCCACGTGGGAACAGTAAGCATGTTGTTCCCTGATGCTGATCTCCGGAGGATTAATGTGACTGCTTTCGGGATGTTGTATCATGGATGCTATAGTTGTGAGAGCATAGGCGAACTCATTATGGGCGCTCGTTTTATGCCGGAAATCGATCTTCCTGAACCTTTTGCACAACATTTGTGTGAGGTTTACATATGGCAAGATCTTTTGTAGTCCATTCTCCATAGACTTGATGAATCAGTAAATTTGAGTCTCCTATCACCAACAATTATTGTATATCCATGTCGATAGCCATGCGGCGACCTAGGATGGAGGCTTCACACTCTGCCATATTATTAGTTCATCAAAACTTGAGTTTCGCAGCCATTGGGTAATGCTGGCTCGTTTTTGAAACTAGAACCTCTCTAATTCTGGAACTCTTTTAGTTGACCACACCGTCAAAGAACATTCTCCAACCTGAGTAGGTTTCAACCGTGTCTCCCTCTATGGTTTACATATTCTTGTATGAGAAATGTGCCTTGAGTGGCTCAAAATTCTCGTCGACCGAACTCTCAATGAGAAAATCGGCTAGTGTTTGTCCCTTGACATCTTTCTAAACCACATACGTGATGTCAAATTTACTTAAAAGCATTTGCTATTTGGCCAGTTTCCCTATCGGCATAGACTGGAAAAGATGTACTTTAAAGGATCTATTTTGGAGATGAGGTGGTTAGTATAAAATGACAACTAGTATCTCAACTATTGGGCTACCGATGTCAGAGCACAACATGTTTCTCCACCAAGGTATACCTCGACTCACAGGCGGTGAATTTCTTACTAAGATAGTAGATGACTCATTCTTTCTTCTTAGTTTCATCGTGTTGTGCCAACATGCATCCAGAAACATTATCTGATACTAAAAAATACAACAATAATGGACTTCCTAGTGTAGGAGGAACTAAGACTGGCAGATTGGAGAGATATATCTTGATAGTTTCGAAGGCTTTCTGGCACTCATCTGTCCATTTGGTGGGTGCGTCATTTTTCATCAACTTGATGATAGGTTCCACATTATCATAAATTACGCTATGAAGCATTCGATGTAGTTTAACCTTCCCAGAAAGCTCATGACGTCTTTCTTAGTCTCTGGTGGTGGCAATTCTTGGATGGCTTTGATCTCTGAGGGATCTAGTTCTATGCTTCTATGGCTGACTATAAATCCCAATAATTTTTCGGCAGGCACTCCAAATGCGCGCTTCACCGGGTTTAACTTTGAATTGAACTTCCGAAGTCTGTCAAAAAACTTTCGCAAGTGCGTGATATGATCCGAACTCTCTTGTGATTTGATTATGATGTCATCCACGTAGATTTCTATCTCTTTATACATCATGTCATGGAAGATGGTGGTAATTGCTCTCATGTAAGTTGCGCCGGCATTCTTGAGGCCGAACGTCATTACACGATAGTGGTATACTCCTCATTGAGTTATGAAGGCCATCTTTTACGCGTCTTCTTCACTCATCAAGATTTGATGGTAACCAGCAAAGCAATCTATGAATGACTGTAACTCGTGCTTCGCGCAGTTGTTAATGAGTATGTGGATATTCGAAAGTGGGAAATTGTCTTTAGGAATAGTTCTGTTGAGGTCATGGTAGTCCACACAAATCCAAAATTTCCCATCTTTCTTCGATACATGCACAATGCTATCCAGTCATGTTGCATACAGAGTAACTTCCACTACTTCTGAGTTGATCTATTTTTCAACCTCGTCTTTAATTCTGATGCTCAAATCTAATTTGAAATGTCATATTTTCTGCTTTATCGGAGTGAAACCTTCATTTATAGGAAGTTTGTGAGCCATTATGTCTATGCTCAACCCGGGCATGTCCGTGTATGACCACGCAAAGATGTCAACATATTCTCTTAGCAAATTTATCAATTCCTCTTTCCGGAGCACTTCTAAGTGCGCGATTATCCTAGTTTCTTTTATTGTTTCCTCGTCCCCGAGATTGATTACTTCGGTCTCATGCAAGTTAGGATTTTGCCTATTCTCATATTGGTCTACCTCCACGATAAGATTGTTAGGTAACTTGGTCTCCTCGTCGTATTCCTGATATTCTCCTCCTTCTGTGTCATTCGACTCACTCATCTCATGACATGTCATGACATTATGAGTTATTTTATTATTATTACTGAAAAACAAGGCAAAGACGGTTAGTGTGTAAAAACATATAACTAAATAAGAAGACTGGTTTTCATATAAATTGAGGATTTTATTAATTTGATAAAAGAAGTACATGTGATTTGTATTAATAGGGACGTTAAATGGTAAAAATTAGGTGTCAACAGTCCAATTATTACCGCATTCATTAATTTGTGTTAATAGGGGCGTGGATTGTGAAACATGTACCTGTGAGCCCTAGTATAAATAGGACCTATTATCTCATTGTAAGGGCATCATATTCAAGTTATAACAATATTACTTTTCGATTCATATTCTTTGTCTTAATACTTTTTCTCTCAAATTAGCGGAATACTTTATCTGGAAGCCTTATTAGAAAGCTTCTAGCAGGCTCATGCTAATTATTTCTTAATCTCATCTTATTATTCTTTATTTACATTATTTACCAGCTAATATATTTGTCAAACCAATCACTTGAGACTCACGTGTCCTTGACTACGTGTATAAATTTAACTGTACCGACTTACGAGTTAATAAAAATTAATTCCTTAATTAGTGGGTCTGTTTAATTTAACTTATTGCATGATTCTTTAAATATGCTAAAAATGTAAAAAGATCTGTCATTTTTAGAATAAACAAAAAGTAATGTTATTTATGAGAACAACTTTAAAATTAGTAATAAACCGTGTAAAATTCTCAATGTCATGTGCTCTCTTATGTGGGCCCTTGAGGGTAACATAGCTTGTAAAGCTTGGAGTTCTTCGGCTTGTCCTCGGACGAATGCTTTTGAGTGATTTATGCTCCCCGATATCGTATCACCTAAAGCTATATAATTATGTCATTTCTTAGCTCCAATCAAGACTACAAATGTATGTCTAACTTTAAGAAAAGGGCATATTTATCCTTTTACTTTGAGAAATAATTTAAATATACCCTCAATTTAATCTCGATTAAAGATACCCTTACCATTATATTTTTGAACAAATTTAACAACGCCATATTTTTGTTTAAAATCATGAAATGCAAATTTATATATATTAATATTTATTCAATAGTTAAACCAACCAACAATAACATTCCAATGGTTTTTTCCAAGCAATCTGGTAAGATTTTGTCCATTTAATTCGTTTAATATTTAGAAAAAACAAAAACTTAAAATGAACCGAGGGACAGCTGCAAATTGTAAGCTCAAATTCTTTAGCTTTGTTCTCGTTGAAAGAGAATGGCTTTTGGACAATTCTAAAAAAGACAAGGACAAAAATAAGTGAGTGCAACAGAAATTTTTCTTATACCATAATAACGAAATGCAGTAACGATTTTTTCTTATTTTGATACAATAATTCGTTCGATATACACCAAAGTATGCACACCCCTCCATTAAATTATATTATCAAAATAATTAAACGAACTAAAGTTCTTATTTAAAATTGAAAAGGTCGATAAATTGTTCAAACTTGATACAACTGACCGGCCTGCCGGATATATCTTTGTCGTAGTTACCAAACGACCAATTTAACTTTTTATCATATGTCATCAATTACCAATTATGTCTTGAGCCGTAAGAAGAATAATGATTCGATTAAGTTCTTCCAAAACTTATATGAAAATAATTCAAAATCTTTATATACTAGGTTATCGCAGCGGTTATTAAATCAGCCGGCTGACACAGTTTCATCAATCTAAGTAATTATGAATTTTATTGTATGCTTTGTCAATGCAGAAGTGAAAAACATAATTTTAAAAAAAAACTGAAGAGAGAGAATTCATTTAAATATATGTTGTATTTAAATTACATCAATTTTAATACATGTAAAATAGAATGACATATATGTAGAATATACAGTTGCAAATTTAGGTTTTTCACTTAATATAGGCCTATCTACCGAAGAAGATAATTAAACTCTACGTTAATAATAAATGTAACTTAATATTTTTATCTACTTAAAAGTTATACTCAAATTATTCGATAATTATACGGTTTAGATTGTTTATGAAAGAGAAGAATCCGCTCATTATTTTCATTAATGAAGAGGTATATATACATGATATACAATATCTACTTATGGAAAATAAATCTACCTTTTCCTAATACAAGACTAATACATTTTTCTAATACAAAACTACTACCATAATTACATTTGTACAAGAATTCTATAAATATGGTAAAATACATACAAAATCAACCTAAGTGATATACACGGTCAAACCGTGTATACCGTGTCTTTCACACTCCGCAGTCATAGCGGGCGGTGGTCGTACGCTGAAACTGTCCCTAAAATTTCAAACAGAACTAAGGGAAGACCCTTAGTAAATATGTCAGCAATTTGGTACCGTGAAGGGACATGCAAGACATATACTTGTCCACAAGCTATCTCTTCGCGAATAAAGTGAATATCAATCTCGATGTGTTTAGTGCGCTGATGTTGGACCGAATTCCCAGGACCAAGGTAGCTTTCTGAATAGGAAAGTGAAGCTGTAATAGAAGATTACGCAGCCAACAGGACTCAGAAACCACATTGGCTACCCCTCGATACTCGGCCTCCACATTGGATCGCGATAAAGTAGCCTGGCGTTTTGCCTAACATGAGACCAAGTTATCACCAAGAAACATACAATAACCAGATATCGAACGTCTGGTATCTGGACATCTACCCCAATCAACATCTGTATAAGACACGAGAGTAGAGACGGAGGATGGATATAAATACAAACCATAATCAAGAGTGCCATGTATGTAACACACAATGCGTTTAAGCGGATGCATGTACTCGTTCCTCAGATCATGCATAAATAAACACACCTATTGCACTGCATAAGTAATATCAGGCCTCGTGAAAGTAGATACTGAAGAGCCCCTGCAAGACTGCGATAGTGGGAGAGATCCTCGTAAGGTGTGCTAGAGTTAGCACTCAGCTTCGATTTTGTATCAACCGGAGCAGGAGAGGACTTACAGGATGACATGCCAGCTCTATCAATAATCTCAACCGCATACTTCATCTGTGATAAAAATATACCACCTGCATGACGGGTGACAGTTATACCTAAAAAATAACTCAAGAGCTCCAAGTCTTTCATAGCAAATTTGGAACTGAGAAGAGACATGATAGACTTGCGCAGTTTATCATAAGAGGCAGTCAGTATAATATCATCCACATATAACAAAATGTATGCCAGAGAAGTACCACGATGATAGATGAACAGAGAATGATCAGACATGCTGTGAGAAAACCCAAAAGTAGACACATAATCTGCAAACCTCTTATACCAAGCATGATGGGCCTGCTTAAGCCCATACAAGGACTTCTTCAGCAAACAGACATGGTTCGCACGATCGGGGTCCCTAAAACCCAAGGGCTGATGCATGTATACTGTTTTCTTGAGATTACCATGTAAGAAAGCATTTTCACATCCAGCTGATGAATGGGCCATGCTTTTGATAGAGTCAGACTGAGAACAGTGCGAATGGTCGCTGGTTTGACCACCGGTCTAAATATCTCTCCATAATCCACGCCAACATGTTTTTGCCATCACCTACAAGGCGGGCCTTATGCCTCTCAAATCAAACATTAGATTTTTCCTTATGAGTAGAATCCACATAGAATGAATGACATTAACACCAGGCGGATGCGGCACCAACTCCCACGTCTTATTTTCCATAAGAGCATTAAATTCATAATCCATGGCCATTTTCCAATTTAGGTCATGAAGGGCAGACACTGGGTTACGTGGCAAGGGTGATTTAGTGACATTAGAATTGAGATTAAAATGTCTTTTAGGTTTAAAAATTCCCCGTTGGCTACTAGTAACGGGCCCTTGCTCGGAATATAATTAGACTAGACTGGGGTCGGTGTTGAACCGTCTCGGGACTAGACTGAACTAGACATAGGAGACTGGGTATTTGGGCCAGTAGGTAGTGGGCCTACTAGTCGTGACACTAGACTTGGAAGGGAAATTATTGGGCCAGCAAGCAGTGGGCCTGCTGGCAGAATTGGGTCACGAGCAGGTTAGGCCCATTGTTGGATAATATACGGTGAGAGCCCATCATCCAAAAAATTATAAGAATTTGATACGGAATTATGCAATTTAGCAAATGAAAATTGGGTTTCATCAAAATAACATGGCAACTAATTATGATTTTATTAGAAGATAAATCGAAACATTTGTAACTACGATAATTAGATGGATAACCCAAAAATACACACGTGGTAGAACGGGCTTGAAGTTTGTTAATTGTAGTTGACAGAAAAAGTAGATAGCACAAACACTCAAACACCCTAAGATGAGAATACGAAGGGTCTTTATGATAAATAATTTTTAGGGGAGATTGATATGCTAATCCTTTGCTAGGAAGTATGTTAAGGAGGTAAGTAGTCATTTGTAATGCATGACGCCAAAAAGAAGGGGTAATGAAGCATGGCTAGTAAAGTTCGAACAATATTATTAATGATACGAATTTTTATTTCTTCTTTTTCATTTTGTGAGGACGTATGAGGGCAAGAAAAATGAAAATATATGCCATTAGTGTTACAAAACTCTCCAAACGGCTCATTATCACGTTGAATGTTTTTAATTTTCCGTTCAAACTTAGTACGGATGAATTCTCTAAACGTTAGGAATGTGGAAAAAACTTGAGACTTTTTAGATAAAGGAAAGGTCCACAAAAATTAGAATAATCATCCAAAAATAACACATAATAACGGTGGCCCATGGAGCTAAAAACGGGAGATGTCCACAGATCACTGTGAATAATATCAAAAGGCAACAAAGTACTAGAGGTTGAGACTACAAATGGTAATTTAACATGTTTCCTAAGCGCACAATAAGGACAAATATTAGTATTACGCATACTATTACATTCAATAAAATTATTATTTTTAAGAAAAGAAAGAACAAACGCCCCCGGTTGACCCAAACGCGCATGCCACAAGGAAGGTGCTAGAACGACAAACTTAATGGTGTGGCTTGATTCGTGGAAGTGGTAATTGGATAAAACTCTCCCCGATTATTACATCTTATTAGAGGTATCCCCGCTATAAAATCCTTCACAGAAAATCCAAAATGGTCAAAGTCAACAGAAACTCAATTATCAGTTGTCAATTTTTGCATAAACACAAAATGTTTAATTAAGTAAGGAGCATGAAGGACACTTTTAAAGGGTAAAGGTGGGTTCGGAGGAGATAAATTGTGTGACTATAACCACGAATTGGAATTGAATCACCATTACCAACAATAAAGCCACGATATTTGCTCAAATTGAAATAAGACGAGAGATTACCTGGCGCGGACGTCATATGAGAAGTGGCCCCGATGTCCATCTACCAATTTGCGTCTGGAGGATTTAATCTAAGTGTATGCATCGCTGCCTCGATATTCGTGGGACTCGGGTGAACTAGTTGTTGCGTCGTGTAGGCCTGAAGAGGTCTCGGCCCAAGGACTGAATTAGGCTACCACTGCTGGTTGTTGTTCTGCCTGTCCCAACTGGCCACTGCGTCCGGTTATGTCTGACTGCTGGGCCTGGCCCAGTATGGTGCTGGGTAGAAGCAGTAGGTTGTAGGCTAGTTGGGCCCATTGCCAGGCCAACTGGCCATTGTGATCGGTGGCCCACTCGCCAGGCCCAACATATTGCTGCTACTGTTGCCGCCACTGCGGTCGCCGCCTTGCCCTCCGGAATTCTGATTTTGACCCCGTTTTCCACCACATCTGTTCAAATTTTGAGGAGAATTACCCGAATATGATGGAGAGTAGGAATCTTGTGGCGAGGCAAGCAGTATGGCGGAATTTGCTCCAGTTGTGGCCTTTTTAGCCAACCCAGACTCTTCAATGGTTAGTATAAACCGGGCTTGGTAAAATTGATGAAAAGGGTTGCTTTGACGAAGAAGAGTTCCAACGCCATTATAAGCCTCGGATAGTACTACAACCATCTGAAGACAACATGATCATTCGTGACGGGCGCACCAACATTCTTGAGTTGATCAGACAACTCCTTGAGCCTTTTACAATAGGCCGAGACATTAGGAAAATACTCCATATTGATGTGGGAGAATTCCTTCTCAAGGGTCACGGCACGGGAATTTTTGTTATCCTGGAATATATCACGCAACCTATTCCAAGTGTCCACGGTCGTGGCGTCGAGTTCAATAATAGTATGCAAGAGGTCCGTAGAGATAGTGGAATAAATCCACTGGAGTACCGTAATCAAGAGTTTCCCACAACTCTATGTCATCATCGATGGTAGGCACTTTCTCCTTGCCTGTTGCCGAGGGGATGATGTGATGAAGGACTCGATTAGATAGTGCGTGAACTTTAAATAGTTATGCCCACGTCGCGTATTGAACGTTTTCCATCTCAAGAACAATAGGGATGTTATTCTTGATGTTTGAGACTGCAAGGGCAGGATGAAAGGTATTCTTTGAGGTAGACATAATGAAAAAACAAGAGGAGAATTAGGGATGCGGAAAAAAAATCGGCTCCGAGATTAAGGACGGCAGAAGAGAGGGTTTGGAGACGGAAAATTTGCCCTAGACTTCTGATACCATGAAAGAAAAGAATCTCCTTCTTACTTTCATTAATGAAGAGGTATATATACATGATATACAATATCTAATTATGAAAAATAAATCTACATTTTCCTAATACAAGACAGACTACTGCCATAATTACACTTGTACAAGAATTCTATAAATATAGTAAAATATATACAAAATCCACCTAAGTGATATACACGGTCTTTCAGTTTATAATGGTAGAAGCTCAACATTGATTAAATTGATGATTTTACCACTAGTTCTGTAAAAATTGTTTCTTTAAACCTCTTTTTTCAAGACCTTGTTAAAGGGATTGCATAATAATTTGGTTGACATGAAAAGGAAAGTAAACGTTTAACAGTAATTCATTTGTGAAGTCATTATCATTTTATATATTATTATAATTTTCATTTCTTAAATATAATCCTACGTAAAACTATTACTTTCTCAAATTTTTTGATGCCTAATTAATACATAAGTAACCCAAGGTAAATCCTCAAATAAATCCCAAGCTAAAATCGTAGCTATAAAATTCCTTAGGTAAATTCTCGATAAATCTTTCTGTAAAAAAAACTCTAGCTAGAATTGCCATGATAATGTTTTAGGAATGCAAAAATAATTTTCAACTAAATCCGCAGCGATAAATTCTTCAAGCAAATTTTCAGGTAAGAACATTTTGATATAAATTCGCAAGACAAATACCCAGCTAAAATAATAATCCCTTGGTAAATTCCCAAGTATACAAATCCGAAGTAAATCCCCGGACAGAATTTTTTTGAAATCTGTAAGAATAAAATCCCCAAGCAATTTCCCTGTAAGAGAATCCCCAGATAAATTCTCAAGAAATAAACTCCTAGCTAATTTGCAGAACCAAAATCCCTAGATAATTTCTCATGTAAAAACATCTCAGGTGAATATCCCTAGGTAAATCCGCAAGTTTCTTTACCTAGAGATTTTTCATGCGTTATGTATGAACGGCTGACACCTTTCGCCAAAGGCTAATAGTCATTTTTTTGTTTAATAAATAAACACATAACACGTATTTTACCTTCATTATACAAAAATAGTTAGTTGTAGGTTTTCGTTGGGTTCGTGTACGCATCGGAATTTGAAAATTTTGTGTTTCAAACCCAACAAGCGACGAACTGTAGGATGATTATACAGTAATATAAAACACGTTAATACATAACATGTATATAACCGTAATACTTTGATAGAATACTTACAGTTTGGAAACTCTGGAGTCTTTTAGTAATTTTCGAGGGTGCGCACGCAATTGATCCTGGACAGCAAGTTCCAAGAACTCCGATGTATACCTCCTTCGAACAACTAGGAAATTCGGCAGATGTTCAAGAGAGAGTTTTATTCTAGGTCTCTAAGACTTAGAATAATATATGAATAATATGTCTAATAATGAATGAGGATGTGCTCTATATATAGGTGAAATTAGGGCAAGATTCAGATTTTGGGTTGGGCTAAAAGCGTGGCCCAAAACGAATTGCAGCATACCAATCTGATTTGGCCTACTGCCCAATTAGCGTCGCGGCTCTACCCATTGGACGCCGCGACGCCTCACCCTTTTCACAAAATATTTTCAGCACATTTTAATTAAATCCAAAATCCAATCTTGACTTAATTAAATAATTTCCATCAAATAGAAATTATCCCATAGTTATTATTAATTTAAATATCTCAATTCCAAATTGAATATTTAAAACCTTCTCAATACACCCTTAGATCGAAGAAACAATTGACATAGTGTTACCCTACAGGTCTTCACATATCGACACTAATTATATTAGGGTCTACACGGAATTCATAGACGGCGCCGTAAGACGAACTCAATATGTGAATTATATTTACACGAATCCAGTAAACTGAACCTCTATGTGGGAAGATAAAATCCTTTCATTCTCGACGCACTCGATCAAGCTTGGATTTGCCAACTGTCTATCTAAATGGCTTGATTATTATATCTCATATATATTGGTTGATAACAAGACCATATTCTAGATATGTCTATTGTGTTGGCCAACAACTTAGTCAACCCAATATCACTGAGAAGCTGAGTGTTCTCTCGAATATACACTCGAGGAATGAATCCTAATCTTGGCTTAACTACCACCTTTAATCCACATCGTAATGTACCCAATACAAGCTGTATTTCAACCTATAAGGCATTTGAGCTTAGGACAAGATCAAAGTATACTACTCTGTAGACAAGGTGTGTATTGACCTCAAGTCTAAGGACTTCTATCTTCCACACGCTGATCATACTTTAGACATGTATAACAAACAGTATATCAGCAGGGTATACTAATGCTTCTAAAGTATCCATGTGTCCATCACGAGTAGCCATTACTCGTAGCAGGTGAGACATGCTACATCCTCTAAGGATGTGATGCATACCACATGTCGACTTATCACATATCATTGATATCCCATTATCGATGATCATTAGTCGAGGCTATTTTAAGAGTTACGTCATACTATTAATAACTCACACTATTAATAACAACGTAACCTCTAGGGATGCATATTATAGAATACTACAAACAATCAACTAATAATTCAATAATTCCAAATGCCAAAATATTAATCTCTATTAATAATAATACGAACGTGTATAAAGTACATTTGTCCTAATATAGATTGTCTCTAGAACATACATATACTTTCAATCTCCCACTTGGCCTAGAGCCAATCTTTAACATATCTAATGCCCATATTCTCAAAATGACCATTATGCTTGACTAAGCTTAATGGTTTAGTGAATGGGTCAGCTAGATTATCGTCTAGGGGAACATAGTCTAATCTAATCTCTTTAGTCTCCACCATCTCCCTGAGTATGTGGTACTTCCTTGGTATATGTTTGTTTCTGTTTGTTGATCTTGGTTCCTTAGCCTGTGCAATCGCACCAGTGTTGTCAGAATAAATAGTTATTGGACAACTGGCACTCGGAACTATCCTTAGTTTCTTCAGGAACTCAGAAATTGTGACAACTTCTTTATCAACTTCCGATCCAGCAATGTACTCAGCTTCTGTTGTCGAATCAACAGTTGTAGCTTGTTTGGAACTCTAACCAACTTTCGATCCAGCAATCTACTCAGCTTTTGTTGTTGAATTAGCAGTTGTAACTTGTTTGGAACTTTTCCAGCTCACTGCTCCACCATTGAAAATGAACGTGTACCCAGACTGAGATTTGAAGTCATCAAGATCCGCTTGGAAGCTAGCATCAGTGTACCCAGTAGCATCTAGCTTTTCTTCCCCACCATAGACTAAGAAGTAATCTTTAGTTCGTCTAAGATACTTAAGAATACTCTTGACTGCTTTCCAGTGTTCTTCCCCAGGATTCTGTTGGAATTTGCAAGTCATACTAAGTGGAAAGGCCACATCTGGCCTAGTATAGGTCATGGCATACATGATCGATCCTATAGCCGAAGCATATGGGGTCCTCTTCATGCGCTCAAGTTCTATAGCATTAGAAGGACTGTCCTTCTTAGATAACTTGATGCCTTGACCCATAGGTAGACCGTCTTTCTTGGAATTTTCCATAGAAAAATTTCTAAGCATTTTATCTAAGTAGACTGACTGTGATAGCCCCAATACTCTATTAGGTCTATCTCTATAGATCCTAATTCCCAGAATGTAGCAGGCTTCACCTAAATCCTTCATCATGAAGGTATTGGACAACCACTCCTTAATTGACAGCAAGAGAGTCTTATTGTCTTCCATTATCAATATGTCATCTACATATATAATAATGAAGGCAATACTCCCATCCTTGCATTTACTGTAAACACAGGGATCCTCTTTGCTTCTGACGAAATCAAATGCCTTGATAACCTTGTCAAAGCAAATGTTTCAACTCCCCGAGGCTTGCTTAAGCCCATAAATGGACTTCTGTTGCTTGTATACATCATTTGGTTTGGACTCAAACGAAAAACCATCAGGTTGTTTCATATACACTTCCTCAACTAGATTTCCATTGAAGAAATCAGTTTTGACATCCATCTGCCAAATGTCATAGTCATAATATGCAGCTATTGCAAGCAAAAACAGAATGGACTTAATCTTAGCAACATGTGAAAAGGTTTCATCATAATCAACCCAGACCATTGATTATAACCTTTAGCCACCAACCTTGCTTTATAAGTCTGTACCTTGTCAAATGCATCGATCTTCTCCCTTGAAGACCCATTTGCATCCTATGGGTTTAACCCTAGCTAGCAAATCAATCAAGTTCCACACTTGATTGATGTACATAGATTCCATCTCGGATTTCATGACTTCTTGCCATCTCTTCGAATTAATGTCTAACATTTCTTCGCTATAGGTTGTAGGTTCATCGTTATCGGGAACATCTATCTTACTGTGTGTTTCCACAAGTAGATTTAGTTTTTCAGGAGGACGATGAGTCCTAGTGGACCTACGGAGTTGATTGTTTTGCAGTTCAGTGCTTGGTATGTTCTGACTGTGAGAGGGTTCTTGTGTGTTGGATAATCCACTAACTTGAGAGCTTTCAGGAATATCATTTTCATGTATTTCCTGAATGGGAGGAGGTGCAACCATTACATCTACTCCTAAAGGCTGTGTAGGAGAATCTTGCATTTCTGCATTATTCCTCGTAACACTCCCATTGGCCGAAGGACGTACTTGAAGTACCCAATCTTTGCCAAATACTCCCACTGAATTCTTGCCTTGGTCATTCAGCAATGATTCAACCTCTATGTTATCTCGCGGTTTTGGAATTTCTTCAAGTTCTATCTATGTGCAACTATGTTCCTTGTAGACATATTCTTCTTCAAGAAAAGTTGTGTTCCTAGAAACAATGACCTTATGTTCTCCAGGAAGATAGAAGTAGTATCCCTTAGTTTCCTTTGGATACCCCACAAAGTAATAGTTCTCACTTTTGGATTCCAACTTGTCAGTGAGCATCTTCTTAACATATGCAGGGCACTCCCAGGGTCTCATATGTTTAAGAGCCGGCTTCTTGCCACACCATATCTCATATGGTGTCTTTTCTACTGACTTGGAAGAAACCGTATTTAGAACATATATTAAGGTTTGTATAGCATGTCTCCAAAGGTATGTCGGTAGAGCTGAGAAGTTCATCATAGATCGAACCATATCCAATAAGGTTCGGTTTTTTCTTTCGAAAACACCATTCATTTGTGGTTTTCCAGGAGGTGTCCATTCTGATTGGACTCCATGTAGCTTTAAGTAATCTAGAAACTCCTTGCTCAAGTATTAAGATTGAAGGGTCTTGATACTTTTCTTTATTTCAGACTTGTACTCCTTAAACTTTTCGAAGGCCTCAGATTTGTGTTTCATAAGATACACATATCCATACCTTGTGAAATCGTCAGTAAAAGTAATGAATTAAGGGAAACCTCCCTTAGCTTGAGTCGAGAATGGTCCACATACATCAGTTTGTACTAACTCAAACATCTTCTTGGCTCGCACACCCTTCCCAGAAAGTGGCTTGTTGGTCATCTTACCTTTCAAACAGGATTCGCAGTTACCATAAGACTCCAAGTCAGATGGTTCAAGGTAGTCAAGCTTCCTTAACCTTGCTATCCTTGTTTCGTTGATATGAGCAAGTCTACAATGCCATAGGTAGGTAGAGTTTCTATTACTTATCTTAGCTCATTTATTTTGTATATTAAATATTTCTCGACTACAGTTTAGTGTATATAATCCATCCACAAGAGGAGCAGTTCCATATATAACATTATCAAAAGACAGTACATGACTGCCATTATAAATATATGAGGAAAAACCCTCCATATCCAAAACAGGGATAGAAATGATATTCCTCGTTAACGAGGGTACATAGTAACAATCATTTAACACTAGACAATAGCCAGAAGACAAATTTAATCTATAAGTTCCTACGCGCTCAGCATCCACTCGTGCTTCATTTCCAACACGTAGGTCCACCTCTCTTGATCTAACATTCTTGCTGTCAGTTATCCCTTGCACATTGGTACAAATGTGTGATCCACAAGCGGTATCCAATACCCAGGAATGAGAGTTATTTATAGACATATTTATTTCAATGACGTACATACCTTGTCCACTAGAGGTAGAAACACTTAGTGCTCTTCCTCCTCCTGGTGCAGTGCAGTCCTTCTTCCAATGTCCCTTCTTGTTATAGTTGAGGCATATATCCTTAGCCGGATTCACCTTCTTCTTCTTCACACCTCTTTTAGGCTTCGTAGCTGAGGGCGCAGCGAATGCTTTACCTTTCTTCTTCTGTCATTCCTTACCTTTCGGCTTGGGCCGGCTAGTAGATCTCACCATGATCACAGCTTTGCCTTTGGTAGTTGAAGATTCAAAGGTCTTGAGCATGTTATGCAGCTCCGGCAGGCTCGCCTTCGTTCCGTTCATATTGTAGTTTGCAATAAAATTCTCGAACGAACGAGGGAGAGAGTTCAGGATGAGGGTGTAAGCGACGTTTTTCTGCAGCTTTATACAAATCGAGGCCAACCTTTATATCAACCCTATCATTTTCAACACATGCTGAGACACTTGGCCCCCTTCATTTATCTTACACTTAAAGAGTTCTATCAACAACTCATATTCCATAGTTTGGGACTGAGAGTCGTAGATACTTTTCAAGTGTTTGAGCATTTCGTTAGGGCCCATGTTTTCGTGTTGTCTCTGAAGCTCCACTGACATGAAAGACAACATCACGCACTATGCTGAAGTGGCATCGTCTAGGTTCTTCCGGTAGGCTACCTTATCGAATGTGGCATATTTTGCAGAATTCTCGGCAGGGGTTGTGGGGAATACTTTGTCCAATATGTATTCTATCTTTTCTTGCCTTAGAACAATTCTCAGATTCTTTAGCCAGTCTACATAGTTGGGTCCAGTAAGTTTGTTCATTTCCATCAATATTTTCAATTATAGGCTCGACATTTTTATAATCTAAAGAGTTAGATAGACAAGAAATTAAACTCAAATTTATTTCCTATTATAAACATCCGCTAATCAACATGGACTTTTTTTAATTAGCTTCCACTATTTTAACATATTTCTACGACCCTATGGTAGAATATGAACCTATATTAATTTAAGGTCATAATGGGCCAAGATCCAAGCTTATGTTATCTCCGCGTTTGCTTTGGCTGATAACTTCAATAACACATCTTGTTAGGTTCTAAATCAATTGCAAAACTTATTTGCAACTCTTGGTTGATCAAATATTATATTTAATCTTGCGTCCTTAGATTAGTCCAACACTTTGGCGCCAAGATTTGTCTAAGCAAGTCACCCCCATTACACGACTGTGTTTATGTATCTAAGTAAATTTGGCCTTTGTGAGCAAACACTTTGGTGTAAATACTCATAAAAGTTTATCATATACTTTTACATTCAAAACACATCTACGAAAGAGTCTGGGTCCTCGTAGACTTAGAGCAAATGCTTTGACATAAATATTGGTATCGCCGGAAAGGATCTTGCGCTCTAACAATTATAATGGACGACGCGTTTTAATTTAGACC
Organism: Anisodus acutangulus; assembly: GCA_029783415.1. Lineage (NCBI taxonomy): Eukaryota > Viridiplantae > Streptophyta > Magnoliopsida > Solanales > Solanaceae > Anisodus > Anisodus acutangulus. The sequence goes on from CM056491.1 coordinate 52,806,961, forward strand.
TGTATTTAAAATTTGGGGAACATTTTAGTTTCGGGGATTTTAACCAAGATCAATAATTTATGTCATATCCAATACGACATTTAATCATGCAATTTCTAAAAACACATTTAGTTGGGAACTATCAACCCAGTAGGCATGATATAAGATGGTTTGATCAATTACTGAGTGCCGCCTACCCAGACAGTTATAGCGGACATTATGCTAATAATTAAATGTACGCATTTAAACACTTAACATATAGTTTGTATATTATTCAATAATATACAATTAATAATAATCATGGGTTAACTTATTTAAACTCTAAAATTTAAGTCTAATCCAAACAGTCCCTTAAACATTTTCTGATTTTAAAAATTGATTTTCAGGGTATTTTTGTAAATTTCAGATTTTCAGAATTTACAGTTTAGTTCCTCAAGAATTTAAAATTTCAATTTTGAACCCCTTTAAATTCAGAAAATCCCATTATAATTTTTAGAAAATATTTTCAGATTTCAGGGACCTGTCTGTAATTTCTAGAATTTAAATTAATTTCAGATTTTCCCTAAAGGACCAAATCTGCTTATTTGAAAAAGTTTTAATTTCAGATTCTGAAACTCTTGTACTTCAGAATCTGAAACTTTTAAAACTTCAATTTCTGGTTCAATTTTTTTTTCGTCAGGATGAATAGTGCTGCGGTGCTCCACCACGGAGCCGCGTCGTCTTGTCAAACCCTAGGTGGCGCCGCGATGCTCCATCATGGTGTCGAGCTGCCTCCATCTCAGAAACACAAAATCTGCATTTCCGAAACCCTAAAACTGGTTCAGGGTTAGATTTGCAGATTCATCTCCGTTATCCTTCACTATCAAACAACACGTTCATCGACCATCATCCAATCACTTCTCGTTCTTCACTTCAGTGCACCATCTTCGCAATGAACCGATTACACACATCGACTTAGAAGAGTTAGATGAGAATGACTTCCTCGATTACATCATTGTTTAATAGCTTGGGAGACAAGTATGATGTGCCTTTAAGATATTAGGTTTTAAAGCTTTAAACGACATAAAATTCCAGATTTAAACAAATTCTAACCCATATTATTATCAATGATTACTACATAATCACACAAAACAACCCTGGCTCTGATGCCACTGTAAGGTTTTATTTGGGTTCGTGTACGCAGCGGAATTTGAAAATTTTGTGTTTCAAACCCAACAAACGACGAACTGTAGGTTGATTATATAGTAATATAAAACACGTCATTACATAACATGTATATAATCGTAATACTTTGATAGAATACTTACGGTTTGGAGACTCTGGAGTCTTTTAGTAATTTCCGAGGGTGCGCACGCAATTTATCCTCGACAACAAGTTCCAAGAACTCCGATGTATACCTCGTTCGAACAGCTAGGAAATTCAGCAGAGGTTCAAGAGAGAGTTTTATTCTAGGTCTCTAAGACTTAGAATAATATATGAATAATATGTCTAATAATGAATGAGGAGGTGCTCTATATATAGGTGAAATTAGGGCAAAATTCAAATTTTGGGTTGGGCTCAAAGCCTGGCCCAAAACGAATTGCAACAGGCCAATCTAATTTGGCATGCTGCCCAATTAGCGTCGCGGCGCCTCACCCTTTTCACAAAATATTTTCAGCACATTTTATTTAAATCCAAAATTCAATCTTGACTTAGTTAAATAATTTCCATCAAATAGAATTATCCCATAGTTATTATTAATTTAAATATCTCAATTTCAAATTGAATATTTAACACTTTCTCAATACATCCTTAGATCGAAGAAACAATTGACATAGTGTTACCATACAGGTCTTCACATATCGATACTAATCATATTAGGGTCTACACGAAATTCATAGACGGCGTCGTAAGACGAACTCAATATGTGAAGTATATTTACACGAATCCAGTAAACTGAACCTCTATGTGGGAAGATAAAATCCTTTCATTTTCGACGCACTCGATCAATCTTGGATATGCCAAGTGTCTATCCAAATGGCTTGATCATTATATCTTATCTATATTGGTTGACAACAAGACCATATTCTAGATATGTCTATTGTGTTGGCCAACAACTTAGTCAACCCAATATCACTGAGAAGCTGAGTGTTCTCTCGAATATACACTCGAGGAATGAATCCTAATCTTGGCTCAACTACCACCTTTAATCCACATCGTAATGTACCCAATACAAGCCGTATTTCAACCTATAAGGCATTTGAGCTTAGGACAAGATCAAAGTATACTACTCTGTAGACAAGGTGTGTATTGACCTCAAGTCTAAGGACTTCTATCTCCCACACGCTGATCATACTTTAGACATGTATAACATACAGTATATCGGCAGGGTATACTAATGCTTCTAGAGTATCTATGTGTCCATCACGAGTAGCCATTACTCGTAGCAGGTGAGACATGCTACATCCTCTAAGGATGTGATGCAGACCACATGTCGACTTATCACATATCATTGATATCCCATTCTCGATGATCATTAGTCGAGGCTATTTTAAGAGTTACGTCATAATATTAATATCTCACATTATTAATAACAATGTAACCTCTAGGGATGCATATTATAGAATATTACAAACAATCAACTAATAATTCAATAATTGCAAATGCCAAAATATTAATCTCTATTAATAATAATACGAACGTGTATAAAGTACATTTGTTCTAATATAGATTATCTCTAGTACATACATATACTTTCATAAGTTCCTTCCTTGATGCTAAGTAATTGAAAATCTAGTACTTCTTTCCACACTTGGCCATTTATATTTACATCACATAATTAAACATAAACACTACTAATTAATTAATCTCTCGTGATTTGACTCTAGAAGTTTGCCATCATAGTTTGTCCGATTTTAACTTACATATAGTAGATATTATGACTTCAATTTTTCAAAAAATGTTTTAATATATCATATTAACACCTTACATATACAGAAATATCCAAGAAAAGCAAAAGTAATTCCCTTTATTAATTAATTATCACATAAAAGATATTTGGGCTGATTTAAGTTGACAATGTGGACCTTTAATTGGAGGTCGGGTGTAAAATCTAGTATTTTAAAACCACCCATTTGAGCTGTTAACGGCCGAGTGACACGAATGAGCCATTTTGGTTTGGGCGATGGCCTAAATGTGCCCGACTATTAACGAGTGACATAAATGAACCATTTTCAATAGTTCGTTAATGGCCGAGTGTGTGTATAATATTACTATGAGTTAACATTGCATATTTTAATCAAATATTGAATTCCGTGAAATATTATAATGTACTTGGACGGCTTAAGTAGAAAAAATAATGGAGATAAATAATTAATTAGATTTTGTTCGCCTAGGTAACCTCTATAAAAGGACTTAATCAACCGCATGATATGTAATTACTTATAGTTAATTCTGTGTGTCCATAAAACTGTTGAGTGGAGATGGACAAGGGAAATAATAGAAGCCGTGCAAGTTATCGAACAGCGGGGGTGCCAGTGTCGTCGCTTTTGACCTTTTTTACGCATTTGTTGTTCATAGCAATCGCTACCCTTTTATTGGTCTGGCTGCTTCACTTCAGAGATGGACTTTCTTTCACTTCAACCAACAAGGTCAAGCTTTTCAATGTAAAGTTTCTCAGTTACTCCCTCCTTTATTTTCATTTTATTGCAGAATTTAAGGTAAAACGAAACGCGTGTTAACTTCATGTTCTCTCTTCTTCTTTTATCGTTTAGATTCATGTTCTCTAACATGAAGAAAAAAAGAATTATGGTAATCTCTACTCGGAAGAATATTTGAAAAGGGAACAACTAATAGTTGTGTTTCAATATATAGATGGTGATAGTTCAAGTATACGCAGTCGACAAATAACATAGGATTGTAAGACCAGATATCATACCCACAAAGACTTATACTTTCTACTGCTCAACTAATCCAAATTCTTTCGTAACAATTCAAGGGAGTAAAAATCAAGATTGTTTTGTTGGAACTAAACTATGACTGAAAGAAATAAATAAAATTGAGTATTTTGTGACTGAAACAATCGCGAAGAAGACTGTAAGATTTAGAGAATGGAATCCAGTGTCATGACTTTCAACTATCCAGTTAAGTCTTCCGATAGTTCTACATATTCGATTTTCTGGTTACTAGTTGACGGATTGATGTTAACTTTTTGGTATCTCTCGAATTGCTCACAAGCCTGTAGATGCGACTCTAACGCCTATTGATACGCCTAAATTACACCTCCGAAAAGGATGTAAAGCAATTGTTGACAAATATAGAACCCAAGTAAGGTTGGGGTTGAATCCCACAGGGAATACGACTAGAAAAAATACAATTTAAACATAAACCTCAATACTTAGTCTAGATTCCAAAGATATTGGAAAAATGTTTTTTGTTTAATTATGTTCTACTATTTAATTCAAGTAAGGAATACTTGCAAATATGAAATTCAAGTTGTGGAAGGACTAGGGTTGTGTTCCCTCTAGGTGAATCAATGCAATTGGGGCTAAGCTTGATGTCAATTGAATACCTATTATACTAGATTATGGGCCAATTAAGGGCTCCTCACTCGTTTTTCAACCTAGGTGATAAATTTCATCACTAGACTTTTTCAAGCCCTAGGATGTGCAAATCAATACACTCATTCAAATCTCACATTACCCATTCTATTCCTAGATTTGGATATTAGATAGGAGCTAAATTTCTAAATCTATGCCATTAATACTTTTCCTACTCAATATTCTTTTCCAAGCAATAATGGGCTATAGACACTATCAAAGTTGGCCACCATGATATCATGACATAATGAAGCATTAATGGCGTATAACGTGGTAACCAATCTAATCAAGCAATTAAAACATCCAATGCATTAATATCATCATTTGAGGTACGCCTACTCATGATAAATTAAATAAAAGCGTTAAATAAATATGAAATCATTGTAACTTACAAAGTAGTTGAGAATTAAATTAAAATTGAATCCAGAGTTGTTGTTAATCTACTCAAAAGCCTCAAAACAAAAGCAATGGAATGTTTGGAGTCTTGGAAATACAAACTGAAATTAAATCATGAGACCCATAATCCTAGGCATCTATTTATAGTTCCCAAAATTCGTGCACACAATTTGGATAAAAATGCCCCCGCGCCATAGGCTGCAAACTGCAAACCATGTCGCATACATGACCTGTGATTCGCAAGTCTTGCATTTGCATTGCAGGCTGTGTCATTTCTTTAATCTTCAGTGACATGATTTGCGGTTGGTATGTGGTTCACAGACACGACCTGTGGTTCATAGGTCACGCCACAGACCATGCTTTTGTCTTGTTCAACTTTCTCAATTCCTTGTGGCGGTTTGTGGTGCTTCTATGGTCCGCATTAATTGCTTGTGGAATGACCTGCATCGCTTTCTGGACGAAGAGCCGCATGGTCAGTGTGCACAATAACATGAGTTCCTAACAAGTACGCTCAGAACTTCTCAAAAGCATAGACAATCACAAGCAACTCTTGCTCGATGACAATATAGTTCATTTGCGCTCCATTTAGAGTCTTACTTTCATAATAAATGGGATGAAAATTTTTGTCTCTCCTTTGACCAAGAATAGCCCCCATAACATATCCACTAGCATCATACATGAGCTCAAATGGCTTTGACCGATCTGGAGCAATAATGATAGGAGCCGAAGTGAGCTTTTCTTTCAAATATTGAAATGCTTTAAGACACGCTTCATCAAACACAAACTTGGTCTCTTTCTCCAACAATTTGCACTAGGGATTTTCTACCTTAGAGAAGTCTTTGATAAACCTTCTATAAAACCCGACATGGCTTAGAAAACTTCGGAAACCTTTAACCGAGATAGGTGGAGAAAGATTAACAATCACCTCAACCATGGCTTGATCAATCTCTATACCCTTCTCCGAATTTTTGTGCCCAAGAACAATTCATTCCTTGACCATAAAGTGACATTTCTCCCAATTGATAACCAAGTTGGTCTTCTCACAACACTTCAACACCAGAGACACATTCTCTAGACAAGCATCAAAAGAGTCTCAAACCACGGAAAAGTCATCCATAAAGATTTCAATGGATTCCTCTACCATATAAGAAAATATGGAGATCATGCACCTTTATAAAGTGCCGGGAGCATTACATAACCCTAAGGGTATTATTCTAAATGCAAAAGTACCATAAGGACAAATGAATGTGGTCTTTTCTTAGTCTTCGTGGGCAATGGTGATTTGGTTGTAACCCGAATACCCATCAAGGATATAATAGAAGTCCTGCCCCGCAAGTATATCCAACATTTGATCCATGAATGGCATGGGGAAGTGGTCCCTCATAGTCCAATAGTTCAATTTTTGATAATCCATACACACTATTCACCCAATAACCGTTCGAGTTTGAATCAACTCATTATTCACATTAGGTACCATGGGAATACCCCATTCCTTTGGAACACATTGCACCGGGCTTACCCATTCACTAACCGCTATAGGGTACACGACACCAGCATCCAACCACATAATTATTTCCTTTTTCACGACCTCTTGCATAAAAGGATTCAACCTCCTTTGGTGCTCAACACTCGGGATACATTCTTCATGAAGCTTGATTTTATGGGTGCAAATACTGGGAGGAATGCCCCGAATATCTGCAATTGACCATCTAATGACCCTTTCATACCTTCTCAAGATAGCCAATAAACTTTCACGTTGCTCTTCCGTAAATAGGTTTGAAATTATAACGGGCAAAGTGTTGTTTAGGCGAATAAACTCGTACCTCAAATGTGGAGGAAGAGGTTTGAGCTCCACAATGGGTGGTTCAATGATGGATGGTTTAGCGGGAGGAGTTGCATGGTTTTCAAGGTCACGATCAAGCTTCTTGGGGTTGTAGTTGTATGACCCCAATACAACCAAGGCATTCATCGTCTCCTCAAATTCTTCGTAGTTCTCACCATCATAATTCATCAACACCGCAACCAACACTTTACCAACATATTCATTTGCAACGGTAGTCTCCACGGCTTTATCTAAAGTGTCAATAACTGACAACACACTCATGTCTGTCGGTTCCTTCATTGACTTGCAAATATAGAATGTAATCTCTTCATTGTTCATCCGAAATTTTAGGTCACCCCTCTCAACTTCAATAAGAGCTTGCCCTGTGGCTAAAAATGGTCATCTCAAGATTACGGGAACTTCAAAATCCAGCTCACAATCCAAAAGAACAAAGTCGGTCGAAAATATGAATCTATCCACACGAATAAGGATATCAAAGAGAATACCAACTGGCGTTTTCATGGTGCCATCTACCATAAGTAACCTCATAGTTGTGGTATGGGGAGTGCCAAACTCAACTTGTTGAAAATTACAAGTGACATCAAATTAATGCTCACGCCAAGAGCACATAAAGCCTTTGCAAACTTATAGGCCCCAATGGTGCAAGGAATAGTGAATTCTCACGGGTCCTCTTTCTTTTGAACTAGTGCTTTGGTGACAATTTCACTACAATGGTGGAGTCACATCCGTCATCTCAAAGTTAGCTTGCCTTTTATTCATCACAACATCTTTCATAAATTTACATAGCCCGACATTTGTTCAAGGGCTTCAACTAATGGAATGTTGATGGAAAGTTGCTTCAATTTCTCAATGAACTTAATAAAATTCCAGTCATCCTTCGTCTTGGATAGACTTTGAGAAAATGGGGGTGGAGGCTTTGGAAAATGTGCCATCACTTCCGGGGTTTTATCTTTTGCAAGTTCTTCTTAAATGACAATAGGTTTTTCCATACTGGCCCTCTTCTTCTTAGTAACACTCTCTTCATCAACCACAATAGGCTCAACAATAGGTGTTATATCATCAGCAACCTCCTCTTCATTCACCAACTTTTACCCCCAAGTATCTTTCCACTGCTAGTAGTAATGGATTTGCAAGCATGATCACCATTTCTTGGATTCACCACCATTTCACTAGGGAGTGTACCTTTTTACCTTTGGTTGAGGGTAGCCGAAATTTGGCTAAGTTGGGCCTCTAGTTGTTTAATTGAAGTGAAATGTTAAGTCACCATTTGTCCCATAGTACTTATGCCCTCCCTCATACTTTTTATATCATCATTTACCTCTTTGACGAAGGTGTCGATTGATTCCACTTTTCGTAATACTTTGGGGAGCATGTCCTCGATCTTTAAACTAGCGGGTAACTTGTGGACGGTTGGTTCGATATTTGTTGTCTTCCCTTAGGTGGAACATCGGGATTGTCGATTCAATGGTTGTTGTAATTGTTGTTGTAATAACCCCATTTGTTGTTGTTCCCCCAATTTGAGCCCTCTTGCTCCTTGTTCTAACTTATTCCCTTGACCTTGCCACCAAGTTCCTTATTTAGGACCTTGGTAGTTAGGACGGGAACCCCCCCTCCATCCCTTTGATTATTCACAAAATTCGCCTCCTCATCAAATATTTGATAACATTGTTGATCTGTTGAGCCCCCTTCACAAGACTTAACCGCATTAACCTTCTTTGACACCGCTCCCATAATATGTCTCATGAGAAGATCCATTTGTGTGATCAATTTGGTCATTGTTTCATCTCTCTATTCTTCCGTCCTAAGTGCCTCTCTACGCAACAAATTCCTGGAAAAACTTTCTCCAATCACCTCCGACTCTCTCGTATGCCAAGCTTCATTTGTTTCGGTTAGCTTGTCAAGAAAAGCACTAATCACATTATATGAAGTATTCATGATGGCTTCCTCCACTAGATTGTTCGCTATCGACTTGTTGACCAAGTCAAGTGACCTATAAAATGTTTGGAGGAGCACACTATCCGGCAAGCCATAGTTTGGACAACTTTTCACCTTCTTTTTAAACCGAGTCCAAGTCTCGTGAAATGGCTCATTAGGGAGTTGTTGATTTCATCACGGAGTTGTAGCATCCGGGGTGGAGAGAAATATTTTTTGAGAAAGGCATCGGTCAACTCTACCCATGTTGTGATCAAACCGGCGGGAACATCTTCTAACCAAGCGGTGGCCTCCCCCGTGCGAGAAAATGAAAAAGCCTCAACTTCACGGCCTCACTTGAGACGTTTGGTTGGACATTCGTTGCACATACCCAAAGGAAATTCTGAAGGTGTAGATTTGAATAATCGGTTGCAAGACCACCAAATAGACCCTTAGTGTTGAGTAGGTGTAGTAGAGTGAGGTGGAAACTTGTATTTCCTTGAAATGGTGGGGGTTGAATAGCGGTGGCTCGTGCCCCCTACGAACTCATCATCGGAATCGGAATCCGAAGCCATAACACATATACACAAATAAACAACAAAAAAGTGATATGAGAAATATAGACTAAAGTAGAGAATTACACTAAATTGCAAATTTCTAAACCGTCTTCCCCTGTAACAGCGTCAAAATTTGATACGCCTAAATTACACATCCGAAAAGGATGTAAAGAGGTCATTGACAAATGTAAAATCCAAGGGGTCGAATCCCATGGGAAATACGACTAGAAAAAGTACAATTTAAACGTAAATCTCAATACTTAGTCTAAATTTCAAAGATGTTGGAAAAATACTGTTTGTTTGATTATGTTCTATTATTTAATTCAAGTAAGGAATAATTGCAAATATGAAATTCAAGTTGTGGAAGGACTAGGGTTGTGTTCCCTCTAGGTGAATCAATGCAATTGGGGCTAAGCTTGATGTCAATTGAATACCTATTATACTAATTATGTGCCAATTAAGGGTTTATCACTAGTTTTCCAACCGAGGTTATAAACTTCATCACTAGGATTTTTAAAGCTTTTCCCCTAGGATGTGAAAATCAATACACCCATTCAAATCGCACATTACCCATTCTATTCCTATCTTTGGATATTAGATAGGAGTTAAATTTCTAAATCTATGCCATTAATACTTTTCCTACTCAATATTCTTTTCCAAGCAATAATGGGCTATAGGCACTATCAAAGTTGGCCACCATCAATATCATGACATAATGAAATATTAATGGAGTATAACGTGGTAACAAATCTAATCAAGCAATTAAAACACCCAACGCATTAATATCACTATTTGAGGTCCACAACCCTAGTTATATGATTAGATACTTATGATAAATAAAATAAAAGCATTAAATAGATATAAAATCATTGTAGCTTACAAAGTAGTTGATAATTAAATTGGAATTGAATCCAAAGTTGTTGTTAATCTACTCAAAAGTCTCAAAACAAGAGCAACATAATGTTTGGAGTCTTGGAAATACAAACTGAAATTGAATCATGAGACCCAAAACCCTAGGTACCTATTTATAGTTCCCAAAATTTGTGCACATAATTTGGACAAAATACCCCCGCGTCACAGGCTGCGAACCGAAAACCATGTCACAGACATGACTGCAATTTGCAGGTCTTACATTAGCATCACAGGCTGTGTCGATTCTTAGTCTTTATTCACATGGTCTGTGGTTCACAAACACGACCTGTGTTTCGCAGATCACGCCGCAAACCATGCTTTTGTCTTGTTCATCTTTCTCAATTCCCTGTGGCGGTTCGCGGTACTTCTGCGGTCCGCATTAATTGCTTGCGGCATGACCTACGGTCCGCAGGTCATGTTTTCTGGATTTTTTGCTCCTTTTCAATTGTATTTCATCTCCGCACGTCTTTTTCTACAAAATAACACATATACATAAGAAATGACAATAAATATACTCTAACATAAACAAAAGCGTAAGTAAAATACATCAAATGTACCATGATTTCATGGTACATCATCTATATCTCTATGATTGCTGGAAAGTAACAAGAACGAATTTAAATCTCCTTAACCAACTAAGCAAGGCTAAAGAGTATATCTCTATCCTTAGTAGCGAAATGTATTAATACGAACAAGCCCTATTTATTCTATTATGAAAGTAAGCTCCCTTTCTCAAGTTCAACTTACAAACCATAGATAGTGTTTAACTAGTGATCAAGTAATTAAACAATTAAGCGCAAGAATAAATAAGCAACTCAATATTGAAAATCTAATAAGAAAAACTATCATTAAACTAACTTTCATGCCTTTGCCACAACCCTAGAAAAGAGAAGTTTAGCTACTCATGATTCGAAGAACGACGAATGAATTCATAAGAAACACTAGGGTTCTATGAAGAAAAATAAAGTAAAAGCGACAAGAATGAGAGAAGGCGGTTTACAAGTCTAAGAAATAATCTCAGCACGCCTCTCTAATAAAAACAACTATTTATAACATAGGGTAATGATCTAAAATAAGAAAACCAAATCCCAAACAAATTGGGAGAACTGGCCGAGTCCCCAGACTGCACCCGCGTCGCACATCCAATGCAAGTGTGTCTGTCAGTCAAAACTTTCGAAATTTAAAGAGATGAACTTTCCGCGATCCATTCGCGACGCGCACACTGCCTCCTATCCGCAACGCACAGTCAACGCAAGCTTCCTTCCCATTCTCATATTTTATTCCAAGTGTTGCACACATCCTCTCGTCACCTCGTTCCGGTGCAAACATCTCCAAATTATACCAAAACTGCTCGGTTTTCCTTCATTTGTCCTCATTGTATCTACACACACAATATGTACAAACATAAACCAGAATACAATGATTCCATCATAATTAAGGTGGTTAAAATACTAAGAACAAGGGATAAAGTGACGCAAAATATGGATATGTATATATATATACACACACACGTATTTAGAGTTCCTCTTTATCTTTTGCTTGAGCTGGATGGATACTATGACCATTGAGGCCAACTTACTCGACTTCATTGATGCTATTCATACATAACGTGTTATATGTAAAATCACTTCCCTTAATTGATGCTATTCACCAATCGAGTTGAGTCGGTTGCTAACGTTGTTCACGAATTTTCTAATGTTGTGGGTGATCCTCTGCATGCAGCTTCATCCATTCTTTATGATCATTGGATTTGTCCTAATTTCCGGAGAAGGTAAATACGCTCCTTATTTTGTCCTCCCTTGTCCGTTTCTTATACATAACGAAATTTCTTGTTAGTCGATTATCTGAAAATTATTTTTCCAAAAGCATATATATGATACGAGTTCAATACGCTGGATAAGAAGCTATACGAAGTGATCACTACAGTAAAGGAGTGTCATAGGCAGAAAGAACTACTAAAGCTATATATTTTGAGAACGAGTAAAATACCTTAAACATGATAGGGTAGGTAGAACACTTTCATCTTTTAAGCTTTGCTTTCTGGATCCGCTACTATCTTACTAAAAAAAGGAAATACTACGCACCGAGAAAGAAAATATACACACCATTACACATCCTACCCTACCCTTAGCTTGTTAACACACCGAGAAAACGACCACTCAAATTTCTTGTTTCGAATTAGATATGATGGTCTGTAAAGTTATTAGATAACATTAAATTGCTGAAGTAATTTGATGAAATTAAAAACCTGCAACATAATTGGTTTTAAAATAAAAGAAAAATTTTCAAAAATGCCTTGGTTTCAACTAAATTATTAATGTATTGCTAGCTTTTGTTTCAGCTATAATGGCATTTACCACTATCCCAGCAACAAGGAGGAGAAGAAAATACTTCCACATGTTTCTGCATTTCATAGGTCTTGGTTCTAGCATTGTGGGTCTATTTGCAATTTTCAAATTTCGGCATGATACTGGAAACTCTGACCTCCTTACCTTGCATTCTTGGATTGGCATTTCCACCGTTAGCTTATATGCCTTGCTGGTAAGAACAAATAAACTAGTAAAATATAATACTCCCTCTGTCACAATTTATATGACATAATTAAATTTTTTTTTTTGGAGTAAGACTACTTTATTTTGGCCCTGAATTCAGACATACAATTTTTTTAAAAATAATTTATATATTTAAAAATCACATAAAAAATATTATAAATTACATAATTATTTAAAATATTTAAAAGACATACAAATAAATTGTGGCAAAAACTTCCTTGACCCTCGAAATCCAAACTATATCATATCAATTGAGACACAATAAGTATCTTTCAACAAGAAGGACAATCACCGTACTACATTCTCTCTGTCCATCATCGTTTCAAGTGACCTAGATAATCTTTTCCTTTAGCTATTTATTTGTTTGGTGATTTGGAGAGGGGTGGCGGGATGGTAGGATTTTGCAAAGGGTATTAACAGGATAAAAACTAATTATTCATGCCGATAGTTTACACCAAGTCAATGGACAATTACAATTGAAAAAGAGTGACATAAATTAACTAAAATTTAATATTAAAAAACTAGATGGAGGAAATGCATGTTGCCATCTAGAAGATAGTTGCACGATTAGATATCATTATAGGTTTTCTTTAATTAAAGTTACACCGAAAATGGATAATCAACAATTTTCTTACTCTTTTGCATCAGATCAACTGAGGAATTGTGTTTTTCATATAGCATGAGAGGAGAAGTCGTCCTCTTTTATATACACATACGAGAGACTCCTACTTGAGAGATAGCTTAAACCTAACCAGCCATATCGAATCAATAGTATTTGAAATGTGTATTTATCTACACAAATAGTACGTAAAAATGAGCACAATAATCTAATTTCTAATAACTCTAATACGTCCCCCGCAAAGTCAAGCTTTATATGTTAGATTGACAGACAAGTATATACATATATATATATATATATATACATATATAGAGAAATTACTTAAATTAATAGGCCTATATTGGAATATTTTTTTAGGGGGAAATAATCTTGGGGATGAGACAAGACAAGTATGAGTAAAAAATTTAGGGAGAGAAGATCCCTTAAAAATTGATGGATCATATTGAAGACATATTTACCAATGATAGACCAACATTTTTTGTAAAATTTACACTTAAAGCCATCAAATCAAACTGCACTGTCGAGGTTAAGATATATGACAACCTCCTTATATCTTCTCTCTAGTAGGGTGGCTCTGGAGGTTATTATTATCCTCCCCTGTGATCAAGTTATCCATCCCATTCAGGAAGTTCAAATTATCTTGATGTTGAGGTTGAGAAAAAGTTGTTTGAAATGATGACACCAACCTCAGCAATGATGTAATTACCTTGAATTCTAGTTTCCTAGACTTATTTTTAATCCTATGCATGTAGGATTTATTTAACCTTTTTCTAAGGATATTGTGAAAATATTTGGTATTACTGTCTCCATCTTTTTTTCATTTAATATTAGCCTTCAGTCTGAGAATGGAAGAGTGCATCTTCATCCATTTAATTTGTTCAACATAGAAACAATGAGCCAGATTCTGTTCTAATCAAAGCTATCTTGTTCATAAGAGGCCTGAATGTCCTCTATTCTATACTCTATGTCATTAACCTTGTCAAACACATTACCAATGTACTCCCTGGACCAATTGCTTGGGCCAGTGAGAGTGTTTTAAGCTTCTAATGGAGAGTGTACATAGTATCTCCACAGACTTGCTTTTCCCAACTATCTTTCACAACCTTCATAAAGTTAGGTTGATCTATCCAAAATTTTAGAAATTTGAATTATTTGACAAGAGGAGTGTTCAATTCTGAGCACTTTAAGAGGAGCATATAATGGTCTAAACCTAATCTCCGAAGATGCCAAACATTAATGTTATAGTGCATAGAAGACACTCATTATTGTATAAGACCTTCTCTAGTCTTTGGATAATCTTTTTCTTCTTTTCCTGCTGTTGTTCTAGGTGAAATTATTGACAGAATAACCTATATCAACCATACCACATTCATTCCTACATTTGATGAAGTCAATGCTTTTACTTAGTCTATGGAGTTTACCATCTTTTCTTCTCAATAGAATTCATAAGCACATTAAGGTCTCCCATAAAAAACCATGCTCTTTGGATCTTGATGTTAATACGAGTCAAAGACCTTCATAATTTTTCCTCCTTCTAGTTTTAGTACTAGTATAAACCACTGTACTCCAGAACTTGTCCTTCGTCTTACTGTGTTTGATCTCCAGAGTCATATGTTGAAGTTCATCACTAATTACCTTGCAAGAGTGGTTACTATCGCAAAAGATCCAAAATTTAGCACTGTAATTAGAAACTCCATTAGGTAATGTAATTTTTCTTCTATAGTACCTTTGCTTTATCAACAAAAGGTTCCTGGAGGCCAATGAATGAAACCTTATGTTTTCTGACAAGCTTGTTAAGTCTAATAAAGGAAACTTTAGACTTAACTTCCCTAATACTCCAAATGATTCAATTAATCACTTAAAGTATATTAATGAAAGGCTTTGTTGCTTCTGCCTCTACCTCTTCCTCATGTAGATGGAGTGAGAATTGTGGTTTTTGGAGTTTTCTTGGGTGAGTTAGTACCTCTGGTAGATAGACCTCATGATTCAATTGCTTCTGCAAGTTGTTGAACAACAACATAATGAAGATCTCTGTCTTGGCTGGGGAGAGCCTTGACTAAAGACTCAACAATGATGTCTTCTTGATTTTGGAGGATAGTAATTCCCTGATCAGAATCCTCTAAGTTCCCATCATTAGATTGAACAATTTCTGTTGATTTGTCTCTTCTTGTTGGTCATTCTGTTTGGTAATGATAGAGGAGTTAGAGTCTTCTTTTGAAAGCTTGTTTTGTGGCTCGCCCTCTCCTTCCTATTGATTTTCATCTAGATTTTGAAAGAAGTTATGAGTGATAATAGAATATTTTGGAGGGTCACATATAATCTGATTACCAATAGGTGATTCTTCTGTGATCACAACCACTCTATTTTGGACACTCATTTTCTTGATTGCTCTATTTTGGACACTCGTTTTCTTGATTGCCAAATATGTTAATCACATTTTCAACTAGTTTAGTTTGAGCAATAATCTTTTGGGCTTTGTTTTTGCTGATTACCTTTTGGATAATAGCTTTCTTCCTTCTTATCTTTCCTCTCTCCTTATCCTTTTTTGTCTTCGCAGTTTCCTTAACAGTCTCAATATCAGTATGCTATTTCTCCTGGCGATTAGATTCTCTTTTCCATTTCTATCCTCAGTTCTTGTTTTGTTCTCTTGGTTTTTGGTTTCCTTATTCTTCTCTTCCTCTTGTTCATTGTTTCCATTATTCTGCATTCCTCATTTTCCTTGTGAGCCTCCATTTCCTTCTTCTTTGTAGCCACTCTACACTGGATAGAGAGTGTCCCAATAATTTGCTATGAGTGACATATTTGTTGGAAATTTGCCTTTGGCGGGAGTTGCGACCGACCAACTTTAACGGCTTAAACACTAGTGTTACATATGTTGGAGAATCCGGTTCTTCACACATGCATGATCTACTAAGGCACGTAGGATAACCGTGAGGGTCAAGAATCGCTCAAATTTCATTAAGAAATGAAAGAGATATTGGTCCAGCAGTAAGGTGTTTGAAGCATGGAAAGTGTGGTATTGTGTTCAATTCTCCCTCATCGGTAGAGGAAAGAAAAAGAATTGTTGTGTATATAAGACTCGAAATTGGTTTGGGGTTTGGGACCAAGGGGTATCCATGTGTTTAAAGGAGGGAGGACCTAGATGTGCTTACGTTTCAAGGAAAGACCACACGTGCCGCCGTCGCCGGCCTCGGTCGGTTTCGTTCACGGGGTTCAATACTGTGGGCTGTGGGCCTTCTGATATTATCTTTTTGGGCCAGAGAACTTTGCCAGAAGTACAGTTTCATAGTGTGACCAAATCGGGATATGGAAATGGTTTTCTGGTAGAAGAGAGTGATGATGATGAACGTATTCATAGTGTCACCGCTACCAAGACTGGTGGGAACAAGCGCTCTTAGAGCTCCGAGGATGTCAATCGGGACAAGAGGAGAAGATCGAAGATGTACTTCTATCTTGCAAAGAAGGCTGTATCTATCCTGCATAAAAGATCCGAATAATGGTAAGAAGGAACGGACACTCAGGTTTGATTTAAGTGGAGTGAGCAGAATCGAAATTAGATAAGTAATTTTTCTTACTTGTCAAGAATAAAGATTAAATGAGGTCACGATTAAAAATTGATTAAAGTAAGGAGGAATATGAAAATAATTTATATTCCTTACGCTTTAAAAATCAAGTTTAATCTCATCTTCTTTTCCGCTTTAAAGATTGGATTGTAAAACATCTTAAAAAGATCCGTTCCTTTAAGTGTAATTATTAAAAGTGGGTAAAGTATGTTCGCACATACGAGGGAGTAAGATCCTTGTTGTCTGAAAACTGTTACAACTCTTAAGTAAGCGCCAAGAATTATCTGGGGCACCAATCATAACGGAAGAAGTCTAAAAGTTTAAGACGGTAGAACTTTGTCGTCATACTATTTGGCAAAAGATCCTTCATAGGATGATATTGGACACTTTCAGTCCATACAAAGCCTCCAAGCACCGGAGTGGCCAAAATTCCTTGATATGATGATGATATTGGACCTCAGTCATATACAAAGCCTCGGTGGTGGAGTGGGGCCAATTCATTTCACAGGAAAAGTAATGGACACCTAGTGTGGTGGGCCGAGTTTCCGGTGTCTTAATGATCTCGAAGGCCTAAAGAAAGGCAAGAAAAAATCGACACTCGATGCCCGCCAAAGAAAGCAAGTGGGCGAGTATCGAGATCACATATGATCAGGTTCGCCACTAACCACGGCAGAGGTTGTTCATGTGAAGCAACGCCACCTCTAAAATCAAAGGGTTTGGAGAGGTTGTCCTCAATAGGACTTGAGACGAGATCACTCTAAAAGAGGTGATACATGTTCTTAACTTGGTTTAAGGGACGTTGTTGGTCAAGTTGGTTTGAGACTAGTCCAACAGGTCTGTAATAACTAAGAATGGTACAATATGTCTATAGCCCAATGAATAATATATTTGTAATCCGTGCATCTATGCCATCATAGATTAAGACACGTTAAATAATAAGTCATTCAAAAGCTAACGATGTTGAGATTGTTGCCTCCTTTCGACATAAACCCTCAAAATTAATATGAGGTAGGCGAAGAGGCAAAATCACCTTTCCAAATTCCGTCAAAGGAATAAAGAAGCGCCACTCTAGAACTTAGTCACACCTACTTGGGTGATTTGTTTATACAAAATAGAGGGGAGACAAGTGCGTTGGTGATCTTCATTGATGATGGTACAACATGTGGAATCGCTTTATTTGTTAAAAAGCAAAGATGAAGTTGTTGCGGATAAGCGCTACAAAGCGGTTGAAAATCAACTAGCATGGATTGCGTAAATTCATGGCGATAGAGGGAGAATGTGAAGCGCTGTTCGTTAAACGCATTTGTTCATTACTCACCTAACGGTGTTAGCCAAGCGCAAACCCGCACGCCTAAATTATGTGGGGCAAGGCGATCTCTTACTGCATCGCGATCCTCAGCGGAACTCGCGATAAGAGATGCGATAACTCGTGTGAGACATGAAAAGGATCTCGCATACAAAAGTTGTCAACTCGCATGGGGATAAGGATAACTCTCGTGTGAGACATGAAAGGATCTCATACACGCCGCCGCGCCCGCCGTCTGGCCAGGTTCGGTTCGGTTCCGAAGTTAGGGTTCGGGTTCCGGGTTCTCGGGTTCACGGTCCGCGGGTCCACGGGTTCACTGGTCGCGTGGTGTGAGTGTCATGGGCTTCGACATTATCTTTGGGCAGAGAACTTTGCTGTAAGTACGGTTTGATCCCGTTCGGATTCCGATTCGGACGACTGAATTCTTTCAGATATGCGGTTTGGTCCTGAAGTTTCAAGATATGCATTTGGTCCTAAGTTTCGACGTCGAATTTGGGCGATCAAAAGCGTAAACGCCAGCTCTCAATTCGGCCATTTATTTTGGCTGAATTACTCCTATAATGGCCAAATCCGTTGGTCTTTCACCATTTATGTTGGTGACTTTACTACCTCCATAATGGCCATTATTTGGCTATTATGGAGGCGCTTTTCAGCCCCTCCATCACCTATATAAACACCCCCTTACACCATTGTTGAGCACCAAGAACACACATATAATATACGAAATTCGAGCTTACACAAGGTAAAGTTTTCTTCTTCCTACAACTTCCAAGGCATCATTTAGTTACTCAATATTCTTCCGTAGCTCTTGAGTTTCCTTTGCTCAAGTGTTCCATTCTTTGTTTTATCTTGGGAGACAAATTGTCAGACGTATAAAGGATACATACGTGGGCAATATTGTCTTAAGACAGTGCCACACTGACTCAAAGAAAACCAGTTCCATTTTTCGTCTTTCAACAAAATTGTAATTTCAGTTTTGTGATTATATTGTAATTTTCAGATTACTAGTTGAATTATTGAATCTTTGTTTATCCTTTCGAATACTTGTAATAGTTATATACTTCCCGTACTGCTTTATAAAATACCATAGAGCAAAAATACCAACAATATTTTGGTACACTTTTGTATTCCAATATATGTGTATGGTCTTTCAAAGGGTAACTCTAATCCTCCATTCTAACCACACGCTTGATAATCGAGGTTTGCTGAGATGAATCTCAACCCTGACCTTAGCCATACTAGATGGGGTTCTACACTCAGTAGCAAAATCAGGTTGATTGTGGGGGTACCCGTAAGTCCAAAAATCTACTATAGTACAAGGTCTGACAATGAAAAGGCAATTTCGAGAGAAGAACCCAAACCAGAGCCAAAGGGGAATCCTGGTAAGATTTATAATCTGGTGACACATTTGTAACAACATTTGGGGACCTGCGATCTCAATCAATCTTTTGAAGTAAATACTTCTACAATCCTCCTCATTACTAAAATCAATAAAATAGTTTGAGAATCATATACTCCTATTTTAACAGTACCTTTGATTAAAACCTTCTCCGTGAAAGTTGCCCTGATAACTTCAATATTTGGTTGTATTCGGAAGAATTTTTGACAATGGTTAGTTTACACTCATCCATGATATCATAGTAGTCTTTTGATTTAAATATGATAGTCAGTATTTTGTTATGATTGCTGTTCAAGCTCGAACTGATGGACAGCCATGGTGGATTGCGGGAAGGCTTTGTGTTGAAGGGCTAGTTATTCTATTCGCATAACTTGGTTCCAACTGTTCTTCTCGCAAATTAGTTGTTGCCCTAGATGAGGCCTCTTGTGGAGCAACTTGACGCGCTGGTGAGGGAGCCTCTGGTATGCCCATGAGGGTGACGCACTACTGTCACCTGCTAGAAACTTGTCGTTCTTTTCAAAGAGAGTCGTTAGGTTAGAGAGAGATAGATAAGAGATTGAGAAAGTGGATTATGTAGTTAACAAAAAAGATACTGGAGCCAAATGATCTCAGTAGTAGCGGCTACAAGTCCCCAAAATTTAGATTCTGAACGTGACCTAGCAACTACTAATTGCTTCTTAGAGTACTATGACACAAGATTAGAACCAAGAAAGATATAATAACAATGTGTAGATAGCCTATCATCTGGGAAACCTGTTCAATCTGCATCCGACAAACCTTGGAGAGAGATTTGAAGAAGGCTTACTATGAAGGAAACATAAAGTGTTCTTTTCTGGTAACGAAAAAGCCTTTTCATTGCAACAAAGTGATGATCTCCATGGTCATGCGTGAAGTGACATAGGTTGTGCACAAGAAATGAAGCACTAGATCTGGTTATGGTAACATATTGTAATTCTCCAGCAAGACTCATGTACATCTTAGGATCCTCAAATGAACAACTTGCTTGTTAAGAAAGTTGAGGCAAATTGATATAGGTGTAGTGACACGTTTTTTGCACCCTCCATGTTGATCCTGGTGAGCATATCTCGAATATATTGGACTGCTTGAGATGTATACCTTGTGAAGTTGTGAAAATTTCAATGCCAAGAAAGTAATGAAGTAGCCCCATATCCTTCATTGAAAAGGTGGACTATAACCTGGAACTAACAGTCGAGATGATGATGTTGGAGCTCCCAGTAATAACTAAATCTTCCACATATGCTAAGACCAAGGTGACTTGAGATCCATGACATGGATAAATAAGAAAATATCAGATTTGGATGACTCAAAACCAAGTGCATTAACTGCCAACAACTTCTCAAAGCAAGCTCGAGGTGCTTGTTTGAGACCATATAATGACTGGAGTTTGCATACATGGTGAGGATATGTAGGATGATTAAAAACTTGAGTTTGTACCATTTTCACCTCTTCACCAAGTTCACCAGGAAATAAGACATTTTTAACATCATGTTGTCTAAGATCCCATCCTTTTGACAAAGTAATACAGAGTACAACTCGAATACTAGTGAGTTTGACAACTGGATTGAATGTATCCTGGTATCAATTCCTTTTTCTTGGGTAAATTCTTTTGCTACAAGCTTTGTATTGTAATGATCAATTGATCCCTTCAACTTCATCTTTATCTTAAACACTTATTTATAATCCACTACGTTTTTGCCTTCGAGGACAAAACTAAATGTCAGGTTCCATTGTGGATAAGAACATTATCAGAGGAAGATCAGATTTTGGCAAAGGATATTTGGTCACTGAATTTACTTGAGTTTGAGATAACTTATCTTTAAGTCTATTGACCATGTGTGATGAGAGAGAGAGAGAGAGAGAGCATGATGAGAATGACATGATCTTAAAATACGATTAGAAGATTGCCATCAAATATTTTGAGGAACAACTGGTAAGGACTAATATGTGAAAACCAAAGATAGATCAACAAAGAGAACTATAGTTAGCAAGTGTTCGGGAGATGGCATATTAGAAGTTATGAAATGACTTGATAAATGGGAAGTGGAAGTTGGTGACAACTCTCTATTTAGAGGTACATATGGACTTTGTTGATGATGAGTCAATGAAAAGGAGCAATAACTGGTAGAGTGGAGGAGATTAGAGGTGTTGAGTTACACATTAAAGATTATTAAGGTAACTTGGTGGCAAAGAAAAGAGAGTTTCAACAAAGATTACATGTCGAGAGATTTATATCATACCACTTGGTACATGAAGGAACTTGTAGTCTTTGTGGTTATTTCTATACCATAAGAAAACACATTGAGAGGTACGAAATTCATTCTTGGTTTTATGATAGAGTTGCAGACAAGGACAACATGCACAGCCAACACTTTAAGACATTGGTAATCAGTTGCTTTATGAAATAATTTTTCAAATTAAGAGACATTTTATAGATTGGTGTAGATATTCTATTGATGATATAGACTGCAAAAAGAAAGCTTAATCCAAGAAATGTAAAGGTAACGAGGAATGAACAAAAAGTGTAAGTCAAGTTTCAACTATATGAGGATGTTTCTTCAACAGTCCATATTGACGTTCATGTGTATGAGGGAACAAATGTTATGGTATAATTTTTTGGAACAATTCTATATTCACCCACCCAATTAGATCGAAATAAACAATAAACTTTCAAACAATGTTTCAACTTTAGTTCGGAGTTGAAGGATGAAATCTAGTACTTCATACTTGGACTTTAATTGGAATAGTCCACGTGTATTTGATAAAATTACCAATAAATAAAATATACTAATGAAATTTATTGCTTATAAGATAAGGGACAAGATCCGGTACATCTGAATGAATCAAATCAAGAGTGTAAAGAATGAATATTGGGTCTAGTTTAACCCCAAAAGTTAACTTGTAGGGTGAGGATTGTCCAAGTTCATATAAGGAGTCCATGTTCCCATTTCATTTCTGATGTGGGACTCTTAACACTCCCCATACGCCCAGACCTCGTTAACTGGAGCGTGTACAATATAATTTGGGGGCCCAACATCGGTGAATAAAGAATTGGAATGAGTCTGACTTTGATACCATGTAAAGAATTGATTTTGGGTCTAACTCAACCCCAAAAGCTAGCTTGTAGGGTGAGGATTGTCCAAGTCCATATAAGGATCCATGTTCCCATTCCATTTTCGATGTGAGACTCTTAACAAAGAGGATTTGAAGAAATTGAACTAGATCTAAGAAAGGAAAAATTATGACTTTTGCCATATGGGCAAGAAGGATAAATTTTATTAGACCTATAAAATGTAGAAATGTGTAGACCATGTGTAGGAACAACTTGACCAAAACCTTTTATTGAAGGGTGTACTAAACGACTATGCCAAATATCTATAGAATATTTTGATTCCGGAAGGCTAACGCTTGAGGAGAAGATGCTCGTCCAGGCTTGAAATAAGCGGGATGTAACTTGTAGAGTCCATGCTTAAGGCTCATTTGTAATAAAACCTTCCATGTTGGCTGATCCTTCATGAAACATGCAGCAACAACAACAACATACTCAGTGTAATCCCACAAGTGGGGTCTGTAAATGCTAGAATGTACGTAAACCTTACCTCTATATTTACGGGATATAGAAGTTGTTTTTGAAAGACCTCCGACTCAAAAGAAATGTACATGATGCATGAATATAGGAAAGAAAAAGAGATAATAAAATAACAAATGTACAAAACAAATATAGTAAACGAATATCAATACACATTAGCAAAAAACAACGCGGCTAACTAAATCATACATCTACAAGTACGATAACCCTATGTAACCTACTAACCATCTATCCTAATGATCGACCTCTAGACCTTCATATATAAGATCGTGTATTCAATCAACTGGACTTGTTTCATGTCATGTCTAATTACCTCCCCTCGGTTCTTCTTCGACCTAATTTTGTGTCACTACCCAAATCGGAGGGCCATGACGGGCACCCGGACCCTACCTGTCGGGCACCACTTATCACATATTTATAGCATATATCCGTAATTTTGCATGTCCCACGAGGCCACCACGAGATACCCTGCTGACATATGAAAATAGTAAACTGGAAAGGAGCTATGTAAAATCTTAACCAGAAGGACCCAACCTATATACATATACATACCAAGGCCGACAAGGCCATACACGACCACTATACACAGGGCATCTGTCTACAGCCTCTAAAGAGTATGTAACATCATAAGGTCGAGACATGGCCCCGTCATACCCCTATGCATATCAAGAACATCGTACCACGACTAGACTGCAACTTTGGAACAAGTAGAGTGCTCTAATATCATCTAAACCAGCCACCTGCTAGTGCGGACCTTCACCCTGTCTACCTGAGCCTGCGAATATGAAACGCAGTGTCCTCTGAAAAAAGAGACGTCAGTACGACTGATGTACCGAGTATGTCAGGCATGAAAAATAGCATAATAGAGACCTAAAAGTAACACGGGACAAGAAACAACCAACTAGTAGAGAATTTCTCTGAGGGCCATAATATGCCTAAGTATCATGTATGTGCAGAATGCCTCTGAGGGCCATAATATGCATAAGTATCATGTCTCAGTAGAATGCCTCTGAGGGCCATAATATTTCTAAATTCTATGCACAATACAAATGCGGTCTTTTACATACATATGTGTATACAACGCTATCAAGCCTCTGTGGGCATACCATCATATCATGTCGGCCTCTGTGGGCATAATCATTTTCGTGTATATCTGTACCAGCTACAGGTGGTGTGCATATATAACGCCGTATCCTTTTCCCAATATCCCATACATATATATAATACATACATATAGTAGAGTATATAACTCCTTTGAGGTCAAGGTATGTACATGAATATAATGCATGAATGATATGATAATAAGACACTATAAGTTTGTCGGAGTGATGTAATATCGCTTCACCTCTGATTAACATTATAACTACTAACATCTTTTCCATATACCTCAGTAAGGATTTAGGAACATATTTAGACATGCTTTGATAGTAGGAATGAATAACATGAACATTCTTAACTACTAAGAGTAGAATCATTTATGGGATAATATTACGTTTACGTTTCGTACTTAGAACATGCCAAAAGAAAGAAGGATTTGCCTTAACATACCTTAAATATTTCCCCCTTCGATAGCTATTACAAATCAGCCCATGAAATGAAATCGTCTTGCTGCAACTATGAAATAAATGACGTTGTTGCTCCTAAAAAATTGAATTGTGTTGCTCCACTTAAAAGTTAATCACGTTATTGTATGTAGTTCCTAGTTCCTTGAGGGACTTAGCTATATTTCCAAAGAAACAATGAAACGTTGCTGCCTCTGTGAAAATTAATGTTATTGTATATTAAGAAGGGTATCATGTTGTAGCATAAAATATCATTATGTCCTATCCTAAGTGAACTAATAGCCCTAATAAACTCTTTTTTGTTCCTTTACACGTGTAAATTTTATTTGGCTTAACTTATGACATATCACTAAACAAATGCCACTAACCTTTATGTGTGCATGTACTCCAATAACTTGTTGTCCATTTATTCGTGACACACGTGAACTAATCCACACTAATAGTTATCCACTATCCACCAATTTATTAATCTCCCACTTATCTAATAATTCCATTTAATTATTGTCTTTTACTACAATTCTCATTTATCCAGCTATACACATAATTAATTCATTGATCTCAATTCACTTAAATCTTAATGACTTATAAAACCTTCATGTACTCAATGTCATAATCATGCGACATAGCACTAGTCCATAACCTCTTTTGGGACATACAACTCTTATTTTCAATTCCCGTCGTCACACTTCTTAAGTCCTAAATTATTTCGGGACCACATCTTTTTATACACTAAGCTTCTTTATTTGCATACGTGAGTATGACAAAAAATTCTCCAAGGCTCGGGTCTACTTGCGTACGTCTAGCTGCTCAAACAATCGCCCAAAAGTACGGGCCGTTACATTTTGTCTCTCCTAACTCCTGTTATAACCAGCTTCTCACACCTCCTCACTGGCGCATCCTCGCACCTCCTCTTCACATGTCCGAACCATCTTAGACTCACTTTTTTCATCTCTTTCACCATTGAGGTCACTACCAACTTGTCCTGTATAACTTCGTTATTAATCATATCCCTCCTATTATGCCACAAATCTATCTAAGAAGCTGCATCTTCGCTACATGCATCTTTTGAACATGAACACTCTTGACTGCCTAACACTCTGCCTCATACAATAGTGTTGGTCTAACCACCACTTTATAGAATTTATCTTTAAGCCTAGGCAAGAGTTTCTTATCGTATAGTACCCTAGAGGCGAGCCTCCATTTCTCCCACCCCGTCCCAATACGGTGTGCGACATCAACATCAATTTTTTAATCTCCTTAAATTATGGACCTAAGATACTTAAATTATCCATCTTAGGTATCACTAGTGCCTCAATCATCACTTCCACCTCTGCCTCATATGTCACATCTCTGAACTTGCACTCTAGGTACTCTATGTTAATCCTGCTTAACTTGAAACATTTTGACTCTAGGGCCTCTCTCCACACTTTCAACCAATCATTAACTCCACTACATGTCTCGTTGATAAATATTATGTCATTACCAAATAAGATACACCATGGTACCTCTCCTTGAATATTCTGAGTCAATTTGTCCATCACTAAGGCAAATACGATCAAGCTAAGAGTTGATCCCTAGTGCAATCCCATCTTGATTTGAAGGTGCTCCGAGTCAGCTCCCACTGTCTTAACTCGGGTTTTGGTTTGATCGTACATGTCCTAAATAGACCTTATATAAGAAAAAGGTACACCTCTAGACTCCAAACATCTCCAAAGGACCTTTCTACAGACTTTATCATATGCCTTTTCTAGATAAATGAATACCATGTGCAAGTCCCTCTTCTTGTCCCTATATTGCTCCAATAATCTCCTTACAAGATGGATGACTTCTGTAGTCGAACACCCCAACATAATTCGGATTGGTTCTCATAGATAGACACAACACTCCTCATCCTCAACTCGATCATCATCTCCCAAACTTTTATCGTGTGGCTTAGTAGCTTAATACCCATGTAGTTATTGTAATTCTGAATTTCACCCTTGTTCTTGTAAAACAACACCATAGTACTCCACCTCCACTCCTCTAGCATTTCGGTTGTCCTAAATATGACATTAAATAACCCAGTCAGCTACTTTACACCTGCCTCTCCTGCGGTATTCCAAAAGTCCACTGGGATCTCATCTGGCTCCGTCGCTCTTCTCATTCTCATCTTCTGAATAACCTTCTAAACCTTTACATCTTTTATGCATCTATAATACCTAAAATCTCTGCGCATTTCAGACTGCTCTAACTCCTCTAGCACGATATCATTTCCCCTTCTTCATTCAAGAGTTTATGAAAATACTCTTGCCATCTCCGTCTAATGTGTGCCTCTTCTACCAACAATCCATCATTCTCGTCCTTGATGCATTTCACTTGATCCAGGTAATGGGCCTTCCTCTCTCTCCTTGGCAAGTCAATACAACTTCTTATCCCCGTCTTTACACTCGAGCTGTTTATATAGGTGCTCAAATGGGCTGCCGTTTTGGCCATCGTGACCGCTATCTTCGCTTCATTCTTCGTCACCTTATACCTTTCTAGATTCCTCTTGTGATCTTCATCCAAGCTTTCCAATAACGTTATATAAGCAGCCTTCTTGGCTTCAACTTTTTTCTTGGACCTTCCCATTACACCACCAATCCCTATATGCCTACTAGTGTTACCCCTCGAGACCCCTAACACCTCTAACTGCTTCCTTGATGCAGCCAACTGTTATAACCCGCATACTATATGCGTCTCCACTACTCCCCCAAGCACCCATATCCACCAACTTCTTCCCAATCTCTTGTGCTTTGGCCCTTTTCATGCCTCCCCATTTAATCATTGGTTGATCATATGCAACCCTCCTCTTCTTCTTCTTCCTTTTGAACTCCAAAACCATAACCACAATCTTATGTTGGGTGGTAAGATTCTCACTCGGGATAACCTTGCAGTCCTTACACAAACCTTTGTCACCCTTTCTAAGGAGCAAGTAATCTATCTGAGTCTTCGCCATCGCAACTAGATGTTCCTCCTTCCTTTTCAAGCTTGAGTTAGCTATGACCAGCTCAAAAGAATTCACGAAGTTTAAAAGCGAGACTCCTCCTTCATTCCTATCCCCAAAGCCGAAACCGCCATGAACCTTCATAAAACATGCATGAGGATAAAATTCAAAATAAAAATTATTGTCCACCGTAAATTGTGAAACACTTAACAAGTTCCTGGTAGTCATGGGAATATGTAAAATATTATTAAGTTGTAGCTTCCATGACAAAGTAGATAAATGAAATCACAAATCTGAGCAACTGTCAAACATGATCCACTGCGTACAAGAGTTTCGTAAGTACTAGAATCTGGAGGAGCTGTAAATTGTAAAAAATTCATATTATTAAGATTATTTGTGAGGTGATGTATACCACCTGAATCTGGATACCAATGTGGATGAACAACAATAGAGGACTGTGTAACGAATGTTGAAAAATGTTGCCATGATAAAACCTATGGTAGTTTGCTATAGAATGACCAAGTTTATTGCATACATGCATTGAATCGTAGTACTTTACTGATGATTCTGACCATTAAAACAACAATCACTTCTTCCATGATCTTGACCATGCCTACCTCCTTGATATTGATCAGAGGAATATCCTTTTTTTTTGTTTATTCTTGTTCTGGCTAAGATTAGGTTTCTTTGTGGTAACTCAAAAAATTCATGAAGATTAGTAGCTGTGATCGATCTTGCACTAGACGTGAATGAGACAATAAGGGAATCATAATCTGTCTCTAGTTCTCAAAGTATGTAGAGAGCCAAATCATCTTCAATAACATATTGAGATGCAATAGAAAGATTATCTGTGATAGTCTTCATCTTTTGGAGATAATCCACCATTGTTTGGATATGTTTCATGGTAATTTCAAGTTTTGCATGACTTGAGCACAAGATTGAGACACAAAATCATTTCTAGGGCCTGCTAAACTTCCCTTGCTGATAAACATCAAACAACCTAAGCGACTACTCCTTCAGTCTATTAGGACAAAAGTCAACTTTAAAAGAGTTGATCTTGTTTCTTCCAAGTTAAGTATAAGAATCGATTTTCAACTTATGTTGATTCATTACCAACGGAAGCATTAGATACAAAACTTTGATGGAAAAGCATATTGCAGGAAGAATCTATGACTTCCACTAGATATAGTTGTTTCAGTCAAGCTTAATTGTATGAGAGTTAGAGACGTTTGTAGGAGATGAGTTTGTGTTGGTGGATGATTGTGACTTAGTCGTGATGTTGGTAAGTGAAGGTGAGGCCATAGATATTTGGGCGTGAGTCCTTACTATTCTAATACCATATATGATCATTGTGGTTTTCACTTTTCATATATCATGAGAGAATTAGAAGTCTTCTTCTATATACAGATATCGAAATAGCCTAGTCCTAACCAGCGAGATCAAATCAACAATATTCTAAATGTATATTTATCTGCATAGATTTTTGTTAATCAACTATCTTTAGTTAATTAGCTAATGATTACTTGTAAGTCCATATAAACAACATACAAAGTGTAGTCCATATACCAAACGCTTTTTCTAATTACATCAATTTGATATATAAAACTAACTGTTTGAATTTTGTACAATTCTAATAACAATTTTTTACTTCAAAAGAAGTGTTTATTTTGATCAATTATCAAATAATAACTTAATTAACTCAACTCCAAGACCGACTTAAGCTAAATGCATTTCTATTGTTCTTACACCTTTTTCATCTTCATCTCATCGTGCTTGTGGAACACAAGACTTATCCAAGATGACTTCAATCATAATCTATTATTGATATTCAATTGGGAAAAAAAGGCAGACACTAAGCATCCGCTATGTGCGGGGTCCGGGGAAGGATCGGACCACAATGGTCTATTGTACGCGGCCTTACCTTGCATTTCTGCAAGAGGCTGTTTCCACGACTTAAACTTGTGACCTCCTGATCACATTGATATTCAATTAAAAAAAAATCATGTCCCGACTAAAATCTTAATTTTTGCAGTACTTTATTTCCTTCTTGGTCTTCTTCTTCCCCGGGGCACAAAATTGGAGAAGGGCAAGGTTGGCTCCATGGCATGTTCTCTATGGAATCACCATATTTTTCATGGGAATAGTAAGTACAGAGACTGGATTGGTTGATATATTCATGGACTTGGGACTTCAAAAGGGCCAAGAAGCACTCATAGTCAATTTCACTGGCTTATTAGTTCTTCTCTTTGGAATCTCTATCGGCCTAGTTGTTCTTTTTCCTGTTTCATATTATTAGTCATCTTTTTTTGTTGTTGTAATTTTCATGAATTTTGAAATAAGTTAGCTATTTTTCCACTTAAAAGTTATATCAATAAGAGAATATTCTTGTTTGATATTTGCATTTTTATGATGTTTTCTCTTCCCTAGAACCGCATCATAGTTTCATCATGTATGTGCCTGAAGAAAGTGAATTTCATGCCTTTATTTCATTCTCAAGTTTACAATATATACAACTCTATACAATCAATCTTGGCTATCTCGAATGATATTCTAATTAATATAATTGATACAATCATCCTAATTCTATGATCTAATTACAACATGATCGATATAATGAGATATGATGGGATAATGATGGAGATAATTAGGGATTGTGTCCCTAATTATGCTAACAGTCTCCCGCAGTCTGAGCGGGAGGTTCTTGTATGTTTAGACTGTCCCTGAAATCATCAAACAGTACGCGCGGAAGGCCTTTGTGAAAATATCGGCAATTTGATAATGGGATGGTACATGGAGAACACAGACTTGTCCACGTGCAACCATTTCTCGGAAAAATAATATGTCCATTTCGATGTGTTTTGTGCGTTGATGCTGAACTAGATTACCTGATAAGTATATCGCACTCATATTTTCACAATAGACCACGATTGCTTTTTTAATCGAACACTGGAGCTCTAAAAGTAGATTACAGAGCCAACATGATTCAACAACCACATTGGCGACCCCTCGGTATTCTGCCTCAGCGCTTGACCGAGACATCGTTGGCTGTCATTTTGATGACCACGAAATGAGGTTGTCTCCCAAAAAGACACAATAACCAAAGGTGTTGGGTGTATGGACAGCCACCCCAATCAGCATATGTATAAGATGAGAGGCTCGAAATGGAGGATTTATACAGATGTAGTCCAAAATAGAGAGTACCATTAACATACCGCAGAATTCGCTTGAGAACCCCCATATGTTCTTCTTTCGGATCATGCATATGTAAACATACTTGCTGAACCGCATAGGAAATATCAGGTCTCGTGAAAGTAAGATACTGCAATGCCCCTTCTAAGCTACGATAATGATTTGGATCACTGTATAGAGTTCCAGTAGAGCTACTCAATTTTGCCTTTGTATCAACTGGTGTATGTGACGGTTTGCAGGATGTCATACCAGCTTTGTCAATGATCTCCTCGGCATATTTCTTTTGACTGAGAAATAGACCACATGCATATTGAGTTACATCAATTTCTAAAAAATACTTTAAAGGACTCAAATCCTTCATCGCAAACTCTGCTGCAATAAGGGACATAATAGACTGGCGAAGAGATGTAGATGATGATGTGAGAATGATGTCATCTACATAAAGAAGAATATATGTCATGTCATTGCCCTTCTTATAAATGAACAAGGACTGACCAGACTTGTTGTTTGAGAAACCCATTTTGGATACAAACCTTGTAAACCTATTTTACCATGCCCTGGGAGCCTGTTTCAAATCATATAAATATTTTTTCAACATGAAAACATAATTCGGATGAGTAGAATCTCGAAAACCCAAAGGCTGGTGCATGTAGACTGTCTCCTGTAGATGGCCATGTAAGAATGCATTTTTGACATCCAACTGATGAATAGACCAGGATTTTGATAGTGCCAGGGTCAGAACAGTCCTTATAGTTGTTGGCTTAACTACTGGACTAAATGTTTCACCATAATCCACGCCAACCTGTTGAGACCTGCCATCACCAACAAGACGATCTTTGTATCTCACGAAAGAGTTGTCAGAATTATTTTTATGACAGAAAACCCACATAGACCTAATTATGTTCACATTACATGGATGGGGCACTAACTCCCACGTCTTATTTAAATTTTTAATAAGAGCATCAATTTTTTCTAACATGGCAACTTTCCAATTCGGGTCTGACAGGGCTGCTTTGGGATTTTTTGGAAGTGGTGATGGTTGGACTGAAGATGTGAGGTAAAAATGACGCTTGAGCTAAAAAATCCTGTGCATGGCACGTGTTTCAATAGTCCTAGTTGGTGGACTGTTTGGGATATCGGGTAGGCTAGTGGGCTGAGTGGCTGACCAAATTTGGGCCAAAACGATGGGCTAGGTGATTTGGATTTCGGCTCGGTTAGAGGGCCAACATGGGTTAAGGTTTTGGGCATATGAACATGAACCTGAAGAGTCGGGTGCTGTCATGGGCAATTGGCAGAGGCCTCCCTCTATTAGGCCTGCCCACCACTAAATGGATTGCGCCGATGCCGAAGGAAGAGAGACACTGACCGGAGTGGCCCAATCACATTTAGTGGTTGGGATGGGACGTTGGGAGGTGGGGTTTGGGCTTGTCCCACACTGTTTTAGGTGTGTAAATAGTGATTCAAAATTGGATGTATTCCGTCATCCAAAAAATCATATGAAGGTATGGATGTCACGTAAGATTTAGCAAATAGGAACGTAGACTCATAAAAAATGACGTGACAAGAAATAATGATTTTCTCAGTCGTCATATCATAACACTTATATCCCTTATGATTTTGTGGGTATCCTAAAAATACACAAGTAGTGGAACGGGCCTGAAATTTATTAATGGTGGTGGACGAAAATAAGGGATAACACAAATACCCGAAAACCCTCAAATGTGTAAAAGATGGGAGACAATGGTACAACATTTGTGTAGGTGATATATTGGAGAGTAGTTTGCTAGAAAGAATATTTAAAAGATATGTGGCCATTTGAAGTGCATAATGCCAAAAGGTTGGAGGTGTGGACGAATGCACAAGAAGTGTGCGAACCATATTGTAAATTATTCAAATTTTTCTTTCAGATTTTCCATTTTGAGGTGATGTATGTGGACATGAAAGACGTAAAGACATCCCATTTTGGTGACAAAAATTATTAAATTGAGCATTTATGAATTTTCTCCATTGTCACATTGAAAACATTTAATGTATTTGTCAATTTGAGTTTTGATAAACACACTAAATTGTTTTAAAATGGTGTAGGCTTGCGATTTACTTCCTAAGGGAAATGTCCACAGAAAATTCGAATAATCATCTAAAATGAGCATATAATAATTATGACCCACAGAACTCAAAACTGGTGATGTTCACAAATCACAATGCAAAAGATCAAATGACATAAGTGTATGTGAAGTAGATGATGAAAAATGAAGTTTATCATGCTTTCCAAACACACAAGTTTGGCAAACAGAAGAGTCCAAATTTTTGTTACAAGTAACAAAATTATTATTCCTAAGATTATTGAAAACTGGTGACCCGGGTGTCCCAACCGATTGTGCCATACAACAGGGGAAATATCTGCAAAGGTTGATGGTTTGGTCACATGATTGTTGAAAATGGTAGTGACGGGATACAAATCCCCCATGCTATTACATCTCATTAGTGGCATTTCCGTCTGAAAATCCTTCACAAAAAAGCCAAATGGACCAAAATTCACATAAACATTGTTGTCAATTGTAAAACGTCATACATATATCAAGTTTTTAATTAGTTTTGGTGCATGTAAGACATTTTTCAAATATAATGGTGGGTGGAGGGGAGTTTTACTTGGCCAATACCACGAATTGGAATTTCCTGCCCACTACCGACATCAATATTTTTATTACTGCTCATATTACAATAAGAAGAGAGATTCCCTTGAGATGTTGTCATGTGTGACGTAGCCACTGTGTCCATCTACCACGAATCATCAGGAATGTTCAGATTCATGTTGTTCATGGCTTGTCTGATATCGGTGGGAGCATAACTTGCGGAAGATGGTCCTTGGACCGCAAAAACTTGTTGCGGATGAGAACCTAGAACTCCGGTCTGTCGGTTTGAAGATGCGGGCCTGGCCCATGATGTGGTGGCGTATGGGCATGGAGGGGCAGCCCATTGTGGGGCCCAGGCCCATGGTGGGTACTTCCCCACTGGTTACCGCCAGACTGGGCAGGAGGCTGCCACTGGTTGGGCCGCCACTGCCCCTGTTGGTTGTGATTGTTGTTGCCGTCAGCTGGTTGGCTGCCGCCCCTAGCCCATCCCTTTCCATCATTATTTTTTCCTTTGTTATTATTATGGTTTGAACCCCACTTTTTACCATTATTGTTGCGATTTCCAGTTACACCCGAACCAAAATTTTGTGACTGAAAATGGGTGGAAAATGAATTAGTGGAGATGAGGGCAGTTCCGGTAGTGATTGCCCCCGAGACTGTTTGTTTTTCTTGCGGGTTTCTTCAAGAATTAATCGCGAACGAGCCTCATAAATTGGAGGCAACATATGACTTTGTTGAATGAACGTCTCAACCCCATCATAATGTTCAGTCAACCCCTCAATTAATTTAAGAACCAACCGTTGATTCGTCACTGGCGCGCCAACGTTGGTTAGTTGGTTGGCGAGCATCTTCAATTCTTAGCAATAACAGGAAACGTTTGAAAAAACATCCAACATGACGTTGGTGAATTGATTTTCAAGATATACCGCCCTAGAAAGTTTATTATCCTGAAAAATATTTTGTAATCGTTCCCACGCTTGTTGAGCCGTAGCGTTCGGCTCCAAAATAGTATGCAAAAGATCGTTGGAGATGGTGCCATAAATTCATTGAAAGACTATGGCATCTAAGCGAGACCATAACTTTTTATCAACACCGGTGGTGTCCGATGAAGATTCGAAAGGGATGATATGGTCGAGTACTTCATATGTGCGGTAATAAACTTTAAATAACTCCGCCCACGAGGAGTATTGCCCTTTTTCCATTTCAAGAGTAATTGAAATGAAATTCTTGACGTTATTTACGACAAGAGTGGGATGAAATTTTTATTTGTCGGCCATTGAAAACCCACGAAAATAGAAGAAAGAAGGTAGGAGAAGAATAGAATAAGGAGAATAATTTGTGAGAGGTGAAAGAACCTGAACCCGAAGTGGTTTTCGGCTAGAAAAAATTTGGGGTGGTTGTTTAGGGATAGCCGAAGTAGTGGTAGGGTTAGGTATTAGGTTAGGGCGGTTTAGTGGTTTAGGTTTTGTTAGGGATGCAGTTTAGGGTTTTGGAGAGAAAACCCTTAGTGTTCCGTCGAGAATAAACCAGAAAAGAGAAAAAAAATCGGGAAGGGTAAGGCCGAGTAAGGGGGGTGGGAAAAATTATTTTGAGGCTCTTGATACCATGAAAGAAATGAATTACATGCCTTTATTTCATTCCCAAGTTTACAATATATACAACTCTATACCATCAATCTTGGCTATCTCTAATAATATGCTAATGAATATAATCGATACAATCATCCTAATTCTATGATCTAATTACAACATGATTGATATAATGAGATATGATGGGATAATGATGAAGATAATTAGGGATTGTGTCACTAATTATCCTAACAATGCCTTATATTGAGAGCAAGCCTAAAAAATGGCTCTATTGTATTATATTCTATTCATACCACAATTCAATTTAGTTCTCCAAAATTACGTGACATGTGTGGCTGAATATGGTATTTAAGATTATTTTTTGATTTTTTTCTAATAAAATCTAACATTAATGCTGTGATAGGCACCTAAAGAGCTTTTACCCATGCCATGAGAATTGGCTATGTTGAATATTACTCCCTCCGTCCCAATTTATATGAGGATTGATCAGCTAATTGGGGAGTCAAATAACTCTATCTTTGACTACGATTTTATTCAACTATTTTCATATGTTGTGAATTATTAATTATGCAGAATTATAGTACTTTTTATGTAGTTTTCAAAAAATGTAAATTTTATTATAAAATACTCAAAGAATCTATATTTGAAATTGAGTCAAAGAAAGAGTTACTTGACTTCCAAAATTGATGGATCCTCCTATAATTTGGAATGGAGGGAGTAACTCATAATGCAGATGCATATATTCATAAAAAAAAAGTGTCTTCATAAAGTAAGTGCGGAAGATACAATTGTTAAATGGAACCCCCAATACGCAATAAGTTTAAGTCATGGAGAAAACTCTTATATTGAGTACAAGAAATATTGGGACATAAGCTGAAATGAAATGACAATGCAAAAGTGTAAAACAAATAGATGAATCTGTCTCCACAAATTGGTGGATGGCTCACCTTAGCTAGTAGGACTTGAAATGTGCTAACTCAACAGTCTGCTGCTATGTCACCCTCAACTGCATCTTCACGTAGTCGTAAACCTATGATGCATTGTTGTTCGTTACGTAGCTTGAATTAAAGCATTAATGTGTGATGAGTAATAATGTGAGATCAGCTTGTCACAAGCAAACAAAGGGATTTTAACTTATTCAATACATTCATTCATGAGTATCTACACACTACTATAAAATTTCTATTTTCTCACTACAAAAATGTTCAGTAGCTATTTCTCACTAAATGTCGGTGGAAAAAATCTAAATAGTAGTGTTTTCGCACGAAAAAAATGATGAAGTTTTCTAGCGTTTTAATGGAAACTTGTTTCCAACAATGTGTTTTTCCAGTGAGCTGATTCGGTGAGAATAAAGTGGAAAAATCATATTTATACCACAAATTTTCAACTGAATGACGGTCGAAAAATCCTCTATTTCTAGTACACACACATAGTAATCAACTATGTGCCTACTCAGAATCAGCCTGCAGATATACTTACTAAAGGATTGAGCAGAGTTCAACATGAACACATTATGTCCAAGCTAGGAACATTGGATATTTTTACATTTCCTAGCTTTAGGGGAGTGTAAAGATATGAGATAGAACCCTATAAGGATATTTTTGTAATTTCCCACAGTTAAATAGTTATAACTAATTTTCCTAAAGTTAGCTAAATTAGCTGTTAAATGTAATTAGTTATCAGCTAACTATCCAATTATATAAGGCAATGTAGAACTCTGTAATTCTCAGATCATTGAATCCAAAGTATTGAAAAATGTTCCCTCTATCAATTTGTTCATCTTCCTATCTTGGGAGTGTAGGGAGGTTATTTTCGAAAGACCCTCGGTTCAAGAGAAGACATGATAAAGCATGTCAGATAAGAATTGACAGAAGTAAAGAAACATGGAAAATACTATAGAGACGCATTATGAAGAAAAGTAAAAGTAACATAATTGATTACTATCGGATTTTATTCTAGTTTTTCCCATACAAAATGGCAATTAATCTCTATCTATTTTGTTCTCTCATGATACACAGGATTTAAAATAATTTGAATCGCTGCTTTGCTGTCACTACATATTTGAACTGGCAGTTCAATGTTAGCATCAACTTCAATTAAGATTCACAGTAACCACACGAGTTTAGAAATTGTACTAGCAAAGACTTCTATACTCAGCTTCAGCTGAGCTTCTTGACACATTAGTTTGCTTCTTTGCCTTCCATTACACCAGTGAATCACCCATCTTGATCATATACCCATTGACTGATTTCCTGGTAAGTGGGGAGGCTGCTCAGTCTGTATTATAATATACAGTGATCTTATTAGCTGGTTTGCTGGATAATAGTAACCCTTCTCCAGACAGTTTTTTGAGATATCTGACCACCCTTAGTGCAGCATCCATATGACATATTTTTGGTTGTTGCAAAAACTAACTTAGATTTTGCACAGTGAAAGAAATATCAAGCCTTGTCATGTTTTAATACAATAGTTTACCAATAAGTTTCTGATATGCAGTTTGATCTACTAGAGGATCTTCAACCACTTCTTTTTTCTGACTTAGATGATCATCATACTGCTTAGATGTTAGTTTGTCCTTTGTGTCAATAAGTGTTCCTGAAGGCTTAGAAGTTGATAATCCAACCTCAGATATCAGTTCAAGAGTATACTCCTCTGATGCATTGAAATTCCAGCCTTGGACCTAGCAAATTCAATCCCAAGAAAGTACTTCAATTCATGTAAGTCCTTCATTTTGAATGTTTGTTGTAGTGATTTCTTGGTTTCGTCAATCAGTTGTAAATCGTTGCTTGTGATTAGCATATCATTTACATACAATAAAATAATAGTTACTCCTTCATTGGTTTTCTTGATAAACAATGAGTAATCATGTTGACTTTTTCTGAACTTAAGTTTGATCAGCGCTTTTGTAAGCTTGTGATTCCACTGCCTTGGGCTTGTTTCAACCCATATAATGATTTAACTAGTCTACACATTTTCTTTCCCTGACTGGAAAATCCTTGAGGCTGTATCATATATACTTCATCATATAAATTTCCGTGTTAAAATGTATTGTACACATTCATTAGATGGATATGTCATTTCTTAGTTGTTGCTAATGATAAAACAGTCCTTACTATGACCATATTAATAACATGTGAAAAGGTTTCCTTGTAGTCTATACCTTTCTTTTGGCTATAGCTACAAACCTTGCTTTGAATCTTTCAGTCTCACCATTAGACTTGTACTTAATCTTATAAATTCATTTGCACCCTATTAAAATTTTCCCTGTAGTAAGATTTAAAATTTCCCAAGTTTTGTTTCTTTGAAGAGCTTGGATCTCAGCTAGCATGGCCTCTACCAACTTGGATCTTTTATTGTCACTGCATAAGTACTAGGTTCTGTGAGTGTAGAAGTAGCAACAATATAACTCTGGTATGAAGAGGATTGATGATCATACTATATAAAATTACACATTGGATCTTGAACTTCCTTGTTGATATTCAAGGACAAAACCTTTATCCAAATAGGAGGTTGTTTGTCTCTTGATGATTTTCTAGTTTCAATTATTGAAACTAGATCTTGAACTTGAGCATGTTGATCTATTTCATAATTAGGAATTGGTAGAACTTGGTGGATTGGATTCTGCTGATTACTTATATCATCAGCATCAGAATGCATCTCTGACATATCACTTATCTCTGATGTAGGGAATACAATATCTTCTTGTGTATTAAGAAGTGACACATTATTACACCTCATGTTTTTGTGCATCGTCGTTACCATAATGTTAGCCAACATAGGCTCGGAGATAGTAGGACCCCTCCAAGAGACTAATAAAGGTTTACAGATGTGCTTAGTAAGTTTCAGAAAGGTTTAAGTCTTATCAGATCAACGGATGTAAGTTTTGATGAAAGTTCGATGAAATGTCACCTCCTGGAGCATTTTGCGAATCTCAGACCATGTCTGCAAGATGCAGATTGAGACATGGATTTCAGAAACCCATGAAAGGTCTGCGACCCAACCTACATTTCATCGGCAGGGTTGCGGTTCGCAGACCTCACTACGGTTTATGTTGGTGCCAACTTTTTAAAACCTCTTGTAAATAGACCCAACTCGACCCAAAGCTCATTTTATTTCATTTTCACAACCCTAACCATATCCTAATCTCTCTCTGAGAGGTCTCACATGATCTAAGGTGAAATCAAAGGCAAACTACGTAAATCTAATATAAAGAATCCTATGATCATTGTTATATCATTTTTCTCCTCATTGTGTTAATTTTGGAGATTTCTTGAAAGTGAACCAAGCTTAGATTTGAATTAATTCTTGTGGTTTGAGGTAAGTTTGGCTTCAAAGAAAGCTTGTAGTTTAGGGGTGCGCAGGTTTGGAACCCTATACAAGGGGCTAGCGCGCAATGGCTTTCTCTGATAGAGGCTCGCTTATTCAAGTTCAAGTTCCGCTTGCTGCTTTTCATTTTGATAGGAGTAGGTGCTTGCAACTCGCTCGCTATCTAATAAATGAGCCTTCACTGCCCGCCCGACCCCTATCTTTAATCTTAAATAAAGTGAAGTCAAATCAATAAAGTGAATAACCCAACCTCTTTGTTTGAAGCTTTTCCAGGAAGCTTATACTACAATTGAAAAAGTGCTTCTTGCTGGGAGAGTAGCGTCGGAGACATCTTTATCTGA
This sequence comes from Anisodus acutangulus, assembly GCA_029783415.1. NCBI lineage: Eukaryota > Viridiplantae > Streptophyta > Magnoliopsida > Solanales > Solanaceae > Anisodus > Anisodus acutangulus. The sequence goes on from CM056491.1 coordinate 52,846,784, forward strand.
GGAGGAGGCTTCGTCGTCCGGCTCCTCATAAATGATGTTAGGATTGGCCGACTCATCCTTGGAATCCTAAAAGAAAAGAGAGAGAGAACGGAATCACTTTCACTTCCACCTTCTTGTTCTTAAGTTTATACAAGTGATGAGACAGATGATTATTGAAGAATCTTGTAGGATAGGTTCTTGAAATCTTGAACTTGGTTGTGGATGTTGTTGGGTTGTTTTGTGTAAACTAAGGGTATGGTATGAAGTTAAGAAGTTGTTGATTGAGTTATGGAGATGGAGGAAAGTTAGTGAAAAAGGTTGTTGTGTTGATATATGTATAGGATAAGATATAAAAGATCGTATAAATTCTACGTACGCTAATTGTTTAACGAAATGTCTAAATGGGTTTTCTTATGAGTTATGAATCTGTTACTGATACAAATTGTTAGTATAATATACATAATCATTTGTAGAGCGTACGAGATCTTGTGAAATTCCTATATCTAAGGCGACAAGGTATGTAGCGCTTATCTCTTCTTTTTGGCACGATCTTATTAACACACAAAACTGAAACTAAAAATCTACTTCAACCAACTCTCTTCAAAATAGCTTGAGTTACTATATCTTATATTCATCGAAGTAATTTATGACCTTTATTTGTTCCTTGTCGGGAGCATTTTCTGCACTCTATAGTATCATTCTGATATTGCTATAACATAGTTCCTTGTTGGTTTCCTGAAAGCTAGAAATTGCATGTTTGATCTTTTCTTATTGATTCATATAGAAAGGTAAAATGATATGTTGTCCGAATAAGGATAATTGGAGGTGTAAAGGCCTTAAGTCACTCTGACGGTCTTAAAGAGTATTTTATGTTCATCGAGTGATTCTCATGTATATGTATTATGTATCTATGTTGCCCACATAGGCCTATGACATTATATATGCAACCTATACATGTATGGTATTGATGATATTGCACACAGAGGCCTACAACATTATATACGCAATATATTATATAGAGGATATTGCCACAAAGACATACGACATTATATACACGATTATATATCATCTATGTACAGTATGGTCCATAGTGACTCTTATAAGTTACAGGTTGTTTCTTTTGGTTTCCTTTGCACATTGATACCATTGGTACATTTATTTATGCATTACATATTCAGTACATTCTTTCATTCTGATGGCCCATTTGTTGGGGCCCTGTGTTTCATGCCTGCAGGTATAGGTAGATAGACAGACACACCTCTATAATAGGTTGGCTAGTTCAACAGTTGGTCATCACACTCCTTCTCTTCTAGAGTTGCTGTATATAGAGTGGTAGGCCATGTTGCATATGTTTATATCTATTTTGGGTATGGCAGTCCCTATCCCAACCTGATGACATATTGTATAACTCTTAGAGGCTTGTAGACTAGTGATCTATGTATAGTTATTTTGTATGACCTTGTCGGCCATGTTATATATATATATATATATATATATATATATATATATATATATATATATATATATATATATATATATATATATATATCTTCATCATGTTTGTCATTTTGAGGCATTGTCGGCCCAGATGGTTATCTGTCCAGGTTTTAATAGAGAGGTGGTACGCTCGGGTCGTTCAAGCTCTGGGTGTCGGCCAACCCCCCGAAGTTGGGGTGTGATAAACTTGGTATCAGAGGGAGTCTGTAAGCAATGCCTAGTAGATCCTTATTTATGGATGTGTTGTGTACATGAAGCTACAAGGCATTTAGGATGGTTACCTTTCTTTTTTTATCTAGATCGTACAATAGAGCTGAGTCGTAAGTGTTAAATTTATAATTCTCATATTTGTTATAGTTTCAGCGAAGCCTGGGACTAGAAAAAAGACGACTATTTGAAGATCGGATGTTGAGGCGAGAGAGGGTGCCAGTCAGGTACCACCCGCTACTATGGAACAACATGAGCATTAGGATGAGGCTTTATCTCGGGCCTCTAAGACTCCGCCACTATCACCTCCATAAAAGCATAGGAGAGCTGATGTACCTCCAATTCCTTCCCAGGTTACTCTTGAGTAGGATTTTGATATTTGAAATATTGTACAGTTATTGACTCGATTGGTTGCCGCTCAGGCCCAGCGTCAAACCACTGGTCCTTATAATAGAGCGATTAGTGCGATAGTTCAGGACTTCATCAACCTGGACCTTCCAATTTTCACGCGATCAGACTCGAATGCGGACCCACAGAACTTTCTGGATCAGATGCAGTATACATTGTGGGTAATACATGCCACTAATACTGAATCGGTAGATCTAGCTCTTATAGATTATGGGATGTCGCTGTGACATGGTACGAGACAGGGAGTAGTCTATGGGACCTCATTCCCCACCAGATATATGGAGAAAGTTTTCGGAGGCCTTCTTGCAGCATAACTTGCCGGTTGAGCTCCGACATGCCAAACAAGATAGGTTTCTATGTCTTGAGCTGGGTAATATGAGTGTCCGAGAATACTGTTTGCAGTTTAACTCTTTGGTCAGATATGTTCCTACGATTGTAGATGAAATGAGTGATCGAGTAAATTGATTTGTTAATGGCTTAGGGCCGCACTTGGTTAATGAATGTACTATAACTTCTTTAAATCCGAGTATGGATATTGCTCGCACCCAAGCTTATTCACAAAATTTGGAGGATTGAAAAAGAAAACAGTGGATTGATTGAGAGCATAACAGGGGTCAACATAAAAGGAATCGGTCTACAGGTGATGCACGAGAGTTCAGATGGGTTCAGGCTATAGTTTCCTAAGCGCCCGACATACCCTACAACCAGTGCACCACCACAGTTTCAAGGCTAGCATAGTGATCGATCTACTTATTCTAGTCAGGGTCAGAGTTCACAGGCATCAAGCCCACATTATAGAGGGGATCCTAGTCAGGTGAGGCTGTATTTTCCTCGATATGATTAGTGTGGTAAGGCCTATCCATGGCAGTACTGTTGGGGAGCAAACGTGTGCTATGCTTGTGGTGTTATTTGGGACATATTTCCATAGATTGTCCGATGAGAGACGGTGGTGGTATGGCACATCCGACAGGATCTATGGCTGTTTCTTCTTCATCTGTACGCCCTTCTGGGTAGGGTACTCAGACATCCGCTGGTAGAGGCAGTGGTAGAGGTAGAGGGTCTAGCTCAGGCAGTCATCAAAACTGCATCTATGTGTTGGCTGGTCGATAGGACCTAGAGTCATCTCCTGATGTTGTTATAGGTATATTATCCATCTCTTTTGTTGATATGTATGCATTGATAGACCCAATCTCCACTTTATTATATATTACTCATTTTGTTGCTGGCAATTTGGTAGAGAACCTGAGTTATTAAGTAAGTCATTTGTGATATCAATGTCGGTTGGATAGTCAACAATAGTTAGACTGGTATATCAGGGTTGTGAGGTGATAATATGTAATAGTCATACTCTAGCTGACCTGAATGAATTGGAAATGGTGGATTCTAATGTCATTATGGGCATGGACTTGTTAGCCTCTTGTTACGCTAATGTGGAACATTGGACGAGATTGTTCGTTTAAATTTTCTAGGTGAACCCGCTATAGAATGGAATGGTAACGTGGTAGCGCCTAAGGGTAGGTTTATTTCCTACCTTAAGGCACAGAAGACGATTTCGAAAGGATATATCTATCATTTGGTATGAGTACGAGATGTGGAGGCAGAACCTCCAACCCTTCAGTCTGTTCTCATCGTTAATGTGTTTCCAGATATCTTTCCTGGTGAACTTCTAGGTATTCTTCCCGAAAGAGAAATTGACTTCGCTATCGATGTGCTTCCGGGCTCCGAGCCTATATGTATTCCTCCTTATAGGATGGCCCCTGCTGAGTTGAAAGCACAGCCGAAGGATTTGTTAGAAAATGACATTCTTAGGCCTAGTACAATTCCATGAGGCGCACCTGTATTGTTTGTTCGTAAGTAAGAAAGATGGCTCATTGAGAATGTGTATTAATTATTGTCAACTGAATAAGGTAACTATCAAGAATAAATATCCACTCCCCATGATCAACGACTTGTTTGATCGTAGGACGCTAAATATTTCTTGAAGATCGATCGTAGGTCTAGATACCATCAGTTGAGAGTTAAGGAGAAAGATATTAGGGAAGAACTCTTTTAGGATCAGAATTTCCACAAGATGTGGATCATCTCCAGCATTGTCAGGTGGCAACCCTTTGTGATCAGAGATATTTAAGATGATTCGGACTACAATGGAAGATGTCTAACACAATGACAGAGGGCCTATCCAGTTGGCCTTTCGAAGAAGGACGAAAAGACGAGGGGTTCGGGATGTGCCTTACTAACACTCATGTGGGTCCAATTGAAGAAGAGAAATAAGAGGATCTTTTAAGAGATAGAAAATGACTATGCACATCTGCAGAATGGCTCATTTCAAGATTCTTTTTGGTGTACCATGAAGTTCCAGTTTGTATAGAAGATTTGGTATTTTTTGGAAGAGAATCATATTTCTGCTATAGGTTCTAACTTTTTGTATATGGCTGATATCATTAATATTATTTACCTTCTAAGAGATTCAAGCTCAGTGTTTGGTTTACTAGATGTCTCAAACCTAGCCTTTACATCTAGTGGATGTTTGGGACATTAGTAAACTCGTATTATTACAAAGACTAACCCATATTCTGACCCATCAAGTTTTGTAGCTCTATTGCAGAAAGCCTAATCTCCTATTGGTTCTAGTATAATAGACAACCAAATGGCGACCCCAATTACCAAAGCCACCTGCTATAATAATTTCACAAACACGTCGTGAATATGTGGGAAGAAAATAAAGTCATTCCATGTACACTAAACAGGCAGATAACAAACCAGTAAATTGTAGCTCAAGGACCACAAAATAGGGGCTTCTCACTCTAATATGACCAAGAAGCTAGACAAATTTTATGGATAAATGCTAATGCATGAATACCTGATTCTTTCGTAATAGATATTTCTGCCCGATCAAGATCATTTTCTCAAAATGAGATCTAAGTGTATCCTCTTCCATTGGCCCCTGCAAATGCTGAAACAGTTGCCTGGCACTTCCCTGAATGATGTTTAGCATGTTCATTCAAATTACTGAAAATGGGTAAAATGATTAACATCAAGGTAAGAGAGAAAGGAAAAAAATTGTTGAACCTTGGGAATGCCAGGTAATGTTGAAGGATAGGGTTGAGATGATCCTGAACCATCAGCACTATCAGCACCATCACCACTACTTCTGTCCATCAGTATTTTATGTCGTTCTTTGCATTCCTTTGGCTTGCGGTAGATACACTGCACTTATTCAAGACGACTCTTTAGGAGCAGTGAAAAGATAAGGTAAAAGAAAGATTAAAAAGGAGTAGTTTAGCACACAGTAAAGAAAGTAGATATAGGAAAGATTTAAAATCATTTACTGTTAGAGTAGCCTGGCCAAAAGATGGTAAGAAAACTCATGAATATGCTCACCTTGAATTGTAAAGTACTGTTGAAAGCATCACTTACAAGCTCCCAATTTGGACCCATGTCATGCACCAGGACAGCAAGTGCCTATAATTTTGATGTCAATTCCATTAATACACGTCATTTCAGAAGAACTACAATAAAAAGAAGCAGAAGTAGGTATATATCAAATAAAAAAGAAACCAAGCTGGTCCTCGAATAGTGACCATGGACTTGTTGGAAATTAGCCTTTGGCGGGAGTTGCGACCGACCAACTTTAACGGCTTAAACACTAGTGTTACGTATGTTGGAGAATCCGGTTCTTCACACATGCAGGATCTACTAAGTCGAGATAAATCGTAGGGCCAAGAATCGTCAAATTTCATTGAGAAATGAAAGAGATATTGGTTCACGAAGTGAGGTGTTTGAAGCATGGAAAAGTGTGCTATTGTGTTCAATTCTCCCTCATCGGTGCAGAGGAAGAAAGAATTGTTGTGATATAAGACTCGAAATTGGTTTGGGGTTTAGACTCCCAAGGGGCAGATCCCATGTGTTTAAAGGAGGAGGACCCAGATGTGCTTCGGTTCGAGGAAACCACACGCACGCCGCCCGCCACGGCCAAGTGCCTTCTCGATATTATCTTTGGGCCGTAAAACTTTGCCAAAAGTACAGCTTTGGGACCGGAATTCTTTCAGATGTACGCTTGGTCCCTCAAGTTTCCGTAAAGTCAGAATTTGGACAGTCCAAAGCAGAACGCTAAGCACTCAATTCACCATTTATTTTGGTCAATTACTCTTCCTATAAATGGCCAATCCGTTGGTCTTTCACCATTTATGTTGTTGACTTTACTACCTCCATAATGACCATTATTTGGCTGTTATGGAGGCAGTTTTCAGTCCCTCCCTCACCTATATAAACACCCCCTTACACCATTGTTGAGAATTAACAGTAAGACTCACATATACATCTAAAATACGTGTGGTTTACACAAGGTAAAACTCTTCTTCCTACAACTTCCAAGCATCTTTTCGTTACTCAATATTCTTCACGGTAGCACTTGAGTTTCCTTTGCTCAAGTGTTCCATTGCTGTTTTATCTTGGGAGACAAATTGTCCAGGACGTATAAATGATACATACGGGGCAATATTGTCTTAAGGACAGAGTGTCACACTCGACTCAAAGAAAAACAGCTTCAGCTTTTTCTTGTGCAACAATTGTAATTTCAGATTTCTAGTTGAATTATTGAATCTTTGTTTATCCTTTCGAATACTTGTAATAGTTATATACTTCTCGTACTGCTTTATAAAGTACAAGAGTAAAATATCCCAACAGGACTTCCTGAACCTGCTTATCCAGCAGACATCTGCATAAGATTGCAAAATACCAAATTCATTCTTATTAGTGGATAAATCTTCAGATAATCATTCCTACGAACAAAAGCAAATTGAAACAGAGCAACAGATTCTAGCATACACAAGTACCTTCAAAGTTTTGGCTTTCCTACCCTGATCCCTACAACTAAGCATGATAAAGACTGAATATTTAGCTACTCTATAAAAGATCTACTTGAAATGTGGAATAATTTGAAGGAATAGTATGACCATATGAAAGAAATGGTAGTACCGAGGAATCGGTATGAATGTATGCACTTACCGTTACAAGATTTTAAAACCGTAAGTGAATATAATTATGTCGTTTCCATAATAGGTTCGACCCCGCTTGACATACTCATTTTTCACCATTTACTGAAACTTTAGCTACCCACATTCGAGATTCACATTGAGATCATAAGATTGCTATGCATAATATAGAGTATATAAATTAGCATCTGATGTGCATCGTAGAGCTAAGGATTTTAATATAGGAGACTATGTCGTCACTTGATTTGTCCTGAACGCCTACCCAAAAATGCCTTCAAGAAACTCCGTGTATGTGCAATGGGTCCTTTTCCTCTCCTGAAGAAAGTGGGACCTAATGCTTAATAGGTGGATCTGTCTAATCATCCTTTTTAAATATGACTCAACATATTTAATCTTTAATTAATTCAACTTTTTTTGTCTCTTCATGTAGAAAATATGTTATATTTGACTATTTATAGAGCTATATTATCGTCAAACATGGAGTAATAGTACAAACCTAACATAACACAGAGTAATTAAGTTTTGGAATGCTAATAATTACGTAAGTTGTGAATATTCACAAGCAAAGAGATCGAAAGTGCACAATTCAAATAATTAAAGGTTTTAATGTGGTTAGTCAGATATTATAGGAACTAAAATCAAAGTTTACCGATAACTGAGGGACCAAAAGTGTTATTAACCCTTTTATCTTTTATCTCTTAGTTAGAGATGATGTTTACATTGTTTTAGAACTCCACCTCGTGCAAAGCTCCCTACCTATAACTAGGACCATCCTCGTACATTGTTAGACACTTCGGTTGATGAATAACATTTTATGAGTTCATTCCCTCTCTTTCTTTGTTCTTCTCCCAATTCTCCCTCCCTCCTTGTGCTGCTATATCGGTAGGGCTAATAAGGTGGTGTCCTGATTACTGTGTAATGTTCAAAAATTAATTATGGTAAGACATATTTACCCCACTTAACTAATTCTCTAATATGTTATCTCACTTGTCTAATTGTACCATGAACTATGATCAATGAATTGTTTATGTTTAGCCATATTACCAAAAGAAATGAAAATAGGACTTTGGTCATAAAGAAGATACTTCTACAGCACATAAGCACAGTGTGTGTTAGGCTCCAGGTTCACTGCTAACCAAAGGTGGAACATATTGGTCATCTTGACCGTAATGTCATGCAAAAGTAGAAAAACATAAAGGCGTCTTATCTTCACAACTTGCATATAGGCGATAAGCCGACAATCTAGATAGATCATAGAGCCAATGACACCAGAATAACCCTCCAGAGAGACATCACTAAAATCAACTGGGGTGAAGAAAAAAATACCAAATGGCAATCAATCGTTCACCACTGATGCATTCTAATCTACACTGTTAGCTTATCATAACAAACGTAAAAAGTGAATGAGACAGAAGGTAGGCCAAAATCTACAAATATATAATCTATTAAATCTAACAGCCTCTTTGGTTTAGACATACTAATAAAATCAACAGAAAAGGGCCGAAAATACCCCTTGAACTATTCAAAAAGGTGTAAAAAATATCCTCCATTCATCTATTGGGCTAAAAATATCATTGCTACACCTATTTTGGCTCGCTTAGGCCTTTAAACTTAACATCTTTTTCTTTATTATTATTATTATTATTTATTACATGACGCCTTGCTTTTGAGTCCAAAATGAATCATTTAGAGCTCCGATTTCTAGTCCATTCTATTTTCTTTTGGTAGTTCGATCGTGGAATTTCTTTGTTTCTGTATTTCCGGAGTATGAGTGTGTGACTTGTTATAATTGATCCTATTGATAGTACAGAGAATGGGTCTGTCATCTTGATAGGGATGGTTCTACTTCGTCAGATATTTATTCTAATATTTGGAACACGAAATAGATTAAGAAATATTTGAACTTGTTGGACAAAATTAAAACTCCACCCCCACAGGATCTTTTCCTTCACCCTGACCCAACTACCCATGACCCACGACCCAATTCCCATTAAAAAAAACATCCGCACATGGCGATCCCTCTAAACCTAATTCCTTTCTCTGCCTCTTCTTTCAGTTAAAATCCTGAGCGTATGTGCTACTACTTTTTTGCAGTTCATAAAAATATTAAAAAAAGGTTTCAGTTACGTTTTAGATTTAGCATGGAGCAGGTTATTCATTGTTACTGTGAAGGAGATAATGAGTATTTTGGTGGAAAGGAGCCAATTGGAAAATCTAGTTATGGCTTGTTTACCGAGTAAATGCATGTGATAAATCAACCTCCCTGAAGAAATGGTGTTCTTTACGTGCCAACAGTGTATCAAAGATGGATGATCTGCATTTTCTTTCTTGAATGCATTTCTACTAAAGTACCTATTTCATTTTACTACAATAGGCACTTTTCAAACCAAAAGAAGAGGCAGAGAAAAGAATTAGGTTTGAAGGGATCCCATGTGCGGATTTTTTTTATAATAGGAATTGAGTCGTGGGTCATGGATCGTTGGGTCGGGGCGAAGGAAAAGATCGGGTGCGGGTGGGTTTTAATTACGACCAATAAGGAAGCGCCACGTAATAAATAATACAACAACAAATCCAGTGTAAACTATAAAGTGGGGTCTGAAGAGGGTAGGGTGTACGCAGACCTAACATCTACCTTTGTGGAATAGAGAGGTTGTTTCTGATAGAAACTCGGCTCAAAATAATAATAAAAAGGAGAGGGTTGTTACGTTTAAGGGTATAAGTGAGCCAAAATAGGTGGAGGAAATATATTTTTAGCCTTGAATGAAGGTTATTTTTAAACTTTTTGGATAGTTCAGGAGCATTTTTGGCCCTTTTCCATAAAATCAATATCACAACCAGAATACTGTATGAGAATTTTCAGTTTGGATTAATTTACCTGGTTTAAGCATACATATATGTTATCACAATCAGAACTGGTGTCCCATAGTGTCCAAAAAATTTGACTTTTTAGAAATTACTAACCATCATTCTAGGGAAGTTTGATTAATTTTTAACCAACAACAAACCCAATGTATTTCCTTTTCATACTTGAGATTTTGATATGTTTTACTTGGGTCGAGAGTCTATCGAAATAGGGGTAACGATGTGCTCCTGATTACACTGGGTAGGTTGATGTATCTTTTTTTATAATGGTATAAAATTTTAAACCCCCATTATCTAATCAAATTCCTAAATAATTCAAACCAAACAGGTGCGAGAAAGATTACTTTTAATGCTAATTACTCAACAATCAAAACCAAAGAGGAAAATCAGAATACCAAAGGATAATGCAATGAAATCCTACAGTACATACATATTAAGGGTCTGTTTGGAAAGCCACCTGGTAATTGGAATTGGTGTAATTACTCATCCTAATAATTACACAGTATAGTAATTACGATGGTCTATTTATTTGTTATAACGTATTATAGTGTGATTACAAGGATACTGTTTGATTGCACAAGCGAACAAAATTAGTCAAACTGTGTAATTACACTCAATTCTAATTCCTGGGTGGCTTTCCAAATAGGCTCTAAAGAATTCAAATTAAGAGAAAACTCAGAAAAAAAAAACAGATACACAACATAAAGTGAAAAGAAAAAAAGGGACTTAGGAATTCTTTGCAGATACCCTTGTAGATCAAGACAGGAATAGCAATACCAAAGATACCTTGTTGTACTCCATTCCCCCTCCCATCTTTTTCGCACTATAGTGAGTACTTCCTTTACGACTGTTACTAGGACCTAGGGGTGTTCGTAGTCGGAAAAATCGAACCAAATCAATTACTAATAAATAAAGTATTTTTTTTGGTTTGATTTGATTTAAATTTTAAACCCCGATAATCTATAGTTTGGTTTTCATTTTATTAAAAAAATCAAGAAAAAAATTGAATTAAACCGGTATATAATTATATAATTTCTCTCTCTCTCTCTCTCTCTCTATATATATATAAAATAAATAATTTTAAACATTTTATATTTTATTTTATAATAATTTAATAATATTTAAGTAAAGAAATAACAAAAAGACGTATATTTCCCAAAACGTTAACCTAATCGTCCAGCCCTAGCCCTAGCCCTACGTGTGTCAATGGTTTTTCAAATATCGACTTAACCGATTGAACCGAACCAAATCGAGTTTTACGTTTCTTTTAATAAAATTGACGATTTTTGTATAAATTTATAATTGTATCGACTAATTAGTTAGGTTTTAAAATTTATAAAAATAAAAAGTACCGATCAAATTTATATGTGTAAAATATACTTTATATATTAAGTTTTAAAATAATATTATAAAATTTCCTTGGGTCCGGGATGATGGAAACATCTACAAGTAGATAACATAATTTACACCCAAAGTCTCAACTCCAAAATCTATTATACTACTTCTATTGAAATTAAATTAATTTTAGCATCTCGAGTAGTAACTAGTAAGCTACGAGGTATTTCAACGATTTTGAGTAGCAAGCTACAAGGTATTAGATAGTTTTCCTCTCGTATGATTTAAATTTCTCTTATTGAATATTTAATCTTAGTAGAGTTAGTTTTTGAGTCTCATCTTGATTGATTTTTTTTCGCTTGTGCAATCTAAATTATATTCTTTGTCGTTGCTTAACATTGTTTAACACGACCCTGAAATAATAGGATGAATCTATATTCTTGTCTTTCATGTTTTTTAATTCATCACATTTTAAATAGTAAAAACATCTAGAGAATTTTTGTCAAAGTTCTACAAAAGTATGCATGGTATTGTGTCCTTATAACTTCGACTAGTAACTTTTACATTTTTTTTAAACACTAAATTTAATCGAACCGTACCGATATTAAAGAGAAATCGAGATGACGGGACAGTTTTGAAAAGTCTAACTTGGTTATATAATATGAAATAACCGAAAAATCGATATGACATAAATTTTATAAAATTATCGATCAAACTATATCATTGACACCCCTACCTAGCCTCAGCTAAGTCATTTCATTTCTCCCACTCTCTGTCTCCATCTTTAAAGTTAGAGTTATTTTCTTAATATTCTGGTGAATTTAATCTAAGAAGAGTCAAAAACACTTAGTTGTTTGATTATTTTGCTAAGACTGTAAGACACGTTTCTTTTCTTCTATCTTCAATTTCAATTAAGACACTGATCGACTTGTTCTAAAGATATTTTAACGAGATGATTTACATTTATCTAATACAAACTTCTTCATTTCATCTGTTTGTTTAATGTCAAGAGATAATAGTAGGGGGGAAAAGATATATTAAAGGGAAAAGGGTAAAAAATGTCTCTAAACTATTCGAAATATGTCACATTTACCCTCTGTTATATTTTTGGCATAAAAAATGTTCTATCGTTATAAGCCAACTAGCTCAAAAATGCCCCTCCGATAAATCAAATAGCTCAAAATTACCCTTCACGAATGAGATTACTTTTCAGGAGGTTGAACGTGTGAGAAATATATAACAGTAACAAAAAAAATAAATAGTATAAACACTTCTCATTTTAAGAAATAAAAAATAATGAGAAATAACTTTTTTTTGTGGTTCCTTATGCATTAGGTATGAGTTATTATTTTTTAATATGAAATTATGTACTTTTTATTACATAACTATTAGAAAATTAATTTTCTAAATTAACAATATTGAATATTTTACTAACTCTAAGAATGATGAAACTCACTTAAATTTGGTACGTCATATTACTTATAATTACTTTAAGTTATCCCAAATTTCAGTCAAGAATATAACAATTTTGAAAGAAAATAACGAATAAATGTTTAATTCGAAAAAATTAGTGTTAGTAATTAAATTTTATATTATATAAAATTGGCAGTATATATTTTTTTTAAAACAGATAAAGTAACCTAATAATTCTAATATAAGCTTTTGCTTAGATCTTCAATTAAAGGACTTGTCAAGAGTCAAGACCTTAAAATGATGCAAAATTATCACATTTTGAATAGTTCAAGAGAAAAATTAGCGATTTTTCCTTGTTTTGGAGGAATTGTTTGTAGGAAATAGGGGTGGGCATAAATATCGAAAAATCGGACCTAACCGAACTTAACTAATTCGGTTCTCTGGTTTCTGTTTTTCAATTCTATTTAAAAAAAAATTGATAGTTGGTTTGATTCTAGATTTTAAGATGTTGATTCTTGATTAAACCGAAGAACCAAAATTTTATAACATAAGTACTATAGTATTTGAATGATATAATATTAGTTTAGGAGATTTGGGGGTTTTCTCGAAGTGGTTTGTCTGCAACCACGACTCGTTCACCGGTCGTCAGAAATTCTCACAAAGTGGATGAACTCCTCTTTGTCCACAACCTAGATATCACTCTATCAGATAATGCAAACCTAACCATTGTATTAATGTAGAAATCATCATTTTCTAATCCCCATAGTGGTGTATTTACACACTAATGGTTAGAATTTAGGAGGAGGACAAGCTAATATGCTAATGAGCTAATTAGCACCCTTATAGGTGGACCCGATCCAATAGCAATTTTTCAAGGGCAAATAACTCATGTATGCAACCTACACTAGTTTACAGCCGATGTAGCCCATTGTATCATCGGTGTATAGATCGTGTATCTATTCTGTATAGCTATTTATAAACATTAATCTACTTTATATATATAATGTATATACTTTATATAAACACATGAAACCAACTCAAATACAATGTATAGATAATAAATTTGTTCTCTATAACTAAATATAAACATTACATGTACTACCGTATACGTATGTATAATCTTGTATAATTGTTAATATATGCATAGATACAGAGATAAGAAACATATACATGATTATACATAGATATACAAAGTATATACATATAATATAGATCACTTTCCTCCATTAAAAATTCATTAACAATGAAAAATCAAGACACCGATCAACACCACAATCTCCATTTTCCCTTAACAAACATGGACGAACCAAGCAAGAAGAATATGGTGTTGAAGACAACATCGGCAAGAGCCATCTCACAATTTTTTGATTCCTTCTTTTTCAGTTAGAGATTTGACATAAATCTTATCATCGTCCAAGAAATGAAGCTTATAAGTATAAAGTGTCACTTTAGAAATGAGAAATTGCCCATTGAAAATTTGAGAAATTAATGTCAATAGAATCGCACCAGAATCTTTATTTCAAGATTTGAAAAAATTATTACTCTAGTCGTAAAAAACATCCACGACTGCAAACCATATGAGCTCTAGCTACAAATGAAGAAAATAGAGAGAGAGAACTCAATATCTATTAATTTGCAAGGTGGAGAGACTTGGTGTGAAGAAGAAGACACGGGAGGAGGGTTAAGAAGAAATAGGAGTGAGTTTCAGCTATTTTGGAAAAGGGCAAATGACTCATTGGCAAAAAAGTAAGAATTGGGCCGAATTTAGTAAACTAGTAGATCGAACGGTATTGGACTGTATTTAGTTCATTTTCCAACAAGTACTATTGTGACGACTCGAAAAGTCTTTTTGCATGCTTTGCTTAGAAATCTCTAAATTACCTTTCCCGGGTCTTTATTTGGTTATTTGTGACTTGCGGGGATGGGTGACATGATTCGTGAGGTGGTCGGGTAGGTTTTCAGATCCTTCTTGGTAGGTTTGGGAAATTCCTAAGTTAAGAGAATTAGGTGGTTTGACTCATAGTTGACTTTTGGGTAAACGCGCTCCTTTCGTAGTTTCATCAATTCTATTAGCTCCAGAATGATGTTTATGACTTCACAAACCTTTGATTCGGTTCACGAGGCAACTGGGTGCATTTTAGGTGATAGGTTATGAAACTGTGGATTTAGAATTTAAGAGTTGATTTTGGTCAAACCCGAGCATTACAGACTTTTTCCTGGAATTCCGAGTGCACGAGCAGGTGTGGAATGTACTCTATGATAGGAATACATGTTTGGTTTGTATCCGGGAGTGTTTCAGATGTTTAACGGGGAGTTTGATGGTTCTTGGTTGCTGCTGGTTTTTTGTGATCACACAAGCGACCCCTTGTCCACTTCTGCATGCCCGCCTCTGTGGAGGTTTGGCTCGCACATGCGTGATCTGTTCCAGAGTTGAGGTTCCGTTTTTGTGGAAGATTTCCTCGCAGAGGCGAGTGTGCCTTTGTGGAGTCCTTTCAGTCCCAGTGCAAATCAAGAATAGTAGATGACCTCTCCTCGTTAGCTACTTTTTCCGCCGAAGCGCATCCGCACCCGCGAAGTCAATTCCCCGCCTGCAAAATCGTTGTTCAGTCTGAATATTTAATGACCTAGAAACATTTCCATTCCCAAAACATTCTTTCCTTGGGATTGGAGCTCGATCAGTAGGGGGTTTTCTTGAAGTTTTAAAGGGGGTTCATCTTTAAAGGAATATTTCTACCTTTTTTTATTATGGTTTAAGCATTCAAGTTCATTGCCTTAGTATAATCTTTTAATTGGGGAAGTGATGACTTAGTTTCATGATTAAAGATAAGAGGGTGAGAATTGAGTTTTGGTAATTGGTTATTGAATTGTTGATGTTAATATTTTAATCTAGTGTTAATTCATGTTAAAAGATGATGTTTAATTGATCAATTTCATGGTAGAAACCTTTTTGGGAATTAGGAACGATTCTAGGGTTTGTAATTGGGACTTTTTGTCAAATATTAAAATTGAGGATCCAATCGGACTTAGTTACCAAATTAACTTAAGATTATGGTTATTGAGCATGTTATCATAGTAGTTGGGTAGTAAAGTTAGGATTTTGTTATTGTGGGCCTGGGGTCCCTTTGTAGTTTAACTTGAGGGTTCTAATTTTATACACTAATATGGATAACGTTAGATCCGTAATCTCATTTAGTTAATATAATTGATCAGAGTGGGCTCATGAGGAGGCTCTAAGGAAGGATAAAGTTGTCGCGTGATTCTTCGGCTCTGTATCAGGCAAGTTGAAACTTACTAGACTCTAATATAACGTTATGTATTGGTATGCTATATGTTAATTAATGGGAATAATGGACAATTGGCGTTCCCGTACTAGTGAGGTGACGAGAACTTGTATGGGTACCAGTGAACTAAAAGGGTAATTAATGAACTAGTATCATGTACATGACAGAGAGTATGTGCTTAGCCTTTGGGCAGTGAGCGCGGTGCATAAATCTGCTTAGATTGGTATGATTGTTGATTATTTGGGCTTGTAGCCATGTTTGATATCTTAATTTGATTTGACTTGTCATGTATTCATCACTCTACATCTTATCTAAATACTTAAAAAGGAAATTGATGATACTGATTGTATTGATTATGATGTTGCATGGTGTATTCATATCCATATTATTTATACATATTATATTGACATTTGAACTATTATGATACTACTGAAAGGGCTTGAAAGCCAGTTCATTGGATATAGTACATGATATGAGAGTGATGAGTGAGGATGACATTCCAGCCACAGAGCTAGAGTCCGATGGGATCAGATGGGTATATGGACCTCATGAGTCCCTCATGGGTCACGTGACACCTACTACAGGAGCATGTGTATACCAGGTATGTATGGAAATTACATAAATACATATCATTTGCATTGCATTTATTCATAGTCTTGATATGTATTTGATGATGTGTACTCGGTGTTAAATTTTTATAGACATTATGATCTTATGGCTTCGATAGATTATATCCTGATTCCTATGACTTATACCTATTGTGAGACTAAGTTGAGAGACTTGATGGGTCTAGAAAACCCGAATAGGGTTTAGGCTGACTTTAGTAACACTGTAGGGCTTAATCTTAGTATATACTTGGAAACTATAATAAAACTTGAGAAAATTTGTAATTCTTGTACCTTGTTGAGTTATAGGAGCTACTGATAAGTTTAGTTAGCTGAACGATTTTATACTTAACTAACAAATTAGTAGAAAAGTATTGGAAAGTACCAACCCTCGCCACCATTATAGTTAGGGTTAGTCGACAATGATACTGAGTACACGTGTTTCATGTACTCACTCTACACTTGTTGCACTCTAGTACAGGTACTGAGCCGGACGGTTGTGGAGCAGCTTGAGCAGATTATTAGAGATTCATCTCGGAGTCTAGGGTGAGCCGTACATTCCATCATGGTACTAGAACTCGTTCCTTGTTATTTATGATTATGTCCTTACATTTTCAGACAATACTTTGGATTTGGTTTTTAGACTTGTATTCTAAATTAGAGTTATGTACTCATGACTACCAGATTTTAGAAGATTTCTTGAAAGTTTATGTATTATGTTCCAGACTTGATAATACTTCTGTTGTTCCTTTATCTTTCCGCATTTACTTATATTTTATTTTGTTGAATGATTGGGGTTCGCCTACGTATTAGGGTGGGTGCCCTCATGGCATAATGACATTTTGGATCATGTCAAATTGATACCAGAGCACTAGGAAGAGCTCTGTACCTATCTTCGAGAGGTTATATATATTTAGGAAAATTCATTTCTTTCAGTCTTTCGTGCGATTCGACTATGATTGAATTTTAAATCTCTTTTGTTTCACTCTTCTCACATATGGTGAAGACTCAGTCACAAGAGGAGATCAGGAGCCCGCACCTACACTCGCCCTCATTGTTAGATGTGGTGCACGCGACAGAGGGCGAGGTAGACTTCGAGTTGTAGCCCGAGGCTGAGCACATGAATTTGCTCGGGCTCATAACAGAGTAGTTTCTCCGGGGCTAGAGGCTATTTCGGAGGATGATAAGATTCAGGTTGATGAGGATGGCCAGGGTCAGGCTTAAGGGGCAAGATCATATCAGGTGTCCTTGAGTTTTATTGCTACACTGGTGCTTCAGGATACTCTGGTTTGCATGATGAGCTGTCTTGAGACTATATCTCATGGTATTCAGCTGGTCATTTCTGATGGATCACGTACTGGGTTGGAGGATAAACTCCCGACCATATTGCTATGCCCAGATTTCGGACACCAAGGATTCGTCCAACACATGTTGGGGTTCTTCTGTTCTTAGGTGTGACCATACCTGGTCTTTCTACACCTCTAGTTTCTCAGCCTGCGATATCTATTGAGGAGCAAAAAATGTTTGAGCAGTTCAGAAAGTTGGATCCTCCCAGATATGATGGAGATCCCATGAATGATGCATATGAGTTCTTGATTATCTGCCATGCGAGGTTGCACAACCTCAGTTTAGTGGAGTCCCGTGGAGTTGATTACATTACTTTTCAGATGGTTGGACCAGCCAAGCAGTGGTAGAGATCTTATGTTGAGTCTATACCGGCAGGGTCCCCTCCTCTCACTTGAGTTTTATTTATCCAGATTTTCTTGGAGAAGTTTATGCCTCACAGTGTTAGAGAGAGGATACGAGCTCAGTTCGAGGGGTTATGCCAGGGGCGTATGATTGTGCTAGAGTATGAGGCACATTTCTATGCCTTGTATCGCCATACTTTAATGATTTTCTTGGTGAGGCTGAGAGAATGAGGAGGTTCATCAATGGGTTAGTTTGTGCTCTTCAATTGATTGCAACACAGATGGCTGCCATAGGTTCCACCTTTTAGTAGATTGTTAATGTAGTAGAGATGTTGAGTTTATTAGGCGAGAAGATTATAAGGAGATGGTGATCAAGAGGCCTCATTTTAGCACTCATATAGTTTCCTCACCTGGAGGTAGGGGTCACCATGGTGGAGGTCATCACCGTTTGAGTGCTAGGCCAGTTGTTGCTGCTAAGCCTACATTTGAGGGAGGTTAGTCTTCACGTACTTCTTATGGTTTGGGGCAGTTGACCTCGAGTTCTTATCGGCCCTATGGCCGTGGTGGTCATTCTGGTGCTAGTTCTTATTCTCAACTATCAACAATTCTGATAAGTTGGCTAGGATCTACATCCAAGAGATAGTTCAATTGCATGGGGTGCCTATTTCTATCATTTTAGATCGGGGTACATAGTTTACTTCTCACTTTTGGAAGTCTATACAGAAGGATTTGTGTACTAGAGTGGAGATTAGTACAACCTTTCACCCTTAGATGGACGGCCAATCTGAGAAAAATATTCAGGTTTTTAGGATATGTTGCTAGACTATTTAATTAACCTTGGTGGTAATTGGGACCAGTTTCTACCCTTGGCAGAGCTTTCTTACAATAGTAGTTACCATTCAAGTATTGAGATAGCACAATTTAAGGCCTTGTACGGTAGGGGAGTGGCGTTCTCCAGTTGGATAGTTTGATGCTTTTGAGGTTCGACCTTGGGGTACCGATCTTTTGAGGGATTCTTTGGATAAGGTTAAGTTGGTTCAGGATCAGCTTTTTACAACTTAGAGCAGACAGAAGAGTTATGCGGATCGAAAGGTCCGTTCTTTGGAGTTCATGGTTGGATAGTGAGTTTTGCTGAAGGTTTCACCCATGAAGGGTGTGATGAGGTTTGAAAAGAAAGGAAAGCTTAGCCCACAGTATATTAGGCCTTTTGAGATAGTTCATGGAGTTGGTGAGGTGACTTATAAGTTGGATTTACCTCCTAGGTTGTTGAGTGTACACCCTGTGTTTCATGTGTCGATATTGAAGAACTATGTTGCTGATGATTCTCATGTGATTAGATTGGATTTGGTGATTGTTTATCAGAATTTAGCTTATGAGAAGGAGCCTATAGCTATTTTGGATAGGTAGGTTCGAAAGTCGAGGTCGAAGGAGATATCTTCTGTGAAAATGCAGTGGAGAAATCGCTTGATAGAGGAAGCTACTTGGGAGAATGAGTCCGATATGCGGGCTAACTACCCCGATCTACTTGAGAGTCTAGGTATGTCCTTTCTTTTACCGTTCAAGGATGAACGTTTATTTAAGTGGTAGCTAATGTAACGACTCAAAAAGTTGTGTTGGTTACTTTTCTTAGAAATCCCTAAATTGCCCTTTTCGAGTCATTATTTGCTTCCTTTCCGAGTCATTATTTGCTTGTTTGTGAATTACAGAGATGGGTGGCATGGTTACCGAGGTGATCAGGTAGTTTTCAGATCCTTTTTGGTAGGTTTAAGAAATTCCTAAGTTAAGAGAATGTGGGTGGTTTGATTGATAGTTGACATTTGGGTAAACATACTTTGTATGTAGTTTCGTCGATTTCATTAGCTCCGAAACGATGTTTATGACTTAGTTAAATCTTTGATTCAGTTCCCGAGGCAGCCTGGTGCGTTTTGGGTGATGATGGCGAAATTGTGGAATTAGAACTTAAGAGTTGAATATGGTCAAACCCAAGCCATAGATATGTTTTTCGGGAATTCCGTGTGCGCGACATGTATGGAATGTATTTTATGATAGGAATACATGTTTGGTTTGTATCCGGGAGGTTCCAAGAGTGTTTCAGATATTTGACGGGGAGTTTGATGGTTCTTGGCGGCTGCTGGTTTCTGGTATTCGCACCAGCAACCCCTTGTCCGCTTCTGCGTGCCCGCCTCTGCAGAGTTTTAGCTCGTAGATGCGAGATTTGTCCCAGAGTTGAGGTTCCGCTTATGCGGACAATTTTCTCACAGAGGCGAGTGCGTCTCTACGGATTCCTTTCCGCCCTAGTACAAATCTTGAATAGTAAGTGACCTCGCCTTGGTAGCTACTTTTTTTACCGAAGCGCATCTGCACCCGTGAAGTCGACTCCACACCAGCGGAATAACTGTTCACTCTTAATATTTAATGACCTAGAAACATTTCCATTCCCAAAACATTCTTTACTTGGGATTGGAGCTCGATCAATAGGGGTTTCTTGAAGTTTTCTAGGAGGTTCATCATTAGAGGTATATTTTCACCCTTTTAATTATGGTTTAAGCATTTAAGTTTCTTGTCTTACTATAATCTTTTAATTGGGGAAGTAATGGCTTAGTTTCATGATTAAAGCTAAGAGGCTGAGAATTGTGTTTTGGGAATTGGTTATTGAATTGTTGATGTTAATATTGTAATCTAGTGTTAATCAATGTTAGAAGATGATGTTTAATTGATCAATTTCATGGTAGAAACCATTTTGGGAATTAGGAACGATTCTAGGGTTTGTAATTGAGACTTTTTGTCAAATATTGAAATTAAAGATCCAACCAGACTTAGTTACCAAATTAACTTAAGATTATGTCTATTGAACATGTTATCATAGTAGTTGGGTAGTAAAGTTCGTATTTCATTATTGTGGGCACGGGGCCCCTTTGTAGTTTAACTTGAGGGTTCTAGTTTTATACACCAATATGGATACCGTTAGACCCGTAATCTCATTTAGTTAATATAATTGATAAGAGTGGACTCATGAAGAGGCTCTAAGGAAGGGGGAAATTGTGGCTCATGAGGAGGCTTTAAGGAAAGGAAAAACTGTCACGTGATTCTTCGGCTCTGTATCAGGCAAGTTGAGACTTACTAGAATCTAATATAATGTTATGTGTTGGTATGCTATATGTTAATTAATGGGAGTAATGGGGCATTAGGGGTCCCATACTAGTGAGGTAATGAGCACTTGTACGGATACCAATGAACTAAAAGGGTAATTAATGAACTAGTATGTTATATATGACAGAGATGATATATTTAGCCTTCGGGCCGTGAGCGCGGTACATAAATCCGCTTAGGTTGGTATGATTGCTAATTATTTGGGTTCATAGCCATGTTTGATATGTTAATATGATTTGACTTGTCATGCATTTATCACTCTACATCTCATCTAAATACTTAAAAAGGAAATTAATGATACTGATTGTATTGATTATGCAGTTGCATGGTGTATTCATATCTATATCATTCGCAGATTATATTGACATTTGAACTATTGAGATACTGCTGAAAGGGGCTTGAAAGTTGGTTCATTGGATATGGTACATGATACAAGAGTGATGATTGAGTGAAAGAAATAATCTTCTTGATTATTTTCATTAATTGAAAGGTATTTATACAAGTTATAAAATAGGAGAATCCTATTCCTATTTTATTCCTAAAACCTTATTCTACCATAATTCTAACTATACAATTATGGTAAGTGTATAATCATAATTTAGGTAACAAATACACTACAATATACACCAAATATATATACCATATATACAAGATTACAATCTTGTGAATTGCTTGAAATCTGCCCGTGATGGGCCAGCCCACTGGCTACCGTGACAGCCTGTATTCCCGTGATATACTCCTATGTATATCACGTGTATATCATGGGTATATATACCTTGTTTAACACACCCCCGCAGCCATAGCGGGCGGTCTTCGAATGCTGAGACTGTCCCTAAAATCTTCAAAAAGGACCGCGGGTAGACCCTTTGTAAAGATGTCTGCAACTTGATAACGAGACGGGACATGGCATACGCGAACGTGACCCCTAACAACCTTTTCACAGATAAAGTGAATGTCCATTTCGATATGCTTAGTACGTTAGTGCTGAACTGAGTTACCAGAAAGGTAGATAGCACTAATGTTATCGCAATATACCAAGGTTGCCTTCTGGATGGGACAATGAAGCTCCAAAAGCAAATTACGTAGCCAACATGATTCGGAGACCACATTCACTACCCCTCGATATTCGGCCTCTACACTTGAGCGTGATAGAGTTGCCTGACGCTTCGCTGACCAGGAGACCAAGTTGTTGCCAAGGAACATACAGTAGTCAGACGTTGATCGTCTGGTGTCGGGACAACCACCCCAATCAGCATCTATGTATGAGACAAGTGTGGATGTAGATGAAGGATATAAGTGCAAACCATAGTCCAATGTCCCCTGAATATACTGAATGATGCGTTTGATTGCATTCATGTGCTCAACTCTGGGATCATGCATGAATAAACACACCTGCTGAACAACATACGTAATATCCGGTCTAGTAAAGGTAAGATACTGGAGGGCCCCTGCAAGACTGCGATAGCAGGTCGGATCCTCGTATAGTGCACCTGCCGCGACACTAAGCTTGGGTTTTGCATCAACTGGAGTGGAAGTGGACTTACAGGATGACATCCCAGCCCTCTCTATGATCTCAGCAGCATACTTTCGTTGAGACAAAAACAATCCATCTGAATGACGCCTGACAGCAATCCCAAAAAAATAACTCAAAAGCCCTAAGTCTTTCATAGCAAACTCAAAGTTGAGCATGGTCATGATAGACTGACGTAATGCATCGGAAGAGACAGTAGAATGATATCATCCACATACAACAGGATGTAGGCCAATGATGAACCACGTCGGTAGATGAACAACGAATTGTCTGACTTGCTGTGAGTGAACCCAATAGTTGAAACATAGTCAGCAAACCTTGTATATCAGGCCCGTGGAGACTGCTTAAGCCCGTATAAGGACTTCTTTAACAAACAGACATGATGAGGACGTTTGGGATCCCTGAATCCCAACGGCTGATGCATATAGACTGTTTTCTTGAGATCACCATGTAGGAAAGCATTCTTGACATCCAACTGATGAATAGGCCATGCCTTAGAAAGAGCCAGGCTAAGCACAGTGTGAATGGTAGCTGGTTTGACCACCAGACTAAACGTCTCCCCACAATCTATCCCAACCTGCTGAGTCTTACCATCACCCACAAGCTGCGCCTTATGTCGAGCAAATGACCCATCAGAATTCTCCTTATGAGCAAAAATCCACATAGATCTGATAGCATTAAAGAAATAATTTCCTTGATTATTTTAATTAATTGAAAGGTATTTATACAAGTTACAAAATAGGAGAATCATATTCCTATTCTATTCCTAAAACCTTATTCTACCATAATTCTAACTATACAATTATGGTAAGTGTATAATCCTAATTTAGGTAACAAATACACTACAATATACACCAAATATATATACCATATATGCAAGATTACAATCTTGTGAATTGCTTGAAATCTGCCCATGATGGGCCAGCTCACTAGCTACCGTGACTGCCTGTATTCCCATGATATACTCCTCTGTATATCACGTGTATATATACCTTGTTTAACATTGAGGATGACATTTTTTTGAAGCAAACATTGTCAATGATACAAACTGAAACATTACAAAGAAGAGCAGGTGCTGACCACCTATTGTCTCAAAATAATAACTGACAAAACAAAACTAATTTCGCTAAGGTCTAGACTAAGAAACTAAACCTGTCACTACTTGACTATATCAAGAATTACATGCTAGGTACAAAGAAACATAAAAATAGCAGCAGCAGTCACACGAATTCTCAAGGATAATGGTTCAGCCCAATCCGTGTTGCTTTCCAGTGCTTCAAGTGTCTGCCCCTGATATGTATATGTTGCACAATTTCCCTGGAAATTTTATCCATATGAAAATGACCACTCTGAAACCTGATGTTGTTCATTTCTCTCCAAATGGTAGATACTGTCACATCAAAGATGCAGCTGATGATAACACTTCTGCCTGTTTTTTTCTTTACCCTTTGACATACTCACTGAACTTCATCATGCCTACTGCTAATAGCTCTGTGAACATCAACCCAGTGAAGTAGTCTATGCCAGAGTCTCCTAGTAATAGCACATTCAAATAGAAGATGATCTAGTGTCTCTACTACTGAATCACAAAACACACAGTCTATTGACACCCTAATACCAAACTTGAGTAATCTGTCAACAGTTGCCCATCTCCTCCAAACAGCTAACCATAATATGAATGTGTGTCTTGGATGAACATTTGGTTGTAAGACAATGTTCCTCCAAAGAACTTTCTGGTGTTGTGGTATCAGGTGAGTGTACATGCTCTTTACATAGTATTTCCCTCCTTTTACCACTAATTTGTGTCTAGTAAGCAGGTCCCCTTACAGAGAAGTGCTTTCTAGTACTTTCTTCATGGTTTCAATTATCTTCCTCCCCACCCATGTTGCATTACTAGGGCTAAGATAAGTTTCAAGTGGCATAGCCTTAATGTAGTTGGCATGTACCCATTTAATCCATAAATAATTCTTCTCCTCAGATATTGCCCATAATTGCTTCAAAATTATTGCTTTGTTCCACAAGGCTAAGCTCATCACATTAAGTCCATCTGCAGTCTTTAGCATACAAATCTTTTCTCATGACACCAAAGATTTCCTAGATACAACTGTAGAGCCAGTCCATAAATATATTGTACATACACTATCAATCATCTTTAGAATTCTTTTAGGTAATATGAAATCTGAGCCCAAAAAGTATAAATTCTAAATACTACTGATTTAATCAATTGTACTCTCCCTGCATAGGAAAGTAGCTTCGCAGACCAACACCTAATTCTTTCAGTAATCTTTTCCACCACTGGAATGCATTGAGAGTAAGTTTCTTGGAAGAAAGAGGAACCCCTAAGTATTTGAATGGAATGTCACACTCAACATATCCCAAAGTGGTAAGTATTTCCTGCTTCAATAGATCTGAGACACCAGATATGAAAATAGAGCTTTTATTTGTGCTTGCTTGTAATCCTGAAGCAACTGAGAACTTCTGGAATGCTTCCTAAAGCAATTTTATGGACTTAATCTCTGCTTTACAGAACATGAGGAGGTCATCTGCAAAGGAGATGTGTACCACCCCTAGTTTCTTGCACCTTGGATGGTATTGGAACTAGAGATGACAATGGATCCTGGACCCGGTCCGGATCCGGTGGATCCAGATCCGCTTTATAGGATATGGATCCGGATCGGACCCGGATCCATTTTTGACGGATCGGATATGGATCTGGATCTTGTATTTGAGATCCGTATCCGGTCCAGATCCGACCCGTGGATCCATTTTTTATTAAATATATTCATAACCTAGAATGTAATTTTATAAGTATTTTCTTAAAATTGCTAAGCACATCCTTGCAAGTTTAATTCTCAAAACAAGTTTAATTTATCCCCGCGTTAACTCAAAAACTAAAATTTAAAGAGGTAACTTTGATAATAAAATCAATGTTATATTAGTGAATGACTAACATCTCATTAGACAAGTAGTTAAAATTATATTCACTTCATTTGTGAAGATTCCAAGCACATGCAAGTTCTGCATTGTGGAAATACTAGTCAGCATTTTTCCACAACTATTGTCATTGTCCAATATTTTCAATTAATAGCTCACAATCAAAACGAGACAACGAACAAAATATCTCATATGAACATTTCAAAATTGAAACACAATAAACTGTTAACTAAGTAAAAATCGTTGGTCAGTTTAATAAAAAATTCTTAGCAAGGCAATTTTTTTTTACATGTGGATCCAGATCCGATGGATCCGGATTTGGATCTTATTTTTATGGACCCGACGGATCTGGATCCGAATCTGGATTCAGGTATGAAAAACGAATCTGGATCTAGTAGGATCCGGTCTAGATCCGATCCGTTGCCATCCCTAATTGGAACTCTTTATTTAGTCAAAGCACTGCCAACTACCTCTGTACATACATAATTTTAAGCAACAACCAAACGTCCATAAAGGCTCATTTGGTATGATGGATAATCATAAATAGTCATCTGATAGAAATTTACTACCATCTTATTCCTCATTTGATTACTAATCTAGGAATACGTTATATCAAGATTAGAAATAATACCAGGATTAGTTATACATATCAAATGATGGAATAATAGTACCAAAATTAGTTATCACTCGATAAAACAATAAAAATACCCTTGAAAACCTTCAACCCTTTTTTTAACTCCGTCTGCTAAAAAAGAATGACTCATTTTTTTTTTAATCCGTCCAAAAAAGAATGACATATTTCATTATTTGGCAATAATTTAACTTTAAATTTTATCTTTTACGCAAAACGAGATGGTCTATAACGACACAAATATCTTTGACTTATTTTAGACCATAAAATACAAGTCTTTCTTTATTTTTTAAAGTACGTGCCAAATAAGAGAATATCACAAATTGGGACGAAGAGAATAGTAAATAAGGTTGAGGATATTTTTATATAAAAATAACTTCTTACAAAATTATGCCATACATATTATTACTAATACAACAAATTAAATAATTAATAAAAAATAATATCAAAATAATTAAGTCCAGCATAACTTTGTTTTCGAACCAACCGATCCCTTTTTATGAGTTTGGGGGCTAATCTCGCATTTCTAGAAACTTCACTTTGCAATAAGCCAAAATTGCCAACTTTGTCTCTAGACCATTCTAGGGCTTTATACTGAGCCGAATCAAAGACTTCCTCTCTGTTACAGAACTGCAGAAAAAGCCAAGAAAACTACCAGAGATACCATGTCTTCGAAGATTATGCTGAAACCTAAAGGGAAGAACACCAAAAAGGCTGCTGCGGCGGATGAGGACGACGGAGCAGTGGCGATGGTGGGAAAATTCGTGAAGGAGTGGGGCACATGGACAGCAAAGAAAGCCAAAGTTATTACTCATTATGGTTTCATCCCTTTTGTCATCATCATTGGCATGAACTCTGAACCCAAACCCTCTCTTTCTCAGCTTCTTAGCCCCGTGTAAACCCCCACCCCCACCCCACCCTTTCTTGGGGGTAAGATATTAGTCGATTTTACTTAAATGCCCAGATGGGTTTTGCTGTTTTGATGCTAATGGGTTGTGAATCTTGGCATAAAGAATTAAAATTTTTTAGCTGGATCAATTTTAATTTGTGTTTTGATATTAGTCGATTTGACTTTCATTGGTAATATAATTGTTTAGAAATTTTGAGTTTTCTTTCTAGTTATGCTGTTTTGATGCTGTGAAAATTGAAAAATGAACTTGACTTTTTCAGCTGGATCATGATCAATTTTAAATTGCGTTATATATGAGTCAATTTTGGCTTTTGCAATGTATGGATCGTCATTGAATTAACTGTGGACACAAACCCTAGCTTTATCAGATTTGTAAAATTCCCTTTCTTGTATAGTAGACTGATAATCTTGGGTATGTGGGGTGGGGGGAGGGGGAGATACTAGTCAATAAACTATTCTTGGTAATATTCTTGTTTGGAAATTTGGGTGTTTTTTTACTCCTTAATTGTGATGCTAATGCGTTGTGAAACTTCAATAAAGGAGTTGGCTCTTTTGGTGGATCACCTTGATATGAATTAATTTTGATGTTTAAAACGCTTCATTTTTTGCTTTTGCATTTATGCTGGTATCATCTTCTGTTCAATTCTCAAGCGGAGGGTCTATCGGAAACCGTCTCTCTAGACGTCTCACAAGGTAGGGTAAGGTCGGCTAACATCCCACCCTCCCCAGACCCTACTTGTGGGATCACACTAGGTATGTTTTCATTATTGTGGTGAATGTTTTTAGTTTTAAATTGTGAGGTCGGTTACTAACTCCTCTGTGCAAGGCATGACCTAGCTATGATGAATCCTCTATTTTGCTTTCTTATCAAGAAAAGAAAAAATGATGAATCCTCTCAACAAATACAGATAATAGCTAACCCAACTAGAAGCCAGCCCAATTGACTTGCGACTGAGATGTGGTTGATCGATTGATTGACATTGTGAGGTTGGTTATAATCGGCGGGGTGTTGGGGGGGTTCCTAAATTATGCTTTGTTTGTATTATTGCTGTGTCTCTGTGCAAAATATTAGCTTTATTATGTGAATTTTGATGTCTTTAAGGTACTATGCAAGCTGACATTTTGAATGCATTTAGTGATAATGACCAGGTAGCAGGAT
This sequence comes from Anisodus acutangulus, assembly GCA_029783415.1. Classification (NCBI taxonomy): domain Eukaryota; kingdom Viridiplantae; phylum Streptophyta; class Magnoliopsida; order Solanales; family Solanaceae; genus Anisodus; species Anisodus acutangulus. The sequence goes on from CM056491.1 coordinate 52,875,368, forward strand.
TAGCTGGGGGTGGGGAAGGTTGTTTGTCTTTATAAAGCTTTGACAGACTTTGCATTCAGTGTTGAGAATAGGTTATGATATTACTGATACAGGAAGGTGATAGCGCTTGTCGTCTTCCTCTCCTGCTGATTGAAAGGGAAGTGGTGCCCTTATGCTGCTAAGCATCAACTGCTTGGTTACTGTCTCTTTTCTCTGGAAAGACCCTTAAATAAGCTTGCTCTCTAGTGAGATCAAAGAGACAGGAGATTTCAAAGAACTTATAGAAGCTTTAGTTTTTAAATAACATTAAGGTCACAGAATTCTTTTTTGCTAACATGTAAAGGTTTCCCTTTTTCGAGTCTTTGTGGCACTATAAATTTTATCAGTTGATCTCTGTCATTAACAGCATTAGTTTTACACCAAATGCAGTAACTGAAGATAAAAGTTACATCAATTGCTTCACTGATTTTTTGCTGCCTTTGAAACATGTGCTTTTCTCTTTCTCCGTAGCACACAGAGTATGCATAGAGGGATTGCATACCAGTTACACCTGCTGCTCTTCTGAACTCTTTTCCGCTTCCAGCTGTAAAATCTTCATTACCCACTTGAAGCTAAATAAATCAGGAACGTGTTCTTCCTTTCTGTTACAACATTGAGAGTCCTTTCTTCATTAAGTTATCTTTTGTAAGGCGTGCCTTATTCCGGGCAATCTACCCCCAAAAAAACAGCTACCCTAAGGAGGATATTACATCACATGGTACATTTGTAACAAAGCATTCATCACTTAGCAGTGGAAGACATACACAACTACATAGATGTTCTGAAATGTGTTACCAAACATCTAGGACGGTGCTCTGCTCCTGTTTTATAGTTCTCTTGACTCGAAAACTTCATGTTCAGCCCTTCTCTTACGTTTTTCTCTTCTTTCATTGATTAGTTTGAGCTGTTCTACTCCATTATTGTAGCGGAGCTGTCAGTATGTCTGGGAGAAAACAGTTGAGATTTCACTTATAATAGGTGTATTGGCTGTTTGCAGAAATATCCCGTTGTTGTCCCTACGTGGGGCTAGTTCTTGTAATGTACTAGCTTTAATATACCATGTGAAGTCTTCTCTGAAAGTGATTTATTTTATATATACCTAGTGATCAGCAGTTTTGTCATTCATATATGAGGCTAGCTTTAGTGCGTTATTGGATGACCTAATTACGTAATGCATGATCTCGTTAGCTTGTATTTACCCTTTTGGGATGCCTTTTTAATAGACTTCTTAGTAACTGAATTTTAATATGGGTATAGTGGCTAAGTGGATTAAACCATATACTTTAGCTGTATGTGCAATAATTGAAGCTTCTCCGACTTAACACTTTGGTAGTTGTTTTATTACTATTACCATGTCTTATAAAATCATTTTCTTTTATCATGCATGATCGCCATCGTTCTTCAGAAAGATGGTAGAAATGCATATATTTCTGCTCAATTCAACTCGACTTTCTTTTTTTCCTTCATTTCAATACCTTTGTGGCACTTTCTCCCTATGTTGCTCGGACTCTCCGAAAAAAGTCTCTGAGTGCGTGTAGGATCCTCCAAAAGTAGTGTATTTTTGGAGGTTCTGACACAGATGCGACAGCATTTTGGAGAGTCCGCACAACATAGCTTTCACCTCTCCTATACCCTAGATGGTAGATGCTAGAGAAGATTCAAGACTATCTATTGTTACCAGAAAGCTTGTGGGATGTTTCACTGGAGCATGTTGGTGATCATATGGTCTAGTTATTTGCATGATGATCGATAGCTCCTCAGATTACTTTAGTGCTAATGTCGACTTGCCAGAGCTGATACGTGATTATAATATAGATGCTGCTGCATGGAAAGTCCAGTGTTTTCTCTCTCATTTTGGTTCTTGGGTATCGAGAAAGGACTTAGATGCTACTGCATGGAAAGTCCAGTGTTTTCTCTCTCATTTTGGTTATTGGGTATCGAGACTCGAGTGTCATTTACTGTGTGACATTTCTGTAGCTCTTGTGCTTTAGTTTCCTACTTGCTTGATGGTAAATAGCATCTCTCCCTCTTGTGAAAGAAGTTCCAAGGTGCATTTGAGTGTTTGCTATTAGACTACTATTATAAGCCTTATGCAGTCTTTAACTCCCCTGTGGCTACATTAAGTCTTCTTTTCTCTGATTGCATCTAAAAACCTACACTATGTTAGATTAATTGTGATGATATCTGGGACAGAGTGCGAGTGGCCTCGGTGGAGAATAAGATGCGGGAAGGGAGATTGAGATGGTTTGGGCATATGCAGAGGAGACACAAATGTCTCGGTGCGGAGGTTGGCTATGGGCTGGTTCAGGAGGGTAGAGGTAGGCCAAAGAAGTATTGGGAAGAGGTGATTAGACGGGATATGGCGTAGGCGCAACTTATTGAGGACATGACCTTAGATAGGGGGTTGTGGAGGACACATATTAGGGTAGTAGGTAGTCGAGCGTAGTCCTACTCACGCTTGCAAACTGGTAGGGCTAGTATTTTTATTGTAGGCATGCTTAGCCTATCATACAAATAGGCACAATATTGTTTTATAGTTACCTGTAGCTGGTTTTCTGCTGATATGTGTCCTTTAGTATATCTTGTTTAGCTTATTTACCTACGCTATTTAATGCATATTTTTTCAGAATGCGCTATCAGCTTATTCACTTTTGATATCAGCAATTTTCATACTGCTTTAAATTTTTCCTAACCGTTGCTTTTGCTTGCTTTACTCTTGCTTTGGTTTTGCTTTGCTTGTGCTTATGCTCTATCTTGAGTCGAGGGTCTTTTGGAAATAACCGCTCTATCTACCAAGATAGAAGTAAAGTCTGCCTACACTCTATTATTTACAGATCACACATTATGGAATTTCACTGGGTATGTTGTTATTGAGGTATTGTCGCAGTTTAAATATTACTTATACATTCTTATGAGCTTAAAGTATCTAGATTATTGTTTTCCAATCTCATTTCAATGTAATTTCTTTTCATCAAACAATGTTTTAACTATAATTTAAATAGTTCTTAAAATTACTAGCGGATTAGCGTGTACCTTTGCTGCTCCACGTCTTACCTGTATCTTTTCACCAGTACAAATATCATAATTTTATGAATTATTATTTTAAATGATTACTTGATTTAACAAAATTATCTAGTAAAATAATTCTTTTTTGTTTCAATAAAGTCACTCAAATTGATATATTTATCTTCCAACGTAACATGTGCTGAAAACCATTTAAAAGTGAGAAAAGGTTTGAAATTGCCCCTAAATTGAGCTTTTATTAAAATAATTTTTATTCTTTAACATGAAATACCAACGATCGTTCAATTCTATATAGAGTTTTTGTTTAACTCTAACAATGTTATTTAAATATAACAGAACTCATCAAGAACTATGACTGCTAGCGTTAAAAATGAAAAGAAAAATTACTTATTCATTTCATTAATGCGAAAAGAAAAGAATATGAAATCAGACTAAGAATATATTTTTTTGTTTACATCTTTTTTATACCTTATTTATGGTAGTACAAGTGTACAAACACGTTTATTTAAATTGGGTAGATAACAATATTGGTTATTCGCCCGATAAAATGTACGAAAAACTCCAAAATAATTTTTTTTCTTTTTTTTGAAAAACAAAGGGGACAATTGTCTTTGCTGATGTTTCGAAGCAAATATAGTAAAAGTAATTACAAATTAATTGTTATGCAAAATGATGTTGGTAATAGTGTTGCAGAAAGATGAAACATAAATAATGATTTGCTAAGTCGAGAGACGATTCTTTGTTTTTAAGATAAAATTGCCTTGTATAGATGCTTTTACGGTGATGGACAATAGTCTCCAAGATAAAACAACAACGATCAACTATACAAAGAAAATACAGTTGATTCTAGCGAAGAAATAAATATAGAACAGATTGTTGATTCTGTTTTTGTGTTTCGAACAGAACAGAAGAGTTTCCATTTCTGTGTTTCGAGTTCTGTTTCTATATATTTTGAACAAATTAGAAGGAAAAAAGAGTTTGTGTGTGTTTTTTAAACTGAACGTTAGTGTTCAATTTATAGTTGAAGAGGAGGGCCGTTGCAATGTTTCTAAAGTCTTCCGAACCGTTGCAATATTTCTGAAATTTTAAGGGGCTAAAGTGTAAATAAAAATACTTCAGGGACCAAAAAGAAAATTCCGGAAGACAAGCCCACAACCCACAACCCGTGACCCGTGAACACTTTAACGTACGATTTTTGCGCTCGGCAATACCGTTAGACTGAGGCGAGTAAGGAACGGTTGTTTGATGAACAATGTCGAATTGAGCACAATATTTTTCAAACGGTGCTACGTATTCTCCCCATCTATCACTACGAATTGCCTTAATCCGTAGGTTTAGTTGATTTTCGACTTCTACTTTGTAACGTTTAAATGCATCAAATGCTTCATCTTTACTTTTCAACAAGTAAACATAACAATATCTTGTACTATCATCAATGAAAGTCACAAAGTACTTGTTCCCCCTCTAGTTTGCACAAACTTTAAATCACATATGTCGGTGTGAATAAGTTCTAGAGGAGCGTTGTATATGTATATAGGTTGAGTCCTTCTGATTGCAGGATTTTACATTTCTTTTTTCCAGTTTACTATTTTCATATGTCAACAGGGTATCTCATGACGGCCCTCGGGGCCCATGGTTAATTATGGTTAGATGTTAACTATACGATTGGTGGTACTCTGCAAGTAAGGTTCGGGTGCCCGTCATGACCCTCCAGTTTGAGTCGTGACAAACTTGGTATCAGAGCAGGTCTGTTCTAGGGAGTCTACAAGTCGTGTCTAGTAGAGTCTTGTTTATGGGTGTTGCGCACCACACTTATAGATAGGAGGCTACATGGCATTTAGGATGATGGTTACCTTCCTTCTTTATCTAGAATCGTGCTATAGAGCCGAATTGTAAGAATTCTCTCTGTAAACCTTATTGTGTTTATGATTACAACAATGCCTTCTTCCAATAAGGCTATGATTAGTAGGGAAATTGAGGTTGGATTGAGTGTAAATGCGAGTAGTATGCTCTCTATTGAGACAGCTCTGTCAGAGGATATGAATAAGTTGCTTTCCCATGTGTCGACAAATCTAGTAGTACCAGAGGAGTTGAGGGAAGCTCATGTACCATCAGTCCTACCACGGGCTCCGTCTGATAGGGATGTAAGGAGAGCAGTACATGTATTGAATCAACTGGCTGCCTCTCAGGCACGACTTCATCCTAGAGCATCTAATAGAGATAGGCCCCTTGGGAAGTCAGGGAGCTCATAACCCAGAGAGTTTATTAGTCAGGGATCGCCGATATTTAAAGGGTTCAAGATGCCAATATCTCATGGTCAAAGTTGTAAAGGTCGAGTGAGACCTCCCCGACCATCTTGTAGTCGGTATGGTCGAGTGTATGCCGGATTATGCCACAAAGGTACATGGGGCTTAGTTTATTGTGGCAGCCATGGCCACAACATTCTGAAGGGTCCCAAGTTGATGCGCAAAGGTAAGGATAAGATGATTATGAGTTGTACAGATGATAAGCAGAAGACATCAGTAGAAGGTTTAGTAGCTATGAGAAAATCTACACGTTTTACAGTGACTCTTGCTTATTAGAATGAGGGAATATGTTAGGTATGTACGACCTAAATTGTAATGTCTTATCGAGAATAGATTGGGAATTGTCCCAGGATATCATTAACGAGAATGGATTACCACAATCGAATCATGTGAAGAGTGACCATTAGTAAATTTAAGATCACGTAAAGTGATGTACCCAAAATAGTGAGCTCAAGTCATATATAAGGATCGAGTTATCCATGGTAGTGGAAGGGGACATAAGCCTCTCTTCCGTGTGTAAAGGGATATACCGCGTATTATTGAGAATTACATGTATTAATGTTAGTAAGCTAAGGTATGCTATAGGCATTGGGCTGGCAAGGTCTTCGGCTTCATTGTGCAGCATGTTACAATTCTAAATAACCTCTGGATAACATAGCTTGTTGGGGGCAATTGAGGACGAGAACTATGGAACAATCGAAGAATGGTTGTAGGAAATATGAAAACAGTTAATAAGTATGAATGGAATGGTATGATCAAGTATCAAGGCAGAAATATTTTTCATTTAATGACGAGTAGAAGGAAGGATCACGACAAAAAGGATAAAAGTGAGTGAGATTATAGTTATGCAGGTTTCACAAAGGTATGATTACTCCATAATAGCATAAGGACCAATAGCAGAGGAGGGATAGTAAGAACTCTTCAGCCAAAGGTGACGAACCTCTGATGTTCAGGAAGATAGTATGAGAAATACTTTGAGATAAGAGATCCCCCAAGGCAACTTGAAATGGAAATGTAAAGGTAAGATGAATGAACACTCCGTTGATGGGAGATCTAATAATGATAAGACAAGAAAGCTTGACAAGTCATTACATCATGTAACACTGTGAATTGGATCTAAACATACGAAGCATCGGTTCCACAACATATGCAGTCATACCTTTCAAAAAGTATGTAAACGAAGTAACAGTGAGTAAAGCTCAAGATTAGCACCTAAACGGGTAAAAATTAGGCAATGACGCCTATCGATACAAGTTAGACATTAATGATATATGTCAAGAGATAATGACATTATAATGAAGATATAATGTCAGGCAAATACCGATGTCTATGAGCATTTTTTTTACTGACCAATGGTTCTACGAGATAGATAAATTAATGAGATTACAACTTAACGAGATGAAGGAAATCTTTTTCCAAAGCGCCATTGACAGAAAGTCTTAGCCATGAGGCAAGTGAAGAAATTCAAATCTAAGCATAATGACCAGGTTTGGATATAATAGGTCAACATCAGGTAATGCAAATTCTTCAGAATCTTCCACGTACTGAATGGGGAATAAGTTAACAACTCATCTTTTAAGGGGTAGTAACGCCAAGGAATGGAATCATGAGCAATATTTGAGATTATGTATATATACCCAAATATTTTATAAGTAAGAAGAGTACGACAAGTAAGAAAATGAATGAATAAGTGTCAAAAGAAGTAAAGAGAGGAATGTGTTTATAATTACGAGTAGTGAGAAAGTATGAAAAAAGAGATTCCTTTCAGACCATGAATAAGAGTTAACTACGATGATAAGCGCACTTTAGATTCGATGAAATTATCCATAAAGTGTTCATGGTTGAGATACTACAAATATAAGAGTTTTCAGCACACCAGTTAGTAAACAAAGCTAAGTTGGCAACAAAATCATTCACCCACAAGCGGCTTGACTAATATGAGGAGTAAGGAGGGAAGTTGACATGAGGGAACACATTAATTAGTTAAGTGGGAGTCCGATTTGGGGATTCAGATAGTGATAACCCTATGACTCATAATACATCAGGGTCATCTCTCATACTGGAAGGAAAGGAATGTCATGATGAAGATCCCATTTTTAGGGAAAATCGGGGAGGATATCTAACAAAAGAGAACTGCAACTTTCGAGCATAACCTGGGAGGGACTCCCAGGTGGAAGGTCCATTTATGTATTCCCAATGTAGCAGGATTACGAGATAAGACTATGATGGAGGTCCATTGTTCACGATATTCCATTCACCCTGGATCTACTAAGCTGTATCATGATCTCAAAGGTATGTATTAGTAGAATGACATGAAGAGGAACATTACGGAGTTGCTAGTTCAGCGTCTTAATTGTCAGTAAGTAAAAGTAGAGCACCAAACGCCAGCAGCTTGACTCAGAACATTGAAATTCTGATGTGGAAATGGGAAATGATTATTATGGACTTTATTATAGGTTTACCTCAATCTTATCGTAAGTTGGATTCTATTTGGGTGATTGTTGATAGACTGACAAAATTAGCTCAATTCTTGGCGGTCAAAACTACCTACACAGTTGAGGACTACGTAAAATTGTACATTAATGAGATTGTTCTCCTTCATAGTATTTCTATTTCTATTATATCTGACTGAGGTGTGCAGTTAACTGCTAATTTCTGGATTGCATTTAAAAAAAAAGGGTTTGGGCACGCAAGTGAATCTTAGCACAACTTTTTACCCTCAGACAGATGGGCAAGCTGAGCATATGATTCAAATGCTAGAGGACATGCTACGAGCTTGCGTATTGAACTTTAAGGGAAGTTGGGATGATCATTTACCCCTTATTGAATTTGCGTACAATAATAATTATCATGCTACCATTAAAATGGCTCTATACGGGGCTTTGTACTGATGGAAATATCGATCTCCTATCGGATGGTTTGAAGTAGGTGAATCAGAATTTTTTGGGCCTGACCTAGTGCACCAAGCCATAGAAAATATGAAGCTTATCCAAGAATGGTTGTTAACCGCTCAGAGTCATCAGAAGTCGTATTTGGATGTGCGACGGCGGGACTTAGAGTTCTAATTGGATGATTGGGTCTTTTTGAAGATCTCTCCTATGAAGGGAGTAATGAAATTTGGGAGAAAGGGACAGATCAATCCAAGGAACATTTGGCCATATCGCATAATTCGATAAATAGTCCAAGTGGCTTACGAATTGGACTTGCTTCCAGAGTTAGATTTTGTTCATTCGGTTTTCCATATTTCTATGTTAAGAGCGTGTGTTGGGGATCCTTCTTGGATTGTACCGATTGATGATGTGAAGATTACAGAGGTTCCTATTGCTATCTTAGATCGAAAAGTCCGCAAGTTGAGGACTAAAGAAGTAGCATCCGTGAAAGTTCTATGGCGGAATAAGAATGTAGAATAAATGACATGGGAGGCGGAAGAGGAGATGAAGCACAAATATCCTTACCTATTTCAGACCAACGTCGAGGTACCGAGAGAAACATAAGGTGAGTTCTATTTCAGATTATTATGATTAATGCTTGATAATCATGTGAGGTATGATATAATGATATATGTTATATTATATGGCCCCGTGAAATGGTGGTTGTGTTTTCGGGCTACGTGACGGGGATTAGATATGTCACCCCAACATTCGAGGACGAATGTTTCTAAGGGGGAAAGGAAGTAACATTCGAGGATGAATGTTTCTAAGGGGGAAATGATGTAACACCCCGTACTTTTGGGTCATGGTTTGAATCGCTTGACGTATGTAAATAGACCCGAACGTTGGAGGATTTTTTGCCATATTCACGTATGCAAATAAATAAGCTTAGTATATAAAAGAATGCAGTCCTGAAATAATTCAGGACTTAAGAAGTGTGACAACGGGAATTGAAAATAATATTAGGTGTGTGTCAAAAGAGGTTATGTACTAGTGGTATATCACACGATTATGACATTGAGTATATGAAGTGTGTTAAAAGATGAGTATTATTTAAGTTAATATGGAGTAGATGATAAGTGGCACAAAAAGCTTTCCACGTGTCAAAAATGGAAGATAGCATATTATGACTATGCATGTACTACATATGTCGGCACTTTTATGTTGAAAGCAAGTATGGAAAGGATGATCTCTATAAGTGGACCCTACAAAATTAGTAGGAGAGGTTTTTTTTTGAATTGTCACTTCTCTTAGAAACTTCAAAAGAAGAAATGGACAACAAACCATTTTTTTCGACGAAGCATTAAAGGGATTATGGAATATCCTCTCCCTTGGAAAATTATAGTTACATAACGAATTAGTGTTGGCAGCAACATAAGTTTATTCTTGAAAGCAACGTGTTCATATGTGGGAAACGATATATTTTCTCTTCATATAAAGAAGAAGAAGTTCTACGATGGAAGCAAAACACGAATGACATATAGGTCATGCCGACGTTGGTTTCCTCCAGATGATAACAATTGGGGATTTTTTCGAAGTGAGGTAAGGTGGAAGAAGATGGTTTCTTGTAAAATCAAATTGGGCTGCAATATGGGCTGCTTTAGTTGTATTGTGGACACAAAATAACTAAGGTATGTTAAGGCAAATATTTTCTTCTTTTGGCATGTTCTAAGTAGAAACATAAACGTAATAATGTCACATAAATGATTCTACTCTTAGTAGTTAAGAATGTTCTGTTATTCATTCATGTTGTCAAAGCATGTCTAAATATATTCCTAAATCCCTATTGAGATATATGGGAAAGATGTTAGTATTCATAATGTTAATCGAAGGTGAAGCGACATTACATCACTCCGACAAATTTATAGTGTCTTATTTTTATATCATTCATGCATTATATTCATGTACATACATTGACCTCAAATGAGTTATATACTCTACTATATGTATGCATTATATATGTATGGGGAACGGAAAAATGGATACGGCGCACATGACCTGCAGCTGGTACAGATATACACGATGATGATTATGCCCACAGAGGCCAATATGATATGATAGGATGCCCACAGAGTCTTGATGGTGTTTTATACGCAGATGTATATGTATGACCGCATTGTGTATAGCATTTAGGCATATTATGGCCCTCAGAGGCATTCTGCACAGACATGGTACTTAGGCATATTATAGCCCTCAGAGGCATTCTCTACTGGTTGGTTGTTCCTTGTCTCATGTTACTTTCAGGTTGCTATTATGCTATTATTCATTCCTGACATACTCGGTACATCGATTGTACTGACATACCTTTTATCGGGGGACGCTGCGTTTCATGCCCGCAGGCTCAGATAGACAACGTGATGGTCTGCACTAGTAGGTTGTTGGTTCAGCTGATATTGGAGCACTATATTTATTCTAGAGTTGTAGTCTAGTCGTGGTATGATATTTTTTTATATGCATAGGGGTATGGCGGGGCCCTGTCCTGACCTTATGATGTCACGTACTCTTTAAAGGCTTGTAGACAGATGTCTTGTGTATAGTGGTCAAGTATGTCCTTTTCGGCCTTGGTATGTATATGTATATAGATTGAGTCCTTCTGGTTGCAGGATTTTACATAGCTCTTTTCTAGTTTACTATTTCCATATGTCAACAGGGTATCTCATAACGACCCTTGGGGATATGGTTAATTATGGTTAGATGTTAAGTATATGATTGGTGTTACTCGGCAAGTAAGGTACGGGTGACCGTCATGACTCTCCGGTTTGGGCCGTGACAGCGCGAATTCAAATATAATTGGCTTCAATGCAGGTACCAAATACTGCATGAAAAACCAAAAATAAAATGAAAAACTAGATATACTATTTTCTCATCTTTTGTACAAGAACAATGGTGACATCCAGAGTTGCAACAACTATAGGGGTATCAAGCTGCTAAGTCACACTATGAAAGTATTAAAGAGAGTCGTATAGCTAAGGATGAAGAGAGGAATGTCTATTTTATAAAATTAGTTTGGATTCATGCCGGAATGCTCGACTACAAAAGTCATTCATCTTGTTAAGAGGTTAGTGAAGCAATATAGGGAGAGAAAGAGAGCCTTACATATGGTATTCATCGATCTAGAAAGGAAATACGACAAAGTCCCAAAGGAGGTTCTATGGAGATGTTTGGAGCCTAGATATGTACCTACGGTGCACACTAAAATGATCAAGGATATGTATGATGGTGCTAAGACCATGATTTAGACAATAGGAGGAGAGTCGGAGCACTTCCCAGTGATGATGTGGTTGCACCAAGGATCATCTTTTAGCCCATGTTTATTTGTCTTGGTGATGGATGAATTGGCGCGACAAATTCAAGGGGAGGTGCCATGGAGTATGCTATTTATAGACGATATAGTCCTGATTGATGAAACTCACATCGGAGTGAACACTAAGTTGGAAGTTTGGAGATAGTCTTTGTAGTTTAAAGGGTTCATGTTGAGTAAGACCAAGGCAGAATATTTGGAGTGCAAGTTCAATAACGAGAACGAGCAGGAGGCAGGCGTGGAGGTGAGGCTTGGTACTCAGTTTAGTCAAAAGAAAGAAAGTTTCAAGTATCTCGGGTTTATTATCCAAGGGAATGAATAACTTGACAATGATGTCACACATCGTATTGGTGCAGGGTGGATGAAATGGAGGCTCGCATCCGGAGTCTTATGCGATAAAAAGGTGCCACCACAACTTAAATGCAAGTTCTACAGAGTGATAGTTACACCAACTATGTTGTATGAGGCAGAGTGTTGGCCACTCTCACGTTCAAAAGATAAAAGTTGTGAAAATGAGAATGTTGCGACGGATATGTGGGCATACAAGGAGAGATATGATTAGAAATGATGATATACGGGATAAGGTGGGAGTGTCTTTGGTGGAGGATAAGATGCGGAAAGCGAGACTGATATGGTTTGGGCATGTGCAAAGGAGAGGCAAAGATGCCCCAGTGCGGAGGTGTGAGAGGTTGGATATGAATAGTTTTAGGAGAGGTAGAGGTAGGCCGAAGAAGTATTGGGAGAGGTGATTAGACTGAATATGGTGCAGGTGTATCTTAACCGAGGGCATGACCTTAGGTAGGAGGTTATGGAGGACACATATAAGGGTAGAAAGTTAGTAGGTAGTTGAGTGTTGTCCTACTTACACTTTTATACTAGTAGTCAGTATTATTATTTGTAGTTTCCTGTCCAGTGATTTCTGCTATAGTTGTTTTTATTTCTATTATCATATTACTTCGTGGTAGTTACGCCTTCTTTTTTGCAGATAATTTTATCATGTTTTACCATAGTTTGCTTGCACTCATTTAACTTTCCTGTCCTTGTGCTGATGATTTATCGGAAGTAACCTTTCTACCTCCCAAGGTAAGGGTAAAGTCTGTGTATACTCTACACTCTCAAGATCCACTTTGTGAGATTTTACTGGGTATGATATTATTGTTGTTGTATTATACTATTTTCTCCGTAAATTAAATACTTTAACCTAACTCAATTGATTGAATGAACATAATTGGTAACAAATGTGAAAGAAACGAACAAACCTAACAAATTTAAAAGACTGATACTTTTACCTAATTTAATTGATTGATGGTGCAAGGAATTAGGCGTCTCTCCATATATTCATATTATCTTCGGTTTCTGAAATTCTTGTTTGGATGAATAACGTGTGTTTCATTTTAGTATTAATGATCTAGATTAAATTAACTAAAATAAGGGTCTTGATCATAGTTAGGATAATAGACTATTTTCATCCCAAAACATTTGGCAATTACAATTGCATCTGATTACGATCTTTGTTAATAACAAAACACCTAGCAATTAACCCTTCCAAATTTTAATTAATACTGTAAATTTCTATAATTAGAGTTTGGCTTTGTCTGCTTTTTTTTTATTATCTTTGTTTAATCAATATATATATTGAACTAGGACTATTTTTCGGTGACAATGATTCTAACCAAAAACACAGTAAGACATTTGTATTTTAAGATTTAAAGACAAGTAGGTTGTATCCGATCCGGAGACCTCCTCGATTAGTCTGGTATCACAAGCTAGGTTTACAGGTGTATCACATAAAAAGATAAGTTAGTATAGAAATAAACAAGCAAGATCAGTAAAAATGAGTTAGATTTGGAGTAAACAATGGGAAATAATGGACAAATGCTTCATTTGAATATTTCTTAGAGAGAGATCTTGGTTACAAGTGTGAGCTTCGAGAGAATACAATATGTCCTTCTTTCCCTTCTAAGTCTTGTATGTATAAGACAAAACTAGAATATAATGTCCCCCTAAAGTTATGACAACGTGAGCATGTTGATGTCATCATGCCCACGCGCGTGGCTGCGCTCTGTAAGCTCTGAGGCAGAAGCCTTTCGACTTCTGCAAATGCATTAGCGTCGCAGCGCTCCACCATGGAGCCGCGATGCTGCAAAGGCAGAAACCTTTAGGCTTCTGCATATGCATTAGCGCCGCGGCGCTCCACCATGGAGCCGCGGTGCTGCAAAGGCAGAAACCTTTCAGGTTCTGCAAATGTATTAGCGCCGCGGCGCTCCACCATGGAGCCGCGGCGCCGAAGTCCCGACAAACGTTTCTGTGTTGATTTTTCAAAATCGTTCGAGCCCTAAATCCAATTTAGGGATCAAATCACAGATCATTTATCATCACCCACCATTATTAATAACGCACATATCGACCATCATCTGTTCTTGCCCGTTCTTAGCCGTGCACCGTGCAATGAGCCGGACAATGCACTTTTGGCTTAGTTCGAGTTAGAGCAGAATGAATTCCTTGAGTTAGCGTAGGAGATAATTTAGGGTGATATCAAAAGATTAACATTCGGTCAAGACATGTAGGATTTCAAGAAGCCTTGTTTTAATCTAATTTTATATTTAACCTATATTATTATGTTATTCAATTGTTATATAACCATTGAACCAGCCTGGGCTTTGATACCACTATAGGGTTTTGTTGGGTTCAAAACACATAAGTAAGGCACAACGGAAGTTTAAAATTTTATTCTTACTTACCCCAACAATTACTTCTGGTATGGTTATATGACAATCAAAGACTTATAACGTGAAACATGAACACTTACATGTTGTATTATCTGGAGTCTTTATCAACTGTGGGTTCGCAACGCGAAAGCCCTTTCGATTGCAAGCTCCAAGCTTCAATGTATTTCTCTTTCAGAAAGCTAGGAAATCCGACAGAGGTTCGAGAGAGTGTTTTGATTTTAAGTCTCTAAGACTTAGAATAATAATCTGAAATTAGTGTGTTGAATAATGAAATGAATGTCTGTATTTATAGTTAAAAAATTAGGTCAAACCGGATTAAGGTTTGGCCTTGGGCCTGACCCATAAATCGAGACAAATTAGGTCATTAGCGCCGCGATCCTAGGGTATAGGCGTCGCGACGCTTGATGTGGCCCATCACTCTCTCGATTTATTTTCTGCACATTCTTAATTGAATCCAAAATTCAATCTTGACTTAATTAAAACAATCATTATTCATTTAAATATCTTGATTCTAAATCGAATATTTAATACTCTCTCAATACATCTTTAGATCGAAAGGACGACCGACACAGTGTGACCCTACAAGCCTTCACATATCGACATTAATCAAATTAAGGTCTACGCGAAAATCCTAGACGGCGCCGCAAGACGAACTCAATATGTGAAGTACGTTTACACGAATCCAGTAAACTTAACCTCTATGTGGTAAGATAAAATCCTTTCATTCATTACACACCCGATCAAGCTTAGGATTTGCCAAGTGTCTATCCAAATTGCTTAATCATTGTATCTTATCTATATTGGTTGACAACTAGACCATATTCTAAATATGTCTATTGTGTTGGCCAACGACTTAGTCAACCTAATATCACTGAGAATCTGAGTGTTCTCTCGAATATACATTCGAGGAATGAATCCTAATCTTGGCTCAACTACCATCTTTAATCCACATCGCAATGTACCCAATACAAGCCGTATCTTAACCTATAAGGCATTTGAGCTTAGGACAGGATCAAAGTACATTACTTTGTAGACAATGTGCGTATTGACCTCAAGTCTAAGGACTTCTATCTCCCACACGCTGATCATACTTTAGACAAGTATAACAAACAATATATCAGCAGGGTATACCAATACTTCCAAAGTATCCATCACGAGTAGTCATTACTCGTAGCAGGTGAGACATACTATATCCTCTAAGGATGTGATGTAGACCACATGTCGACTTATCACATATCATCGATATTCCATTCTCGATGATCATTAGTCGAGGCTATTTTAAGAGTTACTTTATAATATTAATATCTCACATTATCAATAACAGCGTAACCTCCGGGGATGCATATTATAGAATATTATAAACAATCAATTAATAATTCAATAATTGCAAATGCTAAAATATTAATCTCCATTAATAATAATACGAATGTGTGTAAAGTACAATTATCCTAATATAGATTGTCTCTAGGACATAAATATACTTTCATGAAGTAGTAACTGCTCATATATGGAAATGTGCATGCAAGGCAAGAGGTCATAAATTTGAGCAGCCTACTAATTTATGGATTATTGTTGACATACGCAAAAGAATGCAGCCACCTTTGCCTAAATTCTACTTTGGCAATGCCATCATTGATGTTGTTGCCACCGGGGTCTCAGGCGACATTGCCTCGAGGACGTTGGAGTGTATTGCTAGAAGGATTAGGACAACCACTGAAATGGTGACAAGTGATTATGTAAACTCGGCAATTAATATCTTGAAAAAAAACAGGAGGATTTATCAAAATATTAAGACATTCATGCAATTAGAAGCAAAAAAGGTCCATGCTTTGGGAACCCTAATCTTGCAGTGGTAAACTGGATAAATTTGCCACTATTAGGGTTGGATTTTTGGTAGGGAAAAGAGATGCATATGATGCCTACTTATGAGTATGATGGTGACTGTGTGATACAATCAGGGAATGAAGGGGATGGATCTTTGACTGTTGTAATCGTTCTTCAAGCTCATCATGTGGAAGCTTTCATGAAATTCTTTTATCAAGACGTTGAATAGTAAAGAATAAAAAACATGCTGCAAGAGAAGAAAAATAATAAATTAAGAACATGTAGCTTTTCCTGTAATAGCATTATATCTCTCGTATGTTTAATAAATGTCTTTTCCAACGGACTTTTCAAATTTTTACTTGATGTTCTTTTGCGATTAAATGTTTTAGAAGTCAAATAGCACATTCTATAAATGTCTCATGCAAATCAAATCATTAGCTAATGAATTCAAGCTTTAGCTTATATCAATTTAAAAAGAAGAAAACGAGCTGGCAACTTTACTCATTTTGCTAATGATATACGGGAAGGAAACAATTTCCATAATGTTTGTAATTTGTTTTATATATGTTTTTCATTTACCTATCAGCTCATAAAAGTACCCAACATTATCTTCTATCTCAAATATACCTTGAACAATTAAAAAAACTCTAAATACACCCCTTACACTAATGGCAGAAGCTACATAGGAGTATATTTGAATCTTTTCAATTATGTAAGATATATTTAGACCTTTTTAATTGCTTAGGGACATGCTTCAAAATATCACATATGCTGCTATATATGTACCACTCATACACTTGGCATAAGATCGACAGAACTATTGAAAAATATCAAAATGTTTGAATTAAAAAATAATATTAACATATCATGTCTCTCAAAAGGAAATTCTCTTGAAAAAGATTAAAGTAGTAGGATTTGGGATAAAATTATGAACTAAATGGATTTAATTAAGCACAAATTTTACCACAATTGCGTGCATATACGTTATAGATAAATTGACCTGAGACCGACAATTAGAGGCGAAAGAAGATTACATTGAAGGAAACAATAAATAAAAATATGACGGCTGGAATTAATTTTTTTAAAAAAAAAAAGAGTGCGCACAGTCCATGTTATCATTATATGGATAAGTTTTATTTCCTTCTAATTAAATTTATCCCTTCCCTTTATTTATTAGTGGAGCTTTATCTCTGTTGAATGGATATATTTAGTACTAGTCATTTACTTATATAATTATCGAATTACAAAACATAGGATTTTCAATCTTCAAACAAAATTAACCGGTGTTTTATTAGCTTTGAAAGAAATAATCCCCTTGATTATTTTCATTGATTGAATAGATATATATACAAGTTACAAACCTTTTCCTACCATAATTCTAACTCTACAATATGATAAGTGTATATCCTAATTATGGTAAGTGTATAACCTAATCTAGGTAACTAATATACTACAATATACAAATAATATACTTTCCTTAATACTAAAGATTTGCTAACTGTTTTGGCTACCAGCATGTGGACGTCTGTTTAACACACCCCCGCAGTCATAGCGGGCGGTCTTCGAACGCTGAGACTGTCCCTAAAATCTTCAAAGAGAACCGCCGGTAGACCCTTTGTAAAAATGTCAGCAATTTGATAACGAGACGGGACATGGCATACGCGAACTTGACCCTTTGCAACCTTTTCACGGACAAAGTGAATGTCCATTTCGATATGCTTGGCGCCGGGTGTTGAAGCGGGTTACCCGAAGGTAGATGGCACTAATGTTATCGCAATATACCAAAGGTTGCCTTCTGAATGGGACAATGAAGCTCCAAAGCAAATTACGTAGCCAACATGATTCCGAGACCATTCGCTACCCCTCGATATTCCGCCTGCACTTCGAGCGTGATAGAGTTGCTGACGCTTTGTCGACCATGAGACCAAGTTGTTGCCGAGGAACATACAACAGCCGGGTCGACCGTGCGGTGTCGGGACAACCACCCCAATCGGCATCAGGTGTAAGAGACAAGTGTAGATGTAGAGGAAGGATACAAGTGCAACCCATAGTCTAGTGTCCCACTGAATATACCGAATGACGCGTTTGATTGCATTCGTGTGCTCAGTCTGGATCATGCATGAATAAACACACCTAACTCGCATATGTAATATCCGATCCTGGTAAAGGTAAGATATCTGGAGGGCCCTCGCAAGATCTGCGATAGCGGGTGGGTCCTCGTATGGCGCACTGCGGCGGGCTTAACCGGGTTTGCATCAATCGGGCGTGGAAGTGGACTTACGGTGATGACATCCCAGACCTCTCGATGATCTCACCGCATACTTCCGTTGGGAGACGTAAACAAACCACCCGAACGACGTTTGACGGCAATCCCAAAAATAACTTCAACCGACTAAGTCCTTCATAGCAAATTGAACTGAGCATGGCTACGATAGACCGACGCAAAGCATCGGAGGAAGCGATAAATGATATCATCCACATATACGAATATAGGCCAATGACGAACCACGGCGGTAGATGAACAAAGAATTGTCGACTCGGCCGTGTGTGAACCCAATAGTCGGAACAAAATCGGCAAGAATCGTGTATACCAGGCGCGTGGCGATCGCTAAGCCCATATAATGACTTCTTCAACAAGCAGACATGATGAGGCGGTTGGGATCCTCGGCCCAACGGCCGATGCATATAGACTGTTTCGAGATCACCATGTGTAGAAAGGCATTCTGACATCCAATCGATGGATTGGCCAAGTCTTTGAAAGAGCTAACGCTTGCGAATGGTAGCCGGCTTTGACCACCGGACTAACGCGTCTCACCACAATCAATTCCAACCTCCGAGTCTTACCATCACCAACAAGTCGCGCCTTATGTCGAGCAAATGACCGTCACGATTCTCCTTATGAGCAAAAATCCACATAGACCGATAATATTAATACCATATGGACGGGGCACCAACTCCCACGTATTATTATCAATAAAGAGCATTATATTCATCAGTCATAGCAATTTTCCAATTAGGTCATTTAATGCGGACACGAGGATTGCGGGCAAGTGGGAATTTAGAGACATCGGAATATAAATTAAAATGTCTTTTAGGTGTAAAAATACCCACGGCCCGACTACGAGTGACCGGTCTATGACTCCGAGGAAGAAGTGATGGAATTTTGGGAATTTTTCGGGCTTCGGACGGGTGATCGCGAAAGTGCGGCCTACCGCCCAAATCGGTACAAGCCGGAAGTTGATTCTCGGGCACCGCCCTTGCCGAGTTGGGCTGGACGGCCTAATTCAGTGGATCGCCCAATATTGAATCGATCTAGTGGGTCGAACAGCAGGCGACAGATGCTTGTGGGACCGGCGCAAGGTCCCGCTTGGAGGATTTTGGGCACTGGAGTTGTTCGAAAAATTCGAATAATATACGGGATATTTGGTCATCCAAAAAATTATACGACTTAGTTCTGAGTATGAACTTTCGTAGCGGTCGGGTTTCATCAAAAATGACATGACGATTTATAATGATTTTCTTGGAGGATAAATCAAAACACTTATAACCTCGATGATTTGACGGGTAACCCAAAAATACACAGAGTAGACCGAGCCCGAAGTTTGTTAATTGTGGCGGATGGGAATAACGGATAACACAAGCACCCAAAAATCGAAGATGAGAATAAGACGGGTTCTTATTATATAAGATTTTGAGAGGGGAAGAATATGTCGACCTTTAGACGGAATTATATTAAGAAGGTAAGTGGCCATTTGTAGAGCATGATGCCAAAAATACGGAGGTATGAGGCATGGATTAGAGAGTTCTGGACAATGTTATTTATGGAGCAATTTATGCGTTCGGCTTTCCCATTTTGTGAAGATGTACGAGACATGAAAACCGAAAATTTATCCCATGAGTAGCACAAAATTCTCGAAAACTCCCTATTGTCATACTCTCTTCCCATTATCACATTGAATATTTTTTATTTCTCTTCGACCGAAAGTACGATCTGACGAGCGCTAAATTTTATGAAGACGGAAAACACTTGTGATTTATTCGCGGTGGAAACGCCCACAAAAATCTAGAATAATCATCTAAGAAGAGAACATAATATCGATGACCCATTGAACTAAGAACGGAGATGTCCATAAGTCGCTATGAATAATGTCAAATGGCATAGAAGTATGAGAATTGGAGTCTACAAATGGCAACTTAACAATTTTTCCTAATGAACAAGATCGACAAATTGAGTACGACTCGTACTTACAAGAAATAAAGCTATTTTTATCTAAAACGATAAAATAGAAGATCCCGGATGACCCAAACGAGCATGCCACATGGAAGGAGAGATGGTCGCAAAATTTGGACTCAAATCTTTGAAACCCGGCATGATAGATATAGATCCCCCTACTATCACACCTCGTGAGATGACTCCGATCTTGAAATCCTTCACAGAGAAACCGAAAGGATCAAATTCAACAGCAGAATTGTCATTTGTGAACTTTCCGGGACAGACACTAAATTTTTAATCAATTTAGGAGCATGTAAAGTATTTTCAAGAAGTGGTGGATTGGGAGAGACAACGTCGACCATACCCTAGAATGGAATTGAGCGCCATTACTAACAATTATTCTTCGGCGGTGCTCAAATTGTAATAAGATGAAGAGTACCTGATTCGAAGTCATGTGAGTAGTGGCCCGTGTCCATGTGTACCAATTTGGGTCCGGTTGAGTTAATCCCCAACGTGTGCATCGCGGCCTCGATATCCGATGCGAGGTAGGGCCTACCGCATGATGGGCTTGGAGGCTCGGGGCCCAAGAACTCCTGACGCGGCCGACCAGGCCCGTGAATCGCTACCATCGGCCGCTTTGTTGGGCCATCGCGGCGATGGGCCGCCACGCTGGCATTGGGCCTGGATTGTTGGCGCCCACCATCGCCATTGGAATTTCTCACGTCGGTATGGCTGGCTGGCCCACGGTCCATCGCCATCGCTGCTCCATCGCCATGGGCCCACCGCTGGCCGGGGGTGGCGGGCCCCTGTTCATTGGATGGGACCCCCCGACGTTTTGCTGACTCCCGGAGCCTCCACCTTTACCACCGCGTTTGCCCCGGCGGTTTTTGTTATTATTCTTGCGATTATTCTTGCCCCCACCATTATTATGGTTTTGGCCCACTATTAACAAAGCGGCGACGATTAGGAAGAGGACGTCATCATGACCGGACTTGCTCGGTAGTCGCCTTTTTAGCTAAACCGCTTCTTCCAACGTAAGCATGGAGCGGGCTTGATGGAAGTCGGGAAGAGGTTGCTTTGGCGAAGGAGAGTGCCAACACCATTATAGGCCTCAGAAGACGGCAACCAGTAGAACTAGACGATTATTTGTTCTTGCGCGCCAACGTTACGGAGTTGATCCGTAATTCCTTTTAGTTTCTTGCAATATGCGTAAACGTTCGTGAATACGCCCATTCAACGAGAGAGAATTCGCCGAGTGTGACGATACGGAATGTTGGTTGTCTTGGAATATGTCACGCAATCTATTCCATGCAGCCATAGCCGCGGTATCGGGCTCCATAATCGTCTGTAGAAGGTCCACCGAAATAGTGGCGATATCCACCAAGAACGGTAGCATCAAGTGTAATCCATACCTCGTGATCCTCCGCAGGAAGGGAGTCTAGCGGAGGAATTATGTGATGAAGAACTTGATAAGAGATAGCGTGAATTTTAAACAACTCCGCCCATGATGCATATTGAACGCGTTCCATCTCAAGGACAATAGGACACTGAGCTTGATATTGGAAACCGTGAGGGCAGGGTGAAAATTGTTCTTAGACATTTTTGAAAGAACAAAGAAGGAGGATAATTTTAAGAGAGGTTTTTGAGAGCGGAAGACGAGATATTTGGAGAGAAAAACCCGAGGGAGGGGGGGGGGGGGGTCTCGGCCAAAGAGGAGGCAAAAGTTTGAGAGAAGAAAACTTTTGTTTAGACCTAGTCTCTTGATACCATGAAAGAAATAATCCCCTTGATTATTTTCATTGATTGAATAGATATATATACAAGTTACAAACCTTTTCCTACCATAATTCTAACTCCTAATTATGGTAAGTGTATATCCTAATTATGGTAAGTGTATAACCTAATCTAGGTAACTAATATACTACAATATACAAATAATATACTTTCCTTAATACTAAAGATTTGCTAACTGTTTTGGCTACCAGCATGTGGACGTCTGTTTAACAAGCTTCATATATTTATTTTTTGGAATGAATAATTTTGATTTTGTAGTAACAACCAGAATCCTCATTCTTAGTATTTGTGTTCCAATTCATCATTTAAAACTTTGGTTAAGCTGGTATAAAATTTTGGCGTTCGAGATGAGACCCAAGGGGCTCAGGGTGAAATTATACTAGTTGAAACATTTTAGTAGTTGTTGAATTTTTATGGTATATGGTGCATTGCATGCGATCGTGAATCAAAAATCGCAATTGTAAAAGGTTAGATGAGTTGGCTGGTCAAGGCCTACGTTAGGGCAATTAAGGACATGTACGATGGAGCCAAGACTCAGTTAGCACGGTGAGAAGTGATTTAGAACACTTTCTTTTCATGACGGGGTTCAATCAAGGATCAACCCTTAGCTCATTTTTATTTGCCTTAGTGATGGACGAATTGATACGTCATATCCAAGAGAAGGTGTCGTGGTCTATGTTATTCGCAGATGACAAAGTATTATTTGGCGAGTCGCACGTTGGAGTTAACGATAGATTTAAAGTTTGGTGGCATGCCCTAGAGTCTAAAGGTTTAAGGTTAAGTTGGACTAAACCAGAATACATGGAGTGCCAGTTCAGTGGCATAACGCATGCGAAAGAGATGGAAGTGAAGATAGATGCACAAATCATACCTAAAAGAGGAAATTTCTAGTATCTTGGGTCCATAATCCAAGGAGATGGAGAGATTAATTGATGATGATATTGCACATCGTATTGGAGCAGGGTAGGTGAAACAGAGTCTCGCAGGTACTATGCGATAAGAACGTGTCGTTAAGGCTTAAAGGTAAGTTCTATAGAGTGGTGGTTAGACCGACATATATTATTGTATGGGGCAGAGTGCTGGTCAGTCAAGAATTTCCATTTTCAAAAGATGAATGCAGCGGAGATGAGGATGCTCCAATGAATGTGTGGTCATACTAGGAGAGATATGATTATGAACAAAATTATACAGGGCAAGGTGAGAGTGGTCTTTATGATGAACTAGATGAGGGAAGAAAGGCTGAGATGGTTCAATCATGTGAAGAGGATGTGGCGCGGATGCGCCAGTAAGGAGGTGTAAGAGGTTTGTTGTAGCAGGAGTTAGGAGAGATAGAGGTAAGCCGAAGAAGAACTAGGGGAGGTGTCTAGACAGGGCATGACACAACTTCAGCTTACTTAGGACACTAGCTAGATAGGAAGGTAGGTACCTTTGTGGGATAAAGTTTGCATACATGCTACCTTTCCTTCGCTTGTGGGATTACACTAGGTATGTTATTATTATTTTTAATGTATATAATTTACAAAGATGAAAAATGATTTTCTGTAATTAATAATGAAGAAGATTTTCGATCCTTCAAACTCTCCTTACCACAAATTCGTTTCACATATGTTTCCAAAGTTAAATCTGAAATCCAATATCATGATTAGTAACTACAACTATCTATCATGGAAGACGGACACTTGGACGGTTTGAGAGGCTAAAGTTCCTGAAAACAATCTTTATAATAACAGAAACTTTAGAGTTGGGGCATTAATGTACACGGTGCAAAATGAGGAAAACACATGGTTTATTTAATTATAAACATCCAATTTAAAGCAATCAACACCAAGTTTGAAGTGGAAATTGGCACAGATATTTAAAGGGTCATTTGCCTTATTGTCTTTCCAAGAACCTTCATTTTTGAAGCATTATATGCGATGAAGTCTCCCAATTGGCGTCAACACTAAAAAGTTTCACCCACAAGAACATGTTGAAATTAGCATTCGTAGGTTTAACCTGCACAGCACTAATTATTTTCATTTTATTTCGAATGTCAAATAATCCCATCCTCTGCGGAGCTCCAGTACTAGTGGGCCCGGGGATCCTCCCGGACCAGAACTCAACAACAGCGGATGACACAATATCCCAACATCTCCAAGTCGATGCCGTCCTCCACTACGCCACGTCGCGTGTGATACCACAACAAACAATGGACGAGATCAAGGTATCTTTCGACATCCTCAAATCTCTAACTCCTTGTAATTTCCTAGTATTCGGGCTGGGTCATGACTCGTTTATGTGGTCGTCCATAAATCCACGTGGCACGACTCTATTCCTAGAGGAAGATTCAAAATGGGTCAGGGCCATACTCGCACACCTCCCGTTCCTACATGCAAACCACGTGAATTATCGGACAAAATTGTTCGAGGCAGAGAAATTAATCGAACACTACTATGACGAACCGGATTGTTCGGCTATTAAATCGTTCTTACGAGGTAACCATAAATGTAAGTTAGCATTGGACATGTTACCAAATGAAGTGTACGATAAAGAATGGGACGTGATTATGATAGATGGTCCTAAAGGGTATTTTGATAAAGCAGCAGGAAGAATGTCAGCTATTTATTCTGCTGCTGTTATGGCAAGGAATAGGAGAGGATCTGGGGTAACAAATGTAGTATTGCATGATGTGGATCGTGATGTAGAGAAAGTTTACGCAGAGTTATTTTTGTGTAGGAAAAATTTGGTGAAAGGTGTAGGAAGGCTTTGGCATTTTCAGATTTCACCAGCTTCTGATGTGAACACCACCGATTTTTGCTAGAGTAGTTTAATCATTTTTTGGGTGTGGTGTAATTTATTTTGCCTTACAAATATACCCCTGTTTCTTCAAAGTTTAAATTTTTTTTGCTTATGTTTTATTAGCACCAAACACCTCAAATCTCTAGTTTGACCCAAAAACAAATACTTTTGTTTTTTATCCAAACACTTTATTCTTTAGAGTGTACTTTCTTGTATCAATATCAATATAATTTTAACTCATGATATCAATGGAGAAATTTGTTCAGCATTTAATTTGGTCCTTAATTGTTAGGGTGAGTTTAGGACATTGAAATCAATTAAAATTTTAATTATTGAATCTTTCATTATTTGAACTAAGTAAAAATCCTTAATATTCAGAAATTCATAATCGAGCAAGACTTTTACTTAAAACAATTTTTCCTTATTTTTTACATCACAATTAATTGCTTTGTAATTTGTTTAGGTTAGTTTCTTACGTCTATAGTTACTTATGATTTGTTTTAAATTAGCTTACTCTTGGTTTAAAATGAAGATATTGGGGAGCCCAATTTATTTTTTTTGTGAACAAACGACATTTTATTAATACTAAACAGTTATATTAGTAGTTACATTGATAGTAGCAATGGATACTAGACTATCAGTAGCAGTTATATAGAGATTTTCAAAGGTTGTCAAATTATTACACATAGACATAGATACTAACTGATTAATACCAGTTCCTAATTTATCCTCCTGGATAACACTGTATGCCGCAACTGGAGAGGTCGGATGACTACATAGTAGGTTAAACGTTGGCAACTTGGATCCTAACTGCACCAAGACATGAGCACTTCTGTATTCTTCTCTGAAATTATGCCTAACCACTGGACTCCCCAACTTCTTCAATAGATATCTGCATTCATGAACAAGAGGATAATAATTAGCATCTTCTTGAAGGAGTTGCAAAAGTTCGATTGAATCCGTCTCAATCTCAATGGGGAGGTAAGGGTGTTGCTCAAGGATTTTGAGGCCCTGATGTAAAGCTTGAAGTTCTGCTAGGAGATGGTTAGTGGTACTTATTTTTTTCCAATAACCAATGACCCAAGTCTCCATTAGAGTTGCGAATCAGACCACATATCCCACTAATATTATCATTGCTATTGAAAGAACCATCAGTGTTTAATTTGAAATGATTATGAGGAGGATGGATCCAAAGTACAGCAATGATATGTGGAGTCCAATTTAAAACGGCATACCAAATCTAAAGAATGCATCTATTAATGATCTACTAACCGTATATAAACACTAATTTCATTAATATTAAGCCACGTTAAACATGTTATCTCCTAATGTGAATGTTTATTAGTATAGAACTTCTTGTTGGTTACAATGGTGCAGGAAACGGAAATAAGTAACTGCTAAGTATTACAACACAATGAAATTACAATGAACTGGAACAGTTTTGTTATGCTGAGTCGAGTGATGACACTCTGTCTTTAAGACAAGATTGCCCCGTATATATCCTTTCTACGTTCTGGACAATAGTAAGGAAACTCAAGTGCTACCTTGAAGAATTTTGAGTAATGAAATGATGCTAGAAGATAGTAGGAAGAATCTGATTCGTCTGTATGTTTCTGTGTGTCTCAAGTGCCCACATAATTGTGGTTACTGACCAAGTAATGACAATTATGGAGGTAGTAATTCACCAAAATAAATGATGAATTGAAGCCCAAGCCCGTGGCCGGATGGGCGGGCGGCGGCGCGCGTGTGGGCTTATCCTCGAACCGAAGCACATCTAGGTCCTCCCTCCTTTAAACACATGGGATACCCCTTGGGGTCCCAAACCCCAAGCCAACTTTGAGACTTATAAACTAAAAAAATCTTTCTTCCCCCACCGATGAGGGAGGATTGGTCTTTACCACTTTTTTTCATGCTTCAAACACCTTACTTCGTAGACCAATATCTCTTTCATTTCTCAACGAAATTTGACGATCCTTGGCCCTACGGTTATCTACTTACTTAGTAGACTATGCATGTGTGAAGAACCGAAGTTTTCAACATGCGGAACACTAGTGTTTAAGCCATTAAAGATGGTTGGACGCAACTCCCGCCAAAGGCAAATTTCCAACACTTCTATATGTGAAGGAGAATTTGCGGAAATTTTTAATAGTAAGAGAAAAAAGATGTTATAGGAAGATAAATTTGATCAAAAGACAGAAATTTGAATATATAGATATCATCTATTCTTTAAAGGTTAGATGAGAAAGAGGTGACAAGCTCAAATATAAATTAAGACCCTTTTATGAATGTAGGTAACAGTTCATTAACCACAATTAATAAAAGAATGTGTTTGAAGAGCTGGTATAATTATTAGGCGAGGAAAATAATTAATATTATACTCATATGCATTGTACTAAAATATTTTGTAAATTAGCGATGGACTACATATGTTGGTATTTGATTATAACATTCTTGTGAGACACGACGGAAGAAGCTATGGGTTGATTTATATTGGGGTTAAATGTATGAATTGTTAGGATTTGTCAATATTTTATTTTGAGATTTTATCATATCAATGCTTGCATTATATGTTTGAGGATTTCTGTATGACATTATTTCTTCTCCTATATTGATCTAGCTGAATATGATTAACATTTTTTTCTTAGATTAATGAAGTTACATCCATTTAGTGTGATTCTCTATTTTATATAATTTGTTTTTCTTGTATAAATTTTTTAGTTGACGTAACACACACGGGCAACGCATTATACTAAAATTAGTAATCCAAAACAATGAAAGAAAGCAAACTAAATAAAAGCATAAAGGATGATAGTGCCAAGACCTTAATTATATATTTCTCAAACTAATGAGGTATATGTGAAAATTTACGTTCCTTTTATGTTATGATTTACATTAATTGTAGAATATTTACTCTCCTTTTTACTCTATAAATATTCTAAAATAATTAGTTTATGTATAGTCTTGTTACTACATTAATTATAGAATATTTAGTTTTCTTTTAGTTTAGATTTATAAGAAAAATAATAGATATTTTTTATTTTATTTTCTTTAGTTCTTTATAAATAGAGATGCAGTCCTTTATTTTCAATGCAAGAAATAATGTAATGAAACAATGCAATTAGTTCTTGTTGATTCTCTCTTCGGATTTCTTTTTCCTTCCTTCGATTTCATAACAGTGGTATCAGAGCTTTCATCGATCTTCATGGATCTATGAGTTTTACTGGGAAAAAAATTCAATCACTTTTAACCCGTAAAGGCTCACTTTTAAACCGTCAGGGCTCCAATATTCTTTTAACTCGTGCTCACTTTCAACGCATCGGGCTCCAATATATTTTAACCCGTGCTCACTATGCCGGGCTCCAGTATCTTTTTAACCCGTGTTTACTTTCAATGCACCAGACTCCAATTTTCAATCATATCTACTTTTAACTATGACAAGAATTAATATCTCTTTGAATATCCAACAAATCTCCATTGATGAAAAACCATCATAATTGATCGGTGAAGATATTGTTGAAAATAATTTTACAAGGTATTGAAGAAGAAGAATAAGAATCAATAGTTCAAACTCAAATTGGATACACCAACTTAAGTTTGAGGGAAAATGTTAAAATTTACGTTCCTTCTAGGTTATGGTTTACATCAATTGTAGAATATTTACTCTCTTTTTAGTCTATATTTTAAAATATTTGATTTCCTTCTCAAGTTCAGTTACTACATTAATTTAGAATATTTCGTTTTCTTTTAATTTAGATTTATAAAGAAAATAATATTTTTTTTTATTTTATTTCCTTTAATTCTCTATAAATACATATGCAATCCTTTATTTTCAATGAAACAAACAATGTAGTGAAGCAATACAATTAGTTCTTGTTTATTCTCTCCTCCAATTGTTTTTTCATTCCTTCAATTCCATAACAGTATATAATTGAAAGTCCTACTTCTAAACCTTAGAATCATTATTAGTAATAGATTCCTTCTCCTTTAGAACTTGTTGGCTGGATAGTTCTTCCATTTCAAGATTCATAGGATGGAAATTTGGAGCAATTCCAATGCCATTGCTACAATTAGCAACAATTATATGATCTTCTTGGTCGAATTCTTCATAGTTCGTCGAAGGTGTCAATTTGGAAGTCTTTATACTTCTAATTTCTTGGTTCTTCCCCCACAACACCGTGTACAATCCGCATATTATAATCGCAGCTCCGAGCACACTGATATTCCAAAAAGATTGAAGTGAATTCCATGATTCATTTCATTCCAATACTGAAATATATATACAAGAATACAATGCAAATATTAAGAAAGACCTATCTAATCATCCTAAATGGATTGATACTAATTTACAATCATATCCTAATCTACTTAAATTATGTGATTACAATATATATGATTTGAGATAATTATGGAATGGCCCCATAATTATCCTAACAGTCCCCTACAGTCTTAGCGGGAGGTTCCTGTATGCTGAGATTGTTCCTGCAATCATCAAATAGTACGCGTGGAATACCTTTGGTGAAAATGTCGACAATCTGATAACGGGGCGGTACATGGAGAACACGGACTTATCCCCGTGCAACATTTTCTCGGACAAATAATATATCCATTTCTATGTATTTTGTGTGTTGATGCTGGATAGGATTACCGGATAAGTATATCCCACTCACATTATCACAATACACCATGATTGCATTTTTAATCAGACAATGGAGCTCTAGAAGAAAATTACAGAGCCAATATGATTCAGCAACCACATTGGCTACCCCTCGGTATTCTTATTCAGCGCTCGATCGAGCCATCGTCGGCTGTCGTTTGGAGGACTATGAAATGCGGTTGTATCCAAAAACACGCAATAACCAAAAGTAGAACGTCGTGTGTCCGAGCAGCCACCCCAATCCGCATCTGTATAATATGAGAGACTCAAAACGAAGGACTTATACAGATGCAATCCAAAATGAAGAGTACCCTTAATATACCATAGAATCCTCTTGAGAGCTCCATATGTTCTTCTTTTGGATAATGCATATATAAATACACTTGATGAACCGTATAGGAGATATCAGGTCTCGTGAAGGTAAGATACTGCAACGCCCCTGCTAGATTGCAATAATATGTTGGATCACTGTATGGAGTACCTGTAGAGTTGCTCAATTTGACTTTTGTATCAACCGATGTGTGTGATGGTTTGCACGAGGACATACTAGCTTTGTCAATAATTTCCTCGACGTATTTCTTTTGACTGAGAAATAGGCCACTTGAATATTGGGTTACAATAATTTCCAAAAAATAATTTAAAGGACTCAAATCCTTCATTGTAAATTCTGCTGCAAGGAGGGACATAATAGACCGGCAAAGTAATATAGATGAGGCCATGAGAATGATGTCATCTACATATAAGAGTATTTATGCCATGTCATCAACCTTCTTATAAATGAATAAGGACTGATCGGACTTGCTGTATGAGAAATCTAGTGTAGATACAAACCCTGCAAACATGTTATACCATGCCCGGGGAGCCTGTTTCAAACCATATAAAGATTTTTTCAATAGGCAAACATAATCCGGATGTGTGGAGTCTTGGAAACCCAAAGGCTGGTGCATATACACTATTTCTTGTAAATGGCCATGTAAGAATGTATTTTTAACATCCAACTGATGAATGGACCAGGATTTTGACAGTGTCATGCTAAGAACAATCCTGATAGTTTTTGTCTTAACCACCGGACTGAATGTTTCACCAAAATCCACTCCAACATATTGAGACATGTCATCACTAATAAAACGAGCTTTGTATCTCGTAAATGAACCATCAGAATTTTTTTTATGACAGAAAATCCACATAGACCTGATAATGTTCATATTATATAGACGGGGCACTAATTCACACGTCTTATTTTTAATAAGAGCATTGATTTCGTCTAACATGGCATCTTTCCAATTCGGATCTGATAGGGCTACTTTGGGATTTTTGGGAAGAGGTGATGGTTGGACCGAAGTTGTTAAGTTAAAATGATGTTTGGGTTAGAAAATCTCATGCATGTCACGTGTTTCAATGGTCTGACGTTGGGCGAAAGTCGATTGATAGGGATTAGGGCTACCGGGTATGGTATTGGGACGAGAAGAGGCAGTATTTTGGGCCAAGGCAGAATGTTGGTTAAACTGATTTTCTACTGGGTTATTGGGCTGAGTGGGAGTATGAATATGGGCCTGAAATGTTTGGCCTAGATGCTGGGTTTGGTTCACGGGTGAGGGAGCAGTGGGCTCCCTCATTTGGGCCTAGCAGCCACTAGAAGTGGACTAGGCCGAGACCGTCGGTAAAGAGGTAGTGACCTCTGAACCGCAGACTGGTCCAGGCCCATTCTGTGGCTGGGCCGATACAATGTAGGGATTATGTTGGGCCGGTCCCATCTAATTTGGGTATTGAGATGGTGATGTAAAATTGGATGTATTCCATTGTCCAAAAAATCATATGAAGGTGGGAATGCCACGTGAGAATTAAAAATTGAGAATGTAGACTCATAAAAAACTACGTGATGGAGATAATGATTTTCCCGTTCGTCATATCATAACATTTATATCCCCTATGATTTTGTGGGTATATCAAAAACACACAAGAAGTTGAACAAGCCTGAAATTTGTTGGTGGTTGTGGACGGAAACAATGAATAATACAAACACCCAAAAACCTTCAAATGTGTAAAAGATGGGAGACGATGGTACAACATTTGTGTAGGTGACACATTGGAAAGTAGTTTGCTAGGAAGAATATTTAAAAGATATGTGCCATTTTGAAGTGCATGATGCCAAAACATTGGTGGTGTGGATGAATGCACAAGAAGTGTGCGAATCATATTGTTAATCGTTCAAATTTTTCTTTCGGCTTTCCCATTTTTGGGTGATGTATATGGACATGAAAGATGTAAATACATCCAATTTTGGTGACAAAAATCATTAAATTGAGCATTTATGAATTTCATCTCATTATCACATTGAAAACATTTAATGGATTAGTCAAATTGAGTTTTGATAAAAATACTAAAGTATTTAAATATGGCGAAGGCTTGTGATTTGTACCCTAAGGGAAATGAGCACAGAAAATTTGAATAATCATCATAAATAAGCATATAATATTTATGACTTACAGAACTCAAAATTGGTGATGTCTACAGATCACAACGCATAAGATCAAATGGCATAAGTGTGTGTAAAGTAGATGATGAAAAAAAAAGTTTAACATGCTTCCTAAACACACAAGTTTGGCAAACAGAAGAGTCCAACAGTTTATTACAAGCAACAAAATTATTCTTTCTAAGAGTATTGATCACCGGTGCTCCCAGGTGTCCCAATCGATTGTGACATACATAGGGGAAATAGCTGTAAAGGTAGATGGTTTGGTCGTGGTTGTTGGAAATGGTAGTAATGGACCCATGCTATTACATCTCATTAGTGGCATTCCCGTCTGAAAATCTTTCACAGAAAACCCAAACGGATCAAAATTCACAGAAACATTGTTGTCAGTTGTAAACACCGTACATATATCAAGTTTTTAATCAGTTTTGATGCATGTAAGACATTTTTCAAATATAACGGTGGGTGAGGGGGTAGTTTTACTTGACCAATACCATAAATTAGAATTTTCTGCCTACTGCCGACAACAATATTTTTATTACTACTCATATTAAAATAAGACGAGAGATTACCTTGAGATGTCGTCATGTGTGACCTAGCCAATGTGTCCATGTACCACGAATCATCGGGAACATTTAGATTAATATTGTTCATGGCATGTTCGATATAGGTTAGATCATAACTTGCGAAATATGGTACATGGGCTGCAAACGCCTATTGTGGACGAGAACCTAGAAGTCAAGGTTGTCGGGTTGAAGATGATGGTCTGGCCCACGATGAGGTAGGGTATGGGCACGGATGGGCAGCCCATTGTGGGGCCAAGCCCACAGCTGGAACTGCCCCCACTAGCCCTCGCCAGACTGGGCTGGCTGCCACTAGTTGGTCCGACACTACCCTTGTTGCTGCTGGTTGCCGCTGTCGCTGGCGGGTTGGCTGCCGCCCCTTCTACGTCCCTTTCCTCCATTATTTTTTCCTTTGTTGTTGTTTTTGCGATTTGATCCCCTTTTTTATTATTGTTATTGCGATTTTCGGTTCCTCTCGTACTGGAATTTGGTGTCGCAAAATCTGTTGATGTGGAGACAAGGGTTGTTCCGGCGGTGGCTGCTCTGGAGGCTGTCTGCTTTGCCTTGCTGGTTTCTTCAAGAATCAATCTCAAACGAGCCTCATAAAATGAAGGCAACGGATTACTCTGTTGAATGAATGTAGCAACCGCATCATAATGTTCATTCAATCCTGCAATTAACTGAAGAACCAACCTTTGATTTGTGACCGGCGCACCAATGTTAGTTAGTTGGTCGGCAAGCATTTTTAATTTTTGACAATAAGTGAAAACGTTTGAAAAGTCATCCAATTTGACGTTGGTGAGTTGGTGTTCAAGATATACTGCCCTAGAAAGTTTATTATCTTGAAAAATATTTTGCAAATATTCCCACGCCTGTTGAGCCGTAGAATTTGGTTTCAATATGGTATGTAGAAGGTCGTTAGAAATTGTGCCATAAATCCATTGAAGGACTATAGCATCTAAACAAGACCATATTTTTTATGAACTGTTGTGGTGTCCGAAGAAGATTCGGAAGGAATGATATGGTCTATAACTTCGTATGCACGACAATGAATTTTGAATAACTCCGCCCAAGAGGAATATTGCCCATTTTCCATCTCAAGTGTGATAGAGATAAAGTTCTTGACGTTGTTTACAACAAGAGCTGGATGGAATTTTTTATTGTCGGCTATTATTTTCCATGAAAAATAAAACAAGAATAAGAGAAGAAGAAAAAGTATTTTGTGATTGGTGGAGAAACCCTAATGGAGTCGACTAAGGTTGGGTATCGAAGAGAAAAAGAAAACCAAAAAATGAGGTTTTTGGTTATTTAGGGTAGCCGACGGGTGGGGTGTTGTTATTTAGGGTTTGGGTTTATGTTTAGGGTTTGTAGAAAACCCTAAGTGTTTGGCCAAAAAAGAGTTTTTCAGTTTTAGGAGGGATGCCGACGGAAGGGGGTGAGGTTAAGGGAAAAACTATTTTGGCTCTGATACCATGAAGGAAGTGAATTCCATGGTTTATTTCATTTCAATATTGAAATATATATACAAGTATACAATGTTAATATTAAGGAAGACCTATCTAATCATCCTAAATGAATTAATACTAATTTACAATCATATCCTAATCTACCTAAATTATTTGATTACAATATATATGATTTGAGATAATAATGGGATGACCCCATAATTATCCTAACAAAAATAACTAAAGTTACATTCACACTACAAGAAGAAAGACATTTGCCAACAATATTTTTATTGTCATATGTTGGATGTTGTTGGCAAACGTACTTTTTGCAACAACAAAAAATGTTGCATGTTGTTGTAATAACCTCCGATGCGGAAAGTTTTCACAACAAGTTATTTTTTTGTTGTTATTTACGTTTTTTAGCAACAATATATTTATTGCTAAATTTTTGTTTTTAATTCTATACTTTCTTGTAGTGAGCAAAGAAAACTTATCTTAAAGGCAATTGCAAATAAATCTGATTACGTCACAATTGTTAGGCTAAATAAGACAACGAGTTTACTTAATTTCATTTTTTTAATCATAAATAATCCATAACAAGAATTTAATATGATTCTTATGAACTTGTTGTTGATAAATATGTGAATCTAGATATTCATTTTGGTCAATTGAACATATTTTTGAACCTCCAATTTAAGAATAAAAAAGATTTAATGTTTACTGGTATAGTGGAAAAGCAAAGCGAATTTTAGGTCGGGGCGGATCTAGGCTACCTTATGTGGGTTTTCGGAAATCAAGTAACTTTTGCACCGTCTCTATATTTATATTGAAAAATTTATTAAATATATAAGAAATATATGTTGGGAAGTAGTACAAAGTAGTCTCTTGGTCCAATGGCAAAAATGAAACTTATTCTCATAAACTTCAAATCCTAGATCGCCTCTGATTTTAGGTTGCTCTTTTTTCCCCAGAAACTATTGGAATTCCTAAGATAAATTCCCATATTTTTACATCCTCCTAAATTATCAGGATACAGATATATTAGACTTTAATAAGAAACAAATGAAACAAAGGGTGTCACATAGGTCATGGGACAGTGGTAATATTTATTGTAATATCTAAAACTAGACTAACAAGTAACAACTAACAATATAAGCAACTACTCAAGGAGCTAGCTATAACCTACATTAGAAGAGCAAGTGATTTCTTCCTACATATGCAAAGTACCCTAAGATAGATAGATTTAATGTGTTCCTTTTTTTGTGTCATTAATTTGTTTAGAAGTCCTACATTTAGACATATCTGTAGGTAATTCAAGTCCGAATATTCAAATATGTCATGTTTGGCTCGTTCTTATTTAACGTCAGCTAAGAGTTTGGTATAACAGAATGACTTATATAATGTTCTAGCTGTTGTGCTAAACTTACATTACAACTGCAGAGGTTTTGCATATGGAAAAACTAGTCATCCTGAGTTTAATTATATAAACTAACCGTATAAAGAAATTTTATACTATAAGGTCACCCAAAAAGATATATACCTTTTTTTTTTGTTAAAATATGTTATGTTAGTATTACCTAACAGAACTGTTAATGTCTTCTTTAAACAACCGTTAATTAACTAGTATAACAAGAGAGATGAATCTGTAAACCTAAACTTCCAGCAACATCGTTGAGCTGTGATAATTCATATCTAGTTTATTTAATAAGTATGAGATTTGCTAATGCTGGAGTACTTAAACATAAAACTCTTATGCTAAATACATAAAATAAGAAGAAATTAAGATACAATAAGTATATAGTAGAAAAGAATACCTTCCCAAGTGTAATTTCTCGTTGAGAAATAAAGAACCGGCAATGGCAACACATACAAGCATTAGAGGGGTGAAAATAGACACGAACAATGGACCTTTCATTCTTACACAAAACATCAAGAAGATGATTGTTATTCCAGAAGCCACTACCCCCTACAAAGAAAAACAAAGTAACATATAATCTATACCGTATTAAAAATCAAATTAAAAAAAAAATTAGCAATGGACAAATTTCGCAGCTAAACAACAAATTCATCGTTAATCCTATTTTATAGCCTGATTGACCAAGCTTCGAAAATCAGCTTATTTTGAAAAGTGATTTTCAAAAAAGTAATTTTAGTGAGAAACATTTTATGTTTGGTCAATTAATCTAAAATCAGTTAGCATTTATTTTCTCCCAAAAGCTTGGTCAAACACTTTATTTTTTAAAAAAAATAAGCACTTTTGACCTCCCAAAAACATGGTCAAACAGGCTATTAGTATGAATTAGCGATCGGTTTTCAAAAAGTTCGGTTGACTACGAACAACTTAGCAATGAGTTTTTTTTTTTTGTAGCGAATATAACATACCGCATAAGCTACTACAAACAGTCTAATGTTCCATCCTAATTTCCATTGGTTCCAATCTCTTTCAGTAGAAAGGGCAAAACCTCCAGCTTGAAGTGCTCCCATAATGGATATTAAGGCAGTGCTAGAAAAGTGACAAGGGTACAACTCACTCATCTTGGCCTAAACATTGTACATTAGCAAAGAAAGAAATTAGTAGTTAACACAATGTTTAATCAATTTTTACTTCTTTTTTTTCCATTTCCATTCATTAATTTCTGAAAGAAATAATCCCCTTGATTATTTTCATTGATTTAATAGATATATATACAAGTTACAAAATAGGAGAATCCTATTCCTAATCTATTCCTAAAACCTTATTCTACCATAACTCTAACTATACAATTATGGTAGGTGTATAACTCTAATTATGGTAATCATTATACTACAATATTACATAAATATATACTCCTAATATACAATCGCTTTTCGTGATCATTGCTGCTTCGTGATGGGCTTTCTCGCTCGAGTGCAATGGCCTTCCAAATGACCCATTACCCAGTGGCCCACTCCGAGGCCCTTCTTTTGCTGTTTGCCTAGTGATATATATGTGATATACACTGATGTATAGCAGATGTATATCACATGTATATATGCTGAGCGTTGTTTAACACACCGCATATAGCGAAGGCTCGAACAATTGAGACTGTCCCTAAAATCTTCAAAGAGAACGTGGTAGACCCTTTGTAAAAATATACGCAATTTGATAACGAGACTGACATGGCATACGCCGAACTTGACCCATTTACGCAACCTTTTCACGGACAAAATGAATGTCCATTTCGATATGCTTGGTGCGCTGGTGTTGAACCGGGTTACCTGGAAAGGTAGATGGCACTAATGTTATCGCCAATATACCAAGGTTGCCTTCTGAATGGGACAATGAAGCTCAAAAGCAAATTCGTAGCCAACATGATTCTCGAGACCACATTCGCTACCCTCGATATTCTGCCTCTCGCACTTGGCGTGATAGAGCCCGACGCTTTGCCGACCATGAGACCAGAAGTTGTTGCCGAGGAACATACAATATCCGAAGTCGACCGTCACGGTGTCGGGACAACCACCCCAATCGACATCCGTGAAAGAGACAAGTGTGGATGTAGAAGGAAGGATACAAGTGCAACCTAGTCTAGTGTCCCTGAATATGCCGAATGATGCGTTTGATTGCATTCATGTGCTCACTGGGATCATGCAATGAATAAACACACCTGCTGAACCGCATATGTAATATCCGGTCTGGTAAAGGTAAGATCTGGAGCCCTCGAAGATCAGCGATAATGGTGGGTCCTCGTATGGGCACCGCTGTCGCGCTTTAGCTTTGGGTTTGCATCAGCCGGGCGTGGAAGTGGACTTACAGGATGACATCCCGCCTCTCGATGATCTCAGCCGCATACTTCCGTTGAGACAGAAACAAGCCACCTGACCGACGTTTGGCGAATCCCCAAAATAACTCAACGCCCTAAGTCCTTCATAGCAAATTCGAGCATGGCCAGCGATGTAGATCGACGAAACATCGGAGGAGGCAAATCAAAATGATATCATCCACATATAAAGAATATAGGCCAATGACTAACCACGGTGTAGATGAACAAAGAATTGTCGACTGCTGTGTGTGAACCCAATAGTCGAAACAAAATCGACAAATCGTGTATACTGCACGTGGAGCTGCTAAGCCCATATAATGACTTCTTTAACAAGCAGGACATGATGAGGCGGTTGGGATCCTGAAAACCCAGCGGTGACGATATAGATCAAGTTTCTTGAGATCACCATGTAAAAGGCATTCTTGACATCCAACTGATGGATTGGCCAAGTCTTTGAAAGAGCCAAGCTAAGCGCAGTCTGCAGAATGGTAGCGGTTTGACCAGGACTAAACGTCTCACCACAATCAATTCCAACCTGCTTGAAGTCTTACCATCACCAACAAGTCGTGCCTTATGTCGAGCAACGACCCATCTGAATTTTCCTTATGAGCAAAAATCCACATAGACCGATAATATTAGTACCATATGGACGGGCACCAACTCCCACGTCTTATTATCAATAAGAGCATTATATTCATCAGTCATAGCAATTTTCCAATTAGGGTCATTTAATGCGGACCACAGTTTTCGGGCAAGGGGATCTAGAGACATCAGAATGTAAATTAAAATGTCTTTAGGTGTAAAAATACCCACGACTACGAGTGACCGGTCTATGACTCGAGGAAGAAGTGATGGAATTTTGGGAATTTTGGGCTCGGGGCGGGTGGCGGGCGTGGAAGCTCTTGGCCCAAAATGGTAAGCGTGGACTCGGATTAGGCGGTTCGAGGTGGGCTACCGAGGCCTCAGTTCTGGAACCATTCCAAAGTGAGGGTGGAACAGTAGTGTGGGACGGCCAGGCGCAGTGGGCCTGGAGATTTACACAGGAGTTGTTGAAAAATTCGAATAATATACTGAGGATATTTGGTCATCCAAAAATTATCTGACTTAGGCTCGGGAGTATGAACTGTAAAAGAGAATTGGGTTTCATCAAAAATGACATGACGATTTATAATGATTTTCTTGGAGGATAAATCAAAACACTTATAACCAGATGATTTGACGGATAACCCAAAAATACACACCTGAGTAGACCGAGCCTGAAGTTTGTTAATTGTGGTGGATGGGAATAACGAATAACATAAGCACCCAAAAATCCGAAGAAGATGAGAATAAGACGGGTTCTTATTATATAAGATTTTGAGAGGAAGAATATGTCAGACCTTTAGGCGGAATTATGTTAAGAAGGTAAGTGGCCATTTTAGAGCATGATGCCAAAGAATCACGAGGTATGGAGGCATGGATTAGAGAGTTCGGACAATGTTATTTATGGAGCTAATTTTGCGTCTACTTTTCCATTCTGTGAAGATGTATGAGGACATGAAAAGCGAAAATTTATCCTGAGTAGCACAAAATTCTCGAAACTCCTATTGTCATACTCATTCCCATTATCACATTGAATATTTTTTATTTCTCTTTCGAATTGAGTACGAGCAGATGCTCTAAATTTTATGAAGACGGAAAACACTTGTGATTTATTCGCAATTGGAAATGTCCACAAAAATCTAGAATAATCATCTAAGAAGAGAACATAATATCGATGACCCATTGAACTAAGAGCAGGAGATGTCCATAAGTCGCTATGAATAATGTCAAATGGCATAGAAGTATGAGAATGGAGTCTACAAATGGCAATTTAACAATTTTTCCTAATGAACAAGACTGACAAATTGGAGTCTGACTCGCACTCTTTACAAGAAATAAAGCTATTTTTATCTAAAACTGATAAAATAGAAGATCCTGGATGACCCAAACGAGCATGCTACCATGGAAGGAGAGATGGGCCCAAAGGCGATGGCAAGGCTGGACTCGATGGATCGAAATTGGGCATGATAGGAATCTGAGATCTCCCTACTATCACACCT
Organism: Anisodus acutangulus; assembly: GCA_029783415.1. Taxonomy (NCBI): domain Eukaryota; kingdom Viridiplantae; phylum Streptophyta; class Magnoliopsida; order Solanales; family Solanaceae; genus Anisodus; species Anisodus acutangulus. Next base: position 52,915,286 of record CM056491.1, read on the forward strand.
GTTGAGATGACTCCCGATCTTGAAATCCTTCACAGAGCAAGAAAGGATCAAATTCAGTAAAGCAGGTTGTCAGAACTTTCGGACGGACACTAAATTTTTAATCAATTTAGGAACATGTAAAGTATTTTTCAAGAGGAGTGGTGGATTGGGAGAGACAAGGTTTTACGACCATACCCCAGAATTGGAATAACGCCATTACCAACAATTATTCCCAGGTGCTCAAATTGTAATAAGATGAGAGAGTACACGAATCGGAAGTCATGTGAGTAGTGGCCTGTCCATGTACCAATTGGGGGTTGAGTCAATCCCAACGTGTGCATTGCGGCCTCGATATCGGTCCCAGTGGGGCTCTGCATGGGTGCAGGTCGGGGTCCAAGAACTCCTTGCATTTGGGCACGTCCGTAACGCTACGCTGCCATCTTTGGGCCGCCGCTGGGCGCCACCGCCGGGTATTGGGCTGCTTTGGGTGGCCGACCCACCGGCCGGCCGGCATCAAGGGTGCCCGCGGTGGCCCGCTCTTCGGAGCCCACGGTGGTGGTGGCCCACTATACCGAATGGGACCCACCGCTTGCTTGTTGCTCACCGAACCCGCCACCAGAACCACCTCGTTTTCCCCCGCGGTTTTTGTTATTTTTGCGATTATTCTTGCCGCCACCATTATTATGGTTTTGGCCCGAATTATTAACAAAACCAGGACTAGGAGATGATGCCACCATGACTCGGGCTTGCTCGGTAGCGCCTTTTAGCCAAACCGCTTTCTTCCAACGTCGATGGAGCGGGCTTGATGAAAGTCGGAAGAGGGTTGCTTTGGCGAAGGAGTTCCAACACCATTATAGGCCTCCAAAGCCCGGAACCAAGGGTAGAACTAGACGATTATTTGTCAGATGCGCCAAACATTAATGAAGTTGATCCGCCAATTCCTTTAGTTTCTTGCAATATGCAGAAGCGTTGAATCGTCCATTGAACGAGAGAATTCACCTTTCGAGTGTGACGATACGAGAATGTTGGTTGTCTTGGAATATGTCACGCATCTATTCCATGCGACCATAGCCGTCATCGTGCTCCATAATCGTTTGTAGAAGGTCCATCAAATAGTGGCATATATCCACCGAAGAATCGGTATCAAGTGTAATCCACACCTCGGGGATCCTCCATGGAGAAGGGTCTAGCGGGAGGAATTATGTGATGAAGAACTTGATAAGAGATAGCGTGAATTTTAAACAACTCATGCGTTGCCATATTGAACGTTTTCCATCTCAAGGACAATAGGGACACTGAGCTTGATATTGGAAACCGTGAGGCGTGGTGAAAATTGTTTTTAGACATATTTGAAAGAACAAAGAAGGAGGTTAAATTTAAGAGAGTTTTTGAGAAGCGGAAGACGAGATATTTGGAGAGAAAAACCGAGGGAGGGGTTCTCGGCCAAGGATACAAAAGTTTGAGAAAGAAAACTTTGTTTAGACCTAGTCTCTTGATACCATGAAAGAAATAATCCCCTTGATTATTTTCATTGATTTAATAGATATATATACAAGTTACAAAATAGGAGAATCCTATTCCTAATCTATTCCTAAAACCTTATTCTACCATAACTCTAACTATACAATTATGGTAGGTGTATAACTCTAATTATGGTAATCATTATACTACAATATTACATAAATATATACTCCTAATATACACTTTGCTTTCCGTGATCATTGCACTGCTTCCCGTGATGGGCTCTGCTCAGTGCAATGGCCTTCAATGACCGTTGCCCAGTCCACCGCCGAGGCCCTTCTTCTGCTTGCCTGTTTTGCCTAGTGATATATATGTGATATACACTGATGTATATTCAGTGTATATCACATGTATATTGCGTTGTTTAACAATTTCCCTTTAATGTAAACTGTAATACATAAGGGTAACTCGATGCACAAAGCATACCATTTTAGCATGATTCTGGGAAGGGCCTCACCCTATGTAATACATACTATATACTAATTTTCCGAACCTTCTGACACTACCTGTGTAGTATATTTATTACTAATTGACAAAATGGTGTATTCTTGGAATGTTTAATTAGAACAGAGTAATTCAAGAAATGATGTACTAATATTTTTAAATGAAAAATCGTGATTACGGTACTATGTTTAAAGGGATTTTATACACTAACTAGGTAAATCTTTTCTCCGCTTATATGTTTTAACATTTTGTGTACAAATAGTGTGAAAAAATAATATTAAAAACTAAGAAAACTATAGTAAACACCCCTTTAATTAAACTAGCTACTTGAGAAAACTGTTAAAATCCTTATATATATGTAATTCCACATGTTTTATAAGTTTTAATTTCAAAATATTTCAATCAAGAAAACTTTTTGAAAATGCCATATTATTTTGCCAAAAGTAAAGCAACCTCCTCCCCTCCCCCAAAATAATAACATTTTAGAGTGTAATGACAAGCAATTAAAGACAAGTTTAGTTGCATATTACCTGAAAAATGAGGGAAAATGCTGTGGAAAAGCAACTACAAATAGCCAAAATAGGACCCAAAATGTGAGCATATGGTTTCTGGTGTTGCTGAGAGGCTGCCACGTGTCCTCTAAAGTCGACTTTGATTGACCAAGTCTTAATTTCCAAGCCTTTATAGAAAGTGAGAAGCATAGCCCCACCTATTCCAATTAATGTTCCCAACACTTTTGCTTGCCCTGCCCTTGTCTTCAAACCCAACTTCTCCAACCTAATCAAATAAGTCCAAATAGATAAAACCACGTATTGGAGATCTAAAATTTAAATTTTATGAATTCTAACCTTTAAGGTTTCACTGCTGAAAAATGGTAAGTTTCTACCGCTGAATCATACAATCTTGAAATTTATATATTATAATCTAATATCAATGTAAAAAATGGTGAGTTCAACTGAATCCATTAATGGTTCGTAGAATTCATTAATTTGGCACTCTACACGTATATGTATGTCTACCTTTACATGAGAGTTGATTGAGTTTATAACCGCACAGTCATATTAATCTTCAGGTTTCAAATCAAATTTAATTTTAGAATGCATTCTTTACCTCATGCATACTTTTTTCTAGGAAAAAAACAAGGTATACCAAAAAACAGTAAGTGTCTTTTAAAAAAAATGCTAAGATTTTGTCCTAGATATTGGTATAATAGTCTCCCAAAATTATCAGAACGAAATAGTTGTAACTCTGAAAATTTGATGAATAGATCCACTTATACATTGTATTATCTAAGTTTAGGGTTCAAAAATTAGTCGTTTGACAATATTTGGAACAAGTTTCCTGAGAAAAAATGTGGAATGTGTTTGAAAAGGTTGTAGTTTTTTTAAAAATACGTAATAGTAAGTGATGTACGAGTGAAAGAAGAGTTTTTAGAAAAACACACCAAATCAATATTTGGAGATTTTTTATTTATATTTTGTGAAAACTTCTTCAAGCAACTTTAAAAAAATATAAACCTCATTTTTTTTTTGCAATTCTTATTCATCGGGCAATCTCCTCCAAACAAATATGGGGAAAGTTAAGGTCAAATATAGTGAAATTTGAAAAATACCCAAAGAATATGGCTACAACGAAAGTGATGCCAGGAATGAGATTAATCATAGCTGTAGCAAAAGTTGCTGAAGTTAGGACTAAACTTGTTGCAAACAAATTTTGTGCCATTGAACCCCTGCATATATATTCAAAGAAAACGAATAAATGAACCAAATCAGAAATGAATGCATATATACATTGTAGTAGTTAGTTAATGGCAGACATCTACTTAATTGAAAGCACTAGTACCAAAACGACATTACAAGAATCTAGTAAATTGCAGCTACATTGAATTCGAAAAAAGTAATTTAGAGTTGTAATAATGACATACTTTGATAAAAACTTCCATGCTTTAAAAATTTAAATTCATTTGAAAAATTAACTTTTAATTTTGATGTTTCTATTATCAATCTAGTAACAAAAATTAAAATAAAACAAATAATTCATTAATCATTTTTTTGTCCGATCAAATAGTGTCCCCTAAAATAAAACATGAGTAGTACATGATTCCTTACAATACTAATACCAAGATGCGATTTTTCAGTGAGATTTTTTGACAGATTTAATAGTGTCTCAATACAGTTACAGAGCACCGGATGAAAAATCAAAAAAATAATAACAAGAGTTTTTAAGCCTTTTCTTTTTCTTTAGAGAAAGAACTAAACAACAATGGTTTTGGATAGTGGAAAAGGAGTCAAGAAAAGCCAATAAAAAGATTTTTCTTTAAAAATTGTCTGAAAGTTCAATTTGTGAGTTGTTTTTACACTGTTATATTCACATTGCACTTAGTTGAATGAATGAATGGATTAGTAGTGGAACTTACCCGAAAAGTGCACAAAGAAAGGCAAGCAACATTACCATCCAGGTCATTTTTGGCCTAGTCTTCCTACATATAGGAAAGAATAAAACTAAGAACAATTATGCTTAATTTGGACTTAAGCAAAAAAAAATTATTTTCATAAAAATATTTTAACACATTTTGACCAAGTAAATATGAAAAATATTTTCCTCCATATAAAAATATCTTATTTTTAAAATTAAGGTTTTATTCCTATGTCTTGACATAAAAATCTCATATGATAATCACCCATATAACTAAAAGAAAACTGGTAAGGAACCATATACCATGGAACCCTCGACTTATTCGGTGGACAAACATATTCGAATGTTATGTGAATCTTTATCAGATTTCTATTTTGCATCTAACACACTATTTTGTGCGTTCTAGTAAGAACTAAATATAGACGAAAATCTTTCTACACGCAAAAAAAAAACACTTGAAATTTAATTATTTTTCTATAATAAAGGACAAGGGAGTACCCCCACATTTGCTTTGATTCACAAGTCAAATTAATATAAAAATGTATCAGTGTTTATTTCTTAAAAAATGACCACTCACAGAGAAGACATTCTAAAGAACCTTTTAAATTTAATTTTGTGACATAATATAAAGAAAATATTACCTGCATACTAACCAAGTACTCCCTCTGTCTCAAATGTGATGAAATTGAAAGTATGAGAATCAAAATACTTAATTTTAATTATGAATTGGGATGTAGATTTTTCATTTATATAATTAAAAATGAAATAATACTACTTACAAATTTAGTTATTGATTCAAAATATTTAAAAGATAGTTTGAGAAAATTTTAGTAAAAAAGAAAAATCATTTAACTTCCCAAACAATAACAACTTCACATAAAATAAGGAGGAAAAGTTAAAAATATAGACTTGCCTGTCAAAGTAGAGGGCTAAAGGAACAACAGTAGCGGTAGCAAAGAGGAACCTGTAAGCAATCAAAATCCTCAAACTCATTCCATTAGTTGAAGCCAATTTATACAACAAACTCATTCCTGCATATGCTATTTGAATAGACATCATCATTATAACTGGCTTTAACCCATGCACCTTGTCATATATTTTCCCCATTATAAATAACAAAGCTAGAACAATAATATATATGACTTTCTCTTTCTCAGCTAAGTACTATTTAGGAATATATAGGACTTGTAGTTGAAGACTATATATATATATATATATATATAGATACAAAAGAAGACAGGAAGGCTAGCTGTAATTTGGCTTGGAAAACATAAATAGGGAAGAGAGGAGAGTTAATTATATTGTTGGAAGGAAGAGGAAGAAGAAATGCCAATTTACAAAAATCCACGTGTGGTGAAGTTGCTAGAGACGTCTTCAGATTTTTGCATGGCAGTAACAATATTAGAGCTTTCAAAGCATTAATTTTTAATAACGTCACCGCCTACGCGTTACTCCACTATCTAACTAGTACAGTATTACATTTCTCAACAATTTGAATTTTATGGAACTAAAAAACTTTTTCTACATTATAATCTCAACCTTCCCACTTCGGCCGAAGACCAAAATTAAAATCTCTGTTACAAACTCTCCAAAAATATCGAATGTATTTATGTCGGATCTTTAGAAATTGATAGAGTGGTCACTTGAATAAATATGACTTTCTGTATCGACCAGCTAGATCATTTTGAGTTTTAGATTTCTTTTCTCCAAAAAACCCTTTCCATAGCTTTAAAATGGTATTCGTGAATTACGGGGATGGGTGGCACGATTTAGGGGGCAATTAGATGAGTATCAGAGAGAAATTGGCAAAATTAGAAATTCTTAAGTTAAAAAAATGGAAAGTTTGACCAAAGTCAACACCGGAGATTAGAGAGGTCGAAATAAAGTTTCGTCGATAACATGAGATCCGAAATGTGATTTATGACCCAGTTCGATGGTTGGGACAGATATCGAGGGGCTCAAAAAGTGATTTGGACCTGTAGTTGAGAAACTAGTTAAGTTAAAGGGTTCAAGTTGACCACGGTCAACGCCGGGTCAAGAAGACCTCGGGTTGGTGTTTTGAAAGTTCCAACAAATTTGTATGATGATTTTAGACTTGTCCGCAGTTTTGGTTAGATTCTGATGAGTTTTCGATGGATTTGGATTGTGGCGCGCTCGTATTTGATGTTTTGACGTCATTTCTTTGGGCATAAAGGGTACAATATTGAGAAAATGAGCTATAAATTATATTTTGAGTGAACCATTAGATCCGTAAATTACGGAACCATAGCAAAAAAATTAAAAATCGTCGAATTTTGAGGTCGTATGAGGAAGCTATGCACATACCAGTGTCGGGGAGCATTGTTGGTATTGGTGTTGGTGCGGGTGCAGAAAAGGGTCTGCAGAAGCGGAAAGGCCACATGGCATTCTGCATGTGGGACGTTTTCGCCGCAGAAGCAAAAATCATTGAGTTAAAAATTCAAATTTTGTTCATTTGATATTTTCATCATATTTTGAGTTTTAGAGCTCCGATTTGGGTGATTGTTGTGGCATTTTTCATCTTGAAGAGACCTTAATATTCTAATTATTTTTATGATTTCCCGTGATTACTTCTGTTTTTATAGCATTTATTTTATAATTTAGTTGGGGGGTAATTGGAGTTTTTGAGCTCTGAGCATAAGAGAATGAAACACCTTGATTTGGGATCGATTCATGGATGAAATTGCATGATTTCTAGATCTAGACTATATTAGTTATGGTTAAATTTATTCTGCAATAAAATTTCATTTTTTCCTTTGAGGGCTCGGAGTTATCTTTTGTGGTTCGTTTTTAGATTTTGAATTAAGAGTAAAGCAATATGGGTATCATTGATCAAGATTGAGATCGTTTAGAGGCGTTGAGAAAGAGCAAGTCTGTTCGTAAGCTTGTGGACTTCAAAGCAGGAAACTTGAGACCTTGCTTGACACTATTTGAAGCGCGTGATTGATAAATTAACTAATCAAGAGAAATTAATGGGAAATAAGGGGGTCCCTTACTTGTGAGGTGATGAACACTTGTATGGATATCGGTGTCATAATTTGAGAATTGGTATTATCTTCGAGTCGTTTATGTATGTGGTCAGAATGTCAAAGCATATGAGCATTAGCTGGTAGTTGATAATGATTTAATTGATTGTTATTTGAGATACGATTCCCTTACTTGACTACTTATGTGATATGCCGATCTCTTATTTGTTGATTCTTTGTTCTCATCAATGCTCGTCTAAGGAAAAAGGGAAATTAAGTTGAGCCTTTACTTTATAGACTTCTTGCTTATCTTGTGTGCATGTCATATTCATTATTTCATATGGTATCTCATGCATATTACACTTGAGGATACATATGTGAATCCGATGGGAAATGATTTCGGGTGGAGTGATGCGGATCGTAGCCAACTATGGGCTAAAGATTGAGATAGAGAGCAGAATTGGATAAGTATTGAGATCGAGAGCTGAATTGGCCAAGTGTTGAGATTGAGAGCTTAAAGGGCTGAGAAACTGATAAGAAATCATTCTGGGTGATATATGGATCACGTATTGTGTAACCAGTGATGGAAGGCCTTTGCATTGCATCTCATTTCAATACCATATCATATCATTTTATTGGTTCTTTACTATTTGACTTACTTAAAGGATTAGTTGTCATGTACTCATCTCACGTGATTGATTACTTGAATACTTGTTGAATTAGGTCAAATTCTCATCTTTTATTTGTCAGATTGAAAGTATGCCTTTATGAACTAATTATGGTTAATTGTAGAAGTAAGCGTTCAGAATCTCAACCCTCGCCACTGTTTTAGTTTAGGATCGATCGATGATGCTACTAAGCACACGTTGATTTCATGTACTCACTCTATACTTGTTGCACCTTTTGTGTGCAGAGTCTATCCCTAGTATCAGTTGAGCATGAGGATTCAGCGACCATTGAGGGGACTGTTAAGAGGATTCAGGGTGAGCTGCTGGCTGATCCGAAGAACCGAATTTCCTTTACTTGATTTCTGTCTTTTTCATTCTTAGATAGTGTATTCGAGACGATTATAAATACTTGTACTTCTTACTCTAGTAGTCTTTGTACCCGTGACACCATGTTTTGGATTGTAATACTTATACTACTTATTTATGATTATGAGACTTAGTTATGGCTTTGAATAGGTTTTACTTTATTCATTCTGCATATCGTATGTGTTTTAAACTTGCTTAATCAGTTGTGATTTTGCTTACCGGATAGGGATAAGTGCCTCCATGGTTTGAAATTTGGATCGTGCCAAATTGGTATCTATGCTTTAGATTCACCGGTCTCACGAGTATAAGAACAATCTCTAGTAGAGTCTTGCGGATGGATCTGTACGATAAGCTCCGTACCTATCTTCGAGAGGCTATAGGAAATTTAGGAAACTTCCATTCTTTCGTTCCGTATCGTGTGTATGTGATTAGGTTAAAGTCTATACTTTCTTATTTTAATATTTCATTGATGGTGTAAACACGTTCTCGAATTCGCACACGAGTGGCTTGATATGACACGCGCGTTATGGTACGAGATATGTCACCGTAATAAGGGCGTATGACAAGGTTCAAATTACAACTATGACTTAAAAACCTAGTTGAGTGAGGCTGTGATTCAAGCTCTTTATTTCGGTGATATTTCAGAAAATGAAAGTGATGATATAAAGGAATGCATGATTGCCATGTCTTCAATGATTAGTTGCACGGAAGTCGAGTAAGTATATTTATAGTATAGCAAAGATGGTTTACTCGAGGTATGATTGAAGTGGGAATGCTTATTCCGCTACGATCTTGCATTGCATTTTTTGATGTCTTCTCTTCCTGGTATTGATGACTAATTTACTACCCCTCCTCTCGATTTTGATTATATGAGAACAAAAGGTGAAGAAAACTTTACTATCTTACTACTTTTATTTAATTTGAATTACTTTAAAGGAAATTTTTAATCTGCGATTTATTTTCTAATTGCTTTTTTTTGTGGGTTAAAGACCACAATGAGGCTACTCCATTGATAAGTCAAAAGGGGTAAGAGGCTGCATTATTCATGGTAGACTTATCGCCAAAAAAAAGTGCTATAAAAGAGCAAGGATGAGGAGGACTCCTTTACATATTGTCTTCAAAAAAATATCACAAAGTGTCAAACACTTAGTATTAAGCATTTATGAATCGATGCTTATATTTTATGTCACTGCTGTTATTTGACAATTAAAAAAAATTTATATTTTACACATATTTTTTGCCTATAACAACAAAATATTATTCAACTGTTATTTCTTTATAGATGCATAACAATCATTCGTTATAACAATCAAAAAAAATTTAAATCCAATAATACTATTATAGAGATATTTGACTGTAGCACAGGACAAGAACATTCAGTATATCGAGGCTTAGTTGACCCCATATTTGATTGAAGGAATGGTACAAAACGTTTTTTCTTTTCTCCAATTTTTGGAGCAAATTTTGAATACATGGTTTTTGATTATCCAATCTTAATGAGGTGGAATCCAGATTCCACAGGATTTAATGGTGAAAAGAGGGTCCATCATGGTCTTAACCGATGTTTCCTATGACTTTTTTCCTAGTTTGAACAGCAATTTTCTTTAATTTATTCCGTGTACATGCCTAATTTATACCTATTCATAAAAGATTAATACATCTAAAGAAGCCAGAATGAAGCCCTAAATTTGAGAGAAAAACGAAAATAGTATACTTAATTGTGTACAAGTTAATCTCTGGTGTTAGTAGATTAAGATCCTATATTCATATCAAGTATCAACCCAATGTTAATTCTTACTAATAATAATTGTTATTTTTCATTGCTTGATTGTCTCTACTGGTGCCTGAACAGATAAGTGGCATATCAAAAGGGAAAATGCCCAGAACTAGACCAGCAGTGAGTACTATCTACAAAATTACTTACATATATATGCTAAATCAATCAAGAAAAAGAAGGGTTGTTAATTTCCCTTATTAATTGTTGAGTGGATTTTTATTCTTATTTTTTAATTTTTGTGTAATTTTATGTGGCAGGCACTGAGGTTTTATGGAAGTTCGAATGTGGTAGTAACGGGTGATATTTGGCACAAATATCTAATATTTAGCGTCACTTTACCTTTAATCTTAGTGTTTTAGTCGCATACTTAATAGTGAAATTGATGTATTTGAGCTTATGTTGGTATCTCTTGAGTAATTAGGTACAACGAGGACAAATGAGTAGGGGTGGGGCGTATATCGGTTCGGTTCGGTTTTGTATCTGAAAATATGAACCGAATAAAAATCATTTTTTTTAAAAAAAAAACGAATACAACTTTTTTTTAAAAAAAAATGATATGTTCGGTTTATATCGCCGAACGTATCGGATAATATCGGTTTTTTCTAGTGAGCCGGGTCGGGTCGAGTCGAGGAATTTTTTGTTTTTTTTTTAAATTGAATTTTCAAAACTGAAATTTACATTCACACCTACACTACCATGAAATTTCGACGTTGAAATCTATTGTGTATTGTGAGATGTTTACTAAAAAAAGGAAAATTAGAAATCGATTTGGAGGAAAACACAAATTGATTGGGAAAACAGCCGTTTTCGTAAAAATTGACTGTGCCAAATTGCCTTGCGGCAGTTTGGGTCGGCCCCATCTCGAAAAAATACCCAAAATCAAAAAACAAATCGGGTAAAACAGACATTCGAGCGCAGAGTTATGACCATTTAAAGTTTCACCAATTTACAACTGCTTTCTCTTCCTACATTTTATGTCAATGCTTCCGTGATATGCTAATCAAGTTCATGCCGCATTCGACTTCCATAAAAGCTTCATAGATTGACTTCAATGGCTATGATTCAAGATATGGTAGTAGCATAAAATAAAAAATAAGAATAATTATATATTTAATTCAGTTTTTTTGGTTCGGTTCGTATCTAAAATTAAAAAACCGAACCGAATCACTAAATCCTGATTCGGTTCGGTTTTTTAAAAAATCGTTAAAAAAAATGAACCGAATTTCGGTTCGGTTTTTTCGGTTCTCCGGGTTTTTTGCCAACCCCTACGTAGAAATAAAGCAATTTTGATGGATTTCGGAGGAAATTATAAGTGGGCAAGACGACAGAGAGATCGCGCAACACTTAATGGATAAAATTTATTACTGAAAGACCATGTGCAATGCACTTGCGTCGCACGCACAGGGCAGGAGGAACATCTCTCTGAAGCTGCAAAAATCAGACTGACAGAGCCACATGCGATGTGACTACATCGCGCCTACAAGACATGAAGATAGTCTCTCCGAAGTTTTGAAAATTAAGTCCTGTAGACACACCCGCGATGCACGTGCGTCGCAGGTGCATCACACAATGCACAACGACTTTCCTAATTTAGTTGGGATTTGGCATACTTGTTTTAGATTTTTACCTAGACTATAAATACACCCTTTTGGGCATTTTTTAGGGATATGCTGGATTATTTTGTGAGACTTGTAAGCCGTCACTCTGTCATCTTTTTTTATTATTATTTTTCTTTAATTAAACCCTAGCTTAACCATGAATTCTTGTATTTTTGATAGAATTTTGAGTGGCCAAACTCTCTTGTTCTGGGGTTGTGGTCATAGTATGATTGTTGACCTATAAACTTGAATTGATGTTTGCTAAATTATTGTATGAGTTATTTACTTAATCTTGTGCACAACTATTTTGTTGCTTCATGTAGAAAGAACTCGAGAGAGGAATACTAAGATAGAACGAAGATTAAGTAGAGTAGGATCGCACCACCGAGAAATGGGGGTAGGGATTTGTGGCTAGGATAGAGATATACCTAGATCGCCCTGCTTGGTTGATATACAGAAAATATAAATGCATTCATGTTAAGGTTCATGACCATAGAGATATAGCTGTGAAAGTAATACGAATAGGCGACTAGAGGACTCGAGAGATTCGTAGTCGTAATATCGACCATGTCAATCAGTAAACTGGATAAATTAAGAAGTTGAATTAAATGAAGAATACAACGTGATTTTTAGATAGCACATAGCCCTAGATCGATTTCATCTCATTGATAACATCAAAACCTGCTCTTTCTTTATGGAAGTTCATTATTTGTTTTCTTTTTATTTTAATTAGCTTAGAATTACAACCTACGAATTTCCTCTTGTATAGATAATTTAGATCATTTAATTTAGCTAACGGTTAATCATAGGTCCATGTGGTTTCGACATCTAATTTCTAAACTCACTATATTACTTGTACCACCATGTACACTTGCGTGTGCGTTTGGGAGCAATAAGTTTTTCGCACAATTGTTGGGAATTAGAAATTAGTTGTTTTTCTAGATTAGACTTTTACTTTTATCTTTATAAGTTTTTTTTAACATTTTTATTTTTGTAATAGTTTGATTTTTTTTCTCTTAGTGTGTTTCTAGTCCTCTCAGCATGACATCTTGGGATGAAATATACAGAGGTAAGGTCATTGATGAAGACTCTTAGTTGACAAAAGACTCTTATGGCCCGTATTTTTGGTCTTGTCATGACCTGACATCTTGAAAGTGTGAATATGAATATGGGAGTAAGGGTTGGTACTGTGACAAATATTATCGATTAAGTGAATATGCAGAACAACATTGTCTTCTAACAAAGTTGGTGAATAATTGGTCTAAGGAGAGAGTTGATCTTGTACAAGAAATTGATAGGTTTGGCTTGACTGTGCACAACTTGGATACATATTTGAGTGCAAAGGTTGATGCGTGTAATGCCCAATAATTTAGTGATGAGTCGTGTGAAGCTGAAAAAGATCTTCCAGGCCAAATTGAAGAGCTAAAACGAGAATACCAATCATTAGACCATGTTTTGTTGATGATGTCGAGGTTGAGGGAAGTATATATTAGTGAAGATGTAAAAAATAATGCACTTTTGGAGTTGGGCGTGTTGGTCCTCATTCTAAATATTTTTCTACATTGTGTTGGGTTAGCGACATAGAAATCGAGCCTTCCAATCCTTTGGAGAAGTGTATAGATGAGGAACAAGACCCTTACATTCTAAAATTTGCCACACAAAAAAGACACAACGACATACGTCACTTAAGGGACAAAAGTGCAAGATGTGATATATGTTGCTTGGTTCCTTTATTTTCACACCACCGCCACAGAAGCGTGACAGAAAATTTGATGCAAAATTGGGGGCACAATTTATATCTTCAAAGTGGAAGAAAAAGTGGTGAAAGTGATGGCGGCGTCCCGCGACGTTAAATCAAGCGCTTGTTGGGAGGCAACCCAAATTGTATTTTATTTTTATAGTATTACATTTTTTGTTTTATTTTATTTTACAGATTAGGGAAAGTCTAAGTACTCGAAGTTGAAGTTGAGGAGCATATTTGAGCTTAAGTGTGGGAACATCCCGACCCTTGATGTTAAGGATTATGCTGCTAGCTAGGCCGTAGAGGTCCTCAGAGAGTAGTTCTTACCTTGCTTTATTTTATTTTTCTTGTAAATGCATTGAGGGAACTGCATGTCTTAAGTGTGAGGTGAGAAATACGTCCCCGTGTATTGTAAATTTTTTAGGTTAAGGGTGATGAAAAATATGTCGTAGGTTTCTTTTAGTAGTTTTTGAGTCTTAGAGTCTTAGAAAAAATAGAAAATGGTAAATTTCAAAAAGATTTTTTTTTTAATTTTCTTTAGTAGCTTCTTAAGTCCCTCATTAGTGGCATACATCACCCGCCCCCTTGGGTTTTCTTATGGCATCGGTTCTTTCCCAAGGGGGGAACCTTTGAACTGGGTATTAGTTTCTTTTTTTTAGGAAACCAACGTCCCAAAACCAGTCGAATGCTAGGTACTCGTGTTAGGTGAAATACGATAATGAGCAATTCTCTGTGATTAAAATCAAACGCATGCTCAACAAAAAGAAAAAAAATAACCTTCCTTGAGACACTTAGGCTAGTATTCATGACTCTGAGATGACTCATTTGAGCTTAATTTGAATTATCTTATGTTTGCCTGATTTGAGGACTGATACGAATCCATCTGGAGTTAGTTGTGTGCCATGTGTGTAAGGTATTTTGTGTACTCCGTATTTTATATTGATGTCTAGAACTTGCCACTGTGTTCGCGAAACGAAATGAAGTTGTTGATCTAGGAAGTGATAGAGGCCTTCTTTGTTATCCTAAAATCTGTCTTAGTTTGCGTGCCTGAACGTAATTTCCTTAGTCAGTCCCGTTGAGCCTTTAAACTTTTCTTTGGTAACTACTGATAACCTAGTCCCATTCATTATATTTGACCTTAATGTGATCCTTCTTACTCCTTGAGCACTTTAATGATGTTATTGATATAAAGGGAGTAGAAAAAGTGAAAAAGTAAAATGAGATGGTTTGTTAGTTGACGCACGAAAACAAACTATGGATGCACCTAGGTATTAAATGGAATGCTTGCAAATTGGGAGTTTTGCTAAGTATTAAAAAAAAGTGTGAAAGGTTGAAACAGTTTTCCTACTAGCTTGAGTATTCGAAATAAATGGTGCTTAATTGAAAAGAAAATTTTGGGGCATAATTGGTATGAATGGGTGTTGGTTGAAATTGGGTTGTGCTTGATTAGTAAAAGAGTGTGAGTAATTGTCAAAGTTGTGTGTTTTAAAATGCTTTGGGAGGATAGTCACTATTTCATCCAAAATATATCCTACTCGTTCCTTAGCCTGCATTACAATCTATTAAGTCCTCCATGATCCTAGATTTAACATACTTGTATTAGTGAAGCGGTTACACTAAGGGCAAGCCTATGATTTGTCATATATTGCACGTGATATTCTTTGTGAGATTGAGCGTAAATTATTGATTTTTTTGTCCATTTAAATCAGTTCAAAGTCAAAATCATGTGAGATATGGACAACTCTCTTTCGGTGAGGGCGCATAATTGACTTAGGATTGGTGAAGTGTTGGTTTTTCTGTGGGTAATATGATGATTCTGCTTGTGGTGTCATTGAGTCAGTTCATGAGGTTGAGTTATTTTGAGGAGGTTGTTTGTGATTTATATGTGTAAATATGTTGCCATGAGTATAGCGAGAATTTGCTCAAATTGTGGTTTGAAAAATGATTTTGGAAAGTGTTGTGTTAGCAGAAGCCCGAGTAGACATGTTCTAATTGGTGGTTGTTGTGTCTGGTGAATGTAGTAATTTCTAGTGGGTTGCTCGAGGGAGAGCAAAGTATAAGTGTGGGGAGGTGATATTTGACACAAATATCTAATAATTAGCGTCACTTTACCTCTCATCTTAGTGTTTTAATCGCATACTTAATAGTGAAATTGTTGTATTTGAGTTTATGTTGGTATTTCTTGTGTAACTAGGTACAACAAGGACAAATGAGTCGAAACCGAAATTTTTTGGTGGATTCCGAAGAAAATTGTACGTGGGAAAGACGACAGAGAGATCGCGCAACACTTAATGGAGCAAATTTATCACTGAAGGACCTTGTGTGATGCACTTGCGTCGCACGCACAGGGCAGGAGGAACATCTCTATGAAGTTGTAAAAATTAGACTGACAGAGCCACATGTGATGTGGTTGCGTCGCGCGTACAAGGCATGAAGACAACCTCTCTACAGTTTTGAAAATTAAGTTCTGCAGACACACCCGCGATGCACGTGCGTCACAGGTGCATCACACAAGGCACGACGACTTTCCCAATTTAGTTGGCATTTGACTTGTTTTAATTTTTTACCTAGACCATAAATAGATCCTTTTAGGCATTTTTTAAGGATACGCTAAATTATTTTTTGAAACTTGTAAGTCGTCACTCTGCCATCTTTATTTATTGTTTTTCCTTTCTTCAATTAAATCCTAATTTAACCATGAATTCTTGTGTTCTTGATAGAATTATGAGTGGCTAAACTCCCTTATTCTGGGGTTGTGGCCTTGGTATGATTGTTGACATATAAACTTGAATTGACGTATGCTAAATTATCGTATGAGTTATTTACTTAATCTTGTGCACAACTATTTCGTTGCTTCACGACCAGTAGGATAAATCTTTAATTCTTAAATTGAACTCGAGAGAGGAATACTAAGATAGAACGAAGATTGAGTAGAGTAGGATCGCACCACCGAGAAATCGGGATAGGGATTTGTGGCTAGGATGAAGATATACCTAGATCGCCATGCTTCGTTGATATACAGGAAATATAAATGCATTCGTGTTAAGGTTCATGAGCATATAGATATATGCGTGAAAGTAATACGAATAGGCAACTAGAGGACTCGAAAGATTCGTAGTTGTAATATCAACCTTGTCAATCAGTAAACTGGATAAATTAAGAAGTTGAATTAATTGAAGAATACAACGTGATTGTTAGATAGACCATAGCCCTAGATCGATTTCATCTCATTGATAGTATCAAAACCTGATCTTTCTTTGTCGAACTTCATTATTTGTTTTCTTTTTATTTTAATTAGTTTAGAGTAACAACCTACGGATTTTCTCTTTTGTATAGATAATTCAGATCGTTTAATTTAGCTAACGATTAATCATAGGTCCTATGGGTTCGACAACTAATTTTTAAAATCACTATATTACTTTACGATCACATATGCTTGCTTGTGCGTTTGGGAGCAACAACCATAACAATCCAAAACAGCCCCAAAGCACATCTCAAGTTAAATAATTGTGTGACTGTTCAAGTTTCTAAATCAGTTGCATCCCCTGGAGATAGCCCTAATACATATGGAATTCACCTTCACAACTCCCAAAATGTTGTTATCAATAGCACTGATATTGCTTGTGGTAAATATTTTAGCATAATCTAATAATGGTAATTCTTTATGCATGATAGGTATTCATTTTAAAAATACCAAACGAAAGGACCCCTTGATAACACAATAATAATATAAAATAATACAAATTGAAACAACAAACTCAGTGTAGTCCCACATATGAGATTTGGGGAGGATAAAGTGTACGCAAATTCGCATACCTTACACCTAGCTCGTGAAGATAAAGATGTTATTTCCGATAGACCTTTGACTCAAGTAAAGCATTTCAAAGAAGTTTGAGAAAGGAAATACGGAAATGAAGCCGACATGAAAAACTAAAGAAAAGCAGTACTTAGCATTCAGAAAAATGAACAGTAACAACTACATGTTAAAACAAATAGAAAAAAGAAAAAGGAAGCAAAACATTACGAAATCAGCTTCTGGTCCACATCTATTTAGGATTTTGTTATAATGTTAAGACAAAACATGCCAAAATCTGTCACTAAAGTGTAGATGAGAAAGAAATGTACTTTTACAGTACTATCAGGTCATCTATAAGATAATTATTTATCCGTAATAAGTAAAATTAATAACCTTAAGACAGCTAACCTGCTACAACAGGTTAATTAAACCTATAGTATGAAAAAAATCTTACACTATCGTGGTGCATAAGCTAAATCATGAAGATGGAGAAAATTCTCGACACACTATTCTTTTCGTGATTTTGAAGTAAAAATTACTCACATTTTGCAGGAGATGACTGTATATTTATACAAATGGGAAGTTCAGCTGTGTTCATTCACGATGTGAATTGTGGACCTGGGCACGGATTCAGCATAGGAGGGTTGGGAAAAGACAACACCAAAGCCTGTGTCTCCAACATAACAGTATTCTACACTACAAAATACTATGACTAGTGTAAGGATCAAAACATGGCAGGTATAAACTTATTAAACTAACCCTTCTCCCTGCTCCCTGATGAAATTTTATGAGTAGAAGAGTATTAATTGAAATTGTATTAAGATTAAAATACAAATACTAATAGTTATGGCATTTAATCTCATATTGTAAGAAATCCAAAAAATTCTAGGAGCACTAGCACGAGCAAAAATGATTGAAAAGTCTATTGTTGGAAAGGGAAAATGTCTAATATACACCCCAACCTTTGCCCGGATTTGTTGTAACGCACCTAACCTTTATGATGGTCCTATTAACCCATGAATATATTTTTAAAGCATTTCTTTGGTATTTATCTGGAAAATTCAAACCAAAATCCGACTTGACACAAGTCAAGACTCGACTATGAAAGAATATAGTGATTCACACCATCAAATTCCAAGAGAATCAATTGTTTTCTCTATAAAAAAAAATATTAAGAGTGTAGGAGAGAACATACTCATTTGGATTTTCTTCCTAATCTTTCACAAGAGGAGGATGAAGCATGTGTTCAATTGAACTCATTACTTTGGATACGACACATAAATATATATAAAAAATTATTAAAATTTCAATAAATATTTATTTTGAACCCATAATTTTAAAAGTATAGTAGGTTCAGTAGTAAAAAACATGAATACTGGATTCCGATTAAAACCCTAAATCTGCCTTTGAACAAACAAAGGTAATTCTCAAAGACTATTCAATTCATAGCGTCAAGCGTCAATATTGACTTCCATGAGAAATCATAGATGTAACGAAAGAAGCGAGATTTCTATTGACTTTCATAGTATATGTCTCTATAATTGAATTTTGTTTGAAATTCCAGGGAGGCTCAGGGTCAGTTGAGGGAATCATGCTCTCAAATATCCAAGATTCAGATGTGAAAACACCAATAATGATAGCTCAATTCTACTGTGACAAAAGAAAATGTGGTAACCAAACATCAGCAATGGCTATCTCAGGATTATTATATCAATCCATAAAAGGAACTTATTCATATTAACCAGTTCATTTTGCATGCAGTGACTCTGTGCCATGCACAGGTACATAGAGCTTAAACCTTCACCAGAAAAGAAGCATTTTTATGGACCTTATTGTTGGGAAACTTATGGAGAATTGAAAACAAACACAACACCTCCTATTGATTGTATTCAACCTGATAAAAGAAATTATCCCTAGTTATGATCATTCTTGTTGATTATATTGAAATTAAGGATTGAAATCACATAAAGTTGTATAAATTGTCCAGTAGTGGGGATACTTTCATAATGTATCGTATTATATTGTAATGTGTTGTATAGTATTGTACTGTATTTTGTTTTGATGAATACAATGTTTGGATAGATTGTATCGTTACATAATATCACACATCAGCAATTTGAAGGATAAACTTACAAGAAAAGTATGGTACGGGGTAGAGCTATTATAAAAAGGTAATGGATAAAATAGGGTTATTAAATAATAAGCAAAGACAAAATAAAAATAATAACAACAACGCGATCACACCAAATCGTTCGTCACATAAATGGGACTACATATATTTAACGATACGATACAATAAAATTTAAGTAACAATTAAAACAAACACTGCATTTATACTAACAACACAATTACAATAGGTAACAACGATCCAAACAAGCTGCTATGAAATAGACTAGCTAGCTTTCTGTCTACTATTCTCCAGAAGATCAGAGTAAGAGTTCATTCAATTGCATATCAACCTATTATCTGGACGCTGTCTGTTTTGTTTTTTCAAATTTAAAATGTGCAACACATGTATAATTGCATAGTATTTTCATTAATGGATGTTAATTTGGTTGGACCAAACTCTTGTTATGTAAAGCTGTAACTTGAACGTCTTCTCTTCTATTATATTCAACAAGAAATATGACTTCTGAAAAATAAAAATTGCAGCTAGTTACTGCTTTTAAGGCATCTAAGGAATTTATGGGCAGCTCTACCTGCAGAAAAGGTTAAACAACTTTACAAAAGGATTTTCGACCATTCAATATTTTCTTCATATTTTTTTTATAATCGTAGTGTCCGACCAACTTGCGTGCACCGTAACTAATTCCACGGGGCACCTGCTACCTCCCACCAGCATAGGTACCGGGTAACTCTATTGCTTGGACAGATGAGAAGAAATCACCTAGTATTTTTGCCTCCGCTAGAAATTGAAACCGAGAACTCATGATTCTCAACAGACTTCATTGACACTAGGCCATACGTAGTATTTTCTTCAAGTTGTAACAGAATAGTACAAGAAGCAGTATACCATTCAAAAAATGAATCTTTGTAAGCTCATCCAACTTAAAAAATAGAATGTTATTGAAGTACACATATCTGCTACTTCGTATCTGAATCCAAGTACTGCAATATTCCATAAGACTTGCAGCTCCTTAATTGTCTTCTAAACTTCACAACCATCCGAGCAAGGAAACCTATGATCCCATTCCCAAGCAAAATATTGTTAATTCAGTTCATGAAGAGTCGCTCGAGGTAGCGGACCTAGCACACTCCCAATTTAGGACATCCAGCTGCAAGTGGTAAGTCCAAGTTCTCCACAGTCCTGAATGTTCTAGGGGCCATCTTATCAACATAAAGAGTTCCGTCTAGGTGGTCACACTCGTGCTGCAAAATGCGAGCCTGCCAGCCTGAAGCATCAACTTTGATTGTTTTGCCATTTCGATCCAAACCTCCGACCTCTACTTCTAGGTGTCTTTCCACAACAGCTCTGAACCCATCAACACTACAACGAAGATTTGGCAAAGAATTTCACTTATATACATGGATATTAACCTGATAGGACATCTATGCACTTATCATGTTTTGGCTAACACGATGCATCACTCTAAAAGCGAAGAACAGCATGTCAAAGAGAACTTCAGATTCTTGTGAAAATTGAACCTTCACAGAATAGTGCCAGTAAAACTATTCATCATTTGCAACAATTACTTGTATAAAAGCCAAAAAGAAAAACAGCTATATCCTGTTCACTATTTAGAAACAAGTGTGCAAGCAAAGTAATGAAAGTCATAATAATGTACAAATCAATAAAGCTCCTCCTTCACAGACCATCTCTTCAATTGGCAAAGTGACATCTTCACCAACTCAAGGGCACATCTAATTGCACATTAACATAGCTTATCTTTACAAAAGATAGTTCACTATGCATATATAAAGTGATTATTAGAACATAAAAATGAAGGTAAACTTGGTGACTGCCACCATCAAAAACAAGATCTGATCCTGATAATTGTTGAAAAGATATTGCCTCTTCTACCTTTATTTTTTTTAAAAAGAACCATAAACCTTTTGATTCACAGTTTTGAGGTGATGATAAATTTTACTAGTTTATAAAAGATAAACAAACAACTATCTTCCACTTACATGCTATTAATGTTAGTCACTTTTCTAAATATTTTCTTTGCATAAAGTAATACTAATTGAGTAAATAGTTTTCTTTTCCCCTAAGTGCCTGAGGCCTAGGATGCCTCTATGCCTGATATGCACCTAAAGAAATATGCTACTGCATTTTGAGAGTTCAATATTTTTAAAAAATTGAAGTTAGACTTAGTTGTTTCGGTGTTACCTCAAGCACCCCTCAAAAAACAATGCAGTTTTACTGCCTTTCTTTTTAAGCTTTGGATTTATAATAACCTGTAAGAAAAGAAGAAAAATTAATGTATGCCATAGAATTTGAACGTCCTATTTATCAAGAAGATACATAAAAAACTTGACACACCAGGAGATCAAATGGACGTCTGTCCTGTGCTTTGGTTTCATCTTTAGGAGCATAGCTTATATACTCATTTGTGTCTTCTAGCACAATTATCTGTCACTTGCAATACAAACAAACTCAGTGAGGCAAAAAATAAGTTCGAAAAACTAAATGTTTTCTTTAACAAACCTTCAAAGGAATACCAATTTGAGGAGCAGCAAGACCAACTCCGGGTGCATTTCTCATAACCTTCACCATCTCATCTATAATCTTCTGGATTCGTTCTGACCCAATCTCCCCAAGAGGAACGTCCTGAGCGGGTTCATGAAGAACAGGGTCACCAGCTTTCACAATGTCAGGCATGACTTGCTTTTTTTTCTCTCCTAAACCCAGAAACCAACCTGCTCGAGCAGTGGCAGAACTGTATTTTTTTATGGATACTAAGTTAGTGCATAATGAAGGTCTTCCCTGCAGATTCCATTGTATGAATATTGCTCTCCGGGAGTCATGGAATTGCATTAAGTGGGAGGTCAGAGGTCTCGTTTTGTTACAAGATTTAAAGTATTTTGGAGTGAATGGCACGGAAAGAACACGCTGTGCTAATCGAGGAATGCACTCCATCACCAAACTTAGACCACACCACGCCAGTAACACTAGTTAGTGCATCCCAGAGTATGCATGGGCCTTCTGCACACAGTTTATTTTAAGAAAATCAGAGGGATTTGCAGTTATTTCATAACCAGTTTAATGGTGCATACTGCCAGAACACAATACCAAGAAGCAAAACTCAATTGAAATAAAAGTTGAAACTTGAAGTCGATTTAAAAATTCCTTATTCAGATTAATGATTATTACTTTTTTCTTTGTTGGTAGAAACCCACTGATTGTCCAGTTCATTAGGGAGAGTTTTTTGGAGTGACAATAGGGGTATCCTGGGAAAAAAAACTCAATGAGGATTTGGTTCATCCGATACGTACACGTCATGGGCATCTCGCCTTTCTATGCTCTATACAATGTCGATCACATAACAATTTATGGATCTTTTACAGCTGAAATATGACAATTTGGAACTACAATATCCTCAGATTCTTGTGAATCCAGAAATCGATCAAACAGATCTCGGAGTATGATGAAAACTAGTTAGTTTGACCATAATTTCTTGATGTGTATAAGTGACTTAGCTTTAGAAAGATGCTGCACTGTAAAATGATCACATTCGACAAGAGAACAATTAGATGTAAGAAGTGATAATAATTCATCATGAAAAGATCCCGAATTTTCCTGGTAAACCACATATTTTCATTCAAACAATCAGAAGATGCAGAATTCAAAGTTAAATTTGGACTCGTGGCAGTTCTTATTCACTTGGATTGTATATAAGGTGAAGATATTTGGCAGAATAAAAAAACCCATGTTTGAGCCATGACTGCAGGGACACACACAAAGAATTGAGGCACTGGCAGACAAGGCAAGATATAAAGTATTGATGCCACTTTTCCAACAAGCACATTTGTCTCATGATCCTTCTAGTAGTCCCTCTGGCTCTGCAAATTTTGCAGGCTTGTTAAGTAGTTCTGTTGATACTTCTTCAGGTCAGTTTATAGTAATGATCCTTGCTTTCTAGATTCAGGAGCAACAAATGATATGACACCAAATTAACACTTACTTTCTGATACTACTCCTTGTCCATTTCCTTATCTCATTAAAGTTACTTCTACTGGTTCTTTCACTCTAACTGCAAACTTTATCTCAGTGTTGTTAAAGGCTCATTTGAAGCGCGTTTAAGCCGTAAAGCTCGGTGCAAACACGCTAAGAGCTTTGCCTCCCTTAGCTAGTGCTCTAGTGTGGTCACCAAGGCGCTAATGCGGGGCTTTGTCCCAAAGAGACTACACTAAAAAAAAAGGCAGCCCGGTGCACTAAGCTCCCGCTATGCGCGGGGTCCGGGGAAGGGCCGGACCACAAGGGTCTATTGTACGCAGCCTTATCAAGAGGTTGTTTCCCAAAGAGACTACACTAAACAATAAAAAAATCACTTAATTGTAATTTTTTAAATTTTTTTGTCCATATAATTATATTATTTGTGCTTATAATTATTATTTAGAGTTAATGGGAAAAAATACACCTGAACTATCACTTTTTTGCAAGTTTTACGCCTCAACTATCAACATTCCCTTTTCCTACCTGAACTATCACGATCTATGTATTAAAACACACCTAGTTGATAGTTCAGGTAGGAAAAGGGAACAATTGATAGTTGGCCTAATCAGCTTCGATGTGTGCTTAAATACATAAATAGTGATAGTTTAGGTAGAAAAAGAGAACAGAACAACTGATAGTTATGGTGTGAAACACACGAAAAAGTCAACTGCATTGTTTCGCTATATTTACCAGTTCCTGATGTATCTACAGGGACAGCCCCCGAAAAGGTCATCACATTGATTCTTACAATGCTTCTGTCAATAGTGTTGATACTACTCTTATAAATAGTGTCAATTCCTGCAATGAACTGATTCGTCTTGAAATCAAAGAATGGATCCCGTGCCTTCTCATATACTGTATCTAATGTCATTAATGACTGTACATGTGCCCGATATATATTTTTGAACACACAGAATAATTAAATAAAAGAAAATGTAAAAATGAACTGACCCGGGTCTCTAATTCTGCATTTCTTTATCTTGGCTGCATAGACTTGAGCCTCCACGTTAACAAGTTCAGAACTTTAAACATCTAAAAATGTTCCCCCTTTCCTGTGTTACTAACAATTTGTTTGATTTATTTCCTTGTTGGGTAATGTACAAAGCACATAGAGCAAAAACAAAACGCACATTTATATTTAGCCCCATGAGCGGAGCTAGACTACCGGAAGAGGGTTCATCCGAACCCATTACAAGGTTAAAATTATGTTTTACATTTTTATAGTAGGCGTTGAATCCCCTAGCTTCATCATATGTTACTTATTTATATTTTGAATCCCTTATTGAAAATTAGCTCCAGACTACAATGCTATCTTTGTTTAATACATAAAAAAAAAGTACTGATCAGATCAGGGAGATAAAGAACCTATAACATGTCACCTTTTCCCAAGATTACTGCACCACAATTCTCAACTAGACTATTGTGCAAAAATTAAACACGGCATAACAAACAATTGTAGGACAATTTAAGTAGTTTTAAATAGGAAACATAACAACTAAAACTGAAAAGATATGGAGTACCTTTATATGGTAGCACCAATCTCTTTTATGTTACTCCTTGTAGATCCAATGAAAAGCAAGAATCACTCGTTGAACAAGGATAAAGCAAGAGAAATGAAGAGAAGATGATATGGGGATTGTCTCTTGGGCTGGGCTTTTTAAAATTCAGATCATATTGGCCTGGGTTCTTTAAAGAGATTTTTACGGGGTCATTCGCAGCAATGACCCATCTCGGGTGGTATTTAATTTTTCCCCTCAAATTGATGGTCTTTTATTTTCTCTTCGATACTCTAAAGTGACTTTTGGCATCGAAAAAATAAAAAAAATGAAATTTGAATTTTGGGTTCGAACCTGACAGAGTTCAAAAAAAAAAAAATCGTAAGGCAAAAGTGTGATAGGAACTATGTATGTTCTCGCAAAATTACATAGTAACGACATAGTTCTGTAAAAATTAAGTTATCCTACAGAACTATGTCTTGAAGTATATTTTCTATATAACTACTACATAGAAATTATTCCTTAAGGCATTGTTTTGTAGAATATGCATTGTCCGACATATTTATGTAGAAATTAAGTTATCTTACAGAATTATGCATTAAGGCATAATTTCTATGCAACTATGCTCGAATAGGCATAGTTTCTATGAAACATTTGTCTTGTACATTTTTTTTTTTACTCTGCTAGTGTTCGAATCCAAATCTCTGATTTCATAGACGCGTGAATAAGAGTACTTTGACACACAAATTTTCATTAAATAAGAAGTAGAGGCAAAAAATTAAAAATTTGCGCTTTGAGGGAAAACATTAAAGACTAGTCATATTAAGGTCAATCCCCCAATTTTTTTGTATTTTACGTTGTAGCTCATCTTCTAAAAGTTATTTACATTAATATCATAACTTTCTAGGCATTTGAAGAACAACATATTATATAACAAATAGAATCAATAATTTAAACGTGTATAATGCCCAAAAAATCAGGAATTAATTCTTTTTTAATTCTTATTAATCACCTCCCCTTATCTCTCATCCATAAATTAGAAATTAATTTTAGTTGTTGATACTTTCTCTTTCTCTCATTAAATTAGGGATTGAATATTAAAATATATTCTTCTTTTTTTTTCTCTTTCCTCACTTTCAAAAACGTAATACACCACAAAAAGCCTATAATTTTATTTTATTATAGTATAAATGAAGTATAAGTAATATTTTTCAGAATATGCATGATTTTGATTTATATATACAAAATATTATCAAAATTTAGAGTAATATATTTAGAATATACTGTTGTAATATTTAAACATAAAAATATCATAAACCAAAAATTATAAATAATAAAATATGTGCACGTCCAAACTGAAAAAAGCAAGGGAATCAGTAGTGGTATCTTTTAATAAACTTTTTTGTCTCTTAGAAGATAATTAAGGAATTAATAATTAGGTTAATAAGGAGCTAGGTTTTAAGCTAATGATGGGGGTTACCGTCAGAGCGGGATAGGCTTTAGAAGGGGTTCTTTTGTGCTAAAATTGATATAATACTTTTTATGCTAAAATTATGTAATGTGTTTTTTAACATAATAATCATGTAAAGTTCTCTTTTTTAAATTCAATCATCTTGGGCTGGTCTTAAGCAGCATGGTCGATGATTGAGCCAGTCTTTAATTTTTGTGCATAGTAAGGGCATAAGTTCTTTTTGAAGCTGAAGTCACGTAAGGCATAACTGGTAAGATATTATAATATAAATATAAATTTATGCTCTCTAAAAAATTATTTAATATGAGGGGCAAAAATTAAAGACTTTAACACAAAGTAGAGGAAGAAGTGCAAATGACCCTTATTCAGCAGCATCGTAAGAAGGGTGCATCTTCAACGAGTCGTTGGAACTTTTGCCTCTATTTTGTACTGGTTTTTAATTTTTTCCCCTCGTAACAAATAATATTTTTGCATCATAATATCTCACAAGTTATGTCATGTATCCTTAAAAACTCTATGTCCTGTTAGGTATAAGTTCGATTTTGAAGAGTAAAAATTTAAAACCATCCCATTTGAAAGGAAAATCATGCAATTATTTCATCTTTTTTTAAAAACTAAAACGGAGACTTTTCATAAATTAAAATGCAATTATTTCATCTATAACTCTACAAGAAATCATGTATATTTGTACTTTGAGAGTTTTGAGTTAAGATATCCCTTATATATGGAAGTAGGTTTATTATTGTATAATCCTGAGCATATTTAACCCTTTAATGATAATACAGGGGAGCACTTTTGATATCTCTAACAGAACCGATATAAAAAATAATATTAGTTAACCCATATGACACTCGCGTGACTTGTGAAACACTAAACCCATCAGACAAAAATATCGAACTCACCAAAAAAAGCTTTAGCCTCTCCGTAAAAAGCTTTGATAGACTGGAACAAGAAGAGAACTCGAGTGAAGAAGCTGATTTTTTTCTTCTCCTGTGATTGTGAAACACCCAATTATAGTAAGATTTTAGCAAAAAAACATCGTTTGAATTTTCATGAACTAAAAAAAAGTGATTCTTCACTATATGTTGATTTTGTTTGTCATTCTTTAGTATATTTACTGATTTTTTATGCGATACATGGTAGCTTCATTATATTATAATAAGGTTATTAAATATAAAATCTCTTCAGTTTCCCGTGCAATGCATGATACAATAGAAGCTTTTTGCATAAAATTTTGAAATAAAGACAAGCAATAAGGAATAAAAGAGTGTCTCTGACATGAAACTTTTGTGTTTGTCATTATTTAATCGTTGATGAATTAGGTCCACCGATATTAAAATGTAATTTTGTACTGGTCTAATTACGCTGCAAAATGTCAATATTTGTAGGCTATTATTAGTTTTGTTGCAATATATACTTTTTTTAAGTTATAGTATTATTTTTTTTATTAGAAAAGGTTTAACATAAGTTTTATTTTTTTGCAGACCCTACATATGAGGCTTTTTTCAGCATAAAATAAGACATGATAGTACGATGACTGATCAGTCTAACAGATATTATCTTGACGGATGTGTAAATTTTATTGGCTATGTTAATGATACAGGAGTTGAATTTGTCATAATTAAAATACATGGCATAATTATGTGACTATGAGGAGATCGATTACTTTCTGGTACTTGTACGGGAGGTGTAAAAATCGAACGTGACTTATTTCTACCTATGTGAAAGCCACTATATAGTATTCAAAAGTATTCCAGATACATATACTATGAACTTCTTGATTCATATATTGGAAGAACTATACATATACTAATGAAGTTGGTGGAACAAAACAAGAGAAAGAAATACACAATGAGCATTCTTCGACTGATGATGAATTTGAAGACTAAGAAAATGATTTTTCAGATCATAATGATATCTTGGGAAGAAATACAAATATGAATCATAGATATAAAGTTAGTGAAGAAGTTTAAGAAGAAAAAAAAACTGGTTGCCGAAGAAGGTGATTCGGATTGTGTTGACTCAGATGATTCAAAGAGTTTAGATGGCAGCTTTAACTTTCTAAAGTTCAACCTCAAAACGACGGGGATAAACTAGTGTTGATATTAGAACTAACATTTGGAAAAGGAATGAATTCATATGTCATAACTCACTTAATTACTTTTGATGAACTACTCCAAATCCATGTTCCTTTATTCGAGACTCTATGTCTATTTGCCCCATCTCCTTTACTAGCTTTCTCATCTGACTGTTTACCTCAAATCAAATAATTTAATCTTAACTGTTAAAAATTAAAGTGTTAATGTTGAAAATTTATCTTTGGATGGAGTTGCGTTCAACTATCTTTAATGACTTAAATACTTGGGTTCCGCATGTTGGAGACTTTGATTCTTCACACGTGCATAATCTACTAGGTAAGTAGATGACCGTAGGGCCAAGGATCGTCAAATTTCGTTGAGAAATGAAAGAGATATTGGTCCACGAAGTGAGGTGTTTAAAGCATGAAAATGTGGTAAAGACCAATCCGCCCTCATCGGTGGGGGGAAGGAAGATTTGTTTAGTTTATAAGTCTCAAAATTGGCTTGGGGTTTGGGACCCCAAGGGGTATCTCATGTGTTTGAAGGAGGGAGGACCTAGATGTGCTTTGGTTCGAGGCTAAGCCCACACGCGCGCCACCGCCCGTCCAGTCACGGGTCACGGGTCGCGGGCTTCTTCTGATATTATCTTTTTGGACCCAAATTGCTTCATATTTACAGTTTGGTCCCTGAAGTTTCAGGTAAGTTAAATTGGACAGAGAACTTGTGTTTTTGCTGTTGGTTTTAGAACGTTAACCAACATTATTATGCACATCAATTCAGTCATTTATTTTGGCAGAATTACTCTCCCTAAAAGCTCTAATCAGTTGCACATCAATTCATCATTTATTTTGGCTGAATTACTACCTCCATAATTGTCATTACTTGGCCAGTAACAGCAATTATATGGGCAGTTGATAAGTCCCCTCCTTCAACTATATAATGAAGCCTTTGCTCAATTGTTGACACTACAGAACACACAAACGAAATCAGATTCTTCCTACTACTTTTCAGCATCATTTCTTACTCAAAGTTCTTCAAAGTAACACTTGAGTTTCCTTTGCTCATTTGTTGAGTTGTTGTTTTATCTTGGGAGACTATTGTCCAGAACGTAGAAAGGATATATACGGGGCAATCTTGTCTTAAAGACAGAGTGTCATCACTCGACCCAGCATATCAAATTGTTCCAGTTTCTTGTTCAAGCATATTGAAATTTCAATTGTTGTAATTTCATTTGTTGTAAGACTTAGCAGATACTTATTTCCGTTTACTGCACCATTGTAAACAACAGTTAATACATAACACCTAATCATATAATGTTATAAATATATTTATGAAAAATCACATATTGATATTTATAAATTTGTTATAAATAATGGGAACGAATAAACTTTTATTATATGACACCTACCATGTTTCTTGGCATGCCAAGTAGCTATTTTGTGGTATGCATGTTTTTATTTATTTATTTATTTCATTTTAATTATTCAATATTCCAAATGCGAAGTTTTGATTAATTTGAATTTGCATTCACTAAAAAAGTATAGCATTTTATATTAAATGGTTCTTCATTTTTTCATGCCTCCGACTCTTTCATTTGTTGAACAAAGGGACAAATGCACCGCACGATATGCCTTGTTAGGGTTCTTAAAAGGAAAAGTCTATTATATAGAACTAGGGGTGGTAGGTGGGCCGAGTGGGGCGGGATCCGGGGGGACGGGCTCTGGCGGGATGGGACGGGGAGGGGAGATCGAGATCCAGCGGGACTGGCGGGACGGGAAGAGGTCTCGTCCCACATCCCGCCAGAAGAGGGGCCGGAATTTGAGGGGACGGGTCGGGTTGCGGGATTTGGGGGATTTTTTTAGACACTTAATTTTAAAAAAATATATATATTTAAACACTTAAATAATTGAACAAGATAGTGAATAAAAACATCTCAATGTTGTTTTTGTGTCTCTTATATTATTTAATAGAAATATGATTGTTTTTTGTAATACAATTTTAAAATTGCAACTTTGTTTCGTTGTTCAAAAGTTGCAAATCACATAGAAAATTTCCATTAAAAAAATTACATAGTCAACCATACTCTTTCTAATTTCCTCACAATCTCTTGAGGATCTTCTATCGGAATTGAAAGTTGTTGGTCAAACTGTTTGATGTCGCTTCCTGCTCCCTCGGATAAGATTTCGTTGTAGTTGTAGTCGTCTTCTTCGTTGATCTCTGGTTGACCGCACCTTCTACGCTCCGCTCTAATTCAATCTCTGAATAAAACTGCAATCTCCAAGCTATCTCCCGCCAATGAGTGTCTATGCTTTCCTATTTGAAACCTTCCAGCAGAAAAAGTATTTTTCGAAGCTGTTCATGACGCTTGAATATTCAACACATCCCGAACCATCTTTGCTAGTGTCGAAAATGTCTTCTCATTCTCCCTCCAGTATCTCAGCAAGTCTTCTAGCTAGTTCATTATCAATGTCCCTATCAAAAAAATCTCATGCAGATGATTTTAATTTTCGTTGACTTGGGTCTTTATTCATACTAGGGGGAATATGAGGCATTCTAGTTTGAGTTTTAGGCTGAGACTCAGTCTGAGCCTGATGTGGAAGAGCACTAGTGGGTGTGTTATCTAAATTATCTTCTAATTCATTTTCTAAATCAAAGTATGGTTCAGATGTAGAATATACCTCATGATCTAATGGTATATTAATATTAACATAAAGAAAAATCAGTTTCATCTACATGAGTGAAATCATCCTAATTAGAATTACTAGAAGATGCACCCTTACCCATGTTACCCCTAGTACCTCTACCAGAAATAAAATGTCCAATTCGTTCCATTATAATTATGCAAATAAATAATTAAAGATAATGAAATTAAGTACGATAATTAAAATTAAGTAACAATAATAATTTAAAGAAGGAACGAAGGTACCAAACGTCGACGTGTAATCGAGGTTGAAAATTAAAACTTTGCTTGATGGATGATCCTCAAGCTAGTTTCCAACTACACTGCCAATTTTTGAACTTTAATATAAATAAGCAAATAAAATAAAATATTTAGTAGACAATGTAGACTTGTAGAGAGATAGATAGAGAGATGGTAGGAAGATTTGTGGGGGAAATGAAGAGGAAAATGAGGTATTTATAGTTGAGAAATAGGGTTAAAGTGTAAATATACTAATTTAGGAGTTTAAAATAAATATTAAGGGGTAGGGGGTTTATGGGGTGGGGGCCAAAATGGACGTTGCACAACGGCCAAAATCGACCCGGCCCACTGGACAACCTTATATAGAACTGTTTTTTTGTTTTTTTTGTTGGTGGGTGAATAAGGTGACTAGCTATTAAAATGGATTAGATCTCCAGATCTCCAATTAAGATCTTTAAGCAAAATGAATATAAAATTAGGCTATAAAACTATGTATCATGTACAAAATTAATCCTCATAACAAATACTAGTAAGTTTCTATCATCGGTAGGCAATAATAATTTTTTAAACATAAATAAAAGTTTGACTTTTGTCATGATTTCGATGTCTCAATATTGGTAGTTTGTGGAAAAAAATAGAAGTTTGACTTTCTTTAATTAATAATATTCCTCCACGAAGACACAGTCCAATCTCTAAGACGGCCCTTGGCTTAGTTCTAGAAGGATTAATGTAATTATATTTTGAAGATACAGACATGGATACGTAGATAGATTTACTTTTTCATGGTTTATAATTTTTTAGGGTAACTGCAGTAAACACCCTTGAATATAATTAAAATGTAGATATATTCCTTATATGTTTAAATCAAACTCTTATATAATTGTATTAAGTATAATTTTATAGTTCTTCCTTGAAGTTTCGGCTTGTAACACCTATATCCCTTGTTGTTTCAAATATTACGTTAACCTCTCTAGTTTGATGATTAATGTAATAAAACTATTCTAAAACCTAGAATGGACACGTTTGTCCCTTTGCCATCAACGCCTTCAATGTTGAGCTCTCTTTATTTTTTATTTCAATGAAAATCTCTACCTATTGCTTTTGGCAAAGATTGCGGTGGCAGCGGCAATTGCAAATTTGCAATTCCCTTGATTTATTTCTAATTTTGTGTAATTAGATTAACTTACTTTATTTTAATCATTTGATGCATGTTTTTTAGTACACAATAATTTTTGAAAAAAAAAACTAGAATTAACATACCAGGGATAAAGTTGTCATAAACTAGGATATGCATGGATGATATATTCTCTTTTTCTTAAAAAAAAATCTTGGAGATTATGTAATGTTTATTCTCACAATAATCGTGGTGGAGAAAATATCAATTCAAATGGAATGAATTTTAAATGATGTTACAACATGGATGGGGATTTTAAAATGTATATTTTCATTCGTTAAATAATATGTAAACTTATTTCCAGATTTTAAAATAGTTTTATTTCATTAAATCATTTAACGTAATATTTGATACCACAACGGATGAAGGTGTTACAAGCTGAAACTTGGGAGAGGGCTATAAAATTATCTCATTATATTATGAAAAACTCTACATGTATATATCGACATTGTTCATACTTTCAAATCAAATACTTAAACCCATTATATAATGAAAATCTTAAGTACATTCTTCAAATTATGTAATTTAAATATTAAGCAGGACACTAAAAGATCCAGTGAAAACTAATTTTTTTTCTATATGTATTAGATAACATTAATTTAGGAGAAAAAACAAATAGCTTACATGTTTTAAATGCAAGAAAAATAACTTAATTTCTACATAAATATTCGACAGGCAGCACATGCGTGTCAGACTAGGTGCAGTGAAATGATACGACTTATCATGATTTCACAATCTTTCATTTATCGAGGGCAGTCAGACAGTTGTTGTCATTTCGGTATGATGACGATTTGTATGGCAAGTTGAGTAGCTAGTATCTTTTTATTCTCCCGCCAAAATGAGGAGTTTTAATTGATTGTTAGTTCAAGTTCACTTATCGGGCGCGCTGGTGACGTGTCGGGAAAGTGCGGAGACTATCTGTATAGGGTAAAATTTGTGTTATATGGTTGGACGAATTATGTCATGGCACGTGGCAAGTAAAAATGAGTCATATCCAAGTCAGAACGGTATTTCCGATTGCATGGAAATAGCAACGGGGGTTCCAAAAGGCCCCAGGTATCGAAAGACAGGAAGATTAGATGACCAGTTTGAATTCCAACGGACAACCGTTACTTGTCTGATTCTAAGGATGTATTTATGGCATTTATGAAGACACTAATTACCTAATTATTACAGCGTTCATTTCTTTGTATTAATAGGTACATAAATCATGGGATGTGTACCCGTGAGCTCATGTATAAATAGGGTCAATTATCTCATTGTAAAGGCATCAGATTCAAGTTATTACAACATTACTTTTCGATTCATAATCTGTCTCAATATTGGTGCTTTCACACTGTTGAAACACTTGGCTTGGTAGCCTCATCAAGAAGCTTCTACCATGCTAAGGCTAATTACTTTTAATTTCATCTCATTGTTCTTTATTTGTTATATTTATCAACTAATCTATTTATCAAATTAGTCACTTGAGATCCGCATGTCCTTGATCACGTGTATAAATTCAACTGTACCGATTTACGGTTACAATGAAAAAAAGGGTTGGCTTGTTACACTAACAAAGCGTGCTCATTATTTGTATCCAAATAAATGGACAAATCCAACAATATTGGACTTTTAGTTACAATCTTATTACCGACAATATTCATTTGGATTAATATATCTTAAATTTATTATATTATTTTATGAATTTAAATTTAATAAAATCCAAGTGCCTGCCCTCACTAATTATTTAGTTTCATTTATGCAATTAGATGTATCCAAGCTGAAACAAAAGTTTTCCTTTTTTCACTACATAATAGAACGGTTTTGAACTCTTGTGTAAAGGGAACGGTTTTGAACTCTTTTTTCACCACTTGTTTCTAATCCTCTGACAAAAATCAGCCTTTTCAGTGAAGTTTTTTTAAAAAGAAATATATCTTAATTAGAAAGATTAAATTTCTACGGCGGATGAAGCATTATATACGATACAATACAACTAAACATTTGGTCCAACGAGTAATTGCAAGCAGAAGGTCAGCCAGATTGGCACCGGTAAGAACAATTTTCTTCAAAATGGAAAATAAAATTAATAAACTAAAATGAATGAGAAAAGAACAAACAATATATTAACTTCCCTTTTTCCCCATTTTTTCTTATGAATAGGAAAAATACTTTTAAAAACACTGTTAACGCCGCTATATTTACTATGGTTTCTTGAAGATTTTTCCAGCGGCGATAGCAGCGTCAATAACATCAGTGATAACTCGAACAACAGTATTTACTGAACATGTATTCTCTTTGAATGATGGAGATCCTGCTTTGGTGAACTTAGCCACACACTCCAGGAAGTTCTGGTTGCACTCTAGATTTAGATAATTATCTGTCACGTCAAAATTAACAAAAATTAAGGGAAAATAATTGAAAAAAATAAAAGCGGCTAAGAAGAATGATTAGTGAGTTCATGAATGCGTCTTATCTTATTATATATATATATATAATTTTTGGGATAATTACCTTCGTGAGCCACCCTAGAAAATAATAACCAGTAAATGTATATGTTTCATACATTAAATATAAATATTGTATATTATCTACATATAATATACATAATCAGTGTATATGTTGGCTAGTGTACCCATAATTAATTTCGGTCGACAGACCTAAAATGAAAAAAATAATTTTTTTTCTATATATGTTTGCATAGTTAGAGCCAACAGATCACCAAAGGATGTGGTGCGTTGGACAAGACGGCTCCTCCCTTAATCAAAGGTTTCGGGTTTGAGCCCTTGGTATGGAAAGATTCTTGGTATAGGGAGCGTTTTTCTCAGAAATGGATCCTATACGGCGCAATTCGGATATAGTCGGACTCTAATACAGGTAACCAAACACCGGATAGAAACCAAAAAAAAATACTAGCGCCAAGAGTAATTAAAATAGATTCGCTTTTGCCATCACTGAAAAATATTTTTAACCCTTCTTGAGGAAATAAAACAAGTTTTAATGATTAAAATAACCTAGAATCTAAATAATTTCAGTGCAACTTGACCAATCAGAGCTTCTCCACAATTTCTATATGATAAATCAAGCTCACCTACTTTGATGTGTCACACATTATTGATTACAACCACCTCCCATAATTTTATAGTAATAGTAACTTGAAAATGGTAAGTAACCTGTTATGAAAAGTTAAAATATATCAATAATAAAATTATTTTTTAAATAATGTTATTGCATATAACTTAATTTTTTTTAGTGTTATCCTTGAAATGGTATGAATTGGAGACTATTAACCTTTAACGCCATATCGTCTTATCAATACATATGGGACCTACATCATCCTGGATTTGAAATTGAACTCCATGTTTAAGGTAAACGTGAACAATGTCCTTTGTGTTTTTACCATTATGCTAACGGATTGCAAAATGCTTCAAACATGAAAGTTTTTTTATTACGTTGGAAAAGGGGAAAAGAGGAAGGGAATGCTATGATAATAATGAAGTTTGAACCGCTCATTTACCTCAATTGTGAAAGGTAGGGAGCTCACCAAGTAAAAGTTTATACTCTTGTTTGCCTTTTCTTTTTATTCCATTAAGAATTTGCTTTATTGTACACTTTGGGTGTTTTTGGTATGGAGGAAAAAATATTTTCCATTTTTTACATAGTTGGTTACGTTGATCAAATTTTAAAAATATTTTTTCTAAGTAGAGAAACAAGTAACATTTCATATTGATTGTGTCCTCCCCACCCTCCAACACACCTCATTTTCACCACATCCTTGTAGTCCCCATCTTTAGCACCCCCACCCACCTTTTCATAGTAAATGTCTAGATTCCTCTCCCATGACTTTCCGGACCAACCAACCCGGATCTGCCTTCGCAAGTCTCTCAGGAGCAAAGCATGCAACAAAATCAGGCAATGATTCCGACTAAGTGATCCATTGGCGAAAAGAGGGTCTTCCTCCTTCTTGCTTGAAGCTCTGAGGCCTAGCCTAACGGTTCTAGAGCCTCTACCTATTGAGTTGAGTTGTCTCTCCTCGAGTATCGAGTTGACCAGTTCCTCTACCATATTAGTTATGTGCTTCCCCCTCTCTTTCGAACCACACAAGGTATATACAAATATTTTTAATATAATATTTTTTTAATTAAGTATACAAACACAAGAAAATAAGTAAGAAATTTACTGATTTTTCAGGAAAATATTTTTCGAGAACATATAAATTTAAAACTATTTGTCTTTCTCACTTTGAAAAATAATTGATAGAAGATAAAGAAGATGATAATTAAGGATAAAGGAGTTTAAGTACCATCCACATAATTATAATGTAAATATATTTCTAATAAGGTAATAATAAGGTAAAGTTTTATGATAACTTTGATTAGTAAAACTTAGTAAAAATGGTGGAGAGCCAACTATCACATAGGAGTATTAAACTAAACTAATAGTGGAAAAAAGATTACATTCTCTCAATGTGGAAAATTTCATCTTTAAGTAAAATAACTTACTGCCTTTATGTTGTAAACAAAGATCATGCTTCATACAGCAAGCATCAAGTCCATCACATGGTTGTTCCCCTGGGCATCCACTGTACAGAATTCCACAGTACTTTCCATATCTTAGGAAGGGAGGAACTGCCATAATTCAAGGAATCACAAGAAAATTAAATTTTTATTAAAATTATACAATATATACAATTAATTTATGGCCAAAAGTAGAAATTTTAAACATGGAAAAAGGGTGTACCTGCACAGAACTTTGATTCGCATGTTCTACTGCATTCGTTTTCCTAAAAATATTAGTTAAAAAGAAAAAGCAAAAGGCAAAAAAAAAAAGGTAGGGTAAGGTTTGTGAATAATTAACTTGAAATGGTAGAAGTAAGATGATACATCCCTCCGCCCTCAACCAGAAATTTTAAGTTCGAACCCTGAGAGTGGGAAAATAGCTAGAGAGGGCACCACTCTAATGAATTTTATGCGGAGGTGGAACTAGAATTTTGAGATTTAGGTTCTGGATTTTAGAGTACTCAATTTATTGGGTTCTTGATAAATTATTTATACATATTAAGTAAATTTATAAACACAAATATAAGGTTAATTTGAGCCAAAGCTACTATGTTCTAGCGAAACTCTAACTCTGCCACT
The DNA here is from genome assembly GCA_029783415.1 of Anisodus acutangulus. Taxonomy (NCBI): domain Eukaryota; kingdom Viridiplantae; phylum Streptophyta; class Magnoliopsida; order Solanales; family Solanaceae; genus Anisodus; species Anisodus acutangulus. Next base: position 52,952,988 of record CM056491.1, read on the forward strand.
GACTATACGTGACACAAATTTGAATTAGTCGGATCACTGAATTTGGAATACCACATGATTGTAAAAAAGCATGAAATGACAGATAACAAGGATTTACCAAGGAGATGCCAGCATTAGTTTCAATGCCAATGTTAAGGGCATGAATTGAAATTGGAGAATTATTAATGCTGAATAAGGCTATGATGCAACATGCTAGAAGTTGTAGAGATAACTTCAATGACTGCAGAGAAAAAGCCATTGAATAAAGAACAAAGAGAGACGAAAGAATAGCACTGAATTATGCGAAAAGCTTTTGTTTTAACATAAAGAGCTCTGATTTATAGATAGAAATGGTTGGTGACACAAACTAAAATATATAATCTCTCTATTTCAATTTATGTGGCATTTTTCGCTTTTCAAAGTTAATTTGACTAAATTTTGAAACTAAATAAGATCAGATTAATTTAATATTTTAAAATTAAAATTATATATTTAAAAGTTATATGAAAAGTACTATAAGTTGCAACTTTCCTCACATCAATTTGATAAAGAAACACATTTTAAAATATTGATCAAAATTTATGACATTTGAATTCGAAAAACGAAAAATAATACATAAATTAAGAAATAGCGACATATATATGTGTGTAGAAAGTGAAGTCTTTTATGGGGTAGATGAGATGAGGTGGTGTTCATAGATCGAATAGATGAAAAAGGGCTGGATTTGTCGTGTAATGTCTCGTGACATGTTTTTGGAGGTGTTCACACTGTCACCAACGAGTCTTCATTTTATTTGGACATGTTAAAAGCTGAGCTACCATTTCAATTTTATGAGTTTAAAATTTTAGAACGATGACTTTCGGTGATAATAATTGAATTTTAAATTTAATATTTATATATATTTAATAAATATCTTAATAAAAATATTTTATTTGAGCAAAATTTACTAGGTTCGACCAGACCTATATCAGCACTTCTAATATGTCCTTGCATGTTGTAAATGGAAAAAAAAAAGGCAGTCAGATGTACTAAGCTCCCGCTATGTGCTGAGTTCGGAAAAAGATCGGACTACAAGGGTCTATTGTACGCATTCTTACTTCACATTTCTGCAAGAGGCTGTTTACACGGCTTGAACTCATGACTTCCTGGTCACATGACATCAACTTTATCAGTTACTTCAAGACTCCTCCTGATCACAATGCTGTAAATACCAGTATATAATTTATGTTTTTTAACAGTGAACAGACTGTGCACCTCAATGATTTATTATAACAAATAGTTACTTAATATTTATTATATTTGTTGTAATTTAATATTGATATAATAAATTTCAGCCCGTAGTAGTATATGATCACTTTGAAAGATAGAATAATTTCCCTTAGAGATTCCTTTCATTATTCACAATATATATAGATGTACAAGGTTGATTCATAATATGGTACGAATCCTAACTTACCTTACAAAGGTTTATTCCTAATACAATTAGAATCATAAGTTACCTTAAATATACATCTATCATAATTATAAAATATACGGAGAATATTCTGAGAATATTCGCTAATATTCCCCTCGCACTTGGAGCGGAGGAGGCCAATGCTAAGGTCGGATCGGAAGTCGGTAAAGAGTCGTCATGTAGTCCCTTTGTGAAAATGTTCCGGTGATACCGAGCAAGAGGAAGGCACGTAAAATTTTGACATGACCACGGCAACCTTCTCTCGCAGACAAAGTGGATATCCATCTCAATATGCTTAGTCCGCCGATGTCGGATCGATTACGAGACATATAGATAGCGTATATGTTGTCACAATAGACTATAGACGCCGGCGTAATGGATACTTGAGCTCCAAAGAAGATTTCGGAGCCACCAGATTCATCGACGACATTAGCAACTCGCGATATTCTCGCTTCAAAGACTCGAATCCGGATAGCGTGGCCTGGCCACTGACCATGAGATAAGATTATCCCCAAGAAATACACAGACTCGAGGTGGAACGACGCGGTGTCGGCATCCCGCCTAATCTGCAGATCCGTGTAGGCTAGCAAACTTGGTTGGGGGCAAAGGTGTATTGATGTAAACCAAAGTCTAGTGTGCCCAACATATCCGATAACACGCTCGAGGCGTAAACGGGACTCTCGGGTCGCATAAACAGCATACACCGCTCACTGAACGGCATATGCAATATCAGGCCTAGTGAATATAAGATACTGAAGATCACCTGCTAGACTCCGATATAGAGTGGGATCAGAAACTGGCGCACCGTCATTGGCACTAAGCTTTGATTTTGAGTCCACCGGAGTACACTATCTCTTCTGCATACTTGGCCCTGTACACTATCTCTTCTGCATACTTACGCTGACAAAGAAACATAGTGGGTGCAGATCTTGTCACCGATATACCCAAAAAATAACTTAGCTTGCCCAAGTCAGTCATAGCAAATTCAGTTTTGAGTAGATCAATGATTTCAATCTTCAACCCGTCAGATGAGGCAGTAAGAACAATGTCATCGACATATAATAGCAACATGCAAAGGTTTCTACCTGGTGAAAGTGAAGAGATGTATCACACCGCTACATACAAACCAATCAGCAGAAGATAGCCGCGAACCGATCATACCAAGCGGGTGCCTGTTTTAATCCATACAATGACTTCCTAAGATGATACACAAACCGCGAGTCGCTGGATTTAACAAAGATGCGAGGTCGATGATGTACACATTCTCTTTCAAATCCCCATGAAGAAACGCATTCTGACATCAAGTCGATGAATCGCCAATGCATGCCCATAGCATTACTGAGAATGGGCCAATAGTGGCCGCTTAATAATCTGATCAATGTCTCACCACAATCAATACCCTCATGCCGATTAGTGTCATTGACAACTAGTCTTGCCTTATACCTCTCTAAGTCACCACTATCTTCAACTTCAGTGATTTAAATAGCCACATATTCTGGGATAACATTCACACCGACTGGTCTAGGTATCAAATCCCAAGTGTTCTACTTGGTTAAAGCTTTAAATTCCTCGCACATGGCCGCATTCCAATTTGGATCCAGTTTTGCTAGTTTTGGATTTTTTGGAATGGGTGATAAGGTTTGTGTTGAGAGATTGAATTGAACCTTGGGTTTGAAGATCCCGTGTTGTGCACGAGTCTCCGCGATGCGTGAGGGCAAGGCGGTGGGTCGGGCCTGAGGTTATCGGGTCCACCGGTTCTCGGGACCGCGCAGCACGCCGGTGGTGCGGTGACAGACTCGACCGCCTGGTAGGGGGTGAGTACGAGGTGGGGTAGTGTCGGACAGTGGCGAGACTGTCAGAATAGTGGGCTAATGTTGGTATAGATTTTGGATGACCGGAGACAGACTTGGTTCATCGAGAAAGATGTAATCGGTGGTCTGAAATTTTCGGAGATTTGAAAAAGGAAAGGTTGTCTCGTCAAAGGTGATGTGATGAGAGACAATGATTTTGCGAGTAGCAATGTCATAGCACAAGTAGCCCCGATGATTAGGAGATAGACCAAGGAAGACACATGGTAGAGTGCGAGGGGCAAGTTTGTGGGGTGCAAGCTGAGGCTATGTCAGGGGTAGTATACATCCAAAAATACGTAGTGATCATATGACGGTCGCCACTGATAAGATTTGAGGGGTTTTTTGTTTTGGAGTGTGCTAGTTGGTAAAATATTTAGAAGGAATTCTACCATTTTGATAAAGATAGACCCAAAAAGGCGGTGGTAGGCAGCATGAAATAGAAGTGTGCGGACCATGTTATTGATGATGCACGTGATAATTTTTCACCTTCCGCTTTTGGGAAGAAGTATAGTGGACTAGAAAATGGAAACCATGCCTTGTTTAGAATGGGTAAATTGTGAAATGCCGAGTTATTAAATTCACGCCCATTATCACATTGAATGATTTAATAGGTTTTTCAAATTGTGTCTTAATGAATTTTTGAAACTCGAGAAATTTTGCAAAAACTTCAGATTTGAATTTCAGCTGGTAAATCCAGACAAAATGTGAAAAATCATCCAAGAATACTAGATAGAATTTATGACTCCAAAGAGCTAGCAATCAGAGATGTCCCACAAATCAAGATGAACAATATCAAATGGAGAAAAAGTAACATTGTTTGATGACATAAAGGGAAGACGAGTATGTTTGCCTAGTGGACAAGAAAATAGTGTTGGGCAATTTTCCCATTATTACATTGAATACGCTAGAAGTCCTAAGAAAAGTAAAATTGGGTCTCCTGGGTGTCCGAGTCACAGCCAAGTTGAGAGAGAGATCGCGCAAGTGGATAGGTGCTATGGCCGGTTGACAAATGGAAGATCGAGTGAATGGGTAGAGGTCTCCACACTATTTGCAGCTGTGTAAGAATTTTCCTCAGATGAGTTCTTTCACGAAAAACCAAAAGAGTCAAATCTGCAGACACTAATTATGCTAGTGAATTTTCTAACAAAGATTAAGTTTTTGAATGTTATGGGTGTATGGACGCGGTTTGCGGAGAAAGGCGGGTGTGGATGTTCGGTGTGTGTGTTACCGAACCTTCAATTGAATGCGATGACCATCACGCGAATAAATTGAGGACACTTTAACCGACGAGTTGAGATAGGTTGGCACGACGATCAGGTGAGGTGAGATGTGGCTCTCGGTGTCCATGTACCAATTATCTCGGTTGTTGAAGCGTTCACGGTGGTGTAGGCCTGGCCCAGCAATGCAAGTCACAGGCTGTCAGTTGCCGGATCGCAGCCAAGCTGGGCTCGATGTTGCTGTCAGCTGATTGGCCCGGTCGGGTGGCCGGGCAGGCCAAGAGGCCAGCTTGACCACTTAATGTTGAACCGAGCCCATGCATTCTGGCCGGTTGTGCCCTCCGCTTGCGCTTGCCGGTTCCATTCAGCGCCTGGCCGCTGGCCGTTGCGTTGGCCCTTTCCGCGCTCCTTGCCTTTGTTGTTACGACCGCCGCCATCGCTCGCGTCGCCGCCGACTTGCTGCCAGACTTGCCGCAAATTGCTGGACCTGCCAGACCGGCCGGGTTGCCGGCCGCAGTGTTGTCATCCCGCCAATCCGCCAAGGCCTTTGATTGTGTTCTCTTGTTTAGCACGTCTAGTTTCTTCCAACAATAGCTGGCGTGCCTTGTTGAAACTTGGAGAGGTCGCTTGTTGAATCATTGTTGCGAGTGTGTCATATTCACCTTTTGGTAAACCCGCAACAAGTTGAAGCACCATCTGGTTTCAAACAAGTCCCGACGTTAGATAGTTGATCGTTATGAGTTTCAGCTTGCTTACAATATTCGGACATGTTGTTAAAATTCTCGAGTGGGTATTATTGAATTGCTCTTCCAAATATACAGCGAGTATTTTTATTGTCCTCGAAGATTTCTTCTAGAATGGACCTAAAGTTCATGTGTCATAGCACCTGCTTTCACGATAGTGCACAACAGTCTTTGGAGATGGTGCCGTAGATCCATTATTTGACGACGACGTCAAGACGACGCTTGATTGAGTCGAAATATATCGTGGGACGAGGAGAGATTCGCCAATATGATCGAGCACGTTGTATGCACGATGAATGTAGAATAGTTCCATCCACATGGATTATTGATAGTTTCTTGATCAAGAATTATAGGATAAAATTCTTGATGTTGTTAATCGCATGAACGGGATGAAAAGAAGATATTGAACGCCGAGAGGGTTGTCATGTGCTGGATGAACCGGAATTTGGGGGGAAGACATGGTTGTCGCCGAGGGAAGGGAATTTTCTGGTTTGGCCGAGAAAGGGAAGAAACCGTAAAAATATTTTTTTTCTCGCTGAAATCGTAAGAAAAATGCTGATTTCTACCGAGAACGGGAAGAGAAGGGATTTAGGTTTTAGGCTCGATACCATGAAAGATAGAATAATTTCCTTAGGATTCCTTTCATTATTCACAATATATATAGTTGTCGCGCTCGCTTTTTTGACCTTGCTCTGCCAAAGCGATGACGTGTCCGGTATGATTCCCGAGTAAAAGGGTTGAGGAGTCGCCACCTAATTATTTTTACGGTGAATTAGGACACCTAAATATTAAACCAATGCTGCAATGTAAACCCGCCGATTTAATGGTCTCATAAACTAATGAGATTCTAGGTAAGGGTTCTTTATTATCCTAAAGGGAAGCGGGTTAGACATCCTTTAAGATCCGCTAACTTGTGGTTATCCTAGTCAAACTCAGGTTAATTATTACTAGAAAAATGCATGTTTGAAGCATGAAGTTAAAAGATGTTTGCAAATAATTAATGAAAAGAGATGCATTTTAAAAGATAGATAAATGTAGAGATTTTTAAAATATGCATTTGTATGGTATTTAAAGAGAAATACATGTAGAGTTGAAAAATATGTATTTGACAATTGATAGTAAAACAATTTATTTATAATGCCAAAAGAAGTAAAATTTTGAGAATCAATGAATTGTAAATTGACAAAAGATAAACTTATTTTGTATGATTAATAAAGCAAATAAAAGATGACAAAAGTTGTTTTGAAAATCTTGAATACGGTGGATTTGAGCCTAAAATAAATAAACTAGCGTAAGGATTTCTAAGTTTGAATTCAACCGAGCCTACAAATAAATAAGCTAGCGATGGGTTTCAAATCTTAAACTACCCTATGAATTAATCCTAAGTTTGCCTATTCTAAGCATTTCAATAGTTACATAAGCGCCGATAAATAATATTACAATACAAAGCGGATAAAAGTCAATTAAAAAAATAAATAAACTCCGAGGAATAATCGCTTTATTTACTTTAATCCATGCAAGTCAGCCAAGAACAAATTAAGGGGCTAAATACAATATCTTCATATCCGTATTCAAAACAAAGGTGAATGTTTTGATCACGCGAGGCTCGGACTTAAATTTTGAAAAGAACATTCCAATCACGCCGTGGCCGCAAAACATATGACTAATGTGGTTATTTTGATTGTCTCGCTTTACTAAACGTGTTGGTCTCTCGGTGAAATAGAAAAGATCACTATAATCACGTCTGTGGTCGCTAATATATAACTTGTTGGTTATTTTAGTCACCTCGCCTACTAAACATGTTGATCTTGGAAAAAGGTTTAAGCTTCATCATTGCCCGGTTATATTTCCGCCTTTTGCAATCGTGGAGGCCTCCCAAAATCGATTTGATATTTTTCATCGCCAAAGGTAGTATCGTGTTCAAATCAAGAAAATTAAAATGAAACAAGAAACAAAGAATGCTAGACGGTGAAACAAAAGCAGTAAAATAATTTCAAAAAGACGTGTTTAGTTTAAAACAAGAAAACAAAGAAACGGATATTTGAATGCCAAACAAAGGATCTAAACAGAAAGCAATGTCCGAAAGGCGGTGTTTATTTTAAAGCAAGAAAAAGCAGAAAAATAGTAAAATAGTAATCAAGTCCGGCAAGAAATCAAACAGAAAAAGTGTTAAAGAAGCGATCGCTACCAAGAAACAAGAAAGAAATGGGTTTAAAAATAACGCATTAATAGTGGGCTGGAAACGCAGAAATGGCTGTCGAAACAAATTCTAAAGAAAGGTGGATTTTAGCCAAGAAACAAAGAAGAATTGTGCTAAAAATACAGCAGTGATAAGACACCAAATGAGCTCAAAATGCAGCAGTAAAATGCTTCCAAAAGAAGTGTAAATGGTCCAGACAGAATTGCGCGCAAACGCAGCAGCAGTATCAATGGCTCAAAGTGCATGATCACCTAAGTATTGCAAAGAATCGCGCCTTTAATCAAGCAGCCAAATGCAACAAAACCCATAGCTAGAACTATTTAAAGATGACATATATCCAATCCAAGGTGCAAAATTGGATACCACAACTATTGGTAGGCACAAAGAAAGACATAAAAGTGAAGGTAAACTTAAAGACCAGCCACTCTAAACTTTAATTTGAAAGATAAGACCAAGGGGCTACCACCATTCATTTCGATGCCGCAACAAGATTCAAAAGCGCTTTGAACCTTAGGCATGGCAAAGTTATCAAGAAGGCTAAACCCCCGAAGCTTTGGCTTTCTCAACCAAAGATAATAAGATAATAGGACAGCTTCGACAAGGCAACTATGAAAAGAAAACATTCGGTAATAAACATAGAATGCATACGGGCGAATATAACACGACACAAATCGTTCAAATACACGCATTTAAATGCTAATACATATATCATTCATCAAGTTAGTAAACATAGCATGATATAAGATAACTTAAAAGACTTTATATGATATATGTAGGCACTTAGCACTTCAACAAAGCGATGTTTGTGTGACAAATAAACAGTAATTAACTATCCAAAAGATGATATTTTTTTAGACACGTAATTGTCTAATCACAAAATGCATATTTTTATTAAGGTAAGCAACATACATTAATAATATGCTCTAAGGACTTTCATGCTTAACACAAGGATCAAGCTTACACTAAGATGAGCAAAGATGGATGCATAATCACCAAGATTGACATGGAAGATAAACAATGAGATTTACATGGCCACGTGGAAACAACATCTTAAGTATGCAGTAACTACAAGCATTAAGGACATGCAATCATAAGTTAATCATTCTAGTATGTCATAGTTAACATGACCACTAAAGTTAAGACCTATGTTAACAAAAAACCCAATCATCTAACAACTCGAATCATATCCTGGAGTACTGGATCGAACTCAAGAAACTTTAATAGGAACATACATGATTCATCGCTTGTCTTAAACCATAGGAATCACATAAACAGTAAGTAATCAAGCATCCAAGCACACTCACACAATCACTATAGCCTTGTCATTGCTTAATATGAGGCTTAGATAGCTTAAAATCAGACACAATCATATATTCAGGCTTTTCTAGGCTAGACATGATCTTCCAAATAATCTAAACTACCAAACTAACATTCGTGTTATGAAACCTACTTAAACAAACACATACATACATCATATAAGTTTGAATCTGAGTCTTAACAATGACATATTGATCATACACAAACCAGTTTGAATCTGAGTCTTAACAATGACATATTGATGATACACAAACCACTAAAATAGACCTAAACTATCACAAGACATTCAAACTAACCCTATTATAATCCTTTTAAAAGGCAAGCATGTTCAAACTCAAGCTTAATCAGGATTTCCACTTAATTAGCGATAATATCAGATACTTATTTAAGTAAAGAAAAAAAATATCATTAGGCTCGGATATAGTTCGAATCAAAGTCACATAACCTCAATGAGTTACTAATATCATTTTCTAACACATGAAATCACATATACATAACCTTAATAACTGAATATCTTAATATAATCATGACCAACTAACAGCATTCAATCCAAACAAGATCATATTAAACCCACAATGACATGCTATAAAACTCTAAGACAAGAAATGTAAATAAAAAAGTAAAGGGAGGAATTCGACTCATCGACCTTCTCCGGCAAATAATCCGAGGCGTGTTTCGAGTTGTCGAATCCGCCGGAGATGTTATTTTGGAATTCTCGATTTTTAAGATTTCGAATTCCGATTTTTAGACGCCGCTTTTGTAAGTTTGTTTCGATGTTTGACCCAACCCTGAATGTGACCCGACTCGAATGTGGTCTGACCCTAACTGAAACGGTCAAGCAAACAGAAATTCCAGATTTCTAACACCACAAAACCAATAATTTCAAACTATATTTCAATTTTTGGATCGAGAACACATGCAAGAATAAAGAAATGTTCTTATGAGTTTCGATTTCTTAAATTTCTGACCTAAAAATGACCGAAAATTCTAAGAAACCCCTTCAAAGACAGATTTTCTGACCTCCTTAAAAATGAAGAACAAGGGATATTTATAGGTGGATTTTCCCCCAAGAACGAGTTTGAAATTTGAATTAAAGGCAAAAAATCAATTTTGAAGCGGATTTTAGGGTATGGGTATAGTGAAGTGATGGGAGGGGTGTGGTGGTGTCGTGGTTTGCGTGGGAGGTGACCGGGAGAGGCAGAGTGTGGGTGACGCGGGTTTGGTCGAAAGAGAGCGGTTTAGGGTTTTCGTCATAGGTGAAATGAGGGATTCGGGGTATTTGTTTTCGGGTTTTTGGGTTAAGGCGGATAAAAGTGGGGAAGATGGGTGATGGGTCGTAAGTTTGACGAAAATGGGGGTGGGTCGAGCTGGATGCGGTCGAGAGTGAGTCACCGCGACTGGAATCGGGGAAATAAAGGGAAATGGGTATTTAATCGAGAGTTTGGTTTTGGGCTCGGGAGTTTATTTTGTGGGTTTGGCTTTAAAATGGGATTGTGGGGGTTGACTTGGAAGGTGGGGTGGCCGATTGGGCTTGGAAAGGTTTTGGGATTTTGTTTTGTGGGTTTGGGTATAATGGAATTTAATTGGGGAGTTTGGCTTGTTTGTTTGAGTAGAATTTGTATTGGGTTGGGAAAATGAAATGGGTTAGAAATTGTTTTGTTAGGAAAATAAAAATGGGTTATGGATTTAAAAATATGAAAAGGGGCTTAATATTAAAACATATTTATATATTTTTGTAAAAGATGTGAATTATTTAAAATAACGAACATTTGATAATAATAAAATATAATATTTATAAATGTTTAATGCTTAATAAAAGGAAAATGCTGATGCAATTTTGCGAGAATAAAATAACATAGAATTTCGGATAAAACTTATGATTATTATAAAAATGCAAATGATATAAAAATGCTAATAATAATAATAATAAGAGGATATACACATATATGCCTATATTTTTAAAATTATTTTAAAAAGTGTCAAAATATTAAAAATTACTTAATAAAATCATAAAAGATGGGACAAAATTGGTGTCAACACAATAGTGTATGCAAGGTTGATTCCTAATATGATAATCCTAATCATCTTACAAAGGTTGATTCCTAATACAATTAGAATCCTAAGTTATCTTAAATATACATCTATCATAATTACAAAATATACGGAGAATATTCTAAATATTCGCTAATACACTTGATTCTTCATTATATAAAGTATATATGCGGGTCTCCTTTCTCCTTTGATTAGCTCATCTTCCTCTTTTACTACTCCCTCCGTCTCAATTTTGTACATGCATGATCATTGAGATGAACTATTAAACCCTAACCAACATTTAGGAGCTTAGAATGATCTAGCTCATTTCAATTATGTAAGTTATTAAAGTGCAATCGCCTCATTTAAGTATAACCTTCCTTCCTACAAAGAGGTTATAAAATTATATTAAACAACGTAGTTGAACAGTTCAACACTCTTAGCGACTTGCGAAGTACAAATATATCTCCAAATTGAGAAATTTTGCATTCTTTGTTTTTTTCCAATTTTGATATTGCTTATAAATAAACTCCCATAAGTATTTAGGCATTACACAAGGCATTAATCATGTAATTTGGACAACCTTACAAGCTTATTGCCTTCCACATGTCGTTTGATTCTATAATCTTAATTAATACTTGTTTAAATACTTCATCCATCTCAAATTATTTGTTGTCTTTTTATTTTACACGCCCTTTAAGAAATATTAATTAGAAGGGTTATTTGACAAATCTTACCTTTATTTATAGCTAAGTTATAATTTCTCTCTATTAAATGTTTACTCTATTTATGTGTCATTTCCATTAATGACAAAGTTCTATTAAGGGTAGTATGGGAAAGAAATAATTAATTATGTCTTGAACTTCTAAAGATAATATTTTTTAGTAACCACGATAAATAATTTGAGACGAAGAGAATAGTAATTTATCTCTCTTAAATGTTTCCCTTATTGGCACTCCACTAATCAAAGTAATAAGGGTGAGTTTAGAAAAAAAATTAATTATTTATTAAATGCAAGTACTTGTTGTGAAAAATGAATATTGAGTTTAACTCAAACCCAAAAATTAGCTCGTAGGGTGATGATTGTCCAAGTTCATATAAGGAGTTCATGTTCTCATTTTATTTTCTATGTGGAAATCTTAACACTTGTTTTTAAATGTCATATATTTTGAAATAAATTAATTTAATTTGAAAAAAACGACTAATATTTTGGGTCGAACGGCTTTTAAAATATAAACACTTAAACTGCTAGATAATAAGTCCTTTTCTCTAGAAATTTGAAGTAATGTTCATTCTCCACAGTCATTTATTTAACAGAAATCGACGAGACGTTATCCCTAATTTGACGGATATTTTTATACCAAATTGCCGCTAATTAAATGCTCCTTGCTGGTAGTTGTTGTAGCTTGTGGTCATATATGTCCAAGAATTCATGTGCCAATAGGGGAAAAATCAAATACTCTCTCCGCCCCAATTTATATGATGTTGTTTCACTGAGCATGAATTTTAAGAAATAATGGAATTTTTTTTAATCTTGTGGTAAAAAATAAGTCAAAGATATTTGTGTGATTATAGATTATCTTGTTAAGCATAAAAGATAAAGTTTAAAATTAAATTATTATCAAATAAGGAAATGTGTAATTCTCCTTGTTTGGAGGCTTCTCATTAATGCAATATATATAGATATTTACAATTACAAACATTTTTGTATGAGAATATCTAGTTTACATAATTACATCAAAATAATAATTATAAAATATATGAAGAATGTTAATATATTCTCTATCACTGACTAAAAAGGAAAGTGTGTCAATACAAATTGAGACAAATAAAAAATATTCAAATATGCACATGTATGTTCTTCTGCTATATGAATTATTTATCAGGCTTAATGTTGAAGATAACATCGATCGAAGAAAGAGACATATTATCACATTGTACATTCAAGTCGAATTTAATAAACCATGCAAGGGAGTTGATAAAGGTGAAATTCTTCTTTAAATTATTGCAACTCCAAGGGATTACTTAGAGGGGCTAGAAGAGCTATTGGTAAACTGTTATAGTATTCAACTTCATTAATTAAGGTGGAGGGTTGTAGTCATGAAATATACATGATACCTTACTTTACTATATATAATGATTATTAGAAGTGATGAACTTGTGATAATGCTGGTTGAGAACGAATTATGTGTAAATGGACTAGTTACTTATTTTATAAACTGCGTATAAGTGATGAAGTTGTGATTGTTGTATATTAAGTATAATAAAATAAAGTAATACAAACATATATTTAGCAAAGCCCTCCAAACTATGGCACTATGCTTGGTTAATTAATCTAGGTGGAATGATTATTAAATCGGTTTTCTCTCTTTTCTGCTTAATATAAGATTGTTACGCATTTCAAAGTATTCTATTTAAACTTGGCCCACCTTTATTTCCTATTTTCTTCCTTTTACCTTTTTTCATTCTCTTTGTTTGTTTTTTTTAATCTTTGGCCATTTTACCAATTTCAACCCATTTTTAATTCATACTATAGACAAATTAGATATTCCTTAATACTTCGTTTAGATCGTGTAGGTCCTTATATGTCTCTAGTCTAGTCCAAATTAATTATGTCATTATCCCTTTATCGCTAGAATTTTAGAAATTAACGGGGGGCTTTACGATAAAATAGTTGGTCATACATAAAAAAAACTTTTCAAGCTAAAAAAATTATAAATTAGGATTGTCTAGCTTATTAGCTTAATTTAATTTAAAAGCACTTTTTAAAATTATTAAACACCAAAATAAATTCAGAAATATTTATATAAGCTGATTAACCAACTTTTAAATTCACCCAAACACAATTAAAGAGGTCGTGTAGAAAGTTTTCTCTTCTATCTGGTAATTACATGAACCTTGTAACTCATATGGTCAATTGGCCAATTATTTAGTTTAATAATATCTTATATTCCTTTGAAAAAACTTCATGTCTATGACTAGGCTGAGTCATAATCTAATAAAGCTAAGGTAGCTAAGTGCTGATTAGGGATGATTGTTTGGCGGATGTGGATACATTGTATTGGTGGTTGATTTAAGCGAATTCGATAATTTTTACTCAAATCTTACAAGTATATAACAAAAATTTATTAAATATACAATTATGTTTTGTATAATCCTAGAATTGATTTGAAATTAAAATTCTGAATTCATCGCTATTGATTAATTAATAATCCAAGTAGAGGAAGGTAAAAGAGAAAATATCTTGTACAACAACTTTTTCCCTTTCCATTAGATTTTTAGTTGGTAGGCCCTAATCTTTAAAAATATCTTTTGAGGTTGTTCTTCTTTTTTTGTTTTTCATCCGGTTAGTATCCGTATTGCAGCCCGATTATATCCGAATTGGTATCGGACAGGGCCAATTTTTACAAAACGCGCTCTCTATCAAGAATTTGTCCATACGCAAGGCTCAAACCTGAGACATGTGGTTAAGAAGGAGCAGCCTCATCTACTGCCCCACATCCGTTGATGGTCTTTTGAGGTTGTTCTTGTTTAGACTCTTCAGATTACAGTGACAATCTGTTGTTTATTTTGTTTTTGTTTTTGCTTTTTTTTTCTTTTTTCAAATAAAAAAAAAGCTTCACCACGATTGAAGTAATAAATAAATATTGAAAGAACGTGCTGCATGCATGCATGAAATTATTATGAAGCTTGCTTGGAGTTAATGGAAATGCAACACCATTCTGGAATAAGAGACTGACTACTACTTTGGTATTCTGAAAGGGGTACACATAGGGTTCAAAGAATTTTCCCTTGAGAAAAGGATATAAGACACAAATTTAAAATAAAAAAGATAAGTAATAGAGATAGTATAAATTTGCTAGTGTATCAGGTAGATGAAGCTACTAATTAACAGATATTTGGTGAGTCAGGGTCACAAGTAATGATGAATTACGGAATATCTGAAGCTCCTAAATTAACTCAACTGAATATAACTTACAGTAATTTTTGAATTTAAACTAATTTATTAACTACTACTAGTATTTTATAGTCCTTTAAAAACAAATTTCATGTCTATGACTAGGCTGAGTCATAATCGAATAAAGCTAAGGTAGCTAAATGTTGATTAGGGATGATTGTTTGGTAATAATATAAGTGGAGGAAGGTAAAATTGAAAATAACTTTTCCCTTTTCCACTAGATTTTTAGTTGGTAGGCCCCAATTCTTAAAAATATCTTTTGAGGTTGTTCTTGTTTAAACTCTTTTCAAGTTATAGTGACAATATTTTGTTTTATTTTGTTTTTGCTACTTTTCTTTTCATTTTTCTTTTTAAGTTTCACCATGATTGAGGTAATGAATTATCAAAATATTAAAAGAATGCGCTGCCTGCATGGAATTATTATGAAGCCTGGTTGGAATTGATGGAAATTTAACATCGTTCCAGAATAAGAGATTGACTTGAACTTTCCATTTTGAAGGGGTACCCCATAGGGGTCAAAGAATTTTCACTTGAAAAAGGATGTAATAAAAGTTGCTATCAAATATACGAGGGTACCAGGTCGATAAAGCTACTAACAAATATTCGGCGAGTTGAGGTCACAAGAAATGGCGGATTACAGAATATCTGAGCTCCTAAATTAACTCAACTGGAAATTGATAAAATATGTATATATTTAGAAAATAGTTATTTGTATTTATTAGATATTATTTGTTTTCTGATTATTAGCCTAATATCACGATTGTACAGTTGGTAATTCATGTATATTATGGACCTTTGTCAATCAATAAAAGGCAGGGAATTACATTCTTTTATGGTATCACGAGACTAAGGTTTCTTTCTCTCTCGCTTCCGCAACCTTAATCTGTTACCTTCCCCGTCATCCTCCTTCTTCCTTTTCTTTGTGTTGCCGTCCACCATAGCTGAAACTCCCAAATTTCATCCTGGCTTAGCTATCACCAATGTGAAAACTCTCATCCCCATCACATTGGACTTGGAATCAGGACAATACCATTCATGGGCGGCGTTATTCAAGGTTCAAGCAAGGGTTCATGACGTGCTTGAAAATATCATCCCACCTACGGATGCAAAGGAGAAAGTTGTGTATGACAAGGCCAAAGTCGATGATCTCCCTCTCTGGAAACGGCTCGATGCGGCGGTCTTGCAGTGGATTTATGCCACGGTCTCATCCGACATCCTCACCTCCATTCTCATTGACGACGACTCGGCTGAACATGTTTGGCACAGTGTTGCAGATCTTTTCCATGATAATAAAAACTCAAGGGCCCTGTATCTTAATAAGGAATTCACCAACATAAGTCTTGCTGATTTTTCGACGACAAATGCGTATTGCAATCGTCTCAAAAGTCTTGCCGATCAACTAGCCAATGTCGGGGCTCCCGTCAATGATCAAGGTATGATTTTGAAAATGCTACAAGGATTGACAGAACAATATTCTAATTTTGTCACTGTGATGCAAAACAAGAAAAGCCTACCTAGTTTTGCTACGGCCAGTTCCAAACTCGCCTTGGAGGGGACCACCCTTTTCGAGCGAGCAAAACAAGAATCTGCCCTTGTTGCACATTCCCAGAATTCAGATGATGATATGAATCACCAAAATTCTTCTCAAGGTAATAATAATCATAATAATAATTACCGTGGAAAAAATGGTAATAACAGAAAAAACAACAGGAAATCTGGTGGCCGGAACTCCAGCGATGGCTCAATAGTTATGAGTTAGAGTTATGCGACTATAAAACGTTAATTAAGGTAAATGATATCATATGGCTAGTGTTTCATGTAATGGTTAAGAAGTCACATAGCGTAATGTAAGATGAACCATGTTGACGATACTCAAAACTGAGACTATTCTTAGTAAATATAGAAAGCTTATGTTCATTGTCTCTTATAATGTAAATTCTGATTCATGACATTGATTGTTGATTCTTATTGAACATATGTTGATGATGTCAATGTTCGTAACGTAATCGGAGGGTGAACGACTATAGGTCACTCTGAAAGATGTTCTAATGATCCTAAAAGGCTCTTCATCCATTGTATGTATATGTGTACACGAGTAATGGCGTTATGGCTATGATATCCCTTATTTACCACTGAGGTACGGCTAGTTGGGCAGTTATATATTTTTATTTATCACCGGGATACAACCGGTCGGACAGTTACCACCAGTTGGGCAATTATGTATTGTTATTTATCATTGGTCGGGCAGAAACGTTATTTACCACCGGCTACGACCGGTCGGACATTTATCACCGGTTGGACAATTATATATATCGTTATTTACCACTGGAGGGGCAGGCACATTATTTACAACCGAGCTACGGCCGATTGGATAGTTACAACTGATCAGTTGGGCAGTTAGAGTTACGATGTTGATATTAGCTCCGAAGAGCGACTTGATATAAATAATATAGCCCTGTAGAGTGGCATCATACATAAGTATAATCATTATGCATATTGTCCCTCAGTGGCAATACAGAGGTTTCAGGTTAATTCTTATCCCTTTTATTAATAATTTTTTATTATTTTGTTTTTCAGTTCTGTCTTACGTACTCAGTACAATCTTTATATACTGAGGTTCCTTGATCGGGGGCGTTGCATTTGT
The DNA here is from genome assembly GCA_029783415.1 of Anisodus acutangulus. Lineage (NCBI taxonomy): Eukaryota > Viridiplantae > Streptophyta > Magnoliopsida > Solanales > Solanaceae > Anisodus > Anisodus acutangulus. The sequence continues at coordinate 52,970,380 of CM056491.1, forward strand.
TTATGTTTCACATTGCAGATTCAGGTAAACTGAGTAGCAAGCATACATTCTAGATGCTATAGATATTCAGCGAGCTGGCGTAAGCTCCACTTCTTCCTAGAGTGGAGTTGAGTCAGGTCCTGTACCTGGATGTATAGAGATTATGGATAGGTCGGGGCCTTGTCCCGACTATGTTAGGCCAGTCAGATGTTCGTAGAGACTTCATAGACGTCTGTGGTCGGATTCAATCATGTACGGGTTTTATGTTCAGTTATACAGACAGAGCATCTTTTAGTTCATGCTAACAAATTTACTACGTCATGTAGACAATTACAGTTTCTCAGTAGATGCCTATAGTATGTATGTAGAATGTAGTCGATCGGTCCTAGTCGAGACCGGGGCGTGACAATATCCAACTTGCGTCCAAGATGTAAGATCCCACTTAACAGTAATATTTTCATTGCCTTTTTTTATTTGAATTCTATAGAAAATTCTAATACATGTATCCCATAAAAAATAATTAATCTTAAAATTGTATTTATGTGATATGTTAAACCTGTACCGACTTGACCAAAAATGTATTATTAGTATATTATTTCATTTGATTTTGTATTAATTATGGTGATATACGTTTGATAAAATTTTAATTTTCTTCTATCAAGCTTATTATGATTTTAATTTTTTACTGATGGTTACGAAATGCACGTGTGACACACAGGATGCACGTGTGACACACAGGATGCACGTGCAACACACACAATTTTCTTAAATATACTTTTAAAACTTGTACACTTAAATAATAATGGTGTTTTGATGTACAAATAGGTATGACTAACTCTGACTTTGGCACATCACATTGCGGTTACACCTCAATATTATACATAATTTAATAATATTTATATAATTTAAAAAATTATATATATTGATATGAAGTACATGCGCAAAGTGCGTACTCTAGAAAAAGTCTATTTATCTATATTATTTTAATAGCATGAATATAAATATTGGTTGAACAAAATATCCTTCAAATATTGAACGATTTTTATACCATTTGAAAGCTAAAATAACCTTTGAGAAGATAATGTACGTAGGATAAAATTGTAAAGTTAGGTGTAACATGAATTTGCATTGAGTTCTAATTCCAATGAAGTTCCAACTTTTAAAATACTTGACATGTCGTATCCTGCCCACATTTGAATTTCAAAAGTTATATCAATCCTAGATTTAGAAGAACAATTTGTACATATCAGTACCTCTATATCCAGGTTTAAAATTAATGAGCATGGAAGTTTTTGTCTGATATCCAAGTCACATGTTCTTTCTTTTCAGTTTCCTCCTACTTTAGTCTTCCTAATCCTGAGATCCTCCTTCTCATATGTCTTTCACATTATGTTAACTCTCAATTATTGATGTAATTGTATTGTAGTTGATGCAGATAGATATAATATTTGTCGTTACCATTGCTTTTTCTACCTTGTGTTACATTGTAGGAATATTAAATATTGTTTGTACCACGTTTTTACAATTGTTTATTCTCCCTCCTTTTTTCCGTATGATCTTATATATGTCGTATTCTGATTTGCACTCATATATATACAAGGTTTCTTGCAATCAGCTAACTCTAGATTACACACTTTCATGTCTTTTTTGTTTTTAACTTGAGATATATGTTAATTTTGCATCCAAATTTGGGTATCTCTACGAGACTGCATTCTGGGGTTAGTACGTTTGATGTCTTATTTTAGTTGTGAAACATTGAAAGCTCAAGTTGCCTGAGAATGTAGCTCCAGAATCAAGAGATTCGCAAATTATACAAATTGATGAAATGTGGGTATATATAGTTGTATTGTAGTTGATGCAGATAGATATAATATTTGTCGTTACCATTGCTTTTTCTACCTTGTGTTACATTGTAGGAATATTAAATATTGTTTGTACCACGTTTTTACAATTGTTTATTCTCCCTCCTTTTTCCGTATGATCTTATATATGTCGATTCGATTTGCACTCATATATATACAAGGTTTCTTGCAATCAGCCTAACTCTAGATTACACACTTTCATGTCTTTTTGTTTTTAACTTGAGATATATGTTAATTTTGCATCCAAATTTGGGGTATCTCTCACGAGGCGCATTCGGGGTTAGTACGTTTGATGATGTCTTATTTTAGTTGTGAAACATTGAAAGCTCAAGTTGCCTGAGAATGTAGCTCAGAATCAAGAGATTCGCCAAATTATACAAATTGATGAAATGTGGGTATATATAGTTGTATTGTAGTTGATGCAATAGATATAATATTTGTCGTTACCATTGCTTTTTCTACCTTGTGTTACATTGTAGGAATATTAAATATTGTTTGTACCACGTTTTTACAATTGTTTATTCTCCTCCTTTTTCCGTATGATCTTATATATGTCGTATTCTGATTTGCACTCATATATATACAAGGTTTCTTGCAATCAACTAACTCTAGATTACACACTTTCATGTCTTTTTTGTTTTTAACTTGAGATATATGTTAATTTTGCATCCAAATTTGGGTATCTCTAGACTGCATTCAAGGGGTTAAATCTGTTTGATGTCTTATTTTAGTTGTGAAACATTGAAAGCTCAAGTTGCCTCGAGAATGTAGCTCGAGAATCAAGAGATTCGCAAATTATACAAATTGATGAAATGTGGTATATATAGTTGTATTGTAGTTGATCTGGAGATAGATATAATATTTGTCGTTACCATTGCTTTTTCTACCTTGTGTTACATTGTAGGAATATTAAATATTATTTGTACCACGTTTTTACAATTGTTTATTCTCCCTCCTTTTTTCCAGTATGATCTTATATATGTCGTATTCTGATTTGCACTCATATATATACAAGGTTTCTTGCAATCAGTAACTCTAGATTACACACTTTCATGTCTTTTTTGTTTTTAACTTGAGATATATGTTAATTTTGCATCCAAATTTGGGTATCTCTACGAGACTGCATTCTGGGGTTAGTACGTTTGATGTCTTATTTTAGTTGTGAAACATTGAAAGCTCAAGTTGCCCGAGAATGTAGCTCAATCAAGAGATTCGCAAATTATACAAATTGATGAAATGTGGGTATATATAGTTGTATTGTAGTTGATGCAGATAGATATAATATTTGTCGTTACCATTGCTTTTTCTACCTTGTGTTACATTGTAGGAATATTAAATATTGTTTGTACCACGTTTTTACAATTGTTTACTCTCCCTCCTTTTTTCCGTATGATCTTATATATGTCGTATTCTGATTTGCACTCATATATATACAAGGTTTCTTGCAATCAGCTAACTCTAGATTACACACTTTCATGTCTTTTTTGTTTTTAACTTGAGATATATGTTAATTTTGCATCCAAATTTGGGTATCTCTACGAGACTGCATTCTGGGGTTAGTACGTTTGATGTCTTATTTTAGTTGTGAAACATTGAAAGCTCAAGTTGCCTGAGAATGTAGCTCCAGAATCAAGAGATTCGCAAATTATACAAATTGATGAAATGTGGGTATATATAGTTGTATTGTAGTTGATGCAGATAGATATAATATTTGTCGTTACCATTGCTTTTTCTACCTTGTGTTACATTGTAGGAATATTAAATATTGTTTGTACCACGTTTTTACAATTGTTTATTCTCCTCCTTTTTTCCGTATGATCTTATATATGTCGTATTCTGATTTGCACTCATATATATACAAGGTTTCTTGCAATCGACTAACTCTAGATTACACACTTTCATGTCTTTTTTGTTTTTAACTTGAGATATATGTTAATTTTGCATCCAAATTTGGGTATCTCTACGAGACTGCATTCTGGGGTTAGTACGTTTGATGTCTTATTTTAGTTGTGAAACATTGAAAGCTCAAGTTGCCTGAGAATGTAGCTCCAGAATCAAGAGATTCGCAAATTATACAAATTGATGAAATGTGGGTATATATAGTTGTATTGTAGTTGATGCAGATAGATATAATATTTGTCGTTACCATTGCTTTTTCTACCTTGTGTTACATTGTAGGAATATTAAATATTGTTTGTACCACGCGTTTTTACAATTGTTTATTCTCCTCCTTTTTTTCCGTATGATCTTATATATGTCGTATTCTGATTTGCACTTATATATATACAAGGTTTTTTGCAATCAGCTAACTCTAGATTACACACTTTCATGTCTTTTTTGTTTTTAACTTGAGATATATGTTAATTTTGCATCCAAATTTGGGGTATCTCTACGAGGAAATGCATTCAAGGGGTTAGTAATCGTTTGATGTCTTATTTTAGTTGTGAAACATTGAAAGCTCAAGTTGCCTGAGAATGTAGCTCTAATCAAGAGATTCGCAAATTATACAAATTGATGAAATGTGGGTATATATAGTTGTATTGTAGTTGATGCAGGATAGATATAATATTTGTCGTTACCATTGCTTTTTCTCTACCTTGTGTTACATTGTAGGAATATTAAATATTGTTTGTACCACGTTTTACAATTGTTTATTCTCCTCCTTTTTCCGTATGATCTTATATATGTCGTATTCTGATTTGCACTCATATATATACAAGGTTTCTTGCAATCGCCTAACTCTAGATTACACACTTTCATGTCTTTTTGTTTTTAACTTGAGATATATGTTAATTTTGCATCCAAATTTGGTATCTCTGACTGCATTCTGGGGTTAGTACGTTTGATGTCTTATTTTAGTTGTGAAACATTGAAAGCTCAAGTTGCACGAGAATGTAGCTCCGGAATCAAGAGATTATAAATTATACAAATTGATGAAATGTGGTATATATAGTTGTATTGTAGTTGATCTGAGATAGATATAATATTTGTCGTTACCATTGCTTTTTCTACCTTGTGTTACATTGTAGGAATATTAAATATTGTTTGTACAATGCTTTTTACAATTGTTTATTCTCCCTCCTTTTTCCATTATGATCTTATATATGTCGATTCTGCGATTTGCACTCATATATATACAAGGTTTCTTACCAATCACTCTAGATTACACACTTCTGTCATGTCTTTTGTTTTTAACTTGAGATATATGTTAATTTTGCATCCAAATTTGGGTATCTCTACGAGACTGCATTCAAGTTAGTACGTTTGATGTCTTATTTTAGTTGTGAAACATTGAAAGCTCAAGTTGCCTGAGAATGTAGCTCGAATCAAGAGATTATAAATTATACAAATTGATGAAATGTGGGTATATATAGTTGTATTGTAGTTGATGCAGATAGATATAATATTTTATCGTTACCATTGCTTTTTCTACCTTGTGTTACATTGTAGGAATATTAAATATTGTTTGTACCTAAGTTTTACAATTGTTTATTCTCCTCCTTTTCCGTATGATCTTATATATGTCATTCTGATTTGCACTCATATATATACAAGGTTTCTTGCAATCAGCTAACTCTAGATTACACACTTTCATGTCTTTTTTGTTTTTAACTTGAGATATATGTTAATTTTGCATCCAAATTTGGGTATCTCTACGAGACTGCATTCTGGGGTTAGTACGTTTGATGTCTTATTTTAGTTGTGAAACATTGAAAGCTCAAGTTGCCTGAGAATGTAGCTCCAGAATCAAGAGATTCGCAAATTATACAAATTGATGAAATGTGGGTATATATAGTTGTATTGTAGTTGATGCAGATAGATATAATATTTGTCGTTACCATTGCTTTTTCTACCTTGTGTTACATTGTAGGAATATTAAATATTGTTTGTACCACGTTTTTACAATTGTTTATTCTCCCTCCTTTTTTCCGTATGATCTTATATATGTCGTATTCTGATTTGCACTCATATATATACAAGGTTTCTTGCAATCAGCTAACTCTAGATTACACACTTTCATGTCTTTTTTGTTTTTAACTTGAGATATATGTTAATTTTGCATCCAAATTTGGGTATCTCTACGAGACTGCATTCTGGGGTTAGTACGTTTGATGTCTTATTTTAGTTTTGAAACATTGAAAGCTCCAGTTGCCTGAGAATGTAGCTCCAGAATCAAGAGATTCGCAAATTATACAAATTGATGAAATGTGGGTATATATAGTTGTTAGAATACACATAAAAGGAATTACTTAGCATTTTAAATATATTTTCTGATTCATTTATTGTATTGGGCTAGGCCCGCATTTGTTATATATTTTTCTTTCTAGTAAAAGTTCCGGGTCATATATATAGGATAGGGCCCAGATATTGTAATCAGATATTCATTTTTCCTCTTTCAATAAATGACTCTCTCTCTCTCTCTCTCTTTCTAGAATGCTCTTAAACCCTAAGTGTTTTCTTTCGGTTTCACCATGATTTTGGCAACTTAACATGGTATCAGAGCTCAGATCCTCATAAATCTGGACATTGTCTACCGAGCGGTGTTACCCTCGACATATTTCATTCATTTTTTCTTCTTTCAATCTTATATGCTTCCGCACCACTTTTCTAGTTAATGGAACTCATGCTTGTAAAGATATAGCTCTTAGTGTTCATTTCAATCGATTTTGATGTTTGTTTCAGGGATTTTGGATTTGATCTGTGTTGGATGGGGTTTTCATCGGAGCTAGGGTTTTTTGGTTAACGGTGTAATTCAACCGCGGTACTCTTCGATTGAGCTGGGGTTTCTTCTGGTTAAGTACGATTTATGTATCTATTGTGCGAGTTTTTGTACTCATCAAGGCTGTTGTTCCTTTCGATTGCAAAGGAAGCTGGTAATCTCGTTAATCTAGCTAAATTTTGAGATAGTGATTGTTCATAGTTAATATCTTTTGGATCTGCTGCTTATTTTCTAATAATGTTGACTCTTACTACTACTCTTATTCCCTCTCCAATTGAGGGAACATCTCGTACTGCATTTCATCAAGAAAATTACACTCATCTGTGTCACCCTCTCTATGTCCATCCTTCAGATGTGCTAGGGGCCTCCTTGGACTCTGTTCCGTTTGATGGAACTGGTTATGGGAGTTGGAGAAGCACAATCCTAGTCGCTTTATCAATTAGGAACAAATTAGACCTAATTGATGGTTTATCTCAAAGACCTGACAAAGGTTCACCTCTGTCTAGGTAGTGGCAGAGGTGTAATGTCTTAGTAGTGTCCTGGCTAACTAATTCCATTTCCAAAGATTTAGCTCGTAGTGTTGAGTATTCTGAACTTGCTAGGGATATTTGGATTGAACAAGAAGAGAGGTATGGAAAGGCAGATGTTGCTAGGGTTTCTGAACGTAAAAAGGAATTATCTCACATAACTCAAGGTGCTCTTGATATAGCTCCTACTTTAACAAAATCAAGCAACTTTGGGATGAGATTGTTGTTCTTTCTATATCTCGTGTGAACTCTTGCAATTGTGGGTCTAGATCTGATTATCAGAAGGATGAGGATGTTCAGAGAGTATCAATTTCTAATGGGCTTGAATGATGCTTATGTTCAAACTAGAAGCAACATCCTCATGCTCAAGTCTTTTCCTTCAGTCAGCACTATCTACAACATATTATTGTTTGCTAAGAGACAGACAAATTTCCACCACATCTCAATTCTCATCAATTTCTAAATCTTTCAGTGGTGGATCTTCTAGACAGTCCTATCCTTCAAAGATCAATTTTGATCCTCATAAGCCTGGTCTTTTCTGCAAATACTGCAAGAAGACAAACCACACTATTGAAAAATGCCACATGCTACATGGGTTTCCCTTTTATTTTAAGTTCACAAAGAGTTCTCCCAAGAATAAGACTGTTGCTCATGTTGCACTTGAATCTTATGATTCCACCCCTAATACTTTATCAGTGGTTCCAACAGTCTCAGCTGATGATATTATTTCAGAATACTCCCATGACTGTGGACTCTTCTGGCAATTCATGTTATACTGCTTCTGTAAATTTTGTTGGTAAGCTGGTTATGGAAAGTGTATCTCTTAAATCTTGTATGTTGTCCCAAGTAGATAGTTTTATATGGATTATAGACTCTGGAGCAACAGACCATATGACCTCCCATAAAGATTTACTCTTCAATCAATGGCTTGTGTGTCTTCCTAATGGGTACAAAATCAAAGTCACATGTGTGGGATCTTTGACTTTGTTTCTTAATTTCACTATTCATCATGTACTTTATATTTCCTCATTTCAACACAACCTTATTTCTGTTCACAAGTTACTTGAGCAACTTGATGGATTTGTTCTCTTTACCAAGGTTCTTTGTACTATACAGGGCCCTCTGACGATGCCTCTAGTTTTTGGAAAACTGGATCAAGGTATTTACAAGCTACTCCTTCCACATGTTTCTTCTACAACTGCATCTCCAACTACTCCTGCTTCACCCACTGTTCCTTCACCATCCATTTGTAATTTTCCTTCTAGTGTTGATGTTGTTTCTGTTAATGTACTTCTTGTTTCACATGATGGTAGTGTTAATATGACACCTGTAAATACTACTAATACTCGCTTGTCTGATGTTAATAAGATGGATGTCATTTGGCATTATAGATTTGGTCATATCCCTTTCTCTAAAATGAGAATCATTCCTGCTCTTGCCTCTCATTTTAAATTTTCTTCTAAACAATATTTTTCATGTCTTGTTTGTCCTTTGGCTAGGTAATTTTGCAGAAATGTGAGTTAAGGCTGTATACAATGGACCAATGTTGTCCGACCCTTTCCCAGACCCTGCACATAGTGGGAGCTTAGTGTACCGGGCTGCCCTTTTTTACCATTCAAACCACCCATTTTTTTCAATTAATACATGTTGATACATGGGGCCCTTACCATTCACCAACATATGGTGGGTCTAGGAACTTCTTAACCATAGTTGATGATTTCTCTAGGTCCACATGGACTCATTTGTTAGGTACCAAAAGCAATGATTTTGACATACTAAAGTCTTTCATTGCCATGATTGAGACTTGATTCAATTTGAAAATTCAAACAATTAGAAGTGATAAATGTTCTTGAGTTGGGTTCAACACTGATGGTGCTCAATGTTTCTCTGAAAATGGCATTGTTTATCAAACCATTTGTACCCACAACAGAATGGGGCGGTGGATAGAAAACATAGACATTTCTTAGAAACTGCTAAGGCCCTTCTCTTCCAATCTCACCTCCCTATCAGATTTTTTTAGGGTGGGGGTGGGGGTGGAGGGGGACTGTATTCTGACCGCCAGTTACCTAATTAACAGATTTCCTTCTCCTCTATTGCAAAATAAATCTCCTTATGAAATTCTCTATCACAAATCTCCAACTTGTTCTCATCGTAGGGCTTTTGGTTGTTTATGCTATTCTACAGTTCCTAAGATTCGATGGGATAAGTTTCAACCTAAGGCTAATCCTTGTATTTTCTTGGGATATCCTTTTGGAAATAAAGGGTATAAGCTCTATAGCTTGATTTCTCATTCTTGTTTTGTTTCCAGGGATATCTTGTTTCATGAACCTCTTTTTCCTTTTGACCAGAATTTTCACTCTCAAACGTCTACCCGTCATTTTCCTACTTCTACCTTCTTTGATGATTTGCCATCTTCCCCTCCTCTTCATGTCCATGTATCTGTTGTTGGTTCCTCACCTGACCCAACTCCTCCTATTATTGCCTTACTTGATCCACCAGTTCCACCTCCTAATTCTCTCCCTGATCCATCACATCTTCCACCTAGACAGTCTTCCAAAAGCAACTTGAGTACCTTCAAAACTACATTTACAATTCTCCTTCAGTTTGCTCCAAGTCTGTAGTTTCCACTACTGATTCTATTTGCAGTCAGCATCCTACATCTAAGCCTCACACTTACAACCAAGCAGCCATAGTTCCTGAATGGTAGTCTGTCATGATGGATGAGTTTGCTGCTTTGGATGCCAACAACACTTGGAAAATTATTGATCTACCACCTATGAAGAAACTGATTGATTGTAAATGGGTGTATAAAATCAAGCACAAAGCTGATGGTTCTGTAGAAAGATCCAAAGGTAGGCTTGTGGTTAGGGGTGATATCCAGGTTGAGGGCATATATTTCAATGAGACTTTTTCTCCAATTGTAAATATGTCCACTTTTAAGGCACTTATTGTTGCTGTTAAAAATAGTGGCCTCTCTTTCAATTGGATGTTAATAATGTCTTCCTCCATGGTGATTTGATGAAGATGTTTTCATGAAGCTTCCTCCTGGCCTGAACGTCTCTCCTTCCTCAGTTCCTTTGGTATGCAAACTCCAAAAGTCCCTTTATGGGCTGAGACAGGCTCAGGCTTCTAGGCAATGGTATGCCAAAATGTCTCAGGCCTTGTGCTCTAGAGGTTACACCTCTTTTCTCAATTACTATTCTCTATTCTCCAAAGGTTCTGGTGATTCTCTAGTATTGTTGGTTGTATATGTGGATGACATAATCCTTATTAGGACTGATTTAACTGAGATATATTTGCCCTCAAAGCTTTTCTTCATGAACAGTTCAAAATTAAGGACCTTGGTTCTTTTCACTATTTTTTGGGGATTGAGGTGTTGTATATTAAATGTGGAGTCCTTTTTCATCAAAAAATATTCATCACAGATCTTCTGGTGCAATTTCATTCTTCTGATTATTCTCCTGTTATTTGTCCCTTGGAACTACATGAAAAACTTCTCGCTGATATGGGAGATCCTCTCCCCAACCCAGAGGAGTATAGATGTTTGGTAGGTAAGCTGAATTTCCTTACCCATACGAGACCAGATCTCAACTTTGCTATACAACAGCAAAGGCCTTGTGTCCCTCACAAGCAATCTGCTTTGTGTCTGCTTAGATAGCTCAAAGAAACATCTGATTTTGGTATTTTCTTCAACAACTCTCCAGATTTCTCTCTTGATGTGTTCTTTGATAGTGACAGGGGAGCTTGTCCTAACAGTACAAAATTTGTGACTGGTTTTTGTGTTTTATTGGGTGGCAGTCTGGTTGGTTGGAAGTCCAAGAAGCCACCTGTTGTTTCTCTTTCATATGATGAGGCTGAATACAAGTCAATGAGCAAGGCTATGGCTGAATTGTCTTGGCCTGTTAGGCTTCTATCAGACTTTGTGGTTCAAGTGTCCTTGCTCATTCCTTTATTTTCTGACAATCAGTCTGCCATATACATAACTAAGAATTCTATTTTTCATGAGAGGACCAAACACATCGAATTGGATTGTCATTTTGTTCGCAATAAGTTGGCTGAAGGTTTGATTGATCTATCCCATACTGTCAGTACCTCTCTTTTTGATGATATGTTTACCAAGTCATAGGTTGGTGTTGTTCATCGCATTTCATTTGCGCAAGTTGGGAGTTGTATTACCCTCCAACTTGAAGGGGTTGTTAGAATACACACAAAAGGAATTACTTATCATTTTAAATACATTTTCTGGTTCATTTATTGTATTGGGCTAGGCCCGCATTTGTTACGTATTTTTCTTTGTAGTCAGTTTCGGGTCATATATATAAGATATGGCCCAGATATTGTAATCAGATATTCATTTCTTCTTTCAATAATATAGAGTGCGCATGGGCCGCCTCGGCCGCGTCGGGTCCAGGCGGGTCAGCTGAGAAGCGGGGCTGGGTCTGGTCCGCGTTCGCTCAAGTGGCTCGCGGGTCGGTCCGCGGGACTAGAGCAAGTCACGTCCTGATCCCGATCCTGCCAGTGACGTGGCTCCAAGGCAAGCTTGGGCATGATACGATTTTGGTTTTCATTTTTTTTAAATAACATATGTATAAAAACTCAATAAACAAAACAAGATAGTGTAATAAAAACATCACAAGGTCGTTTTTTGTGCCTCTTATATTATTTAATAGTATATGATTTTTTGTAATACAAATACAATTGTCTATCCTAAATTGCAACTTGTGGTGTTGTCCAAAAAGTTGCAAATTGTATAATAAAATTACAATTAAAAAAATTTCATTCTTCAAAAAACCTCGCTCTAATTGCTTTGATGATTTCATGTGGTTCTTCGTTGGAATTGGTATTTGTTAGTCAAATTGATCCACGCCGCTTCTACTACCTTCTAAGATTTCGCTGTAGTTTTCATCATCTTCTTCGCCGATCCGCTGATCACATTCATTCCGCCTCCGGCCGTATCCAATCTCTCAATAATACCGCACTCTAAGCCGCTCCGACTAATGAGTGCCTGTGGTCTCCTATTTGATATCTCGTCACAGGTAAAAGCGCTTTTCAGTGACGCTAGCTGACGACGCTGAATGTTCAAACATCTCGAGCCATCAATGAAAGTGTCGGAAAGGTCTTCTCATTCCCCTCCAAAGATTTCAAAGAAAGTCTTCATGTCCATCTTCATTGATAACTTCTGATACGCATGTAACCCTCAGAAACAAAAATATCCAACTCGCTAATTTGGTTAGTAGTAGAGGTACGATCAAGCACATTCTATTTCCGAGGCTTTCAATACTAGCCACGTAAACAAAGATGTCTTTTGTGAGGTTGTGTTGAAGATGAAGAAGATGGTATGAAGTCGTAAGTTACTAGCATTTTCTTTTGATAAAATCTATATATATTTTTGCATTGGTGTTCTACGCTAGACAATACTTCTTCTTTAGTTTGTTCAATAGGTGGGGTGATTTAGATTTTGGGACTTGGAGGTGGTAGTACTTCTATACAATCGTAAATAGTTTCAATTAGTGATTTAGTACTGCTCATTTTAATAGTAGGATTTAATACAAAACCAATAATATAAATAGAGGGAATATGAATAAAATATTTTTATTTTGAGAAACATTTTTAATAGTCACTTTATAAGTCGTTTTTCCATATATTCACTAAGTAATAAAATATTAGAGTTATATAAAATAACATAGTTGAAATAGTAGGATAATATATACCGAAAATTCTTTTGTTGCTTGAAAAAATTTCTCTAAAAATACAATAAGTTCGAAATTTTTTCCCCAATCACTATCTAAAATCATATCAACTGACTTTTTATTATGAGAGTTAAAAAATAAAGTTATAGGTAATTTATAGTCATAAGCAACAAGTAGTTGCTCGTATAAAGAATTCCACCTAGTGGATACTTCTTGTGGAATTTTTCTAAAAGGTAGTCCACAATCATGACAAAATTTTTTATATTCTTTTCTACGTTGTACTTTATTACATTTAAAAATAAAGTTTATAGCAAATTGTATTTTACTAAGAATGTCTTCAAAAAGTGATAGACCATAATTTACAATTAAGTTATATATATGGCACGCACATTTTATATGAAAATGGTCTGAAAAAGATGGAGTTAAATTATTTTTTAAAATTGTAATTGCGTAATTGTTATTATAAGCGTTATCTAATGTAATAGTCATAATTTTATCGGTAATTCCGTAATAATCGCACACTTGATAAATATTTTCTGCAATAAAAGTACTGGTGTACTATCATCTATATATCTATACGCTAAAATACGCTTTTTGCATAGACCATTTATAATCTATCCAATGACAAGTTACGCTTAAATAATCATGGCCGTTAAGTACTACGCATTTATATCGACGTGATAGATACTTTGCCATTAAAATGATATAATGAAAAACGTAAATATTGTTGATATTCATGCGCTAATTTAAATACATCTCTCTTAACAAGCTTGATCTAGGAAACTGTTAAAAGCGGATTATATATATCTCTAATGTAATGAATAAACCAGAGATGAAGGAAATGAAAAAGGCAAACCCTCCACAAAGAACTAATTTTGATATTGCTTCCTCATCTCTATGTTTATTGTATTTAGAGCCTACAATTCCCCTCTGGCCATAGGTTAATTTGACCCTGTACTTGGTCCGGGACAAGACGCAGATGTGAACCTTGTCCCGATGGAGCGCGCTTTGCGCATCGGTTTTGAAGCCTGGTATTGGGCATACCTAGTCGATGAGCACTTACTACGCGGTCTAATTAAACCCCCGGCCCCACCGTGACCTTTTCTAGTTTTAAATTTTAAAACATTTTTACAAATTTTACATATGGCTACTTGATTCTCTACGCCCTATCAAAAATGTCCATGCATCCGATTTTAATGGTCGCTTTGTCGACCTCGCCTCTCATACTAGTGAATAGAGGTATTTACTGGCGTGCACTAGCGGGTGTGTTGTCATCAACATTAGCGGGTATATCATCTAGATCATCGCCTAAATTAAAGTCTTCTTGAGTTCCCGTAAAATAGCTCATGGTCTAAATCTAATGGTATTGCAGGAAAATGCCGAGTATCAACAAAATCATCCCGTAAGTGAATACGACGATTGTAAGAAGTACTCCTGCTCAGTTTTACTAGAAGTTAAGCACCCTTACCCTTAAACATACCTTTTAATCCTTCCATTTTAATTATGATAATAAATAAATAAATAATTAAAGATAATAAAATTAAGTGATCTAAATAAAATAAATGCACAATAATAATTTAATGAAGGAACGATCAGACCAAACACGTAACGCCGACGCAATCGAGAGGTTGAAAAATTGAAACTTTGCTCGATGGAAGATCCTCAAGCTAGTTGCCAACTTCACTACCAATTCCCAAATGAATAAATAAAATTGAATATTTAGCAAACAATGTAGACTTGTAGAGAGATATATTGAGAAATTAGAGAGATTGTAAGAAGATTTGTGAGAAAGATGAAGAGAAACGAGTTATTTATAGTTGGAAAATTAAGAAGTGTAAATATAATAACTTATGGGTTAAAAATAAATATTAAGGGTAGGGGTTTAAATGGTCGCTGGCAATAACGCCCATAATCTAAATGGTCACAGCAACCGCCATTTTTGCAAAGGGGAAAAGGGCCTGGGTGGCCTGCTGCTCGGCCTGGGTCTCATGGCTCATGGCTCTGGTCTCATGACAGACATCGCCCTGTCCCGAGTTCGAGTCCCGCTCGCTATTTTTTTTTTATTTTTTGGCTGGCGGACCGAGGCGGGCCTTGACGGCCTGGGCCGGGTCGACGGGTCGGGCTGTCCCGGCCCACTGGCCAGCCCTACAATAATATGACTCTCTCTCTTCTTCTAAAATTATCTCAAACCCTAAGTGTTTTGTTTCTACTCCACCATGATTTTGGCAACTTAACAATAGTTGTGCCCTATATAGTTTTCTAATTAGCATGGTATAGCTAATTATATTTCTTTTGCTTTAAATTCTCTAGCAGCTTATCTATTGGTGAATATTATTACATGTGTTGACCAAGAAAAAATACTATAACCTGCAAGTGTAAATATATAATTGGTAATATATATCTCTTTCTCAGCTTCATGCCTATTTTTTTCCTGAATAGGTGATAAAAATGCATTCCATGGTTTCTTAATAGATTAAATTTCTTACTTAGAGAAGCTTCATAATTACAAATATTATTTTCAAAATTACATTTCTTTGGTGTTTGATTTAGTATTCCCTCCATCCTAATTTATGTGGCACACTTTATTTTTTAGTATGTCCCAAAAAGAATTTCACCTTTCTTTAATATTAGAAATGATTTAACTTTAAAATTCTCATTTTATTCTTAATGAAATGATTACTAGTCATACAAATGTCTAAGCTTCGTTTTAGATCACAAATTCAAAAGTGTTTCTTTCTTTCTTAAGCTTTATGTCAAATCAAATAGTGTTACATAAATTGAGACGGAGGGAGTGTATAGAGCAAAATTTGTATTATACATGTGGATGAATTGTGTCATGAAACGTGGCAGAAGAAGGTGAGTCAGATTTTTTGATTTGAGCTTTCATAAATTTAAACTGCAAGTTAAACTTCACGGTATTTATAGTGATACGTGAAGTCGCGGTATCTATATCAACATGAGGCTTTTTAAACTTCGTCAAGACCGTTTTATCCAAGGGAATGTCATCTTCCCATTGAAAATATTTGCAACCATTCCTATCCTGTAAACATTACAAGAAAATCAGTTTTTGAAAGTAAAATATGTAGATAATGTGAAAAAACTCTAAACCCTAAAAACTTGTAAAAATACTTAGATCGGGCACTTTACAACGCCAAAAACAACGTTCTGAGCTTACAATAATAACCACAACCACAAACATCGGGTTCTATAGCAAAGTTTGACATTTCAGAGGTTTGGGACATAATTTTCGGAGGACTAAAGTATGATAAAAGAGTGAAAATGGAGAAGGTGAAGAGTGACTTGAAAATGGCTAAATCTGTTAGGGTTTATGATAAACCTCTATTCTGCGTAAATTCTTGCGCAAAAGAAGTTAAATACGTCATTGCAGTTAACTTTAGCATGATAACTACTATTTCAGCGCCACTGAACTTGGTTCTATCCATTTTTGTACTCTGAATTACCATCCTATATGAATGTTGTCTGCACCATTTGCAAGACACGCCTTTTGTTGAATCGTTGCAGTAAAGAAGGCCATCTAGGAAGTCAAATGTAACCGCCACATTTAGATAGCCAGAGATTTTACCAAATAACATATGCTTATCCACTTTATTTGAAATTTATGAAGGTAGAGTTAGAAAATAAGTTGGAATCCAACTTCAAGTTCGATTTGAAAATTTTATAACCAAACACTAAATTTAAAACAGATTGAAAAGTTATTTCACACAAAAAGAATAATTTTCATGGTTAAACGATTCCTCAAGTAACCGATCAAGGGCCATCTTAAGACGTAGTCTGAAGTCTAATGACTCATTATTCTGGGAAACATTTGGGGACGCAAACCTTGTTAAGTCTCTTCATGAGAATGATTCAATCTATTACGTGGGTAAATGTTCTATGATAATATCTATATATAAAAAAAATGCTCCCAACACATTAGGATATCTGATTTTTTTTTTTGTTAAAATGTCTTGAGTCTTTTATTTCAATATGAAAAACATGGTGAAAGTAAATTACTCAGTTCGTCTCAAATTATTTGTCGTGGTTACTAAAAATAGTTATCTCAAATTATTTGTCATTTTAGAAGTTCAAGGCATTATTAATTAATTTTTCTCATTTTATCCTTAACAAAATTTTATCATTAATGAGATGATACAAAAATAAAGTAAATATTTAATGAAATTATAACTTAAACATAAATAAGAATAAAGTAGGCCAAATGTCCATTCTAGTTAATATTTCTTAAGGAGCGTGTAAAATAAAAAAAATCACAAATAATTAAGACAAATGAAGTAAAATTTATGATAAAACTCTATTACCATTAAATTCATAACTTTGTACTGGCTTCAATTTTGTTACTCCATTTTTTGTACAACCCCCAAATATTCCCTAAATTTATGTGTACAGTTGTAATGTGAGTGAAACTAAGATACAGAAGAATGGGAACTTGAGAAGGCCCAATTTGCAAAGAGTGAAGAATGTTAGACATCTCTCTTAGAAAACATATTCATATAATTAATTAATTAATTAAATGGTTGTAGTATTAGATGGGTTAAATTGGTCAAATTCTAATTAGTAGGAGAAGTATCCGGCCCGGCAAAGAAGGGTCCTTTGATTCTGTCTTCCGGGTGAAGGTCCTGCGTCAATTCCACGTCTAGTAGGGCCTATCGCTCCTGCAACCCACGAAAGTGTAGGTTTGCTCCCAACTCCATCTCGTCCAAGTTTTGATTTGAATTTGAAACTCTCCGTGCAAAAAACTATCAAAATTCATGGTGTAATAGACGAATTGGAAGAAGAAACAAAATGATCTTTCAAATTGGTCAAGACTCTCTAGTATTTCATTTCAATTAGAATTTGGTTATTCACCATGTACGAGGATCCCCGCTAAGCATCCATGGCTGAATGGTTAAAGCGCCCAACTCATAATTGACGAATGTGAATTAATAATTAATAATTTAAAATAATTATTATAAGAAAATTAAAATAAGAGAGATAAGTATAATATTATAAATTATAAGAGAGTTTAGCATTACGAAACTAAATTTGGAGGTCTTTGAAATTATCCCTTATTTTTATTAATTTTACTCAAAGTCTTAAATATTAGTGGAACTTTTAATAAAGTTCAAATAAGGAAGAATATAATAAATAAAATTTTAGTTGATTTCACAATTCTAAATTTTAGAAAAATAAAGTAAATACTACATAATAATTCTGTCCTATATAAATAAGGAGTAAAAAAGTTCCAACATTTTGTGTTAGACCCCGTACCTTTATAATACATTGTTGATTTGTTCAGTTTGTATTTCATATTGTCTTGTTTAATATACAAAATTATTCTTATAAAACTTTCTCCGCTCACTTTTACTTGTACGCTATTTATTTTACACACCTCTTAAAAAATAATAAATAAAGTGCATAATTTATCATAATATCCATATTAATTGATGTATAATTTTAATAGACTTGAAAAATAATTTAAAATGAGTAATTAATATTATGAGTAAAATAGAAAAAAAAACTATCTTCTTTTGATATACTAAAAGTGATAAATAATATTAAAAATTTATTTTTATTATACTGTAAAAGTAAGGACTGAGTATTTTAGAAATTTAAATTTAACTATTACTAGTAATCTAATTAGTTTGAAAAATATAGTACTTAATAAGGTAAAATTTCTATAAAAAAATCAATTCTCTTTTTAATTTGTTAATTAATTGTTTCTTTCCTTCTTTCTTTCTTTTTCAACTGTTAAAAATTCTTCACTGGATTCAGACCTTGCTATCGAGCCCGACTGTCAGTAAATTATCCTTTGCAAGTTGCTTCTCGAATTTCTAATAATATATTTTTATTGATTTTGTGGTTGCAGAAAATGGGGAAAGGTTTAGGATTTTTGATTCTAATAGCGTTGTGTACATTGATCTGTGAAGCTGCAATTTTCAGACCCATTTCAGATTCTCACCGATCTGCTGCTTTGGAATTGTTTACACCCAAACATGGATCTTTTAAAAGGTTTGATTACTAAACCCTCAATAATCCCTTAAAATAGTGTTCTTGGATTTGTTGTGTGTGTGAGATAGTAATGTTTGAATCGGAGTTATAGTTGAAGGGTTTATTTGTGGTTTACCCTTTTGATTGGTCGAACAATTTTGAACATTCACTTTCGTTATTTTCATTTTCATACTGCTTTAAATTTCTCTTTCGAAAACAGCGTCTCTATCTCCAAAGTCTGTGTACACTCTACCCTCCCCACCTCTTCAGCACCCACGTTGTGTGATTTCACTGCTTATGTTGGGAAGTTGTTGGAACTTGTTATCTTAGAATTTTAAGTGGACAATGGTAATTTTGAGGAAATGATCATCTATGCCCACTTAAAATTTGATGAAAGAAAATGACCCTACAAAGATATCTTGTGTTTTATTTATAGATCGATTTTGTGTTTTTTTTACTGATCTTCTGTTGAAAAGGTCTTATAACTAACATAACATTTATACTGGACTACAAAATAAAATCTTCTGGATAATTAGGATAATTGAAATTGAGGGCAGGATGATGGGATTAAACTAGAGGTTCAGAATTACGAACTTCATCTGACTCTCTGTTTCTTTTTAAATTGGGTGTATGTAACATATAGACATGTTCAACCCAAAGAAAAGGAGAAAAAAGAAGAATTATGGAAATTATTATGACTCGTCCATCCCACCCCTGAAAGGAAGTGGAAGAACAAGAAGATATCTGAAAAACTCATGGGGAGTACTGGAAAAGTTTAGGAATTTCAGGGGTTTTGGAACGGTACGGAAGCTAACCATAGAAATTCATTTTTGATCAAGCTATGGAAATTCATAGCAGGTGGCTAAAAGAACTCTATCCAAGTGATAAGGAAAATTTTAAAACAAAAAAGAAAAAGAAAAAGGACAAGCAGAATTGGTATCATGAAGACGGGATCAAATAAGTAATCAATTATGATGGGATAGATAACTGAAAATAGGCGTTAATCATATATTGGTCAAATTTTGGGTGTAAGCATGCAGTTTTATGCAGGTTACACTCAACCTGGGTGATTTTCTTCTTATTAGTCTCTATTTTACTATTATTATTGCAACAAAGACTCCGTTTTGCTATCACATGAAAAGGAACTGTCTGGGCAGAATAGTAGTGTCTGTCAATGAGCTCTGAGCTATTTGTCTATGTATCTGACGTGCTTATGTTTGATTTAAGGTCCAGAATGAATTTCATATGTTTTGGCTGCCTAAAAAAATTTGAGTGACAGTATTAGTTAACTGAGGAGGAGTAGCTTCACAAGTTTGAATCCCAAACCAAGTCTAGTATTCTAGTGCAGAAGGTTTGCGGGGTGTGCTCATTGTCTACCTAGTTTCAAAGCTGGTAATAACATGTTTCTTCGTATAAAAGAACTGAACTAAGGAGGAATAGTTGGTGTTAAATGCCCTACATTAATTGAGGGAGGGGTGTTTGCTTCCTTATATGGTTAGGGAAATGCTCACCTCATAAGCTAGCTTTTGCATTGAGTTAGGCCAAAAGTCCATTTTCTTAACAATGATATCAGTGTCAGACCCACTCATGGTCTTAGTTTGGCCCCATGTTAAATTGTCCACTCTCCATGAGTCCAGCCTTCATTGTGCAGAGGCGGTAAAGTGTCCCACATTAATTGAGGGAATGTGTTGTCTCCTTATATGATCTGGGACAATCATCTCCTCATGAGCTACCTTTTGGGGTTGAATTAGGATCAAAGTTCATTTTCTTCACACTTTGGTTGTTGGCAATCTAGAATTTTTGCTAAAATTTATCTCTTCAAGCAGCTCCCCTACAAGAAATAAGGGGTAAAAAGTAAATAATGATTGGCACCTTATTGTCCGATTCTTATCGATGAACACAATTGATGATCATTGTACTGTCTATGTTAAAATTTTGTTGATAGTCACCAATTGCAAAAACATTTAGTTGCATTCTTTGTGCGTTTACAAACTTATAGCTGATATTTGTGGTGTATCTTGAAATTTCAATTGTATCTATCTAGCGGTTGATTATTTTGCCTCTCTCCAGCCTTAAAGAAACATACAAGGCCTTAAGGACATTTAATGTTCTTGGAATCGGACAACAGCCTGACATCAAGGCAGCCTCGTGTAAATCGGTGGCGGATACTCTTCGGTCTCCATCTTCCGCATTGAAGGATCTGTTCCAAGCGTTGAGAGTAAACGGGATATTGAAGTGCGAGCTTAATAAGGAGACTTTTGCTGTATGTTTAAGCTTACTGCTAATCTGATTTATGATAATTACTTTTAGTACATTATATTTACTTATATCTTCCTTCTTTCTGCTACTGCTGTGTATATGTGAAGGGCATAGCTTCAAAACTTAAGGATTCCGTGAACTCTGCCAGCTCACTTATCGACTACTACTATTCAGTTGGTAGTTTAGTTCTTATCAAGGTAATGTAATATGGCGAAACGTCTCATAGTTTCATTTATATTGCACCTGAAGTTAACTAAAACTCCCTTCCCCTCCTCTAAACCCCTTGAAAGAATGTAAACAAAAGCAGATCCCTATAAATAAAAGCTGAAGCTTCTCAGTAATATCTATTGATTTCATATCTGCTTGTGTTTTTGTGCTTCATAAGGGAATTGGATTTTGCCAAGATTGAATTTCTCTGTTTTTACCTTGTCATTGTTTGCTCTGTAGGGTCAAACATCTGAAGTTGATGTACATCTTGGAGGTGCTGATTCAGTATTCCGTGCCATAAAGGTTTCTAACTGCACTTGCTGTTATTAGTTACATGTTATTACTCAATATTTGTTGCTGTAATATTTGGTGTAAGAATGCATAAGGGATACTTGAGAGCTCTTGACAGGCTCTTAGCCAAAGTGATGGAAGATGGCGCTATAGCTCCAATATTCCCGAGTCTAGTACATTTGCTGCAGGTGATTATTTTCTCTAGAAGACAATAGCCTTGCATTATATTAGGAAAAATAGCTTGATTGCTAATATCTTTTGCTATTATTTTATCCTGGGTTTAAAATGTTTTTTTTACAGGAATTGCACTTGAGAGTCTGGCTGGTGTCATTTCATTAGCATCTTCTGAGATTGATCATTCTCTGGTGAGTGACACTTGTCCTTTCTGATGATCAATCCCTGGAAAGATTAATTTGTACTTCGGTCACCCGGTATTTTATGTAAATCTTCAATTCTGGAAAGATTATGCTTTACTTGAGCCGAGGGTCTATCGGAAACCACCTCTCTACCTACAGAAGGTAGGGGTACAGCTGCGCACACACCACCTCCCCAACCCCCACTTGAGGGATTTCACTGGGTATGTTGTTGTTGTTGCTTCACTTCAGTAAGCGCTAGAAACCCTCCTTACCAGTGTTATTAAAGGTTCGCATATGCCCTGAAACTAGGTGTAGCATAGGCTGGGTGCTTTGGGTTGATTAAGGAAGCTCTGTGTCGGCGTCAAGGTGCTAACATGTGCGTTTCAGCACTATGGACTCCCTCTTAATGAGGGCCTTGCTAAACAAAAAAATTTGATGTCAAATCGATATATTAGTTGTTAAGGAAACTTGTTGGATGGATATTATAGAGAACTTTTCTTTTTCTTTTTCTTTTTGATTAGATAATAAGCAGATCTGATAATCAGAATCTCAGAGTATTGATAAACAGCTGATGGAGGAGAAATTGATTGGAATGCATGTGTCAGGGATTGTGAATATGAAATTAGAAACTCAGTATAATAACTTATAATTCGAATGAAAATTTGAAATTGTTTTTGAACCTGATGGCTTTGGTCTAGTAGTATGAGCACGTGTGTGGGTTAGGTGCACACCACGAGTTTGTTTCCTGCTACAAACAAAAGCATGGTATTTAAGCAGAGAAGTCGAGGGGTGGGCTAATCATCCGTCGAGTTTCGAACCGTTTGCTAACTAGTCCTCGATGATTTCTTGGTTGTCAAAAAGAATATTTCACTTACTTGTAGTTTTTTTCAGTTCTGTCTATAAAATTGTTGTTTGTGTTAGTAATTTTTTATTGCACTGAAACTATATACGTATGTGTGTATGTATGATGCACATATATATGTAATGTTTATCTGTATTTACTGGAGTGCAACTTCAATTGTGCTTTTAGTTAAAGCCACAACAAATTTTGGTGCGACTTGGTGCATTTCTATGCTTTTCGCCTTTGAAACATACATTTCATGGAAAGCCTTACCACATTCATGTGCATTCCTTTTTTTTTTTTGGATAACCGAGAAATTCCAAAGGGTAAATACCGCAAGGTTCGAAACTTAATAGATAAAGAGCCCGTCCCTCTACACTTCTCCCCTTAAATATCTGACACAAACCTCTGGTGCGTGCCTAACCCACACATCACAAGCTACACTTTTACAACTAGACCAAAGCACTGGGGGCATGTGCATACTTCTTTTGTTTGAGCATTTTGCCTTGAAAAATGGGATCCTCGTGGAATTCTTGTTAGTGAGATTCTCCTAGCAGTTCATGTTTAGCTGTTCCTTTTACAACATTAGTTCTTGATGTTTCACGTACACTGGGCTTTTTCTTCCCCAGTTCATTTGATGGTATTTAACATGAGTTTGCCGACTGCTATCATTGGAGATGTTACTGCATGTGTTATTGCATATATTTCATTTTGCCTTCCACTTTTGTGCCACTTAATGTGGTTTAAATGTGCCTTTAAGTTTACATATTACAAGATTTGGTAATATGGGGTGATTGGCTGAGGTGTTGGGTGAATTTCATAAAGATGAAAGCCTCTAAAGGGATCAGTCAAATACTATGACACCTCACATGTGATGCTAATATCTGAAGCTTTGTGTTTTCTCTCTGTTGTTGCAAAAAGGATGAACGAAAGAATATATGTTTGAGTGGTTCCGCATTTAGGAGATAAAGCAGAGACAAAAGATTGCCGGTCATTTGATGCAAAATTGCATGTGTCTTAATTGTGCCTAGCAGCATTGAGTTTGGTGGGACGAATATGATAGCTTATATACTAAAATTGTATTTTGCTTCATTTGGAAGTACATCATATGTCATCAATTTCTGTTTTTTCTTTAGTTTTTTTCATGCACATGCATATTTTGTTTTGAAACTGGTAACATGTCATGCACATGCATATTATTTTGTGAGATGACTAGTTTCACCTCTCTGTGTTGGCAGATTAGCCTGGTGAATAAGGACATATCGAAGCTTCTAGATGGTGTTGAGAAATACGGTATCTACCTCTTTCTTTCTTTCGTATGCTCTCCTTACTCTCTTGTTCACTCTGATTCTTTTTCTTTCTTTTTTCTAGGGGAGGTTTTCTGTAGCTTCTAGCAAGTACTGCTTTAGAATTCCATGTTCTAAGATCTGAACTTACAAGGATATACACGGATGTGCTTGTGCTATATAGAGTAAATGACATTAGCTGGTTTAATTGTTTTAGGTCTGCACTATTCATTTGGATGCACCAGATAAACCTTGTCAAAGCGCAACTTTTAGATACTGGACAAGAAATATAATATTCTAATTTTTCTTGCACAAGTTTCCAGTCAAGAAAAGGAAAATATAGTTTGTAAAACTATTGTGAATGTTTCTGATTTATCATCGGAGTAGGTGATGCTGATTAAGGTAAAAGGGTGTTATTTCTCTTTTCCATACAATTAATCAAGATGAAATTTATAGTTCTTGCTTTTGTGTGTGGTTATTGATATTGGTGTCAGTGTAACAAAGTATTGACCTATCAAAAAGAGAAAAGGAGAATTAAAGATAATCTGCATGTTGTTTTTCTTGATATAAAGTTCAAGTAAAAAGTGTTTGTTAGTGGATGCTGCAAGCTAAAGCAAAGTGAAACATGTTAGGAGCCCTGCTTATGTTTCCTCGTCTAATAACATATGTTACTTGCCCTCCTAATGTTAGATGCCGGCCTAGAATACAAAGAAATCATTTAGTCTATAAAAATATGTGAATTTTGTAATTTGTCGTCTGTGTAGGCTATATTGATGTATGTTAAGAAGGCAATATTTCAAGAGAGATGTTTATGTTCTTGCTTTTGTGTATTATTTATTTTAGTCAGAGGAACATGATAGATTTGATTGCTTATTTTCTTGATATTAAAAGTTCAGGTAAAGTGTTTATTAGTGGATGCTGCAAGCTATAACAAAGTGAAATGTTTGGTGTCCTTATGTTTCCTCGTTTCAATTTCGGCAACGTGTATATGCTTAGAAAATGATCTTCGATTTAGAGGTACCTCACCTTTTCTGAGGTGAATGTCCTTGCTTATTTATGAGGGAAATTTATGTACTATTCCATAAAAGGCTGAATCTACATTTCACTCAATCAATTGATGTGAGAAGACTGGAACTCGCTGTTACCTTCTTAATGGTTGACTTGAAAATTTCCGTGGTTGATGAGCTGGTTGAGAAAGAGGTAAGGGAGGGAAGCCAGAAGCCAAGCATGCTTTATTGGGAATGGTCTAATCGACAAAAGTGAAAATAATCATTGTTAAATATATCTGATACTAGTTGATTGAGAAGTTCTGATGCGACACATTCACTATATGTTACTTATGCCTTTGGTAGTTTTCCGTAGAAGTTAATATTGAATTAATTCATGAATCAATTCGATACAGTTCCAGCATATTTACAGCTGATGCTGCAGTTTGTGTAGTCATACTGAGAAACTCAACGTCATTCTATTGTTGTCATGTTACAGATGATGGCTCCTATTACTTTGATGAAAAGCTTGTTGATGCTCATGGACATCCGAGTCCCCTATCAGCTTCATCAGCGGTGGTGCGTGGTATCACAGCATTTGGCACGGCATCTGATGAAGATTTAAATGTATGGTAGTGTAATAGTTGATGTTTTTGGTTTTTATTTTCCAACAATCATATGCAAAGCTTGATAAGAAATTTCCTCTATTATATGCAGCTTCCAGGTGACAAAATTTTAGGTTTAGCAAGGTTTTTCCTTGGTGTTGGAATTCCTGGAAATGCAGAAGACTTGTTTTATCAACTTGATGCATTGGCTTCCTTAGAAAACAATAGGTGGGGCTGACTATGATTTACTCCGTTTTCCCTTTTCCCAAATCCATTATCTCAGGGACTTTGTTTGTCTGTAGTAAATTTCAGATGAAGCACCTTGGCAGTTAGCAGCACTCATTACTTATATATGTCAAGAACTTATTTTAAATACAGGGTCTCCATTCCATTGATTTTGTCGCTCCCAGCTGCTGTGCTTTCATTGACTAGGAAAGACCAGCTTAAGGTGCGGCATGTTGATCTCTTTTTCCTTATGTTTTAATTACATGGTATTGTTTAGTTTTCCTTCACACATGTTTATTCTAACCACTCATTTTGGATTTGTCTCATGTCGTTTTCTTATTTATTTCTGTTTCTTTAGTGATGATTATGAAGGGGAGCCTTGGAGTAACTGGTAAAGTTGCTGCCATGTGATCAGGAGGTCACGGGTAAACAACCTCTTGCAGAAATGCAGGGTAAGGCTGCGTACAATAGACCCTTGAGGTCCGGTCCTTCCTCAGACCCCCCGTGCATAGCGGGAGCTTAGTGCACCGGGCTGCCTTTTTTTCCCCTTTAGTGATGACTATACAATAGAACAAGAATAATGGCTTGAAAGACTGGTTTAGAGTAAAATAAAATGAGTTAAATGGGCCTTATTTTACAAGTGCAAGTGGGATCAGCATTATTGCTTGCATTTGGTTGTCTTGGTCTTTTTAAGTGGTCAGCAATAGATTGCAATTGTTGACATTTATCATTCTTAAAATTAGGTGAATGTAAATACTGTTTTGGGCTCTGCTGCACCTTCTCTGTCAGTCAAACTCAAGCAGATCTTCAGCTCTGGTTCAAAGGATGCTTCTATCATTGATCAGGTGCATAGGGTTTTTGTTTGTGATCTAATCTAACTGATGGAGACCTAGTAGCAGTTAAATATTTTGATTAAAATAGTATAGATATCTTTGCTTTACTTTACCTTTAATTTGTTCAAAATTGTGCTCCGTAGGATCTCAAATTCGACCCTGAAAATGCTGTGCATTTCTTAGATGCATTGCCAGAGAACATTGACGTCGGCAGTTACATTTTTTCTTTTGAGGTATGGCCTCTCTCTTTTCGTTATGAAAATGTTATCTTCCCGTTCTTCCTCCTCGGAATATCTCACGCCTTCAAGTTGATCCTTATTTGATCTCGTATCTTTCTTTTCTGCATGATCTTCTAGATTGTCCTTCATAACCCAGAGGATAAAAAGGTCTATGCCACTGGAGGACGGACAAAAGTACCCATATCTGTGACAGGATTTATCAAAGTTGACCATGCAGATGTTGCTGTTCTTGACAGTGATCTTGGTAATGTGGAAACTCAAAAGAGGTATGAGCTTTTCTGTTCTTCTTTTACTATATATCTGTGGCAGATATATACTTCAAAAACTTCTTTCTGTTTTAATCATCGACTATTTATTTGGTCTTTTGTCTTCATTTACTAATACTTTATATTGATGATTATCATTGACTTGTTCTCTTTACGGGAGGTCCCATATTTTCACTTCTAATAATTATTATTATTATTATTATTATCATTTGAGTACTGGCTTGTTAATTTTTTTTCCATACAGTTTTTTATACTGTCATATGGACAATTCTATGCCTACTGATACAATGCAAGCATTGTGTCACCACATCGATAGTTATCCTTCTCCATGTGTGTTTTCTTACAGGCTTGATTTGGCCGGGGAGAACACTATCTCTCTCTCAGCAAACCATCTTCAAAAGCTACGATTGTCATTCCAATTAACTTCTCCACTTGGGCATGCTTTTAAGCCACACCAGGTTGGAAGCTCACCTTGTCCTCTTAGTGAATTGTGATAGCCAGTTGGAATTACTGTTTTCCTGTACAGGCTTTCCTCGAGTTGATACATGAGAGCAAAGTGGAACACATCTTTGTTGTGGGAAATTCTGGAAAAAAGTTTGAAATCATACTAGTTAAGTTTTCTTAATCATTTTCTCTACATCTCTACTTCCTGTTAACATAGAGTGGACTGTGGACATGTTTGAGAATTCAGCACTTGCCTGTTTGTTCGTGCTTCTTAGAGTTATTCCAATTATTACCATATTGACGCCCACAGTTGATGGGGTTGTTCCAATTCCAATAAAAAGCATCACTAAAATTGCTCCAATACCAACAATAGTTGGAAGAGCTAACCCTGCTGTATTGTAAATGCTTTTCTTTTTTGTAGGACTTCCTTGGACTAGTTGAGAAGTTTCTCTATCTGTCAGGTAGATATGACATTCAACTTGCAGTTGGGGATGCTGTCATGGTAAGTATCAATTTTTCAGCTCCATAAATGTTCTACATATTGTGTCACGTTTTAGTCAATTTTTCACCAGACCAGCAGTAAAGAAATTTCTTATTAAGATACCTGGGCTTCGTTGAATTTTGATCTGGAAGCATTTTGAGTTTTATCTTAAGCAGATCATTTTTTCCTACAGGAGAACTCGTTTTTCCTACCTTTGGGTTCAATTGAATTAGATCTGCCAGAGCCTCCAGAAAAGGCAGCTCGCCCTCCTCCACAACCTGTTGATCCTTCCTCAAGATTTGGGCTCAAGGCAGAAATATCTCACATATTCAGAGCTCCGGAGAAAAGACCTCCTAAGGAGCTTTCTCTCACCTTTCTGGCCCTTGTTCTCTTGCCATTTGTTGGATTTTTGGTGGGGGTATGCTCTTGAATTCTTCTTTTAATTAGTTGAATGTGAACGGTTGAGTACCCTCCCTTATCGAAAGAGATAAGAGCTATCCTGTCTTCCTTAAAATACTTTTGTTGGGATTATTATGTTGTGTTATCTTTTCTCAACAGCTTTTGAGGCTGCAAGTGAACCTGAAGAACTTCCCAAAAGCATCAGCACCTGCTACGTTTGCTTTTCTTTTCCACCTTGGCATAGCAGCTGTCTTAACAGTCTATCTTCTATTCTGGTTGAAGGTCTGTCCATGCTTTCTTTAATCTCTGAATGTCCTTTATATGAAATTCATTGACTTCTATTTTGCAGCATGTCTTTTACAGTCCTAGTTTAGGAAACAACACGAGGAGATGGACAGGGAAATTAGTTCAACTTCCCTGTCCTTTTTTCCTCCCATTCGTGAACTAAACTTATTGTTGGTCTAATTCAGAAAACATGGTGTTTCAGTATTGGAAAGTTGGAAGCACAAATCCTAATGGCTAGTTATAGTATCAACAAGGTTTTGGAATGTCTTGTTTCCGGTTGACCATAATGAACTTTGATGTGTTCGCCAATGCTCTAAGTCAAGCCTAATTTAAGTTGTTTGATATAGTTGAGCATGTTTACGTGTTTATATTTGCTAATCTTACATACGTATTTGCTTCTTTGCGTGCAGCTGAATCTATTCACAACACTTAAAGCACTTGGATTTTTAGGGATCTTCTTGATGTTTGTCGGACACAGAACCCTTGCATATCTAGCATCATCATCTGCCAAGTTGAAATCAGCCTAAGTTAGACAGACTGCTTTTATTTATATCCCTATAGATGTGAGGAAGCCTTAAAGGGAAAAGTGGGTTGGATTCGTCCAATTTTGTTGTAGGACAAGCATACATATTTAGTATGTAACTGCACCAGATTTTGTCTTCGAATGATGGTGAAAGATTGGACTTTGCTACTTTACCCTGGTGAAGTTGCTGTGATTTGTGTAGGGGCCTTTTTCTCTTGACATCACTTTACTTAATATCAGGACTTTGGGTAATCTTCGCGCATAATTAGTGATTCAGGTTCATATTTTATGATGGATGCTATGTCATGAATTCGACAGCTAATTTGTATGGAAAGAATTGAAGGATGTACACTGATTGGACCTTTTTCGACAAATGACTCTAATAAATATGCATAACGGAGCTCAGAGTTTGAGAAGTTTCTGCATATAGACGGATCATTTGCACCTTTTGCCTTATTTTGTGCTGGTCTTTAATTTTTGACCCTCAAGGAAAATAACTTTTTCGCGGGCATAAGTTTATATTTTCACATCATAATGTCCCACAAGTTATGTCCCTCGCTCTTAAAGAATTTATATCCTGCTAGGTATAAGTTCGATTTTGAAAGATAAAATTAAAGACCAGCCCATTTGAAGGGAAAACCGTGCAATTTCTCTTGAAAATACTTCTAAATCTTTCAAGTTTTTTTCGTTGAGTTATTACACAGCGTAATACATTTACATATTCTCTGGAAAACACTTCGATTTGAGATTTCATCTTACGGAGGGTCAATTTGTCTTCTCTTTTTCGAAATAAGTTCCCCTAAGATTATCTAAATACTGATAAAACGGATTATTGCTCAATACATTGGGGAATGCAATTTTAGATGTTACACTAAAAAGATATCGAGAGCCAATTGCAGTTGGAGAGGAGAGGAACGTAAAACCCAATATTTCATGCTACATATACTGAGGAAAATTTTTTATTTGAAAAAAAAAAAACGAATGACAGAAATTTAGAAACTTCACAGGTACAGAACAATTAATTTCGAAGTAGGAAAGGAGCAGAAGAAAATTTCCACAATATATACATTTTGCTATTTCCATTTCATTGAAAATAAAAAACATGACAATAATGAGAGTTATCTTACCTTCATCACTACAACTCCCTTCAAATCCATACCATTTATTCTTACAAGTTGAGTCCGGATTTATCATCCGATCACAACTATATCCTGTTGTCAAACCGACATTTCCATATGCACTACCCAAAAAAAATAATCACATTAGGAATAATTCCACAACCTTACCTTTTTTGGTACAACTATGAAAGAAAGTCTAAAAATGTACATTTTTCTTCATTGTTTGCCCCCCCCCCCTCGATTTTATGGTGGAGCACATCCATAAATAATGGGATAGAAAACATTAGAACATGTGAAGGCTTAAGAGATCCTAAGTTCACGTCTCACATTCTTCTAAAAAATAAAAAGTATCTTCATGTGTTTGATTCATGAAGAAAAGAATTAGAGTCACACGTAGGAGGACATGTTGAGACATATTTAATAACTAGTTTAGCAACACGTGTGTTGCACATGTATACCATGCGAGTTACAAAATATGATTTTAAAAAAATAATATTAATATTATTGAAACAAAAATTTGTGGAGTAAATAAAAATACATGAAAGAATAAAGTATATTTTTTTATGGATCGTCATATGATGACTTATTTGTCAATGTCAAGATGATTGAATATCGTCTAAACCTATGATTACTTTTTAGAAATCTAGTAGTTATACTATAAAAGTAGACTTTAGGCTTTAGGCTTTAGGAGGGTATGTCATAAGGTAAATCAAAATTTTCAATTTAGGTTTTAATTTTTTGCATGTATGATATGTTTTCAAATCATCCATTGATCACTTTGTGTCGTTGCATAAGTCAATTTAAAGTGTCCAGATTAAATTTTTAAGTAGTATGTTAGGTTCATTTTCTATCAAAGCTAATTGTTGGAAATTAGTCTTTGGAGGGAGTTGCGACCGACCAACTTTAACGGCTTAAACACTAGTGTTACGTATGTTGGAGAATCCGGTTCTTCACACATGCATGATTTACTAAGTACGTAGATAACCGTAGGGCCAAGAATCGTCAAATTTCATTGAGAAATGAAAGAGATATTGGTTCACGAAGTGAGGTGTTTGAAGCATGGAAAAGTGTGGTATTGTGTTCAATTCTCCCTCATCGGTAGAGGAAGAAAGAATTGTTGTGTATATAAGACTCGAAATTGGTTTGGGGTTTGGGACCCCAAGGGGTATCCCATGTGTTTAAAGGAGGGAGGACCTAGATGTGCTTCGGTTCGAGGAAAGACCACACACGCGCCGCCGCCGCCCGCCCGTCCCGTCTGGTCCGGTTCCGAGTTCCGGGTTCACGGGCTCATGGGCTCACGGGCCAGAAAACTTTGCCAGAAGTACAGTTTGATCCCAGAAGTTTCAGAAGTACAGTTTGGACTAGAATTCTTTCAGATGTACAGTTTGGTCCCTGAAGTTTTCAGAAAGTCAGAATTTGGACAGTTAAAGCAGAAACGCCAAACACTCAATTCAGCCATTTATGGAGGCAGTTTTCAGTCCCTCCCTCACCTATATAAACACCCCCTTACACCATTGTTGAGAACCAACACTAAGACTCACATATACACGAAAATACAGAAGCATACACAAGCAGAAAACTCTTCTTCCTACAACTTCCAAGCATCATTTCGTTACTCAATATTCTTCACGGTAGCATTTGAGTTTCCTTTGCTCAATTATTCCATTGCTGTTTTATCTTAGGAGACAAATTGTCCAGGACGTATAAAGGATACATACGGGGCAATATTGTCTTAAGGACGGAGTGCCACACTCGACTCAGCAAAAATAGTTTTCCAGTTTTTCTTGTTCAACAATTGTAATTTCAGATTTCTAGTTGAATTATTGAATCTTTGTTTATCCTTTCGAATACTTGTAATAGTTATATACTTCCCGTACTGCATTATAAAGTACAAGAGTAAAAACTCCCAACAACTTAAGACAATATTGTATTGTATTACTATTAGTGTTCGAAAGATGTCGGTCAAAAGTTGTGTGACCAAATCTGGATATGGCAATGGTTTTCTGGTAGAAGAGAGTGATGATGATGAACGTGTTCATGGTGTCACTGCTACCAAGACTGGTGGGAACAAGCGCTCACGAGAGCCTGATGATGTCAACTGGGACAAGAGGAGAAGACTGAAGATGTTATTCTATCTTGCAGCAGAAGGCCTATATCTGTCCCAGACAAAAGATCCGAATAATGGTGAGAAGGAAATGGACACTCAGTCTGATGAAGTGACTGAAGTGAGCCAGAATCCGAAATTGGGATAAGTATTTTTCTTACTTGTCAAGAATAAAGATTAAATGATAAGTATTTTTCTTACTTGTCAAGAATAAAAATTAAATGATGTCTGATTAAAAATGGATTAAAGTAAGGAGGAATATGAAAATAATTTATATTCCTTACGCTTTAACAAATCAGAAGTTTAATCTTATCTTCTTTTCCGTTTAAAGATTGAATTTTGTAAACGACTTAAAAAAGACGTGTTCTTTTAAGTGTAATTATTAAAGTGTGTAAAGTATGTTCGCACATACGAGGGAGAAAGATCCACTGACTGTACGAAAACTGTTACCACACTTAAGTAAGCGCCAAGAATTATCTGGGCACCAATCATAACAGAAGAAGTCTAAAAGTTAATGACGTTGAGCCTGTCATATTATTTGGCAGAAGATCCTTCATAGGATGATATTGGACACTCAGTCATACAAAGCCTCCGGGCGACTGGAGTGGGCCAAAATTCCTTTGATATGATGATATTGGACACTCAGTCATATAAAGCCTCCGGGCGACTGGAGTGGGGCCAGAATTCATTTCATAGGAAAAGTAATGGACACCTAGTAAGGTGGGTCAGAGTTTCCAGGTCTGAAATGATCTGAAGGCCTAAAGAAAGGCAGAAAAGAAATTGGACACTCAGTCTGCAAAGCAACTGCAGTGGGCCAGAGTATCCAGATCACATATGATCCAGTTACGCCCTAACCACGGGCAAGAGGTTGTTCATGTGAAGCAACGCCACCTCTAAAATCAAAGGGGCTGGAGAGGTTGTCCTCAATAGGACTTCAAGGAATGAGATCACTCTAAAAAGAGGTGTTACATGTTCCTAACTTGGTTTAAGGGACGCTGTTGGTCAAGCTGGTTTGAGACTACTCCAACAGGTCTGTAATAACTAAGAATGGTACAGTATGTCTGTAGCTGAATGAATGATATATTTGTAATCCGTGCATCTATGCCATCATAGATTAAGACACGTTAAATAGCAAGTCATTCAAAAGCTAGCGAAGTTGAAATTGTTGCCTTCTTTCGACATAAACCTTCAAAATGAATGTGAGATAGGCGAAGAGGCAAAATCACCTTTCCAAATTCCGTCAAGGGAATAGCGAAAGAAGCACCGCTCCTCTAGAACTTAGTCATACCTACTTGGGTGATTTGAAGTTTATACAAAATAGAGGGGGCAGACAAGTACGTTGTGATCTTCATTGATGATGGTACAACGTATGAAATCCTTTGTTTGTTGAACAACAAAGATGAAGTTGTTGAAGCGGACAAGCGCTACAAAGCAGAAGTTGGAAATCAACTAAGCCTATGGATTGCGAAATTCATAGCGATAGAGGGGGAGAATGTGAAACATCATTCATTAAACGACTGTTCATTACTCACCCCAGTCCAACGGTGTTAGCCAAGTGCAAACCTGTACGCCCAAGTTATGTGGGGCAAGGCGATCCTTACCGCTAATGTGATTCTCAACAGAACTCCGCATAAGGATAAGGATAACCCTCCGTGTGAGATATGGAAAGGATCTCACATACAAATGTTGTGATGTGAGGTGGTTTCGTACCTAAAGCTGTAGATTGCATATCCACTAGATCTGCAAATAACAGTAGTGCTTATCGCCTCTTGGCGTCAAAGAATGCTGAATTCATTGAAGATAACTTTCCTTGAAATAGAAAAAAGGAGTAATTGCTCATGGTTAACAAGAACCCGCGAGGGCCTGACTGTCCGGAACTAGACGTTCCGTATCTACAGGACTCGAAAGTTGCTGGCTATCCGAAACGTAATATTCCAGATCTGCAGAACTCGGGGATTCTAGATGTTGAACCGAGACGGAGCAAAAAAGGGGACAAAGACTTGTTCCAGTCCTTCTAGCTTGTATGGTTGAGAATGAACCATGGACAATTAACAAATAATTGTCATCTCCAAAAGCGCTGCTTTGGAAAGAAGCTACAAAGAGAGAAATAGTTTTCCTCATATAGAACCATACTTGCGTAATGGTTGATCTTTCTCCGAAAAAAGAACCTTTGGGTTGTGGAAAAGGATACTCAAAAGTGAGTACAAAGTAGATGGATCTACTGACGAGTTAAAGCCTCGGCTACTTGTACATGTGCTCCCCTGGGAGTAGCTTAACATCATGGGCCATTGTAGTCTTGCGTGGCATGAATGTTGAAACAACCTTCCCAATCGGAGAGTTGGAAGAAGAGAATCAGAGTTGGTTTTTTGGACTGTTGGGCTTCTTCCTGAACTTTCATCTTGGTCCCTGAAATGTTTACATTTTGGTCCTGAAAGTTTTAGATAAAACAGAAACAATGAATCTGACCACAGAAACATTGACTCGGTTAGAAAGCCAACGGTTGGAGAATCAACGATCACGAAAGTAAAAGTCATATTGAAACAAAGTCTCGATATGAAAGATATGGGTATCACAGATGACATCTTAGGAATTGGATTTCTAAGATATCTAATGGACTGGTCGATAGTTGACAGTCTCGTTGAAGCCACCAGTGGATATGAATCATAGAACTGATTGGAATCATGGTGCACCCATAGACAAGGAGCGATATGCACAGGTCATGTGTAGTTCAATGTATTGTACACACTACAACCAACCTGGTATCGTCCTACAAACAGATCAGTTGAACTACGTTTCATTGATGATCTTAATACATGATCAATAGAAGGCGTTAAGTCGGATATGACGATATTTGAATTATTCGCTTATCTTCGGATTATAGTATTCTGGATGTCCAGCGGTTCTGGAAGAACACAGTGATGCAAACCGGACATCAGATCTGGAGAACACCAAAGCCACAAGTAAATGTGTATGGTGGGTCTTGGAAAATCCTCTAAGCAAACTTGCATCGACCGATTCATGATGGTATCGGAGTTTATCGCTTTATATAAAGCATGAAAGAAGTTGAGTAACTTCACGACTCATTAGAGGACGTCCCATATTGGGAGAAACCCGTGTCTTCAGCAGTTATATATCGTGGGCTAGCCGGTCGGCTTCGTGAAGGACACGGATGACGGCGTCTGGACATATCTGTCAGGATCTGTTTGGAGACATAAGGCCGTGATGACGCTTGATCATCACGGGTGTCACTTCCTTATTTACTAACTAAGGGACTACCCGAAGATCAATTGTTCTGCCTGTCTAGGGGAATGGGCCTAAAACCCAAAATATACGGACCAATACAGTGGTAACCCAACCTTACTAATTGGAGATCCCAGTAATTTGGTTCAATGGGAAAACTAAGTTGTAAAGGTTCAGTTGATCGCGATTGGAAGCATGAGCACTTCGGATAGTGATTTCTGAAAAGAAACACCAAATCCAAAGTCGTTCCCGCGTTAGACGTTAAGTGCTATCTGCAGTATGGGTAAAGGTTAAGTTTTCAAAACCTGTAATGATCCTCAACAGTTGAGGTTAGGTCTTTGGGAAACTTTTAATGGTTCCTAACACTTGTGAAGTGGGGTATATCAGGATACCTTGTAGGAGACCACCTATTTAAGTGCGAGGACGGGCCGCCTCAAATGAACGCACTTAAGAATCCAAGACGTTGTCCATGGCCAAAACGGATAAAACATTACGAAGAAGAGAGTAAGGGAATTTGTTGTGTTGGTACCATTGACTTGGCTTACACTAAACACTGATGGTTCAAGACATCACGTTCACCGCGCAGTAAGTAAGTCCGATGGTACTTAACTCTGGAAGGTTCAAAGCTGAAGCTACCTCTCCTTATGCAACATCGGTCCGCTGAAATATGGCTGGAAATGAAAAGACACCATGTGAGTGCGCCAAAATCTCTTTCAAGAGGGGATTGTTGGAAATTAGCCTTTGGCGGGAGTTGCGACCGACCAACTTTAACGGCTTAAACACTAGTGTTACGTATGTTGGAGAATCCGGTTCTTCACACATGCATGATTTACTAAGTACGTAGATAATCGTAGGGCCAAGAATCATCAAATTTCATTGAGAAATGAAAGAGATATTGGTTCACGAAGTGAGGTGTTTGAAGCATGGAAAAGTGTGGTATTGTGTTCAATTCTCCCTCATCGGTAGATGAAGAAAAAATTATTGTGTATATAAGACTCGAAATTGGTTTGGGGTTTGGGACCCCAAGGGGTATCCCATGTGTTTAAAGGAGGGAGGACCTAGATGTGCTTCGGTTCGAGGAAAGACCACACGCGCGCCGCCGCCGCCCGCCCGTCCCGTCTGGTCCGGTTCCGAGTTCCGAGTTCCGAGTTCACGGGCTCACGGGCTCACGGGCCAGAAAACTTTGCCAGAAGTACAGTTTGATCCCAGAAGTTTTAGAAGTACAGTTTGGACTAGAATTCTTTCAGATATACAATTTGGTCCCTGAAGTTTCATGATGTACAATTTGGTCCCTGAAGTTTTCAGAAAGTCAAAATTTGGACAGTCAAAGCAGAAACGCCAAGCACTCAATTCAGCCATTTATTTTGGCTGAATTACTCCTCCTATAATGGCCAATCCGTTGGTCTTTCACCATTTATGTTGGTGTTTTTACTACCTCCATAATGGCCATTATTTGGATGTTATGGAGGCAGTTTTCAGTCCCTCCCTCACCTATATAAACACTCCTTTACACCATTGTTGAGAACCAACACTAAGACTCACATATACACAAAAATACAGAAGCATACACAAGCAGAAAACTCTTCTTCCTACAACTTCCAAGCATCATTTCGTTACTCAATATTCTTCACGGTAGCATTTGAG
Organism: Anisodus acutangulus; assembly: GCA_029783415.1. Lineage (NCBI taxonomy): Eukaryota > Viridiplantae > Streptophyta > Magnoliopsida > Solanales > Solanaceae > Anisodus > Anisodus acutangulus. The sequence goes on from CM056491.1 coordinate 53,007,775, forward strand.
TTTCCTTTGCTCAATTGTTCCATTGCTGTTTTATCTTGGGAGACAAATTGTCCAGGACGTATAAAGGATACATACAGGGCAATATTGTCTTAAGGACAGAGTGCTACACCCGATTCAGCAAAAACAGTTTTCCAGTTTTTCTTGTTCAACAATTGTAATTTCAGATTTCTAGTTGAATTATTGAATCTTTGTTTATCCTTTCGAATACTTGTAATAGTTATATACTTCCCGTACTGCATTATAAAGTACAAGAGTAAAAACTCCCAACATTTGTGTCGTTGCATAAATCATTTAAAGTGTCCAGATTAAATTTTTAAGTAGTATGTTAGGTTCATTTTCTATCAAAGCTAACGTGTTCAGAAAATCATTAGTATATTTAATTTTTTATTGGTGCGCATTTATAGATACATATATATGAGAAGGTAGTTAACACATCCTTAGTAACTTGTAGGAAGTTGAGAAGGACATTAATATCTTTCCTCCGTACTAAACTTACCCAATTAGCAAGATTAGACACTTCAAAGTTGAGAATATTCTAGTTTAAAAAAAGAAAATCAAGAACCAATTATTTAATAAATTATAAGTATTAAATAGTATCATACCCACTGAAGAAAATTAATTTATCAAAATATGGGGAGTACTCAATCATCTTTTGAAAAATGCATGGATCAATAGAGTAAGGTCACTCCTTCTAAGTTATGACAAAAATATGAAATAAATCATCCGTTAGGAGGTTGTTTTAAACAAAAAACAGCTGATATGTACTAAAAATTAAAATTAGTTTTCTTAAAACAGAAAGAGATAATAGTAGTACTTCATACCCGCAAGAAATAGTGGAACGAAGACATTTTGTGTTAAAAACCTAACAATTAAGAAATTATTATCAGTTTTGAGTACTCAATTTTTTTTATCAAAACATTATCTGATTTACTACATTATTAATAATCTTCAATAAATAATTTTCTTAGAATATTTTTTTTATTCCCCAATAAAATACCTGAAAACATTTCATTGGAAAATAAGTTTCAAAAGATAAGTCTTTTTTAGAAATGAATTTTGGAAAATGTTCTGAGTTTTTTCAAGCAAACAAGAGCAAGAAAATATATAACCAAAATCAAGTTATAAACACATGCATTTGATGTTTAATAGAGTAGTAGTGAGCCCCAGCAAGCTACTCAATATTAAGTCGCCCTATTACGAACACATATAATGCTGGAATTAAATCCTTATTCTTAAAAGGGAAGTTATGTTATTTCCGATATTATTGCTATTATGATCTCTTTAAAATAGACAAGGTAATACTCGCAAATTAAAAATTAGAACCATGGTATCTGACATGGTAATGTTATAATAAATGTTGTTCTACAATAATAAGTCAATTATTAGAATTTAGAGACTACTGAATGCTCCACCAACATGTTTAATTTTTAAAAGAAATCAAATTACATTATATACACTTTTAGAAAGCACCGTTCAACAAATGATATGTATATCCTGCAAGCCAGCAACAATTCAACCTTATCATGACAAAGATTCTAAAGTTGTTTTTTTCTTTCTCACGTATTCTGCATAAATCAATTTCTTCCATTTGCAGTTGCCACGTGATTTTTCAAGATCTTGAATTTTCTTGTGATACTCTCCATGGTAAAGACTTCATTCTCTATAAATCTTCTATACCAATGTGTAACAGAACTTGTGTGAAGGATCAGGGGCGGGTCTCGGCGGGACGGGACCCGACTACCCGGCGGGATTGGCGGATTTTTTCGATGTCCCGGTCTCGGTCCCATCGGAAAAAGGGACCGATATTATCAAGTCGGGGTGGGACGGGGTCTGGATAGGGTTTTTTCCGATTTTTTTTTTTTTTGCACTTAATTTTAAAAAAAAATATATAAACAATATAGTGTAATAAAAACATCCCAAGGCTGTTTTTGTACCTCTTATATTATTTAATAGAAATATGATTTTTTTGTAATACAATTGTCAAAATTACAACTTTGTGGTGTTGAAAGTTGCAAATAACATAGTAAAAATACTAAAATTGCAATTAAAAAAATTATATATTTAAAAACACATTTTCTAGTTTCTTTATAATTTCTTGTGGTTCTTCGGTTGGAATTGGTATTTGTTGGTCAAATTGCTCGACGTCGCTTCCACCTCCGTCGGATAAGATGTCGTTGTAGTTTTCGTCTTCTTCGTTGATCTCTGGTTGACCGCACCTTCTCCGCTCCGCTCGTATCCAATCTCTGAATAATACTGCAATCTCCAAGCTGTCTCCCGCTAATGAGTGTATGTGCTCTCCTATTTGAAATTTGTCGGCCGAAAAAGCGCTTTCAGACGCTGTTGATGACGCTTGAATATTCAACACATCTCGGGCCATCTTTGACAGTGTCGGAAAGGTCTTCTCATTCTCCCTCCAATATTTTAGCAAGTCTTCACGTCCTTCTTCATTGAGAACTGCTTGGTACTGCACAACACCCTGCAAAATAAAAACATCAAACTCGCTAACTTGGTTAGTAGTGTTACCACTATACATTTTATTTCTAAGTCTTTTAATACTAGCCGCAGAAACAATATGTCTTTTTTGAGTTTATGTTGAAGAAGAAGAAAATGATATGAAAGTCGATCGGTTGGTAGCACTTTCTAATTGGTAATGCCTATATACATACTTTTTGTTATTTACCAAACATAAAAAGATTTTAGAAAACATAACGGATTAGGGAAAAAGCCAATGTGTGCAGCCCCGGCCTCCCTTCTAGAATCATCTTTCAACTACTGATGCACTAAAGTTCAGGTCCTCTTCTTTGCCGTCATCAACCACCTTTTAGAAAATCATTTAGGAGTATTACATTTATGAATAATAATTAGAAACGGGAACACAGAGAATTGAAGTTAAAAAGAGATCCAGCTGGAGAAGTGAGCATATTACGTAAGGTCTGTGAAATCATTAAAGCCTTCTTATTAATGATGAATTCGAAACCTAAATATTATGTATCACAAAGTCTTTATCTGAAAACTCCATTGACATCCATTAAAAGAGCTCGAAGCTCAAGTTCAAAAATTCGTTTTGCCACAAACATCTTCGTTTAGAGGGATAATATATCCAAAGAACTGAAAATTGTTGGAAATTTGCCTTTGGCGGGGAGGTGCGTTCACCCATATTTAATGAATTAAACACTAGTGTTCCGCATGTTGGAGGCTTTGTCTCTTCTCACATGCATGATCTACGAAGTGAGTAGATGACCGTAGGGCCAAAAATCGTCAAATTTCGTTGAGAAATGAAAGAGATATTGGTCCACTAAGTAAGGTGTTTGAGGCATGAAAATATGGTGTGGGACAAATCTACCACATCGGTGGGAATAGGAAGAATTGCTCTCTATATAAGTCTCTAATGTGGTAAAGGGTTTGGGACCCCAAGGGGTATCCCATGTGTTTAAAGGAGGGAGGACCTAGATGTGCTTGGGTTCAAGGCTAAGCCCACACGCGCGCCGCCGCCGCCCGCCCGTCCTGTCTCAGGTTGTGGGGACTTTCTAATATTATCTTTTTGGACCCCAAATTGCTTAATATTTACAGTTTGGTCCCTAGAGTTTCTGAAAAGTTGATTTTGGGGTGACGGAAGGCAGAAAACTTTCTGCCTACCGTTGGACTGTTTTTTGGGGCATTAATCAGCCATTACTTGGCTGATTAACTCCTCTATAAACACCCTCCTTCAATAGCCATGAACATCCTCACTTATAGCCTTTAACATGCCACACTAATGGCCTTAAACCAGTCATTTACAACCCTCCTAATGACTATTTACAGCAGTGTTTTGGGCAGTTGAACAACCCTCTCATGATGCTATATATTGAGCTGTTTTTGGTTCAATTGTGGACAGATATATACACGAAAATAGCATCACATTTCAGTGACGAAACAGTGCACAAAACAGTGAGTAAAACACACGAAAATATCCAAAAACAGTGACGCAATACAGTGTGATATACACTAGATATACACAACAGAGACACACTATATACACAGAGACAAAACAGAAGAGAAGATAGAAACTCTTCCTTCTTTTTCCGTATCTTCAGCAAGTCGATTCATATTTATTTTATTCGGCAGGCTCAACATATTGGCTTTGTAGCGTTGAGATTAAAGTGTTGTTTTATCTTGGGAGACTATTGCCCGCTAACGTAAAAGCATATATACGGGGCAATCTTGTCTTAAGGACAGAGGGCAATCCCTCGACTCAACACACAACGTTGTAACCATCCAGATTTAGTTGTTTCTTGATTCAGGATATCAAGATTCAAGACACAACAAGCTTGCGACAGTTCTCAACATTGGCCTTGCAATGTTATCAAGATTCAAGACACAACAAGCTTGCGACAGTTTTGAAGATTGACCATTTATTTATCCTTTCGAACACTTGTAATAGTTATTTACTTTCCGTACTGCTTTATAAAGTACAATAGAGAACCAACAAAAATCGAGGGGAGTTAGAATCTAAAATTTGGAACTATTTGAGTAAGATTTGAGCTAGTTTTGGACTGAATACTGTCGTAGTTCGTTGAAGTTCGAAATTACAGTCGAATTATTTCAAAATTGTATCAAAGATATGATAACGTGAGTTGTATGATTATAGTTTTTATATGTTGTTGTAGTTATATTAAATTTATATAATATTATAGGAAAATTGTATACAATGTTGTAGTTATTTAAATTTTCAGAAACTAACATGAGTTTTATACAAAATTTATACAGTTATATAAATAGTTCATACAGATTTATACAATTTTTATACACAAAATTTGTTTTTTCCAGAAACCTAACATGAATTATATACAGTTATATACATATTTCATATCGATTTTGTACAATTTTCATACAAAATTTTTTGAGCGAAATTTCTAAGCCTTGAACTAAATTTCGTATATATTTTGAAAAAAATACTCTTGCTATATTGGGTAAATGAAAATCTCTTGCTACATTTCGTAAATATGAGTCTAATTTCACACACACATATATATATATATATATATATATATATATATATATATATAACCCAAAGAAAAATAATAAGAATTGACTAGCTTTGAGATTTGACTAATCCTCATTGTTGCCTCCCTTTTTTCACCATAGCTTGAAATGGTTTTAGAATACGAAAACAAGGAATATATACTTTTTCCAAAAGACAAAATTTGGAATTCAATGGGTGTTTAATTCAATCGAGTTACCATCATGTATATTTTTGTAAAGATATTTCATTTTTAAACTCAGATCATTGTTAAAATTTTTAATTTTTATTTTTTTTTGAATTTAATATTTGACTCCTACTAATAAGCTATCAAATATTCCATGTAAGGAAATTTGGTTGTCCAGAGGAAGGTGTCGTTTCGGGAAAGCATGATTGCCTCACCTGGTCTTAATAAATTTTTTAATATTTGGTCGTCTCGAACAAAAGCTAAAAAAAAAATGGTTACTATGCTATCCACGCCAATGAGTTATAAAAATTTGGCCCTCTAAATGACATAAAAACTCAAGTTAACGAAATTGGCACGCAGTAGACCATATCCCATGAGTGCCAATTTGCATCTGTTAAGATAATAATATCAAATTTCATCTCTCTTCTTAAGGTTTTATCGAATAACTTGTTGGAAATTAGCTTTTGGCGGGAGTTGTGACCGACCAACTTTAACGGCTTAAACACTAGTGTTACGTATGTTGGAGAATCCGATTCTTCACACATGCATGATGTACTAAGTACGTAGATAACCGTAGGGCCAAGAATCGTCAAATTTCATTGAGAAATGAAAGAGATATTGGTTCACGAAGTGAGGTGTTTGAAGCATGGAAAGTGTGGTGTTGTGTTCAATTCTCCCTCATCGGTAGAGGAAGAAAGAATTGTTGTGTATATAAGACTCGAAATTGGTTTGGGGTTTGGGACCCCAAGGGGTATCCCATGTGTTTAAAGGAGGGAGGACCTAGATGTGCTTCGGTTCGAGGAAAGACCACGCTGCACAGCCGCCGCTTCACCCGCCCGGCCCGGGCCGGGTGGGCCTTCCGATATTATCCTTTGGGCTAGAGAACTTTTCCGTAAATGCAGTTTGGACCAGAATTCTTTCAGATGTATAGTTTGGTCCCCTAGTTTCCGTAAATTCGCACTTTACAGACAGAATGTAAACGTCCAAAGACTCAATTCACCATCATTTATTTTGGCTGAATTACTCCTCCTATAATGGCCAAATCCGTTGGTCTTTCACCCTTTAATTTGGTGGCTTTACTACCTCCATAATGGTCATTATTTGGCCAATAATGGCTGTTATGGAGGCAGTCAAACAGTCCCTTCATCACCTATATAAACACCCCTTACACCATTGTTGAGGCACACTTGATATACACGAAAATATACAACCAGAAAATCAGTTCTTCCTATAGCTTCCAAGCATCATTTCTTATTCAATATTCTTCACGGTAGCTCTTGAGTTTCCTTTGCTCAATTGTTCCATTGCTGTTTTATCTTGGGAGACGAATTGTCCGGGACGTATAAAGGATACATACGGGGCAATATTGTCTTAAGGACAGAGTGCCACACTCGACTCAGCAAAAATCAAAGCAGTTTCCGGTCTTCTTGTTCAACAAATATTGTAATTTCAGTTTTGTTGTTATATTGTAATTTTCAGTTTTCTAGTTGAATTGTAATTTCAATTCTTACATAAGCAGTTACTTGTAATTTCCGTTTCTTGCAAATCCTTGTAATCCCAACATAACTTTCCCCGAACTCCCAAATCTCTCTATCATTATATCCAAATTTTTAGGTCAAAGTTCACAAGATTTTGAAGGGTGTTCCAGAATTTCAGGCGCTACAATGGGAAAATCTGAATTAACGATTGGATAGAGGCATGCATCAAAGAAGCTTGTCAAATCTTCATTTATTCATGTAGTTAAGGAATCTAAGTTTGTTTGGGTGATATCAGGTTTGCTGAAAACATATTAAGGAGCTTGAATGCAATAATTGCAGGTGTGTAGAGACACTTTGATGCGGATTTAAACTGAATTTCAGATTGAAAACTCGAGGTTGAAGACGACTTCGTCACTGTATTATGTGTATATCCCCTTGTATGTCGGTATATATCCCACTATATATTCATCTATACCTTATATATCATGTATATATGTGTATATTCATGAAAATCTGATACATATACGATATACACGATATACAACTTGATATACACATATTGTGGTGACATCCATGAATTATCTTTGTGTGATAGATATTGATATACATAATATACAATATGATACACAATATCCCATGAGTTATTGCGTCTTCAAAGTAAACCCCTGAATTTAAAGCCTAACAAAAATCATCCAACTAAGTGAAGTATGAATAATCAAGACTACAAATTATTTTAAGATATAAAACCAAAATATAGTAGAGTATTAAATGACTTGGAGTATTGAAGAGTGTTTTTTTTTCTAGGGTTGTTGTGTTTCTTTACTTGTCTTAATGTGCGAGAATTGAAAAGTGTCGTGATCGACACTAGGTGTCTTAACTTGATCAAGTAAACTTTCGTGTCTATTCTATTATATTTTAACTCTGTCATGATTATGCAACAGTAAAATGTTTTTCCAACATACAAAATATGCGCTCAAAAGTTATTATTTCAATGAAAGTTGAATTTTAGAAATACTGCCAAATAAATATGGGTAATATGACGTACACCATAACTCATCCAATATTGTTTATGAAGCTTGCACTAACAGAACTAGCAACTCCGACGTGAGTTCCTCTCGGCTAGTTCTTAAATTAATTTCACCTTCTAACTTTACTTTAAAAATGAAATTCTCTACTCAACTTTAAATGATAGACATTCGCCCCTCTTATCTAATGCAATGTCTATTTTGTATTTGACATTTTTAATCCTTTCATATATGTGATATCTCTTTATATTAGATATAATTTTTTATTTTTAACCTAGGTAATTTACCTATAGCTTAAACAATTTTATATCTTATTATAGATTTTTATTTAAACTCATTAGCATTACAAGTAGAATATTTCTCTTATAAATTTGTTACACAATTTAACACCATATTTTATGATTTTGATTTTAATATTATGTGCATTAAGTGTGTGTATATATTTAAGTTCCACTTCTCTTATATATATATATATATATATATATATATATATTAAAGAGTTTTGATTATCATTAATTTTATAAAGGGCAATCTTAAATTACTTTTTAATATAAATAGATAATCTTTTAGGAATTTATTATAAATCTACCTCTATTTTCTTAATTATCTTTTGTATTATCTGCGTTGAAATATATTTATAAAGTTCTTAATCTCTTTATTTTTATTTGTGCAGGTAGATATAGTTTTGATTGTATTAATAAAGTAAGTTTTTAATTATGCTCATTTATTTCATTATAGAAGTATCTGTCTCACCCGTTGACTTGCTTTTATTTAGCAACGTGGTCTTTGGATACTTTCCCTAATTTGTAAGCTCGATTGTGAGCGGATAAAGCTAGCTGTATTCCATTGATTCTACAAGATAATTTTTGGGTTGAGTTAGGCCTAAAATCCATTCTTTACATGGTATCAGAGCCAGACCTATTCTAATTATTTGTTCACGATGTTGGGTCCCCAAATTATATTATTCGGCCCGAGACATTTTATTATCTTGAAAAATATTTTTCAACTGCTCCCAAGCTTGTTGAGCCGTAGAGTCCGGTTCTAGAATGGTGTGTAATAGATCATTAGATATAGTGCCGTAAATCTATTGAAAGACTATATCATCTAAGCGAGACCATAAATGTTTTTCAATAGTGTTGGTGTCCGACGAAGGCAAGGAAGGAAGAATATGGTCTATAACTTCATATGCTCGGCAATGGATTTTGAATAACTCCGCCCAAGAGGAATATTGCCCATTTTCCATCTCAAGGGTAATTGGAATAAAGTTCTTGACGGCAAGAGCAGGATAAATTTTTTTGTTTGTCGGCCATTATTTCTCACAAAAATAATAGAATGCTAATAGGTATGGTTGGTGGTTTTTCAAGAAACCCTAAACTGTTAGTGGTTTAGCGGAAAAAAGAGTTGTGTGGTGGAAGAAGGAGAGAAAACCGGTTAGGAGGGTGGGGGCAAAAATGGAGTTATCTTGTGGCTCTTGATACCACGAAGGAATTCAATCCTTTGATTTATTTCATCACAAGTATACAATATATATACAAGCCTATAATATCAATCTATGACTATGAATATGGAAGACTATCCTAGTAATTAGCTAATCATCTTATCCTACATAATTACACAATATTCTCCTTAATGATTGTACGTGATTGAGATGATTCTCCTTAATGATTGAGATGATGAAGGATAATTAGGAAGATATGATCATAATCATCCTTAACAGACCCCCGTAGTCTTAGCTGGAGGTGCTCGGATGCTGAAATTATCTCTGAAATCATCAAATAATATGCGCAGAAGCCCTTTTGTGAAAATGTATGCAATCTGATAACGGGACGGAACATGTAGAACCCGGACTTGTCCACGTGCAACCTTTTCACGGACAAACAAGATATCCATTTCTATGTATTTTGTGCACTGATGCTGGACAGGGTTACCTGATAAGTATATTGCGCTCACATTATCACAATAAACGACGGTTGCTTTTACAACCGGACAACGTAGTTCTAACAAAAGATTTTGGAGCCAGCATATTCGGAGACCACATTTGATACCCCTCGGTATTCTGCCTCAGCACTTGACTGAGACAGTGCCGACTGTCGTTTTGACGACCATGAGACGAGGTTGTCTCCTAAGAACACACCATAGCCAGACGTAGAGCGGCGTGTATCTGGACAACCACCCCAATCAGCGTCTGTATACGAGGTAATACTAGTGATGGTGGACTTATACAGATGTAGCCCAAACTCAAAAGTACCCTTAATATACCGCAAAATTTATTTCAGAGCTCCCATATGTGCTTCCTTCGGATCATGCATATGTAAACAAAATTACTAAACTGCATAGGAGATATCATGTCTCGTGAAGATAAGTTACTGTAATGCCCCTGAAAGGCTACGGTAATGGGTAGGGTCACTATATGAGGAGCCGATCGTGTTACTCAATTTTGCCTTTATATCAACCAGTGTATGTGATGGTTTGCATGATGACATGCCGGCTTTTTCTATAATCTCCTCGGCATATTTTTTCTGACTGAGAAAAAGACTATCTGCATGTTGAGTAACTGCTATGCCCAAAAAATAGTTTAAAGGGCGTAAATCCTTCATAGCAAATTCCGAAGCAAGGAAGGACATAATCGACTGGCGAAGCGAGGTAGATGATGCTGTGAGAATAATGTCATCCACATATAGAAGAAGATATGCCATGTCATGTCCTTTTTTGTAAATGAACAATGACTGATCAGACTTGCTGTAGGAGAATCCTAACGTTTATACGAACCCTGCAAACCTGTTATACCATGCCCTGGGTGCCTGTTTCAAACCATATAAAGAGTTTTTCAATAAGCAAACATAATCTAGATAGGTAGGATGTCGAAAACCCAACGACTGGTGCATGTACACTGTTTCCTATAGGTGACCAAGTAAAAATGCATTCTTGACGTCCAACTGATGTATGGTCCATGATTTGGATAGAGCCAAACTCAGAACAGTCCTGATAGTAGCCGACTTGACTACCAGACTAACTGTTTCACTGCAATCCACACCAATCTGGTGTGACCTGCCATTACCTATAAGACGAGCCTTATGTCTCGCAAAAGAATCATCAGAATTATTTTTATGACAAAAAACCCACATAGATCGTATGATGTTTACATTATATGGACGGGGCACTAATTCTCACGTCTTATTTTTAATAAAAGCATCAATTTCATCTAGCATAAAAACTTTCCAATTCGGGTCGTATATGGCTGCTTTGGGATTTTTTAGTAGTGGAGATGGTTGGACCGGAGTAGTTAGGTTAAAATTGTGTTTAAGGCAAAAAATTATATGCATGGTACGGGTTTCAATATTGCGATGTATGGCCTGTACAGTGGGTTGGGTCACGGGTTGTGTGGGTGATGGACTGGGCCAAGGAGGGAAGTAGGATTGGGCCGAATAAAGGGTCGTGTTACTGGTCATAGAGGACTGCTTGGGGGAAGGCAGTTGGGCTGGGGATTTTAACCGTGAACTGGACTGGGCCAAAGAAGGGGCAGTGGGCTCCCATTCTCGGTCTGTACCAGTGCAGTGGAGTTATTGGGCATGCAGTGGTTGAACTAGCCCAGCTGGCACACTTTCAATTGTTGTATTTAAATGGTGGTTTAAAATGAGATGTAGTCCTACATCAAGAAATTCATATGACGGTGGAGACTTGTGATTTTTTTCCAATGGGAAATGTCCATAAAAAAATTGTATAATTATCCAAGATAAGCATATAATACTTATGACCCGCCGAACTTAAAACCGAGAACGTCCACACATCACAATGCATAATATCAAATGGCTTAAGAGTTTGTGTACTAGATAAGGAAAAAAGGAAATTTGACATGCTTCCCAAAAACATAAGAACGACAAACATGTGAGTCCGCATTACGGTTACAAGCAATAAAATTATGTCTTTTCAGGTAGTCCAACACCGGTGCACCCGGGTGACCCAAACGATTATGCCATAAATCAGGGAAAAAAATAGCAAAGGCCGTTGGAGAGTTGACTTGTTTGTTGGTGGAATCATTGATAGGATACAAATCCCAGTGCTATTACATCTTATTAGTGGCTTCCCTGTCTGAAAATCCTTCACAGAAAATCCAAACGGATCAAAATTCACAGAAACATTGTTATCAATGGTAAAACGATGCACAGATACCAAATTTTTAATAAGTTCGGGGGCGTGAAGGACATTTCTCAAATGTAGGGGTGGGTGGTATATTTTTTTGTCCAATATCACGAATCGGAAGTTCTTGTCCACTGCAGACAACAATATTTTTGTTAGTGCTCATATTAAAATAAGACGAGAGATTACATTGGGATGACGTCATGTGAGACGTGGCCCCCGTGTCCATGTACCATGTATCATCAGGAACATTAAGACTCATAGTATTCATGGCGTGTTCGATGTCTATGGGACATAACTTGAAGTCGATGGGCCATAGGCCATATAAGCTTGTGGCGGACGGGTCCCCAAAATTTTGGGCTGCCTATTTGGGATGTTGGGTCTGACCCACTGGTTAATTGGAAACTGGGCCTGCTGGGCCACTGTAGTGGGAACTGCTAGGCCCACTGCTGCGGGTTCCAGGTCCACTGCCCCTGCTGTTGCGGCTGCAAGTTTTGCCCGTCGCCAACCCCACCACCGGAAAAGTTTCCGGCACCCCAACCCCTCCCTTTTCCACCATTATTTTTCCTCTATTATTATTGCGGTTGTGACCCCTTTTTGGTTACGATTTGGATGTGATGTGTAACCAAAATTTTGAGGTCCAAAAACCTCTTCCGTCGTGTTAGTAGAAACAAGGGCGGTGCCAGCGTTGGTTGCCGCCATCACTAGTTGTTTAGTCTTTCGGGTTTCTTCAAGAATCAACCGCGAATGGCCTCATAAAAAGGGGGTAACATGTTACTTTGTTGAATGAACGTTGCCACACCATCATATTGTTCATTCAAACCTGTGATTAATTGGAGTACCAACCTTTGATTCGAAATCGGAGCACCAACGTTGGATAGTTGGTCGGCAAGCATTTTCAATTATTGACGAAAAGCGGAAATATTTGCAAAGTCATCCAATTTTACGTTGGAGAATTGGTTTTCAAGATATACGGCCCGAGACATTTTATTATCTTGAAAAATGTTTTTCAACCGCTCCCAAGCTTGTTGAGCCGTAGAGTCCGGTTCTAGAATGGTGTGTAATAGATCATTAGATATAGTGCTGTAAATCTATTGAAGGACTATATCATCTAAGCGAGATCATAAATGTTTTTCAACAGTGTTGGTGTCCGATGAAGGCAAGGAAGGAAGGATATGGTCTATAACTTCATATGCTCGGCAATGGATTTTGAATAACTCCGCCCAAGAGGAATATTTCCCATTTTCCATCTCAAGGGTAATTGGAATAAAGTTCTTGACGGCAAGAGCATGATGAAATTTTTTGTTTGTCGGCCATTATTTCTCACAAAAATAATAGAAGGGTAATAGGTTTGGTTGGTGGTTTTTCGAGAAACCCTAAACTGTTAGTGGTTTAGCGGCAAAAGGAGTTGTGTGGAGGAAGAAGGAGAGAAAACCGGTTAGGAGGGTGGGGGCAAAAATGGAGTTATCTTGTGGCTCTTGATACCACGAAGGAATTCAATCCTTTGATTTATTTCATCCCAAGTATACAATATATACAAGCCTATAATATCAATCTATGGCTATGAATATGGAAGACTATCCTAGTAATTAGCTAATCATCTTATCCTACATAATTACGCAATATGCTCCTTAATGATTGTACATGAGATGATTCTCCTTAATGATTGAGATGATTCTCCTTAATGATTGAGATGATGAAGGACAATTAGGAAGATATGATCCTAATCATCCTTAACAACATCATATAAATCAAGTGGTGTCGAGTGCTAGTATTTGGGGAGTTAGGCCATATCACATAGGCCTTTTGAGTTGTAAGAATGCTCATTGATGAAAGAGTTATCACTTAAGGTTCCTTGTTAGACCGCGTATGATCTAGGAAGGATGGGCGCAGACCTGTAAAAAGGCTGCATCTTGAAGGTTTGTAGCGTTGTTGGTGTAGAATCTAAGTCTGGCCTCAATCCTATTAGGGAATAGCTAAATGTCTAGGAGAGGCAAGGGAGAACCTGTAGAGAGGTTGCCTGCTTGAAGGAGAAGTTTTATGAAGTGCTTATAGTGCAGAATATTTGGAGTTTTTAGTAAGTGGCTCTTAGTGAATTCAAGAGATAATATTTGGAAAAGTTTTATGATGTTAGTGCTTCTTCTTTCTCTCTCTTTTTGTGCAGAAAGTGCTTATAGTGCAGAATTTTTGGAGTTTTTAGTAAGTGGCTCTTAGTGAATTCAAGAGATAATATTTATTAACCGACATAGCAAATCGAGGTATAATTCCAGGAATTTATAGTGTAAACGTGTAGTTTCATTTGTTATTTCAATAGTAGAAGTGGATGTAAGGGCCCAATTGATGCACATCATTTAAATGAAAGGGCTAGATTCATTGTGACAATGCAAAAAGATATTATTTCTGATAAGTATTGTGACAATGCAAGTCCCATTTGAAAAGTCTTCTAATATGTTCACCTTAATGGCTACTTTTTTTGTTGATGAAGGAACCCGCAGCCGCTACTCTCTCGAAATACAAGACAGGTAAACTCCTGATCGACGAATACCGCAAACCACGTCAGCCGATTAACCACACTTGGCAAGCCATGTGTGACAGACTCAACCAAGAAAGTTTATGCAGGGGATCGAACTCGTGACCTTGCGGTCCCGCGCTCTACTGCTACACCAACTTGGCTACCCTTGCGGGTCACATTAATGGCTACTTGTTGCTTATCGAATGGGATTTCAGTTATCTCTGAAGGCTTCTTTGTGACCATTAATTTTTGTTGCATGTCTTTTTCTTTTGCAACATAATTAGATAATGATTATGTACTATAAATAAAGAAATGTGTTAATGTTGGGTTTGGTGTTGTGACATTTGACCCAACATATTCTTTGAAGTACTGATTTGAATGCATAAAATGTTGGGACAAATGTCATAATATTCGGACCAACATCTTAGGAAAACAATTTTGCCTTACTTCATGGTAACTAGTAATATTTTACTGTGAGGTAAAAATGACTTAGGCTTGGTGAATTGGAGCTGTGTAAAACGTGGGAGAAAGAGTCATTGTAGTCGGTGTCCCCATGGGAAGGAGCTTGTGCCCCTGTCACGAAAGAATTAGGGATTTGGTTACCGCTAAACACAACGGTCACATGTGTACTGAGAGATTTTTAATATCCCAAGCAAAATTAAGGACTTTTTCTGACATTGATTCTGATTTGTTGATCCCTTGGTTATTTATAAATCAAAACTATATTATATTGAATATAAACTAACCCTGAAACAAATATATATCCGCTATTATTGGTCTTTATGACCAATGATAGATTTATATTGAATGTCATAGCGCACTCGTGATCGTCAAATTTTGAGTCTGTCCCTGCAAAAATCCCACAAAGTTCTAATATCTTCGTTTGGAAAGAGTCCTACTTGGGATAATTATGTATTCTCCCGATAATAGTTGAAAAAAAGAAGATAAAACATTCACATAAACACGTATATATAATGACAATCCATTCTTCTCCTTTTCCAGTGATATTGCTACGTTTATTTTGCATGAAACGTTAGTGCAACGTTCCACTTGTATTTAACTTTTGGCTGAACTTATCAACCCAAACAAGTTACTACTATATTAAGTGCAACATACCACGTGTCGCATGTTAAGTGTGTTAGAGATGGTCCTACTATAGCTTCAAATGGGACACCTTTAATTAAAAATCACACAGCACCAACTGATTAATTAACAAGTCCAATCTAATAAGATGTGGGCTGATTTCATTCAGTAGTATTGCTTCGTCGCCAGACACTTTTTCTTTTTCACATTTTTTTTATATTGATGACACATTTTCAAAATATGTTTGGACTATTTCATTTTTATATTACGTTGATTTTCTCTTTTTTAAGAAATTTATTTTCCTAAAAATAATATTTTCTAAATTTTTTGATAAATCAAACATGTAAAAATAGAAAAATACACCTAAGTTTCAGTTAAAAACAATGATGATATTGTTGGATATTGTAAAGCAGTATGAAAAGTAAATAAATATTACAAGTGTTCGAAAGGATAAACAAATAAGCCAATATTCAGAACTATCGCAAGGTTGTTGAGTCTTGAATCTTGATAACCTGAAATCAAGAAACACTGAATCTGGATTGTTAATATTGTGGCTGAGTCGAGAGACGACTCTCTGTCTTTAAGACAAGATTGCCCTGTATATATGCTTTTACGTTAACGGAAAATAGTCTCCCAAGATAAAACAATAACTAATCAACACTACAAAGAAAATAGGTTGATTCTGACGAAGAAAACAAATACGAAACGACTTGCTGAAGAATGGAAAAAGAAGGAAGAGTTTCTATTTTTGACACTGTTTCTGGACAGAATGTGTGTTGTTTCTCTCTTCTGTTTGTCTCTGTGTTTATATGTTGCTGTCTCGTTTCTGTCACACACAATTGAGCCAAAAGGCATCAATATATAGCATAAGGGGTGACTTCTCAACTGCCAAGAAAATGGTTGTTTATGAGTGGTTAATGTGCAATAACGCTCCAAAAATCAACCCAAACGGTAGGCAGAAACTATCTGCCTTCCGTAGTTTCCAATTTCAGCTTTTCAGAAACTCCAGGGACCAAACTATAAATAATAAATAATTTGGGGGTCTATCAGAAGAAGCCCAAGACCCGAGACCCGAGCCCGGACCGGACGAGCGGGCGGCGACGGCACGCGTGTGGGCTTAGCCTCGAACCAAAGCACATCTAGGTCCTCCCTCCTTCAAACACATGGGTTACCCCTTGGGGTCCCAAACCCTTAGCCAATTTTGAGACTTATAAAGAAAATAATTCTTTCTTTTCCCACTGATGTGGTAGATTTGTTCCACACCATATTTTCATGCCTCAAACACCTTACTTCGTGGACCAATATCTCTTTCATTTCTCAACGAAATTTGACGATTCTTGACCCTACAGTCATCTACTCACTTAGCAGATTATGCACGTGTGAAGAGACAAAGCCTCCAACATGCGGAACCCTAGTGTTAATTCATTAAATATAGATGGACGCACCTCCCCACCAAAGACAAAGTTCCAACAATCCCCTCTTGAAAGAGATTTTGGCGCACACACGAGGTGCCTACTTTCAGCAATCTTTCAGCGAAAAGATATTGCATCAGGAGAGGTAGCTTCTGCTTTGAACCTTCGCTAGTTGAATACCATCGGACTTACTTACTGCGCGGCGAACGTGATATCTTGAACCGTCAATGTTTAGTGTAAGCCAAGACAATGATACCAACATAATAACTCTCCTTATTCATTTTCTTCTTATTGTTTTGTCCGTTGTGGCCATGGACACACTTGGATTCTTAAGTGCGTTCATTTGAGGCCCCTGTCCTCGCACTTAAATAGGTGATCTCCTACAAGGTATCCTGGTATACCCCACTTCACAAGTGTTAGGAATCATTAAAAGTTTCCCCAACCTTAACCTCAACCGTTTGAGGATCGTTAAAGGTTTGTAAGCTTAACCTTTACCCACCATGCAGGTAGCACTTTAATGTCTATCGCGGGAACAACTTTGGAATCATGTTTCCCTACAGAAATCATCATCTGAAGTGCTCTTGCTTCCACTGAAGCACTCAACTGAACCTTTTACTGCTTAGTTTTCCCATTGAACCAAATTCTTGGGATCTCCAGTCAGTATGGTTGGGTTACCACCGCAAAGGTTCATATTGTTTGGGTCTTAAGCCCATTCCCCTAGACAGGCAGAACACTTGATCTCCGGGTAGTCCCTTAGTTAAAAAAAGGGTCTGCTATATCCTTTGATTAGTAATCAAGGAAGTGACACCCGTGATGATCAACTGCCATATGGTCTTATGTCTCTGACAGATATGTCCAGATGCCGTCATCCGTGTCCTTCCTGAAGCCGACCGGCTAGCCACAGTGTATAACTGTTGAAGCACGGGTTTCTCCTAATAAGGGACGTCCTCTAAGGAGTCATGAAGTTACTCAACTTCTTTCATGCTTTGTATAAAGCGATAAACTTCGATTCTATCATGAATCGGCTGATACAAGTTTGCTTAGAGGATTTTCCAAGACCCATCATACACATTTACTTGTGGCATTGGTGTTCTTCACATCTGATGTCCAGTTTGCATCACTGTGTTCTCCCAAAACCGCTGGACATCCAGAATACCATAATCCGTAGATAAATGAATATTTCAGATATCGGCATATCCGACTTAACACCTTCTATCGATTATTTCCAGAATCACGAGTGAACCTTAGTTCAACTGATCTGCTTTGTAGGCCGATACCATGTCGTTGTAGTGTGTATAATACATTGAACTACATGTGACGTGCACATATCGCTCATTATCTATGGGTGTACCATGATTTCAATCAGTTCTATGATTCATATCCATTGGTGGCTTCAACGAGACTGTCAATTATCTCACAACTGAGTTTGGAGTTAGACCAGTCCGTTAGATGTCTTAGAAATCCAATTCCTAAGATGTCATCTGTGATACCCGTATCTTTTGTTTCAATATAGCTTCCACTTTCAGACTGTTGATTTTTCAACTGTTGGCTTTCTAACTTCAGAGTCAATGTTTCTATGATCAGATTCATTATTTCTGTTTTATCTGAAACTTTCAAGACCAAAATGTAAATATTTCAAGGACCAAAATGAAAGTTCAGGAAGAAGCCCAACAGTCCAGCAAACCAACTCTGATCCTCCCCTTCCAAATCTCCGGTTAGGAAGGCTGTTTCAACATCCATGCCACACAAGACTGCAATGGCCATGGATGTTAAGCTACTCACATGGGAGCACACGTACAAGTAGCTGAGGCCTTATACTCGTCAGTAGATCCATCTACTTTGTACTCACTTATGAGTATCATTTTTCACAATCCAAAGGTTCTTTTTCCGGAGGAAGATCAACCATTACACAAGTATAGTTCTATTTGATGAAATGTATTTCTCTTTTTGTAGCTTTTTTCCAAAGCAGCGCTTTTGGAGATGACAATTATTTGTTAATTGTCCATGATTCATTCTCAACCATACAAGCTAGAAGGCCTGGAACAAGTCTTTGTTCCCTCTTTGCTCCGTCTCGATTCAACATCTGGAATCCCTGAGTTCTATAGATCTGGAATTTTAAGTTTCGGATAGACAACAACTTTCGAGTCCTGTATATACGGAATGTCTAGTTCCGGACAGTCAGACACTCGCGGGTTCTTGTTAACCTTGAGCAATTACTTCTTTTTCCTTTTTAAGGAAAGTTATCTTCAAAGAATTCAGCATTCTTTGACACCAAGAGGTGATAGGCATTACTGTTATTTGCAGATCCAGTGGATATGCAATTTACAGTCTTAGGTCCAACTTGACCTGTTTCGGTATTCCAACCTCTACCAAGCCACACCACATCACAACATTTGTATGTCAGATCCTATCCATGTTTCACATGGAGTGTTATCCTTATCCTTATGCGTATTTCTGTTGAATATCGCATTAGCGGTAAAGATCGCCTTGCCACACATATTTTGGGCGTACGGCTTTGCGCTTGGATACCGTTGGACTGAGGTGAGTAATGAACAGTCGTTTAATGAACGATGCTTCACATTCTCCCCTTCTATCACTACGAATTCCTCAATCCGTAGGCTTAGTTGATTTTCAACTTATGTTTTGTAGCGCTTATTCGCTTCAACAACTTCATCTTTGCTTTTCAACAAACAAATGATGCAATACGTTGTACCATCATCAATGAAGGTCACAAAGTACTTTTTTCCCCCCTCTATTTTGTATAAACTTCAAATCACCCATGTAGGTGTGACTACGTTCTAGAGGAGCGGTGCTTCTTTCGCTATTCCTTTGACGGAACTTGAAAAGGTGATTTTGCCTTTTCACCTACCTCACATTCATTTTGAGGGTTTATGTCGAAAGAAGGCAACAATCTCAACTTCGCTAGCTTTTGAATGACTTTCTATTTAACATGTCTTAATCTATGATGGCATAGATGCACGGATTACAAATATATCATTCATTTGGCTACAGACATACTGTACCATTCTTAGTTATTACATACATGTTGGACACTCAGTCTCAAACCAGCTTGACCAACATCGTCCCTTTCTTTTAGCCGTCAGATCATTTAAGACCTGAAAACTCTGGCCCACCTTACTAGGTGTCCATTACTTTTCTGTCAAATAAATTTTGGCCCTACTCTAGTCGCCCGTTGGTTTTGTATGACTGAGTGTCCAATATCATCCTATCAAATGAATTTTAGCCCACTCCAGTCATCCGTAGGCTTTGTACGACTGAGTGTCCAATATCATCCTATTAAATGAAGGATCTTCTGTCAAATAGTGTGACAGGTTCAACGTCTTAAGATAAGACATTATCTTTTAGTCTTCTTCCCTTGAGATTGGTGCCCAGACAATTGTTGGCGCTTACTTAAGAGTTGTAACAGTTTTCGCACAGTCAGTGGCTCTTTTCCCTCGTATGTGCGAACATACTTTACACACTTTTAATAATTACACTCAAAAGAACAGATCTTTTTAAGTTGTTTACAAAATCCAATCTTTAAACGGGAAGGAAGATGAGATTAAACTTCTGATTTTAAAGCGTAAGGAATATAAATTATTTCGTGAAAACATTTTCATATTCCTCCTTACTTTAAGCCCTTTTTAATTAGACATCATTTAATCTTATTCTTGACAAGGAAGAAAAATTACTTATCCCAATTTCGGATTCTGGCCCACTTCAGTCACTTCATCGGACTGAGTCTCCATTTCCTCCTTACCATAATTCAGATCCTTTATTTGGGACAGATATAGGCCTTCTGCTACAAGATAGAACCACATCTTCAGCCTTCTCCTCTTGTCCCAGTTGACATCCTCAGCCTCTCGTGGGCGCTTGTTCCCACCACTCTCGGGAGCGGTGACACCACGAACACGTTGACCTTCGACAGCATAATCAAAACTCTCTTCTACCATAAAACCACAACCATATCTAGATTTGGTCACACAACTTTCGACCGACATCTTTCGAACACTAATAGAATCTTGTCTTAAACTTGTTGGATATTGTAAAGCAGTATGAAAAGTAAATAAATATTACAAGTGTTCGAAAGGATAAACAAACAAGCCAATATTCAGAACTGTCGCAAGGTTGTTGAGTCTTGAATCTTGATAACCTAAAATCAAGAAACACTGAATCTGGATTGTTACAATTGTGGCTGAGTCGAGAGATGACTCTCTGTCTTTAAGACAAGATTGCCCCGTATATATGCTTTTACGTTAACGGGAAATAGTCTCCCAAGATAAAACAACAACTAATCAACACTACAAAGAAAATAAGTTGATTCTGACGAAGAAAACAAATACGAAACGACTTGCTGAAGAATGAAAAAGGAAGGAAGAGTTTCTATTTTTGACACTGTTTCTGGACAGAATGTGTGTTGTTTCTCTCTTCTGTTTATCTCTGTGTTTATATGTTGCTGTCTCGTTTCTGTCACATACAATTGAGCCAAAAGACATCAATATATAACATAAGGGGAGACTTCTCAACTGCCAAGAAAATGGTTGTTATGGCCATTGAAGGAGGAGTTAATTAGCCAAGTAATGGCTGGTTAATGTGCAATAACGCTCCAAAAATCAACCCAAACGGTAGGCAGAAACTTTCTGCCTTTCGTCGTTCCCAATTTCAACTTTCTAGAAACTCTAGGGACCAAACTGTAAATATTAAACAATTTGGAGGTTTATCAAAAGAAGCCCAAAACCCGAGACCCGAGCCCTGACTGGACGGGCGGGCGGGGGCGCGCGTGTGGACTTAGCCTCGAACCAAAGCACATCTAGGTCCTCCCTCCTTCAAACACATGGGTTACCCCTTGGGGTCCCAAACCTTTAGTCAATTTTGAGACTTATAAAGAGAACAATTCTTCATTTTCCCACCGATGTGGTAGATTTGTCCTGCACCATATTTCCATGTCTCAAACACCTTGCTTCGTGAGCCAATATCTCTTTCATTTCTCAACGAAATTTGATGATTCTTGGCCCTACAGTCATCTACTCACTTAGTAGATTATGCACGTGTGAAGAGACAAAGCCTCCAACATGCGGAACCCTAGTGTTAATTCATTAAATATGGGTGGACGCACCTCCGCACCAAGGGCAAATTTCCAACATATATACCATTTACACGACACACAATCTACTATGCTTGTATTGTTCTACATCCCTTCACTGGTGGGCAAGCTACCTAGATCCACCGTCATCTTCGGTTCATTACCCTTAGAATCTCCAATAGGCTAATTATCCTAGATCTTGGCAATGAGTCCAACAAGCTCAATAGGAAGAGAAAGGGAAAGTGCGAGAGAAAGCGTATAAAATAGGTTCTTTAAAGCGATTGCGATTCTTTTATAATCATCCCGTATCTAGAATATCACTAGCCCGATTAATTCAGACTACACCATGTAAGACTCATTTTAGAGGGAAACACACTCTACTATTGGTTTTTCCATTCTCAGAATTTAAGGGTAAGAGGAATTCTATTCATCTTACCATTACTGCTTATTATCATCATATAAAAAGAAACTATATTTTTAATAATAATTCAAACAAATCACTTATTGGCCCAGGAAAGAAAGAATCGGATAGTCTTTGTATTGATGATTCTAAGTTCTTTCCATGCATGGATGTGTGCATCCCATTTTTTGTATATGGTCAAGATTCTCCTCAGTATAGGGAACATGATATGATGCCACTATTTTAAGATAACGTTCAAATGGTATGACATCTTCTTCCATTAAGGTATGGTATGGCATCTTCTTCCACCTAATACTTCACAAAACCTTACTATAAATCAACCCTTGATATAAACATTTTTCATTACCAATTAAAGATCATTAACTAAGAGATGAAAATGATGAAGCCTCTTTCATCTTCTTTACATCAAGACTCTTTCTTGTCTTTCTTTAAGATTCTAAGTCTTAAGGTAAAGCCAATATGGATAGAATTAGGGTATTTCATGATCCTTTCATTGTTAGGTTACTTGGGTTTGAGTGTTACAAAAGCAAAAACTTTACCATCATTTAGGCCTAAAAATCTAGATGTGTTCTTTACTTCTGTTTCTGCTGCCACGGTTTCTAGCATGTCCACTATTGAAATGGAAGTTTTTTCAGATACTCAACTTGTTTTCATGATCCTATTGATGTTTCTTGGTGGTGAGGCTTTTACTTCTTTTCTTGGACTTCAACTCATCAAGTCCAAAATTGTCAGAAAAGAAAGTGCACTACAAAACAAAGTTGACTCTTTTAGTATAGGCAGAGACTCTGACTTGTCAAACTCTATATCAAACAATAATATTCATCATCTTGACCTTGGAAACTTAGATGCTAGTATTAAATTAGAACCTGAAATAAAAAATTCTATAGATGATAGTGAGCCAATATTTATCAAGTTGAAGTGTATAAGATTATTGAGCTACGTGGTACTCGGTTATATTCTAGTTGTTCTTCTTCTAGGTTCTTCCTTAGTTTCTATCTACATAAATTTTATTCCAAGTGCAAACCAAATCCTCAAGAAAAAAGGACTTAACTTGCATATTTTTCCCCTCTTCACCACTGTTTCAACATTTTCAAATTGTGGATTTGCCCCTACAAATGAAAATATGATGATTTTCAAGAAAAATTCAGGACTTCTTCTCATTCTAATCCCTCAAATCCTACTTGGAAACACATTGTACCCTCCTTGTTTACGCCTAACCATTTGGTTTCTTTGGAAAATCACAAAGAGAGAAGAATTTAAGCATATTTTAAAGGACTCAGAAAGATTAGGATATTCCCAACTTTTTCCAAGTTGTGAAACAATTTCTCTTGCAATTACTGTTGTAGGATTCATATTTGTTCAATTTATAGTATTTTGTTCATTGGAATGGTATTCTCAAGCCACTTCTGGATTGAGTGCTTATGAGAAGCTGGTGGGATCATTGTTTGAAGTTGTCAACACAAGGCATGCTGGTGAATCTGTTTTTGATGTTTCAACTCTCACTCCAGCAATCTTAATAATGTTCATCTTTATGATGTAAGTATTCAAGATTTTATATTCTCCTTTTTGTTTTTTTAACTTTCTCAGTTCTTCTTTTGTCTTATTTTATCTGAAATAAAGATTGTTTGTACTACTAGAATTGTTTAACTAGCTAGTTGTAACATGTTAACATAGATAAGAACTTTGAATTTAACTTCTATACAATGTCATTCTAAAAAAGATGTGCCATAAGGTTAGTTGCATAAGAGCAAAACACAAATGCCCATAGTAAGATGGGATTGGTGATACTGTAGAGTTTATTTGCACTTTCATTATACATAGTCTAAACCTATTATTCTCTCTATTTCGGTTTATTTGACACTATTCTTTTTTCAACCCATTCCAAAAGAATGACTTATGTTATATTTCAAAATAATATAACTTTATATTCTCATTTTTACGTATTCATAATGACATAATTTGATGATCACACGAATATTACCACATGTTAAGATTATAATTTTTTTTTATTATTATTAAATTCATGCCCTCTCAAATATAATAACTTTTGTTTTATATATTCAGTGCATTGAAGTTAAATCGTATACCTCTGCTGGTTGAGTATTAATCCGAATATGGTAGTGATCACTGAAGCTAGATTTATTTGTCTTTTTTGTGTAGTAAACTGACTACGTGGACAGGGTTTGCAGTTTTTAATAAGAGATAATATGCATATCTTCATAGTTCATTCTCCACTTAAAAACAATATTCATGATCAAGTTGTATACTGAATATTCGATTCTTTAGTCGGTTGGTGAATTGATATCTGTTAAACCTCTTGTTACGCCTTTTCTCCTGGAGATTTACTACGGGGAAATTCCAATAGTGTTTTTACTGTTTAATATGACAAAAAATTATTTTTCTTATTTATCACTTACTTTAACAAACATTTAGATATTATTATTTATCTTTAATATAAAAATATCACTGAAACCACTATCATCTTACTGATTCTCCATCCTGATAGCCCTAGTAGGCAATCACTTTCCAATTAAACTTTTAGTTAAGCAGATTATGTTTTGCCTTCAAAATATGTCCAAAAAGAAGTCCACAAAAAAATAGGACATGTGTTATGTTCAAAATATAATAAAGTAAATAAAAATGTACGTACTTTAATTTTTTAGATGAACATGTTTTAACATAATATTAGAGCAGGTCAAGTTTTGCTGTAAAAGTGGATTTTCAAGTCTGTTGACCCATAAAAAAGAATCAACTAAATACATGGGAGGCATGCTAGTTGAATACATTATTCATTAAATATAAATGTAATCTCTCTAATAACTTAAACTTGCCGATAAGACGGTCACGAAAACACTGGAAATCCAAACTAGCAAGTTTTTTAGGTCATATCGACCGACAATGATAGGACTTGCAAAGCTATGAGGAAACAATTACTATTATAAGACTCCTAAATATATAATAGTGTTCTCCAGTAAGGTTCTTGATACAGGATACAATTAATTCTATATACCAAGCATCCACTATTTGTCCCCATTCAATTCTTTATCATCCTTAAAAAGTTCTAATTCCATCATTTCCCACTATAAAAGAGAAGGTGAAGATGGAAAAAAGTCACATTCTATTAACCAACCCATTGCTAATATTATTGGAGAACAATAAAAAGGTTCTAATAATCATGGCTTATTCGTTTTTGTTACCTTCATTTTGATACTTCTTTAAATTTCTTGTCGGGGTCTGACCATTTCTCCTGCTTTGCTTGTGCTTATGCTTTGTCTTGAGCCGAGAGTCTTTTGGAAACAACCTCTCTACTTACCAAGGTAGATGTAAGGTCTGCGTACACTATATCTTCCCCAGACCCCACGTTGTGGGACTTCACTGGGTATGTTGTTGTGGTAATAAAACGGTTCTAATAGTACACACTCGTACATTGAGGTTTTTAATGAATCTTTAAAGCTATCTCGTTAGTGTAAAAGTACAAATCTACAAAATAACACAACGTTAATGGATGTTTTATTAAGCTACCTTTTATTTGATTTTGTCATTGCAGGTATCTATCACCCTCGACTTCTTTTTTGCCAGTTGATACTAGTCATGAAGGAGGTTTGAAAACTACAGAAATAATGAATAGGAGAAAAGGGAGCAATTTAATGAAGTACATATCCCTCTCACAGCTTTCTTATTTGGTCATTTTCACCATTCTTATTTGTATTACAGAGAGAGACAAAATGAAGAATGATCCCCTCAACTTCAATGTTGCCAACATTGTCTTTGAAGTCGTCAGGTGAATCCATAACATAGTAGTCTTCATAACACTAGGTGATTTCTTCCGTTCTAGCTTTGGCCGATAGAATTATTGTTGAAGTGTGTGACCGTCTCATGATAACATCTTTAATATTTAATTATATTCTCAACAGTTACCTGGTACTTGTTACGGGTAGGAGTTGGCAGGTATTCCATGGAATTAGCCGAAGTGCGCGCAAACTGGTCGGGATTTCACGGTTATCAAAAAAATGGACACACCTTAATTTTAGTCACATTTTCCACTTTTTCTTCTTTCACTAGAGATGTCTTTAGATTTAATTTTCCTCACATTTTTTTCACTGAAGAGGAAGTGTTCACAGTACATGACAAATAATATGGAACACAATTTGGGATTCTTGAACGTTAGGCACTCCACAACTTTATCGTAACATAATTTGTTATCACAAGTTATCGACCCCTATACATGCTTCTTTCAATTAATTGGAATTGGAACAACAATATAAAGCACTAGATTCGTGAATAAGAACAAGAATATTATGAGTAAAATGCTTATTCATTTGTACTCGTGTACCTTATGGTATCTTGTAGTGCATATGGGAATGTTGGGTTGTCAATGGGCTATAGCTGTGCAAGGCAAGTAAAATCAAATGGCCATTGCAAGGATGCATTGTATGGATTTGCTGGAAAATGGAGTAATTTGGGAAAGTTCATCCTCATTATTGTCATGTTTTTTGGAAGGCTGAAGAAGTACAATAAAAGTGGTGGCAAGGCTTGGAAATTTATATAACATCTTATGAATACTTTAGCCATCATCTATATATGTAAAATTGTAAGTAAAAAATAAGAAGCAATTACTAGCCCGGAATAAAACTCTTTTTGGCCCCCCTCTTTCTTTTGCCTTTTTTTATATGTTTAGTTTTCGTTGTATAAAACTAGTTACTGGTACATATTACTAAAGTTATATGGCATCGGGTTAAACTTTTCCTTGACATTGTATATTTCTTTACAACACCAAATTAAGGCGATATGTAATACCATATACTTCCACCATTCCAATTTATGTGGTGATATTTCGTTTTGAATTATTTATAAAAAGAAAAAGATAGCTTCTAAATTTAAAGGTCAAGGAAATTATATAAGCTCATAGTATGAAGAGCTCCTCGGGAGATCGATTCCCATAACCTAGGATATACATTCAGATCTAGAGTCATACCTAATTAACGATAAGAGCAGAGATAACCTATCTCCTTCAGATCCTCTATCTCTACTTCCTTCTAGCAAGGAAAAGATACAAAATAAAATTATCAAATTTCCATAAATGGTTTGAATAAGCATTGCGTTGAGAGGCAATGTTGGATGAGACACTATTTGTGTCTTTTTTCAGAAGTTGTAGATAAAGAGCATTATAGTATAATATTGAGTGTAAAAATATAATTTTTTATGTTCCTCTTCTTACCTATCTACGTGAGGCAATAGCTTCACTATATAGTCATGCCTTCTCTATTTTGATTAGGATTGGATACAATTCCAATCTTTAATTTGAAATATAACTAAGTGTAATATATGTCAATAGCTAAATACTAATCCTAAGCTAATTAGGCTCTACTACAAGTTCTGTCTATCATCCCCCTCCCCCCCTCCAAGTTGGGATTTGGCAATGATACAACTCCAAGTTTTTTTCAGGATCCATGTAAACGAACCTTGTGTTTTTTAGGCTTGAAAAGTCATGACTTGATCAATATGATCATTCTTGCTATCTTCTTCTCTCATATCGTACCATCTTAATGCATTAACAAACTGAGTGAAGGTTGGATGTGGAGCCTTCCTTAGCATAACAGTCCTCAAGGTTTTGTATTTGTTTCCAAGACCTTGAGAAAAATTTATAACCTTGATTTCTCACTAATCAGGTGTGATCAGTCTCATCTATCACAAATTTCTTTGACTTTTTTAGTGAATTAAACTATAGATTTGATCTCATCTTGATACTCTAAATTTGTTGCTTCAATAGAAATTCCATATCCTTGTTAGCTTGTAGGTAATTATCCTGAAGACACTTACTTGATATGCCAACAAGGGCTTACTCAGAGATCTATTTGTTTGATCGAAGTACAACCTATAATAAGGAACATTGACTCTTCAGTCACGGTTCCAGTTATCCAACTTCTCAACAATACGTCTTTTTCTTCTCATTTCATGTCACACCTTGAACCTTTGTTTGGCCGGACCGACACTCAATACCTTAATTGATCGAGCAAACCAGCTCTACATGACATATGATTTGAGACATACATAAGGGAAATTAAAATAATTTTCATATCATAAAGCCTTTGAAAGAGATTTCCATTCATAATTAGTTTTTGTTTAAAAATTAGAGCATAAGCTCAAACCTTTAACAACGTCAAATGTATGCATAACTAAACATCTAATCTATGAAGTGTCTAAACATAATCATGAATAATAATATTTACTGGGACAAGACCCTGCCATATCCAAAGCTAATACTATAGAAATGAATAAGACTACACCTCGAAGATCAAATGGGACTCACCAAAACTGATAAGTACATGAAGTCGTATCGCCCTGAATATCTGTACTTGCACTGTGAAATATTGTGTCCCCAGCAAAAGAGATGTTAGTACTATGGAATAGCACGCATATGTAAAAAATAATTGAATGAAACAATAAAAAGGGACATGAAGGGAAACTCAACAACAGTATGAAAAAGGCATGAAGACATAAGTAACTCTGTCATCGAAAAAATAATAACGTGTACATCATTAAACATAAGTAAATCATTTAGTGGGAGTTTCTTTAGTAACCGACAAACCACCATGTGAGCACATGTAGTCCGATCTCGGTCCGATCGGCTAAGCCATATCACCAACTTACCGGGTGAAGACATACATAAACATCATTGCTAGAAAAGTTGGATCCATAATAAAATCATCATTGAGGTAACATGAAGGAATCGCCCAAACCAACGGTACGACCCTTATCCTACATTGGTAGACGTAGTTTCAGGTGTTTGTCATAACTACACATGTTTTGTCGGTTCATAAGTAATTCTCCCAAAAACAAACACATTATAAGAATGGATCGTAGGCCTATAAACATATTTCATCATCATATGAATCATAGCATAGGTGAATTAAACATCAAATCGTCATTATTTTTTTTCAGGAAAAATCATAGTTTAATCATTTATCGCATTTTATGGTGCAACCAATGGAACTCATGAATAGGTGTATAATGGGAATCTAAGGATAACTTAGAAGTTCATGACACTTGGAATAAAATTACATGACCAATACATAACGTTTTCATAATTGAAACCATGACTTGTCTAATAGAGGCAAATTCATGAGGTGTGAAGAATGTGGCATGGAAAAAATAAATATTTTCACATGAGGAGAGTTAGCATTACATACCTTAATGGGTCCAAAATTCAATGAAAAATCCAAACTCTTGAAGAACTCCAAATTCTTCACTTGAACCTTTGAGTAGGGTTTCTTAAAAACTCTATGTTTGTAGCATAGAATTTCACTTAGAATCCATGTAAAATGATTAAAAATACTTAGAAATAAATTAAAAGACTTACCTTGATGTAGGAAGTTAGGACATGAGAGAAAATTCGTGCTAGGGCTTGAAAAAGTGAAGAATAAACTAAAAAAATAAGAAAAAGTGCACTTTTAAAGTTGTTATCGGCGGGCCACTGAGGGCCACTTATGGTGCAATATATGGTCGTACATGGCCACCTACGATGAATAGGTGGGGTCATACATGGCCCAAGATTTCTTGGTAGTGAGCTATGTATTGAGGCCTTCCAGATAAAGTGGTGGTGGTCGGATGACCCGACCCCCGACCCCGCCGAAACCCCGCCGGTCCGCCGACCCCGCTAAAAAAAAAAAAAAAAAAATTTAATCTGGCGGGACTCGAACTCGGACGGGACGATGTCTCGTCCCGCTGCACGAGCCCGCCCAGCCGCCGGACAGAGCCGCCTCGAGCCCGTCCGAGCCCGCCACCCTTAAACCCTTTGCAAAAATGGCGTTGCACCAACGGCCATTTTAGATTATGGGATTAACGGCCATTTTAGGCTCCCCAACCCCCTACCCTTAATATTTATTTTTAACCCATAAGTTATTATATTTACACTTTAACCCAATTTTTCAACTATAAATAACTCATTTTCTTCATCTTTCTCACAAATCTTCCTACAATCTCTCTAATTTCTAGGGGTGGCGATGGGCTCGCTCGTAGGCGGTGTGGCCTGGGGACGAGCCGGGTCGGGATCGGGACTAAGCGGGCCTAGCGGGTCGGATGCAGGCGGGACTGCTCAGCCTCCGTCCCGATCCCGATCCCGTCGATTCGGCGGCGGGCTCGGTCGGGCTCGGGTCGAGGCGAAGCGGCGGTCGGGTTTTTTTTTTTTTTAAATAACATATGTATAAAAAAACTCAATAAACAAAACAAGATAGTGTAATAAAACATCCCAAATTTGTTTTGTGCCTCTTATATTATTTAATAGACATATGATTTTTTTGTAATACAAATACAATTGTCTAAAATCTAAATTGCAACTTTATGGTGTTGTCCAAAAGTTGCAAATTACATAATAAAATTGCAATTAAAAAATTACATTTTCAAAAAATCTGTTCTAATTGCTTGATGATTTCATGTGGTTCTTGGTTGGAATAGGTATTTGTTGATCAAATTGATCCACGCCGCTTCCACTACCTTCGGTTAAGATTTCGTTGTAGTTTTCATCATCTTCTTCGTTGATCTCCGGTTGACCGCACCTTCTCCGCTCCGCTCGTATCCAATCTCGAATAATACCGCAATTTCTGCCTGTCTCGGCCAATGAGTGTCTGTGGTCTCCTATTTGATATCACTGCTGAGAAAAAGCGCTTTCGAAGCAGCTTGATGACGCTTGAATGTTCAAAACATCTCGAGCCATCAATGAAAGTGTCGGAAAGGTCTTCTCATTCCCTCCAAGATTTCAAGTCTTCTTGTCCATCTTCATTGATAACTTCTTGATACGATGCATAACCTGCAAAACAAAAATATCCAACTCGCTAATTTGGTTAGTAGAGGTACGGCCGCACATTCTATTTCGAGGCTTTCAATACTAGCGCAGAAGCAAGATGTCTTTTGTGAGGTTGTGTTGAAGATGAAGAAGATGGTATGGTAGCGATGCGTTACTAGCATTTTCTTGTTGATAAAATCTATATATATTTTTGCATTGGTGTTCTACGCTATTCAACACTTCTTCTTTAGTTTGTTCAATAGGTGGTGGGTGATTTAGATTTTTGGGACTTGGAGGTGGTAGTACTTCTATACAATCGTAAATAGTTTCAATTAGTGATTTAGTACCGTCTATTTTAATAGTAGGATTTATCTGAGAACCAATAATATAAATAGACGGAATAGGAATAAAATTTTTTTTTATTTTGACAAACATTTTTTTAATAGCTGCCTTATAAACTTGTTTTTCCATATATTCACTAAGTAATAAAAATATTAGAGTTATATAAAATAACATAGTTGAAATAGTAGGATAATATATAGGAAAATTCTTTTGTTGCTTGAAAAAATTTCTCTAAAAATACAATAAGTTAGGAAATTTTTACCCAATCACTATCTAAAATCATATCAATGGGTTTTATTATGAGAGTTAAAAAATAAAGTTATAGGTAATTTATAGTCATAAACAACAAGTAGTTGCTCGTATAAAGAATTCCACCTAGTCGATACTTCTTGTGGAATTCTTCTATAAGGTAGTCCACAATCGTGACAAGTTTTTTTATATTCTTTTCTACGTTGTACTTTATTACTTTTAAAAATAAAGTTTATAGCAAATTGTATTTTACTAAGAATGTCTTCAAAAAGTGATAGACCATCCTTTACAATTAAGTTATATATATGGCACGCGCATTTTATATGAAAATGGTCTGGAAAAGATGGAGCTAAACTATTTTTTAACATTGTAATTGCGTAATTGTTATTAGAAGCGTTATCTAATGTAATAGTCATAATTTTATCGGTAATTCCGTAATAATCGCACACTTGATAAATATTTTCTGCAATAAAAGTACCAGTGTGCCTATCATCTATATATCTATACGCTAAAATACGTTTTAAATACGTTTTAAATACATTTTAAATACGTTTTAGCGTATAGATATAAATACGTTCTAACTCTGGAATTTTACCAAAATTTTGGCAAAGTTTTCTTTGTAAGTGTGTTTATCTCAATTTTCTCAAACACCTTCCAGCTAACCAACATGTATCATAGGATATCACAATACGTATAACATGACTAAATGAGCAATAATCATAAACATAACTCATTTTGGTCTTTTGAAATATGAAAAGGAATTCTCCCACAAGATTACCTTTCTTCTCATTCATCATCATAGACATCATTATCATGAGCGAAATAAATAGGATTAAGAGGAAAGGAATCGTAGGCATGAATCATATGGGACATTAAGATTTCAGCATAGACTTGACATGAATATATTGGACATGAATGACATAACATTAAATAGGAGTACATACCATTGTACATTAGCATATCGAGCGTGGAATAAGGATAAGACATTTATCTTAGGCATTTGTTTGTTGTTCAAGGAATAGATGAGGATATCTCATTTTCATGTCTTGTTCGGCTTTCTATGTATCCTTTTCAACATTTCGATTTCTCTACTACACTTTCACGGATGCTATTTCATTTGTCCTGAATTTTCAAACTTAGCAATCAAGGATGGCCACTGGGACTTCTTTGTAAGTCAAGCTCTCTTTAACACCTACATTCTCCATAGGTTCAACAAGTGACAAATCTACCACACATTTCCTCAGCATGGACATAAGAAACACTAGATGTACTGAAGTCAACTCTGGTGCAACTCCACCTTATAGACCACTTCCCAAATTCTCCTCAAGATTTTATATGGACCAATATACCTGGGACTAAACTTTCCGTTTCTTCCAAATCGCATAATGCCCTTTATTGGCGATACATTCAAGGCACGCAATTATCAATATTAAATTCCAAATCCTTACGTCGCACGTCCAAGAACTTTTGGTGACTCTGAACTATCTTCAACCACTCTTGGATTAGCTTAACCTTCTCCATAGCCTGGTAGACCAGATCTGGTCCTAATAGTTTTGCCTCACCAACTTTAAACCATTCAATAGGATACATACACCTTCGCCCATACAAGGTTTCAAACAGTGCTATTTTGATACTGGTGTGATAATGTTATAAAAAAATTCAATGAGAGGGAAATGATCATCCCAATTGTCTTTAATGTCTAAGGAACAATCCCTCAACATATACTCGAGCATCTAAATCTTGCACTATGATCATCTACCTGAAGATGAAATGTGGTATTGAGATTAACTTTGGCACCTAATCATTTCTGAGAGAACTTCCAAAAGTTCGTTGTGAATTAAATACCTCGATCTGATATAATGGACATTGGATTCCTATGCATTCTAACAATTTCATGGATATATAGCTTAGCATAATCGTTCACTGAATCTGTGGTTTTAACGAGCAAGAAATGTGTTGACTTAGTAAGTCGGTCTACAATCACCCAAATCGAATAATTTTTCCAAAACCAGCAAGGTAAACCTGTCACAAATTCAATATTTATCATCTTCCATTTTCATACTTGGATATCTATATTCTGCGCCTTTCCATCGTGCCTTGATGCTGGGCTTTAACCTATTGATAATGTGGACACTTAGACATAAAATTCGTTACATTTTTCTTCATGTCATTCCACCAATAAATCTCTTTAAGGTCGTCTTACATCTTCATAGAATCCGGATGGATGGAATATCTCGAGTTATGCGCTTCTGCCATAATCCTCTCTCAAAGTCCATCTACATTTGGAACACTTAACCTACCTTGGTACCTTAATGTACCATATCCCCCTTTTTTAAAGTCATCGTCTTATGATTGTGAATCCCTTCTTTTAACGGAAGCAAGAAAGAATCATTAATGTGTTTTTCCTTTAATTTACCACGGACAATTCAGCTCTATTCTGAATAACCACATCGCCATCCTCGGATTCCAAAAGTTGGACCCCTAATTTTGCCAATCGATGGATATATTTTTCCTATCTTCTTTTTGTCTTCTTCCATGAGCCAAACTTCTCATAGATCGCTGACTAAGAGCATCGGCTACTACATTCGACTTTCCTGGATGATAAAGAATGTAAACATCATAATCCTTGAGCAACTCAAGCCATATTCTTTGTCTGAGTTTTAATTCCTCTGCTTGAAAATATGCTAAAGACTTTTATGATTTGTGAAGATATCAACATGAACTCCATACATATAGTACGACCAAATCTTTAGCACAAACACCACAGATGCTACTCCAAATCGTGGGCCAAATGGTTATTCTAATGATTATTAAATTGTCTGGAGGCATAAGCTACTACCTTCTCATGTTGCATCAAAACACACCTAATACCAATTTCTGAAGCATTACAATGTACTAACCCATCGATTCTCTCAGGTACGGTCAATATTGGAGTCAAAGTCAATTAGTTTTCGACTCTTGGAAACTTTTCTCACATGAATACGACCATTGGAACTTGGTATTCTTCTGGGCTGGTTTCGTCAATGAGGCAGTAGTAGAGGAAAAACTCTCTACAAACCTTCTGTAACACCTAGTCAAACCCAAGAAACTTTGAATTTCTGTAAAAGTTATAGGTCTGGGTCAATTCTTTAGGACTTCATTTTTTTAAAATTTACCTTAATGCCCTCGTTTGAAACCACATGGCCTAGAAATGCCACAGATTTTAACCAAAATTCATATTGGGAAACCTTAGCATATAACTTTCAATCCTGAAGTATCTATAAAGCTAGTTTGAGGTGATCTGCATGCTCCACCTCTGTCCCGCTAGTACACTATTATGTCATAGATGAATACAATCACAAACACCAAGTTAAGGCTTGAAGGTTTTGTTCATAATATCGATAAAGACTGTTGGGGCATTCGTCAACCGAAAGACATCACAAGAAATTTAAAGTGCCCATAACGGGTCCTGGAAGCTATCTTTGAAATATTTTTCTCTTTAACTTTTAATTGGTGGTATCATGATCTTAGGTCAACCTTGGAAAAGCACTTGTTGCCTTAAAGTTGGTCGAACAAGTCGTCAATCCTAGGAAGTGGATATTTTTTCTTAATCGTGACCTTGTTCAACTAAAGGTAGTCAATACACATCCTCAACGATTCACCCTTCTTTTTGACTAATAAGACATGTGTGCACAAGGTGAGATACTTGGTCTAATAAACCCCTTATCAAAAGAGGGCCTTCCACTGATCGTTCAGCTCCTTCAACTCTACTAGAGTTATTATACAAGGTAGAATTGATATTGGCTTGGTGCTGGGAAGTACATCGATTCCATAATCGATCTCACTATCGAAAATAATTCTAGGAAGTTCATCTAGAAACACTTCTAGAAATTTATTCACAACTGGCACGGAATGAATAGTCAGTGCCTCGGCATCTGCATCCCTAACTCGGACTAAGTGATAGATACATTCCTTGGAAATCAATTTTTTTGCCCATATGCACCATTGTCTTAGTCTTCCCCTCTTTATTTTGAAATAGGAACCTCATAACTTTGGTCCGACAGATGACCCTATCATAGCATGATGATAGTCAGTCCATGCCCATAATAACATCAAAGCTGACCATTGCCAATTCATACAAGTCTACTATAGAGTCTTAGTGACACACTGTAACCTTACAACCCCTATAAACCTGTCTAGCCACAAGTGACTCACAAACTGGGTAGATACAGACAATGCCTCACGTAGTTGTTTTGGCTCTACCCTAAATTTCTTAGCAACAAAAGAGGTCACATACAATAAAGTAGATTTGGGATCCATGAGTTCATAGACGTCAATAGCGAAGAATATCAATATACATGTGACAAAATTTGGAGATGCTTATGAATCTTGCCATCTCCCTGAGATACCATATAGTTGCATGTTGACTTAGCTCTCTTGCTGATCTCTCTCTCTCTTTCTCTTTCTCTAACATGTTGTTTCTCTTTCGATCCTAAGTTGTTTGTGAAAAAGCTACCATCTTGATGATAGTTAATATATACTCTCTTATTGTACATCTTAAAATTTGAAATCTTGAGTTGTATATACTACATAAGTTTCCTAATATTTATAGTTTCTGAAGTACATTTTACGTCACTTAAGATTTTAAGCTGAATCAACTACTATTTTCCCAAAATAAGTAACCTGTTTTGGTTTATAATCGTTAGATTTATTGGTTTCTATCACCAAAACTTAATGGAAAATACGTATTTATAAAGTACATAAGAATAGGAAGGCTTTAGCTTCTATCGATGCACGTTAGCCTAACGTGCCCTTACCATGGATAAGAGGGATAAACCCTCCATTCTGATCAGCGCACCGGATTAGAACGTTATAGAGAAGGGTCAGACACAAAAACAAGGGACTAGAAAGTGAGGAGAGGCATCTTTCAAGTCGGTAACTAATGAAATAGTAACCAGGTTAGAAGAAGGCTCTAGAAACAAAGTTGATAACATGATGATGAAATTGCGATCTAATTCAGTAAGCGTAAGCAACACAATGGAAAATTCAAGTACCCAAAAGTCATAATTGCTCCAGCTAAGATTAATTTGACTAAGGGGATAACGATAGATAGGGCAGTAATAATGAGCACTAGCCAAGCTGAACTAACACGAAGTCTGTAGAAGGTAATCTCGAATACTAAGGGAATAAATGTCACGACAAAAACCGGGGGCCATGACTGGCACCCGGACCTTACTTGTCGAGCACCACTAGACATACATTCACCACATAATCGTAAATAAGCATGGGCCACGAGGTCCGTCATGAGGTAACCCGCTGACTCATAGAAATAATAAGATAAAAAGGTGCAAGACCGACAGGGAATAAATGTATATATATAGATGTTGGACATGACCGTACGAGCCGACAAGGCTACCATAGATGACTATACAACAAAACATAGGCTGATGAGGCCACATAACGTCTGACTGCATCATAAATGTCTACAAGGTTCTACTAGAGTACGTGATATCATAAGGTCAGGACAGGGCCCCACCATACCCATATGCTTATCAAAAATATCATACCAAGACTAGACTTCAACTCCAGAATAAGTAGAGTACTCCAATATGAGCTGAATAGGAAACCTACTAGTGTGGACCGTCACCCTGTCTACCTGAACCTGCGGGCATGAAATGCAGCGTTCCCCAGGCAAAAGAGGCGTCAGTACG
Source organism: Anisodus acutangulus (assembly GCA_029783415.1). Classification (NCBI taxonomy): domain Eukaryota; kingdom Viridiplantae; phylum Streptophyta; class Magnoliopsida; order Solanales; family Solanaceae; genus Anisodus; species Anisodus acutangulus. Next base: position 53,045,175 of record CM056491.1, read on the forward strand.
AATAATGTACCAATTATGTAAGACATGAAAATAGCATAATAGAGACATTAGTAACATGAGACAAGAGAGAATCAACCTCCACATAATGCCTATGAGGGCCATAATATGCATAAGTATTGTACATATGCGTATATAACTCTTGGTCATACATATATATGCGTATATAATGCCATCAAGCCTCTGTGGGCATCCCATCATATCATATCAACCTCTGTGGGCATCCCATCATATCATATCAACCTCTGTGGGCATAATCATCATTATATACCAGCTGATCAGGTGGTGGTGCGTATATAACGTCATAACATTTCCCATACCCCATATACATATCATAGAGCATACGCGTATATAATGCCTGTGTGGTCATGGTATATACATACACACACACACACACACACACACACACACACACACACACACACACACACATATATATATATATATATATATATATATATATATATATATATATATATATATATATAATGCATGAATGATAATAAGACAATCTGAGTTTATTAGAGTGATGTAAGATCATTGCACCTTCGATTAACATTATGGAACTAACATCATCAACATAACTTACTTTGAAGAATCAACAAGCCATAAGATAATATCACTATCGTTATATAGAAGTCGAGAACATCAGCCTCTAACATATCTAAGAGTGGAGTCGTTATGAATATTGTTCATTTACGTTCATTTCATTCTGATCATGCCAAAAGAAGAAAGAGTAGCCTTAGCATACCTTTGTTGCTAACGACTCCATATAATGCATGTAGTACTTCAACCTACATCAAGGTATTAGAACTAAGGTTAATGCCGTTGAAGGACGCAAAACACATTTCTAAGCTAGTAGCTCTCTTATGGAAAATCGAGCATCACTTCCCCAAATTCAAAACAGCACCAAACAACGATGTTAACAATATCAGTAACCAATCCCATCCATTCAGATCCTCAACAACGTAAGAACAATTCCTAAAAATAGTATAATGAGCGGAAAACTCAGTTTGTGATTAAACAACAATAGTTTTAAACCCCTTCTTATTTTCAGAACTTATCAACAACACCAACAACGACAACAACCAACAACCATACGCTCATCCCTTCAACAATACAAGAAAAATCTCTATAATCCATTAGAATACTAACCACTAGATTACGACTTCTAGTCAACATTTCACCAGTTCTTGTGAAACCAAGATACGTAAAGCTTCAGCAAGCTCATATACATAAAGAGGAAGAAAAACCTTACCTTGATTAGACACCTTCCAATAAATCACAACAAGAGAAGCTCCTAAAAGTTTATTATGCACAAACGAGAATCATACTAGTGTCAAACAACTTGAAACGTAATGACGAGCGATTAGCCTACTACCCTACCATTATGTGGAATTTATCCACACCATTTGTCCTTCCAAACTCCATAGAAACAGTAGTAAAGAGACAACTCAATTACAACACTAAACAACCCACAAAACAGTTCACAACAAGTTGAACAATTTGAACTCACGACTTCCGATCACCGTTTCGTGAGTTCTTAATATTATGGGATGAATTTCTCCACCTTTCCAGTAGAAAAAGAGGTTTAAATAGGCCAGTATACTCACCTTACTTGGTGAAGAGCTTAGCTCCAGATTTGGATTCTTCAACTCTTAGGGTTTTTCGCCAACTAGAGCTTGAAAAGAAGAGAAAATCACTTAGTGCTTGAGGGAGCTTTGAATGGCCATCCTTGGAAGAGATTCCATGGTGAATTATAATGGCTTTGGTCGTGAAGATAAAGTGGGGAGAGATAGAGATAAGAATCTGATTCATGAAGGGTGTATTTACCCTTTTAAAGTTGGGAAAAAAACCGAACCTTTCCTTTTAACAAAGTAGTTGCATCACCTACTTGCTTAGTAGGTGATATGTTGGTCCTTATTCGATTTTTAAACATGTGTATCATCCTTACTTTGTAGTTAAGATACGTACCAAGTAGCTAAAGCAAGTAGTACGGAAAGTAAGTTGTTGAAGCAGGCACGTCAGGTAAGCAAGCAGCTCATTTTTATTTGCCCAAATCTCATTTCCCACATTTAAGTGCATTCATTAACCTCAACTTAGTCGTGTACATGTTGAATGGAAGTACGGGATGTAACAATAAGCATATCTAATATCGTATAACCTCAAAGATAATCCTGATGTCCAAGACTAAGAGGACTAACATATGACGAATCTCAACATAAAAAACTACGAGGTGTAACATCCTTCCCCCCTTAGAAACATTCGTCCTCGAATGGGAAGTATACATAAGGGAACAATTAATCCTCAAGGTTTTCTGAAAATTTTTGACTAAATCTCCCCTATAAATGGGACTATCCAAACCCTATCAACAAGTAGAAGATATCCAAACTTTCCTCCTAAGGCCATACAACAACATATACATATCATCAGGCCTCATGTGGCCGTCAAACATCAAACATAACTATTTGAAGTGGGAACTCACCTCATGTATCCATACGTCAACTCTTGGTCAAGCGATGCTTCACTCAGAACATCGGCTTTAGTCTGAAATAAGTAAGGATACTTATAATTCATCTCCTCTTCCGCCTCTCATGTCATCTCTTCTATATTCTTATTTTGCCATAGAACCTTCACGGAGGCTACTTCCTTAGTCCTTAGCTTGCGGACTTGTCGATCTAAGATAGAAATAGGAACCTTTTTATATGATAAGTCCTCTGTAACTTTCACATCGTCAATCGGTACAATCCGGGAAGGATCCTCAACATAGAAACATGGAAGACCGGATGAACAAACTCTAACTCGGGAGTTATGTCCAATTCGAAAGCCACTTGGCCTATTTGTCGAATTATGCGATATGACCTAATGTACCTTCGATTGAGCTTTTCGTTTTTCCCAAATCTCATTACACCCTTCATAGGATAAATCTTTCAAGAAGACCCAATCATCCACTTGGAACTCTAAGTCCCGCCGTCACATATCTGAATACGACTTCTTACGACTCTAAGCGGTTAACAACCATTCTTGGATAAGTTTCACATTCTTTATGGCTTGGTTCACTAGGTCAAGCCCAAATAATTCTGATTTGCCTACTTTGAACCATCCGATAGAAGATCAACATTTCCGTCCATACAAAGCCTCATATAGAGTGATACTAGCATGATAACTGTTGTTGTACGCAAATTCAATAAGGGGTAGATGAGCATCCCAACTTCCTTTGAAGTCTAATACACAAACTCATAGCATATCTTCGAGCATTTGAATCGTACACTCGGCCTGCCCGTCTGTCTGAGAGTGGAAAGTTGTGCTAAGATTAACTTGAGTGCCCAAACTTTTTTGAAATGATCTCTATAAATTAGCTATGAACTGCGCACCTCGGTCAGTTATAATAGAAATAGGCACACCATGAAGGCGAACAATCTCCTTAACGTACAACTTCATGTAGTCCTCGGCTGTGTAGGTAGTTTTGACCACCAGGAAATAAGCTGATTTGGTTAATCTATCAACAATCACCCAAATAGATCAAACTTATTATAAGAGCGATGTAAACCCGTAATGAAATCCATATTAATCATTTTCCATTTCCACATCGGGATCTCAATGTTCTGAGTCAATCTGCCAAGCTTTTAGTGCTCTACTTTTACTTGCTGACAATTAGGACACTGAGCTACAAACTCCGCGATGTTCCTCTTTATGTCGTTTCACCAATACATACCTTTGAGATCATGATACATCTTAGTAGATCCATGGTGAATGGAATATCATGAGTAATGGACCTCCGTCATAATCTTATCTCCTAATCCTGCTACATTTGGAACATACAAACGACCCTAGTGCCTGAGAACCCTATTCCGTCAATCTCAAAGACTGTGGTCTTCTTTTGTTTAATATCTTCTCTGATTTTTCCTAAAATGGTGTCTTTCCATTGACGTTCCTTAACTTCCAATATGAGCGACGACTCTGATGTATCCCGAATCACAAAGCCACCATTTTTCGAACCCATTAATCGGACTCTCAACCTAGCTAACTGATGGAGCTCTCTTATCAACTCTTTCATATTGGTCCGCACTGGCATCAAGCTGACATAGACTTGCGACTAAGCGCGTCTGCTATAACATTAGCTTTACCAGGATGGTATAAGATGTTCACGTCATAATCCTTCAACAATTCAAGTCATCTTTTTTGTCTTAAGTTCAACTCTTTCTGCTTAAATATATACTGCAGGCTCTTATGATCCATAAACATGTCTATATGAACACCATATAAGTAGTGTCGCCAAATTTTCAATGCATAGACCACCACGGCTAACTCCAAATCATGCGTCGGATAGTTCTTCTCATGTTTCCTCAATTGCCTTGAAGCATAGGCAATCAATCACCTTACCATGTTGCATCAACACGCATCATAAACCCATTCCCTAGGCATCACAATACACAGCATAGCCTTCTGGACCCTCTGGGAGAGTAAGAACTAGTGCCGATGTTAGTTTATCATTTAACTCCTAAAAACTCTGCTCACAGGCATTGGACCACTGGAACTTTATGTCCTTTTGTGTTAATCTTGTCAATAGTGCTGATATGGTATAAAATCCAGCTATTACCCTTCTATAATAGTTGGCTAAGCCTAAAAGCTATGAATCTCTAATAGAGTCGTGGGCCTCGGCTAATTCTTCACCTCTTCTACCTTCTGAGTGTCAACTCTTATACCTTCATCTGACACTATATGACCAAGAAAAGCCACAGAATTCCATCAAAACTCACACTTGGAGAGCTTAGCATACAACTTACTATCCTGGAGCGTCTGTAGTACTATATGAAGGAAACTAGATGACAGTTGAAGCAATTTTTCTAGTTTTTCCTAATTCTCGATCCGGCGCTCGAAACTCATCTGGGATCTCCCGGACACAAATAACATATGTATTTAGATCATAAAATACGTTGCGGACTTGCTCGCGCATTCAGAAGTTTTGGAAAAGGTCTCCTTGACCCGATGTTGACCAAGGTGAACTCTTAAGTTAATGAAATCATATTTCTCAACCAACTATCCAAAATGCACTCGAATGCCCCGGGACCCAAACCAAAGGCTCGACTAAGTCATAATTGACATTTCAGACTTAATAAAATCGACAAAACCTCGAAAATAACGTGTTTACTCAAAAGTTAACCATTGGTCAAACTTCTCCATTTCCTTAACTTAGAAACTTCTAATCTTGCTAAAATCAATTCGAAACTCGTCCGAGAGTCTCAGAAATCATGTCACCCATCCCTGCAAGTCATAAACACACAAGTGAAGCCATGAGAAGGATATTTTAGAAATATCTAGTTAAAGAACTCAAAATGACTATGCGAGTCGTTACATATACCACCAAAGGATTGTAGTTGGTATTGGAAGTAGTTGCATAAGTTGAAACTGGGCATGATGTATTGGTGTTCTCAAGACAGGTATTGTCTCTCAGACAATGGTAAATAATCTGTGTCATTGAGTTATCTTGTACTACTGGGGGATAGACCTAGGCTAGGGAAAGTTGATTTTGTATGGAGTAGAATAATGCTGCCTAAGCATAGAGTGTTAGTTTGGCTGGCACAATAGAAAAAGCTGCTAACCAGGGCAAGACTGATCAGAATATGGAGTAGATATGATGATGATGTATGTGTTTTATGTGGTATACATAGACCAGATAACTTTGCTCATCTATTTGTGGAGTGTGTGTGGGATATCTATGGCAAGGAGTCTGAACATGGTTAGGCATCAGTATACCACAAGGGGATATCCAAACAACATTATGCAGATTCAGGAAGAAACAGTGGAACAAGTTCAGAAGAGAAACAGTTGTTGCTACTATGGTGCCATGTTATAACAGATTTGGCAAGCTAGGAATGGGAAACCTTTTAGGGAGTAGAATGTAAATACCAATTTTATCCGAAAGCAGATACAGTCTATAGTCATAGAGAGGGTGAAAATATTTAGAGATTCAAAAGTAGCTAGGAAATATGCTTGGTTCATACTTCATAGGTAGATTGTGTACTTAAACCTTCTTGAGGCCTGGATTTCTTGGTACCTGTAACTGGGTGACTGAGAAACTAGGTGATCCTTAGTTTGTATTTATGTTATTGATATGGTAATATTTACAATTTATTCCAAAATAATATATATAAGAATATCTAATTATCAGAGTGAGTGTATACAATAACAACAAATACACAGTGAAATTCCACAAAGATCGGAGTGAGTATGTATTGTTAAAAACCGATATGCTAGTATGTTATATATGACAAGGAATTACATTCACAAAAATCATGAATTCTAAGCTTAACGTATAGTAAAAAGTTCCAAAAAAAGAAGAAAAAAGATAATCCGACTCAAACAACATACAAACTCATGCCATCCAATTTGGGAAGTCTGTATATCAACCTTTTTGTTAAACAAATGTAATATACCCGTGATATACACTTAATATACAGCAGTATATATCACAGGTATCTGAAGCGATGGCCCACAAAGCGAAGGGCAGCCCAATAAGCGATGGGCCCAGCAAAGTAGTGGGCAGTGGCCCAAGACGCTGAGGCCCATCACGGGATTTCCCCAGCAAAGCAGTGGGCAGATTTGTATATTAAGGAAAGTATATTTTGTGTATATTGTAGTGTATTTGTTACCTAGATTAGGATATACACTTACCATAATTAGGATATACACTTACCATAATTGTATAGTTAGAATTATGGTAGAATAAGGTTTTAGGAATAGAATAGGAATAGGATTCTCCTATTTTGTAACTTGTATATATATATCTATTCAATCAATGAAAATAATCAAGGGGATTATTTCTTTTATGGTATCAAGAGACTAGGTCTAAACAAAAGTTTTTCTCTCCCAACTTTTGTCCTCTCTTTGATTTTCGGCCGAGACACCCCACCCCCCCTCGGGTTTCTCTTCCAAAATTCGTCTTCCGCTCTAAAAAATAGCTCTCTTAAATTTCCCTTCCTTCTTTGTTCTTTCAATATGTCTAAGAACAATTATCATCCTGCCCTCATGGTTTCTAACGTCAAGACCAGTATCCTTATTGTCCTTGAGATGGAAAATGTCCAATATTCGACGTGGGGGGAGTTGTTAAAATTTACACTATCTCCCATCAAGTTCTTCATCACATCATTCCTCCCGCTAGACCTCTTCCTGCGGAGGATCCTGAGTTATGGATTACTCTTGATGCAACCGTTCTCCGGTGGATCTACGCCACTATTTCGGTTGATCTTCTACAGATGATTATTGAGCCGGATACCACGGCTATGACTGCCTGGAATAGATTGCATGACATATTTCAAGACAACCAACATTCACGTATCGTCACACTCGAGCAGAAATTCTCCCTAGTTCGAATGGATGAATTTCTGAACGTTTCTGCATATTGCAAAAAACTAAAGGAGTTGGCGGATCAACTCCGAAATGTTGGCGCATCGTTAACTAATAATTGTCTAGTTCTACAGTTGGTTGTCGGTCTTTCGGAGGCCTATAATGGTGTTAGAACTCTCATTCGCCAAAGCAACCCTCTTCCTGACTTCTATCAAGCCCGCTCCATGCTTACTTTGGAAGAAGCCAGTTTGGCTAAAAAGGCGGCTACCGGAGCAAGCCCCGTCGTCATGGTGGCGTCCTCTCCTAGTTCTTCGGGTTTTGTTAATAATTCGGGCTAAAACCATAATCATGGTGGCGGCAAGAATAATCGCAAGAATAATAACAAAAACCGCGGGGGCAAACGTGACGGTTCTGGTGGCAGTTCCGGTGGTCAGCAAGCAGACGGTGAGTCCCATCCAGGGAACATTGGCCCACCACCCCCCTAGGCCCAACAGTGGGGCCCATGGCAGTGGGGCCCATGGCAGTGGACCGTGGGCCAGCAGCCCTTACAATCCAGCAGCCAATTCCAGCGGCCAGTGGGCTGGCCAACAGTTCAGGCCCAACACCCAGCAGTGGAGGCCCACTGGCTAGTGGCCCAGCAGCAGAGGCAGCAGCAGCTACGGCCCAGCTCCATCACGGACAGGAATTCTTGGGCCCCGACCTCCGCAAGCCCATCATGCAACATGCCCCACTCAAACCGATATCGAGGCCGCGATGCACACATTGGGGTTAACTCAACCGGACCCAAATTGGTATATGGATACCGGTGCCACTACTCACATGACTTCCGAATCAGGTACTCTCTCATCTTATTCCAATTTGAGCACCCCCTCAGGGAATAATTGTTGGTAATGGCAGTTCTATTCCAATTCTAGGGTATGGTCAGAAAAAGTTATCTCCTCCCAATCCACCCTTTCTCTTGAAAAATACTTTACATGCTCCTAAATTGATTAAAAATTTAGTGTCTGTCCGAAAGTTCACTAATGACAATTTCGTTTCCGTTGAATTTGATCCTTTTGGTTTCTCTGTGAAGGATTTCAAGACGGGGAGTCATCTCATGAGGTGTGATAGTAGGGGGGGTCTATATCCTATCATGTCTGGTTTCAGTCCATCGAGTCAAGCCTTGCCATCAGCTTTTGTAACCATCTCTCCTTCCATGTGGCATGCTCGTCTGGGTCATCCGGGATCTTCTATTTTATCAGTTTTAGATAAAAATAGCTTTATTTCTTGTAAGGGTACGAGTCGTACTCCACTTTGTCAGTCTTGTTCATTAGGGAAAATTGTTAAGTTGCCATTTGTAGACTCCAATTCTCATACTTCAATGCCATTTGATATTATTCATAGCGACTTATGGACGTCTCGTGTTCTTAGTTCATTGGGTCATCGATATTATGTTCTTTTTTAGATGATTATTCGAGATTTTTGTGGACGTTTCCAATTGCGAATAAATCACAAGTGTTTTCCGTCTTCATCAAATTTAGAGCGTTCATTCGTACTCAATTCGAAAGAGAAATAAAAAATATTCAATGTGATAATGGGAAAGAGTATGACAATAGGGATTTTGGGAATTCTGTGATAATAATGGGATCAATTTTTGTTTTTCGTGTCCTCATACATCTTCACAAAATGGGAAAGCCGAACGCAAAATTCGTTCCATAAATAACATTGTCCGGACTCTCTTAATTCATTCCTCCATACCTCCATATTTTTGGCATCATGCTCTACAAATGGCCACATATCTCCTTAACATAATTCCTTCTAAAGGTCTGACATATTCTTCCCCCCCCCTCAAAATCCTATATAATAAAATCCCTTCTTATTCTCATCTTCGGATTTTTGGGTGCTTGTGTTATCCGTTATTCCCATACACCACAATTAACAAACTTCAGGCTCGGTCTACCCCGTGTGTATTTTTGGGTTATCCGTCGAATCATCGTGGTCATAAATGTTTTGATTTATCCTTCAAGAAAATCATAATTAATCGCCGTGTCATTTTTGATGAAACCCAATTTCCTTTTACGAAAGTTCATACTCCCGAGTCTAGGTCGTATAATTTTTTGGATGACCAAATATCCCCGTATATTATTCGGAATTTTTCGGACATATCCCGCACCCAAAATCCTCCAGCGGGCCCACTGTCCGCTGGACCCACTATACCGTGCACTGTTCGATTCTTGGATCAGTCCAGCAATGGGCGATCCAATTACGAACTGGTCCAGATGATGATTCCAGTTACCAATTTGGGCCAGCAGGCCCACTGCCTGCTGGCCAGTCCGTCCCGAGCCCAGAAAATTTCCAAAATCCCCTCAATTCTTCCTCGAGTCATAGACCGGTCACTCGTAGTCAGCGGGGCATTTTTACACCTAAAAAACATTTTAATTTATATTCTGATGTCTCTAAATCTCCATTGCCCCACAATCTTGTGTCCGCATTAAATGACCCTAATTGGAAAATTGCTATGACGGATGAATATAATGCTCTTATTGATAATAAGACATGGGAGTTGGTGCCCCGTCCTTATGGTATTAATGTTATCAGGTCTATGTAGATTTTTGCTCATAAGGAGAATTCAGATGGGTCATTTGCTCGACATAAGGCGCGACTTGTTGGTGATGGTAAGACTCAGCAGATTGGGATAGATTGTGGTGAGACGTTTAGTCCGATGGTCAAATCGGCTACCATTCGCACTGTGCTTAGCTTGGCTCTTTCCAAGACTTGGTCAATTCATCAGTTGGATGTCAAGAATTCTTTCCTACATGGTGATCTCAAGGAAATAATCTATATGCATCAGCCGTTGGGTTTCAGGGATCCTAACCGTCCGCATCATGTCTGTTTATTGAAAAAGTCCTTATATGGGCTTAAGCAGTCTCCACGGGCCTGGTATACGAGATTTGCTGACTTCGTTTCAACTAATGGGTTCACTCACAACAGGTCAGATAATTCCTTGTTCATCTACCGCAGTGGTTCGTCCTTGGCCTACATTCTGTTGTATGTGGATGATATCATCTTGACTGCCTCTTCCGATGCCTTGCGCCAGTCTATCATGACCATGCTCAGTTCTGAGTTTGCTATAAAAGACTTAGGGCCTTTGAGTTATTTTTTGGGGATTGCCGTCAAACGTCATTCAGGTGGCTTATTTTTGTCTCAACGGAAGTATGCTGCTGAGATCATAGAGAGGGTTGGGATGTCATCCTGTAAGTCCACTTCCACGCCAGTTGATGCAAACCCCAAGCTGAGTGCCGCAGCAGGTGCACCATACGAGGACCCGACCCACTATCGCAGTCTTGCAGGGGCCCTCCAGTATCTTACCTTTACTAGACCGGATATTACGTATGCGGTTCAGCAGGTGTGTTTATTCATGCATGATCCTAGAGTTGACTACATGAATGCAATCAAACGCATCATTCGGTATATTCAGGGGACACTGGACTATGGGTTGCACTTGTATCCTTCATCTACATCCACACTTGTCTCTTACACGGATGCTGATTGGGGTAGTTGTCCCGACACCAGACGGTCGACTTCTGGCTACTGTATGTTCCTTGGCAACAACTTGGTCTCCTGGTCGGCAAAGCGTCAGGCAACTCTATCACGCTCAAGTGCAGAGGCAGAATATCGAGGGGTAGCGAATGTGGTCTCCGAATCATGTTGGCTACGTAATTTGCTTTTGGAGCTTCATTGTCCCATTCATAAAGCAACCTTGGTATATTGCGATAACATTAGTGCCATCTACCTTTTAGGTAACCCAGTTCAACACCAACGCACCAAGCATATCGAAATGGACATTCACTTTGTCCGTGAAAAGGTTGCAAATGGTCACGTTCGCGTATGCCATGTCCCATCTCGTTATCAAATTGCAGACATCTTTACAAAGGGTCTACCAGCGGTTCTCTTTGAAGATTTTAGGGACAGTCTCAGCGTTCAAAGATCGCCCGCTATGACTGCGGGTGTGTGTTAAATAAGGCAATATACACACAATATACAAGTTTATATTGCCTTATTAAAGGCCACAAATACGCTTGAGATCATGCCACAAATTGATGGATTATGGTATCGGGTTTATGGACAATTAGATATAAGAATATTGTATATTTGGAAAATATATGTGTAGTATATTGTAATGTATTTGTTACCATAATTAGGAATATACACTACCATAATTGTAGAGTTAGAATTATGGTAGAATAAGATTTTAGGAATAGAATAGGAATAGGATTCTCCTATTTTGTATCCTGTATATATACCTATTCAAGTAATGAAAATAATCAAGGGGATTATTTCTTTCAATTATACACATCAATATCAATTAGAACAGATATGAGGTTTTACAACTGATTGAGACTAATGCATATAATTAAAGAATGTGATATATTTTAAGTTGTTAACTTATCTATGTTATGCATACTAGAGAAGACGCGTAAAAATATTTCAAATTTGAACCAAAATTGTTTAATAGAAACACTTTATCATCAATGAAAAAATGAGTCAAATTCTATAAGATCAAACCTATGGGACTTAAAGGAATGATACAAAAGAAAGAGAGGGAAAATATTCATATTAAATATGTGTTCAGGTGCTCAACTGGAACAAGTTATAGTTTGAGTGTTTAAATAAAATTTAAAAATACATTTAAGTAATAAATATTGCTCGGTTCTTTATAGAAACAATATGACATAAGAAAAGTCTATGGGAAATTCTTAAAATATTGAGAATATGATTATAAATTTCAACAGGAATTTCTACATTATTCAAACAAAGGGAGAATAGACAGGTTTTTAAAATTACAGGTTCTGATTCGAATGAGTTTATTATATCTAAATACATTTGATCCATGTAAGTGTGTGGAGAAAGACAAAAGAATAATCATAGAAGCATAAATGCTTTTCAAAGCTAAAAGAAAGGGGAAATGATACTGGAAGCATCAATGCCTTTTTAAGCTAAAAAGTGAAAAAAATAATCACCTTGATTATTTTCATTGATTGAATAAATATATTTATAAGTTACAAAATAGGAGAATCTTATTCCTATTCTATTCCTAAAACCTTATTCTACCCTAATTCTAACTATACAATTATAGTAAGTGTATATCCTAATTATGGTAAGTGTATATCCTAATCTAGGTAACAAATATACTACAATATACACAAAATATACTTTCCTTAATATACAAATCTGCCCACTGCTTTGCTGGGGAAATCTCGTGATGGGCCTCAGCGTCTTGGGCCATCGACCCCGCTTTCTTTGGGTTGCCCATCGCTTTCTTCTTTGGGCCGCCCATGCTTTTGCTTCTTTGGGCCGCCTTTATATATACTGTGATATATCTTCTTTGTATATCACGGGTATATTACCTTTGTTTAACACACACCCGCAGTCATAGCGGGCGGTCTTCGAACGTTGAGACTGTCCCTAAAATCTTCAAAGAGAACCATTGGTAGACCCTTTGTAAAGATGTCTGCAATTTGATAACGAGACGGGACATGGCATACGCGAACGTGACCCTTTGCAATATTTTCACGGACAAAGTGAATGTCCATTTCGATATGCTTAGTGCGTTGGTGTTGAACTGGGTTACCTGAAAGGTAGATGGCACTAATATTATCGCAATATACCAAGGTTGCCTTCTGAATGGGACAATGAAGCTCCAAAAGCAAATTACGTAGCCAACATGATTCGGAGACCACATTCGCTACCCCTCGATATTCTGCCTCTGCACTTGAGCGTGATAGAGTTTCCTGACGCTTTGCCGACCAGGAGACCAAGTTGTTGCCAAGGAACATACAGTAGCCAGAAGTCGACCGTCTGGAGTCGGAAAAACCAACCCAATCAGCATCCGTGTAAGAGACAAGTGTGGATGTAGATGAATGATACAAGTGCAACCCATAGTCCAGTGTCCCCTGAATATACCGAATGATGCGTTTGATTGCATTCATGTGCTCAACTCTAGGATCATGCATGAATAAACACACCTGCTGAACCGCATACGTAATATCCAGTCTGGTAAAGGTAAGATACTGGAGGGCCCCTGCAAGACTGCGATAGTGGGTCGGGTCCTCGTATGGTGCACCTGCTGCGGCACTCAACTTGGGGTTTGCATCAACTGGCGTGGAAATGGACTTACAAGATGACATCCCAGCCCTCTCTATGATCTCAGCAGCATACTTCCGTTGAGACAAAAATAAGCCACCTGAATGACGCTTGACGGCAGTCCCCAAAAAATAACTCAAAGGCCCTAAGTCTTTCATAAAAAACTCAGAACTGAGCATGGTCATGATAGACTGGCGCAAGGCATCGGAAGAGGCAGTCAAGATGATATCATCCACATACAACAGAATGTAGGCCAAGGATGAACCACTGCGGTAGATGAACAAGGAATTATCTGACCTGTTGTGAGTGAACCCAATAGTTGAAACGAAGTCAGCAAATCTCGTATACCAGGCCCGTGGAGACTGCTTAAGCCCATATAAGGACTTTTTCAATAAACAGATATGATGCGGACGGTTAGGATCCCTGAAACCCAATGGCTGATGCATATAGACTGTTTCTTTGAGGTCACAATGTAGGAAGGCATTCTTGACATCCAATTGATGAATAGGCCAAGTCTTTGAAAGAGCCAAGCTAAGCACCGTGCGAATAGTAGCCGGCTTGACCACCGGACTAAACGTCTCACCACAATCTATCCTAACCTGCTGAGTCTTACCATCACCCACAAGTCGCGCCTTATGTCGAGCAAATGACCCATCTAAATTCTCCTTATGAGCAAAAATCTACATAGACCTGATAACATTAATACCATATGGACGGGGCACCAACTCCCACGTCTTATTATCAATAAGAGCATTATATTCATCAGTCATAGCAATTTTCCAATTAGGGTCATTTAATGCGGACACAGGGTTACGGGGTAAGGGAGATTTAGAGACATCAGAATGTAAATTAAAATGTCGTTTAGGTGTAAAAATACCCCGCTGACTATGAGTGACCGATCTATGACTCGAGGAAGAATTGAGTGAATTTTGGGAATTTTCTGGGCTCGGGACGGGCGTGAGCAGCGATGGGCTCTTGGCCCAAATCGGTAACTGGAATCATCATCTGGACCAGTTCAGGTGGCTGGACTGGCCAATTTGGGGCCCGATCGATGAATCGGAGGCGATGCAGTCTGATTGGTCCGGTAGGCGATGGGCCCACTGGAGGATTTTAGTGCCAGGATATGTCCGAAAAATTCCGAATAATATACGGGGATATTTGGTCATCCAAAAAATTATACGACCTAGACTCGGGAGTATGAACTTTCGTAAAAGGAAATTGGGTTTCATCAAAAATGACACGGCGATTAATTATGATTTTCTTGAAGGATAAATCAAAACATTTATAACCACGATGATTCGACGGATAACCCAAAAATACACACGGGGTAGACCGAGCCTGAAGTTTGTTAATTGTGGTGTATGGGAATAACGGATAACACAAGCATCCAAAAATCCGAAGATGAGAATAAGAAGGGATTTTATTATATAGGATTTTGAGGGGGGGGGAAGAATATGTCAGACCTTTAGAAGGAATTATGTTAAGGAGATATGTGGCCATTTGTAGAGCATGATGCCAAAAATATGGAGGTATGGAGGAATGAATTAAGAGAGTCCGGACAATATTATTTATGGAACGAATTTTGCGTTCGGCTTTCCCATTTTGTGAAGATGTATGAGGACACGAAAAATGAAAATTGATCCCATTATTAGCAAAGAATTCCCAAAACTCCCTATTGTCATACTCTTTCCCATTATCACATTGAATATTTTTTAATTCTCTTTCGAATTGAGTACGAATGAACGCTCTAAATTTGATGAAGACGAAAAACACTTGTGATTTATTCGCAATTGAAAACGTCCACAAAAATCTCGAATAATCATCTAAAAAAGAACATAATATCGATGACCCAATGAACTAAGAACACGAGACGTCCATAAGTCGCTATGAATAATATCAAATGGCATTGAAGTATGAGAATTGGAGTCTACAAATGGCAACTTAACAATTTTCCCTAATGAACAAGACTGACAAAGTGGAGTACGACTCGTACCCTTACAAGAAATAAAGCTATTTTTATCTAAAACTGATAAAATAGAAGATCCCGGATGACCCAGACGAGCATGCCACATGGAAGGAGAGATGGTTACAAAAGCTGATGGCAAGGCTTGACTCGATGGACTGAAACCAGACATGATAGGATATAGACCCCCCCTACTATCACACCTAATGAGATGACTCCCCGTCTTGAAATCCTTCACAGAGAAACCAAAAGGATCAAATTCAACGAAAACGAAATTGTCATTAGTGAACTTTCGGACAGACACTAAATTTTTAATCAATTTAGGAGCATGTAAAGTATTTTTCAAGAGAAAGGGTGGATTGGGAGGAGATAACTTTTTCTGACCATACCCTAGAATTGGAATAGAGCGCCATTACCAACAATTATCCCTGAGGGTGCCCAAATTGGAATAAGATGAGAGAGTACCTGATTCGGAAGTCATGTGAGTAGTGGCACCGGTATCCATATACCAATTTGGGTCAGTTGAGTTAACCCAATGTGTGCATCGCGGCCTCGATGTCGGTTTGAGTGGGCTGTTGCATAATGGGCATGCGGAGTCGGGGCCCAAGAA
Organism: Anisodus acutangulus; assembly: GCA_029783415.1. NCBI lineage: Eukaryota > Viridiplantae > Streptophyta > Magnoliopsida > Solanales > Solanaceae > Anisodus > Anisodus acutangulus. The sequence continues at coordinate 53,061,215 of CM056491.1, forward strand.
TTCCTGTCCGTGATGGGTGAAGTCATGGCTGCCGCTTTGCCTGCTCTTTGGGCCACTAGCAGATGGGGCCCATGTTAGTGGACCGTGGGCCGCAGCTCTACAATCCGGGCCAGCCACCTAACGGCCAGCTGGCCGCCAACGCTTCGTGCCCAACACCCAGCAGCGGGAGGCCCACCGGCTAGTGGCCCAAAGCCAGAGGTGCAAAGAGCAGCAACGGCCCAGCTCCATCACGGACAGGAATTCTTGGGCCCCGACCTCCGTAACCCCATCATGCAGCAGGCCCCACTCAAACCGATATCGAGGTCGCGATGCACACATTGGGGTTAACTCAACGGACCCAAATTGGTATATGGACACCGGTGCCACTACTCACATGACCTCCGAATCAGGTACTCTCTCATCTTATTCCAATTGAGCACCCCAGTGAATAATTGTTGGTAATGGCGATTCTATTCCAATTCTAGGTATGGTCGAAAAAGTTATCTCCTCCCAATCCACCCTTTCTCTTGAAAAATACTTTACATGCTCCTAAATTGATTAAAAATTTAGTGTCTGCTCAGAAAGTTCACTAATGACAATTTCAAGCTCGCTGAATTTGATCCTTTGGTTTCTTCCGTGAAGGATTTCAAGGCGGAGTCATCTCATGAGGTGTGATAGTAAAGGGGGTCTTTATCCTATCATGTCTGGTTTCACCATCGAGTCAAGCCTTGCCATCGACTTTGTAACCATCTCTCCTTCCATGTGGCATGCTTCTGGGTCATCGGGATCTTCTATTTTATCGGCTTTTAGATAAAAATAGCTTTATTTCTTGTAAGGGCACGAGTCGTACTCCACTTTGTCGATCTTGTTCATTAGGGAAAATTGTTAAGTTGCCATTTGTAGACTCCAATTCTCATACTTCAATGCCATTTGATATTATTCATAGCGACTTATGGACGTCTCGTGTTCTTAGTTCATTGGGTCATCGATATTATGTTCTTTTTTAGATGATTATTCGAGATTTTTGTGGACGTTTCCAATTGCGAATAAATCACAAGTGTTTTCCGTCTTCATCAAATTTAGAGCGTTCATTCGTACTCAATTCGAAAGAGAATTAAAAAATATTCAATGTGATAATGGGAAAGAGTATGACAATAGGGAGTTTTGGGAATTCTTTGCTAATAATGGGATCAATTTTCGTTTTTCGTGTCCTCATACATCTTCACAAAATGGGAAAGCCGAACGCAAAATTCGTTCCATAAATAACATTGTCCGGACTCTCTTAATTCATTCCTCCATACCTTCATATTTTTGGCATCATGCTCTACAAATGGCCACATATCTCCTTAACATAATTCCTTCTAAAGGTCTGACATATTCTTCCCCCCCCCTTCAAAATCCTATATAATAAAATCCCTTCTTATTCTCATCTTCGGATTTTTGGGTGCTTGTGTTATCCGTTATTCCCATACACCACAATTAACAAACTTCATGCTCGGTCTACCCCGTGTGTATTTTTGGGTTATCCGTCGAATCATCGTGGTTATAAATGTTTTGATTTATCCTTCAAGAAAATCATAATTAATCGCCGTGTCATTTTTGATGAAACCCAATTTCCTTTTACGAAAGTTCATACTCCCGAGTCTAGGTCGTATAATTTTTTGGATGACCAAATATCTCCGTATATTATTCAGAATTTTTCGGACATATCCCGCACTAAAATCCTCCACGGCCCATCGCCACTGGACCCATCGTATCGCAATCGTTTCCAAGCATCTTGGATCGCCCCAGCAATGGGCCACCCACCACTCGAACCGGTCCAGATGATGATTCGATTACCAATTTGGGCCAAGGGCCCATCACGCTACCCGCCCCGAGCCCAGAAAATTCCCAAAATTCCCTCAATTCTTCCTCGAGTCATAGACCGGTCACTCGTAGTCAGCGGGGCATTTTTACACCTAAAAGACATTTTAATTTACATTCTGATGTCTCTAAATCTCCATTGCCCCGCAATCCTGTGTCCGCATTAAATGACCCTAATTGGAAAATTGCTATGACGGATGAATATAATGCTCTTATTGATAATAAGACGTGGGAGTTGGTGCCCCGTCCATATGGTATTGACGTTATCAGGTCTATGTAGATTTTTGCTCATAAGGAGAATTCAGATGGGTCATTTGCTCGACATAAGGCGCGACTTGTTGGTGATGGTAAGACTCAGCAGATTGGGATAGATTGTGGTGAGACGTTTAGTCCGATGGTCAAATCGGCTACCATTCGCACTGTGCTTAGCTTGGCTCTTTCCAAGACTTGGCCAATTCATCAGTTGGATGTCAAGAATTCTTTCCTACATGGTGATCTCAAGGAAACAATCTATATGCATCAGCCGTTGGGTTTCAGGGATCCAAACCGTCCTCATCATGTATGTTTGTTGAAGAAGTCCTTATATGGGCTTAAGCAGTCTCCCAGGGCCTGGTACACGAGGTTTGCTGACTTTGTTTCAACTATTGGGTTCACTCACAGCAGGTCAGATAATTCCTTGTTCATCTACCACCGTGGTTCGTCCTTGGCCTACATTCTGTTGTATGTGGATGATATCATCTTGACTGCCTCTTTCGATGCCTTGCGCCAGTCTATCATGACCATGCTCAATTCTGAGTTTGCTATGAAAGACTTAGGGCCTTTGAGTTATTTTTGGGGAGGCTGAGTCAAGCGTCATTCAGGTGGCTTGTTTTTGTCTCAACGAAAGTATGCTGCTGAGATCATAGAGAGGGTTGGGATTTCATCCTGTAAGTCCACTTCCACGCCAGTTGATGCAAACCCCAAGCTGAGTGTCTCAGCAGGTGCACCATACGAGGACCCGACCCGCTATCGCAGCTTCTGGGGGCCCTCCAAGATCTTACCTTTACTAGACCGGATGTGCATTATGCGGTTCATTGAGTGTGTTTATTCATGCATGATCCTAGAGTTGACTACATGAATGCAATCAAACGCATCATTCGGTATATTCGGGGACACCGGACTATGGGTTGCACTTGTATCCTTCATCTACATCCACACTTGTCTCTTACGGATCTTGATTGGGGTAGTTGTCCCGACACCAGGCGGTCGACTTACGCCATCTGTATGTTCCTTGGCAACAACTTGGTCTCCTGGTCGGCAAAGCGTCAGGCAACTCTATCACGCTCAAGTGCAGAGGCAGAATATCGAGGGGTAGCGAATGTGGTCTCCGAATCATGTTGGCTACGTAATTTGCTTTTGGAGCTTCATTGTCCCATTCAGAAGGCAACCTTGGTATATTGCGATAATATTAGTGCCATCTACCTTTCAGGTAACCCAGTTCAACACCAACGCACTAAGCATATCGAAATGGACATTCACTTTGTCCGTGAAAATGTTGCAAAGGGTCACGTTCGCGTATGCCATGTCCCGTCTCGTTATCAAATTGCAGACATCTTTACAAAAGGTCTACCAATGGTTCTCTTTGAAGATTTTAGGGACATTCTCAGCGTTCGAAGACCGCCCGCTATGACTGCGGGTGTGTGTTAAACAAAGGTAATATACTCGTGATATACAAAGAAAGTATATATCATGTATCTGACGATGGGCAGCCCGACAAAGCGGTGGCGGCCCGGCAAAGCGATGGGCGACCCGGCAAAGTAGTGGGCGATGGCCCAAGACGCTGAGGCCCATCACGGGATTTCCCAAAGAAAGCAAAGCAAGTGATTTGTATATTAAGGAAAGTATATTTTGTGTATATTGTAGTATATTTGTTACCTAGATTAGGATATACACTTACCATAATTAGGATATACACTTACTATAATTGTATAGTTAGAATTAGGGTAGAATAATGTTTTAGGAATAGAATAGGAATAAGATTCTCCTATTTTGTAACTTGTATATATATTTATTCAATCAATAAAAATAATGAAGAAGATTATTTCTTTCACTTTTTAGCTTAAAAAGGCATTGATGCTTCCAGTATCATTTCCCCTTTCTTTTAGCTTTGAAAAGCATTTATGCTTCTATGATTATTCTTTTGTCTTTCTCCACACACTTACATGGATCAAATGTATTTAGATATAATAAACTCATTCGAATCAGAACCTGTAATTTTAAAAACCTGTCTATTCTCCCTTTGTTTGAATAATGTGGAAATTCCTGTTGAAATTTATAATCATATTCTCAATATTTTAAGAATTTCCCATAGACTTTTCTTATGTCATATTGTTTCTATAAAGAACCGAGCAATATTTATTACTTAAATGTATTTTAAAATTTTATTTAAACACTCAAACTATAACTTGTTCCAGTTGAGCACCTGAACGCATATTTAATATGAATATTTTCCCTCTCTTTCTTTTGTATCATTCCTTTAAGTCCCATAGGTTTGATCTTATAGAATTTGACTCATTTTTTCATTGATGATAAAGTGTTTCTATTAAACAATTTTGGTTCAAATTTGAAATATTTTTACGCGTCTTCTCTAGTATGCATAACGTAGATAAGTTAACAACTTAAAATATATCACATTCTTTAATTATATGCATTAGTCTCAATCAGTTGTAAAACTTCATATCTGTTCTAATTGATATTGATGTGTATAATTGAAAGAAATAATCCCCTTGATTATTTTCATTACTTGAATAGGTATATATACAAGATACAAAATAGGAGAATCATATTCCTATTCTATTCCTAAAATCTTATTCTACCATAATTCTAACTCTACAATTATGGTAGTGTATATTCCTAATTATGGTAACAAATACATTACAATATACTACACATATATTTTCCAAATATACAATATTCTTATATCTAATTGTCCATAAACCCGAGACCATAACTGGCCGAATTTGTGGCATGATCTGGGCAGAATTTGTGGCCTTTAATAAGGCAATATAAACTTGTATATTGTGTGTATATTGCCTTATTTAACACACACCCGCAGTCATAGCGGGCGATCTTTGAACGCTGAGACTGTCCCTAAAATCTTCAAAGAGAACCGCTAGTAGACCCTTTGTAAAGATGTCTGCAATTTGATAACGAGATGGGACATGGCATACGCGAACGTGACCATTTGCAACCATTTCACGGACAAAGTGAATGTCCATTTCGATATGCTTGGTGCGTTGGTGTTGAACTGGGTTACCTGAAAGGTAGATGGCACTAATGTTATCGCAATATACCAAGGTTGCTTTCTGAATGGGACAATGAAGCTCCAAAAGCAAATTACGTAGCCAACATGATTCGGAGACCACATTCGCTACCCCTCGATATTCTGCCTGCACTTGGCGTGATAGAGTTGCCTGACGCTTTGCCGACCAGAGACCAAGTTGTTGCCAAGGAACATCAAGAGCTAAGTCGACCGTCTGGTGCTCGGGACAACTACCCCAATCAAAGATCCGTAAGAGACAAGTGTGGATGTAGATGAAGGATACAAGTGCAACCCATAGTCCGATGTCCCTGAATATACCGAATGATGCGTTTGATTGCATTCATGTAGTCAACTCTAGGATCATGCATGAATAAACACACCTGCTGAACCGCATACGTAATATCCGGTCTAGTAAAGGGAAGATACTGGAGGGCCCCTGCAAGACTGCGATAGTGGGTCGGGTCCTCGTATGGTGGACTGGCCGCGACACTTCGACTTGGGGTTTGCATCAACTGGCGTGGAAGTGGACTTACAGGATGACATCCCAACCCTCTCTATGATCTCAGCAGCATACTTCCGTTGAGACAAAAATAAGCCACCTGAATGACGGCAGACGGCAATCCCCAAAAATAACTCAAAGGCCCTAAGTCTTTCATAGCAAACTCGAATTGAGCATGGTCATGATAGTGGCGCAAGGCATCGGAAGAAGCGGTCAAGATGATATCATCCACATACAATGTAATATAGGCCAAGGATGAACCCGCTGCGGTAGATGAACAAGGAATTATCTGACCTGTTGTGAGTGAACCCAATAGTTGAAACGAAGTCAGCAAATCTCGTATACCAGGCCCGTGGAGACTGCTTAAGCCCATATAAGGACTTTTTCAATAAATAGACATGATGCGGACGGTTAGGATCCCTGAAACCCAATGGCTGATGCATATAGACTGTTTCTTTAAGGTCACAATGTAGGAAGGCATTCTTGACATCCAACTGATGAATAGGCCAAGTCTTTGAAAGAGCCAAGCTAAGCACCGTGCGAATAGTAGCCGGCTTGACCACCGGACTAAACGTCTCACCACAATCTATCCCAACCTGCTGAGTCTTACCATCACCCACAAGTTGCGCTTATGTCTAGCAAATGACCCATCTGAATTCTCCTTATGAGCAAAAATCCACATAGACCTGATAACATTAATACTAGAAGGACGGGGCACCAACTCCCACGTCTTATTATCAATAAGAGCATTATATTCATCAGTCATAGCAATTTTCCAATTAGGGTCATTTAATGCGGACACAGGGTTACGGGGTAAGGAAGATTTAGAGACATCAGAATGTAAATTAAAATGTCGTTTAGGTGTAAAAATACCCCGCTGACTATGAGTGACCGATCTATGACTCGAGGAAGAATTGAGTGAATTTTGGGAATTTTCTGGGCTCGGGACAGACGGGCGGCGATGGGCTCTTGGCCCAAATCGATAAACTAGAGGCGTCTTACGGACCAGGTTCGAGTGGTGGGCCAGCCCAATTGCTAGGGCGATCCAGAAGCTGGAAGCGCCGCGGAGGCTGTGGGACCATAGGCGATGGGCACTGAGAGGATTTTAGTGGGGATATGTCCGAAAAATTCCGAATAATATACGGAGATATTTGTTCATCCAAAAAATTATACGACCGAGGCTCGGGAGTCTGAACTTTCGCAAAAGGAAATTGGGTTTCATCAAAAAGGACGTGGCGATTAATTATGATTTTATTTGAGGATAAATCAAAGCATTTATAACCACGATGATTAGATGGATAACCCAAAAATACACACGGGGAAGACCGAGCCTGAAGTTTGTTAATTGTGATGGATGGGAATAACGGAAAACACAAGCACCCAAAAACCCGAAGATGAGAATAAGAAGGGTTCTTTTTATATAGGATTTGGAGGGGGGAAGAGTATGTCAGACCTTTATAAGGAATTATGTTAAGAAGATATGTGGCCATTTGTACAGCATGATGCCAAAAATATCGAGGTATGGAGGCATGAATTAAGAGAGTTCGGACAATGCAATTGATGGAACGAATTTTGCGTTCGGCCTTTCCATTTTATGGAGATGTATGAGGACACGAAAACCTAAAATTGATCCCATTAGTAGCACAGAACTCCCAAAACTCCCTATTGTCATACTTTTTCCCATTATCACATGAAATATTTTTTATGTCTCTTTCGAATTGAATACGAATGAACGCTCTAAATTTGATGAAGACGGAAAATACTTGTGACTTATTTGCAATTGGAAACGTCCAAAAAAATCTAGAATAATCATCTAAAAAGAGAACATAATATCGATGACCCACTGAACTAAGAACAGGAGATGTCCATAAGTCGCTATGAATAATGTCAAATGGCATAGAAGTATGAGAATTGGAGTCTACAAATGGCAACTTAACAATTTTTCCTAATGAGCAAGACTGACAAATTGGAGTACGACTCGTACCCTTACAAGAAATAAAGCTATTTTTATCTAAAACTGATAAAATAGAAGATCCCGGATGACCCGGCGTAGCATGCCACATGGAAGGAGAGATGGTTGCAAAGGCGTGACGGCAAGGAGGACTCGATGGATCAAACCGGTCATGATAGGATAGATCCCCCTACTATCACACCTCATGAGATGACTCCCGTCTTGAAATCCTTCACAGAGAAACCGAAAGGATCAAATTCAATGTAAATGCAATTGTCATTTGTGAACTTTCGGACAGACACTAAATTTTTAATTAATTTAGGAGCATGTAAAGTATTTTTCAAGAGGAGTGGTGGATTGGGGGGAGACAACGTTTTCTGACCATACCCTAGAATTAGAATAGAACTGTCATTACTAACAATTATCCCCCGAGGGGGTGCTCAAATTGGAATAAGATGAGAGAGTACCTGATTCGGAAGTCATGTGAGTAGTGGCACCGGTGTCCATATACCAATTTGGGTCTGGTTGAGTTAACCCTAGTGTGTGCATCGCGGCCTCGATATCGGTTTGAGTGGGGCCTGCTGCATGATGGGCTTGCGGAGGTCGGGGCCCAAGAATTCCTGTCTGTGATGGAGCTGGGCCGTAGCTGCTGCTGGGCCACTAGCCAGTGGGCCTCCACTGCTGGGTGTTGGGCCTGAACTGTTGGCCAGCCCACTGGCCGCTGGAATTGGCTGCTGGATTGTAAGGGCTGCTGGCCCACGGTCCACTGCCCCAGCCCCACTGCCATGGGCCCCACTGCTGGGCCCAGGGGGGTGGTGGGCCACTGTTCCCTGGATGGGACCCACCGCCTGCTTGCTGACCACCTGAACCTCCACCAGAATCGCCGCGTTTGCCCCCGCGGTTTTTGTTATTATTCTTGCCATTATTCTTGCCGCCACCATTATTATGGTTTTGGCCTGAATTATTAACAAAACCCGAAGAACTAGGAGAAGACGCCACCATGACGACTGGACTTGCTCCGGTAGCCGCCTTTTTAGCCAAACCGGCTTCTTCCAACGTAAGCATGGAGCGGGCTTGATAGAAGTCGGGAAGAGGGTTGCTTTGGCGAAGGAGAGTTCCAACACCATTATAGGCCTCCGAAAGACCGGCAACCAACTGTAGAACGAGACGATTATTAGTTATCGGTGCGCCAACATTACGAAGTTTATCTGCCAACTCCTTGAGTTTCTTGCAATATGCAGAAATGTTTGGAAATTCGTCCATTCGAACTGGAGAGAATTCCTGCTCGAGTGTGACGACACATGAATATTGGTTGTCTTGGAATATGTCACGCAATCTATTCCATGCAGCCATAGCCGTGGTATCCGGCTCAATAATCGTCTGTAGAAGGTCCACTGAAATAGTGGCGTAGATCCACCGGAGAACGGTAGCATCAAGAGTAATCCATAACTCAGGATCCTCCGCATGAAGAGGTCTAGCGAGAGGAATGATGTGATGAAGAACTTGATAGGAGATAGCGTGAATTTCAAACAACTCTGCCCACGTCGCATATTGGACGTTTTCCATCTCAAGAACAATAGGGATACATTTCTTGATGTTGGAAACCATGAGGGCAGGATGATATAATTGTTCTTAGACATATTGAAAGAGCAAAGAAGGAGGGGAAATTTAAGAAAGGTTTTTGAGAGCGGAAGACAAAATTTGGGAGAGAAACCCGAGGGGGGGGGTTCTCGGCCGAGAAGGTCAAAAAACTTTGGGAGAGAATTTTTTTTGTAAAACCTAGTCTCTTGATACCATGAAAGAAATAACCCCCTTGATTATTTTCACTACTTGAATAGGTATATATACAAGATACAAAATAGGAGAATCCTATTCCTATTCTATTCCTAAAATCTTATTCTACCATAATTTTAACTCTACAATTATGGTAGTGTATATTCCTAATTATGGTAACAAATACATTACAATATACTACACATATATTTTCCAAATATACAATATTCTTATGTCTAATTGTCCATAAACCCGAGATCATAACTGGCCGAATTTGTGGCATGATCTGGGCAGAATCTGTGGCCTTTAATAAGGCAATATACACTTGTATATTGTGTGTATATTGCCTAATTTAACAATAATAAAGGAGATGATATATTTTATATAGTTAACTTGACTATCTAATAGACGTTTAAGAACACACGCAGAGAGAAATTCAAAATTTGAATAAAAAATGTCTAATAGAAACATTTTATTATATGTTTATGTGTTCCATTGAAACAAATTATAGTTTAAATATCTAAATAAAATTTACTAATAAATTTAAAAATTATCGATGTATTAAACCTTTATTATATTATGGAATGAAATGAAGTCACAGCCATCAACAACCTCGACATCATATTTATTATGGAATCAATATCTTAAGGTGTCCGTTTATCTAGGCTCAAAAGTTTGAACGTTCTCTGTTGTGATTTAAATATCCTTATACGCCACCAAGATGTTAAAGCTGAAAACAACATCAATCCTAACAATGATAAAGAGAGTCAATTTTAGTATTTCTCCAGCAAATGCATGCAACTAGCATAAAACTTTGTGTAATTATCCAATCCACTAGTAATATTATCCGTTTTGAGCCTAGATTCATGACTTTAAAAACATGCAACGGCTTGAAATTAAATTGCTTCCTCATATACTCAATATCTCTCACATATTTTGCTAATGTGGAATCCATTATTGTTTCATAATGTATCGTATTATATTATTTCTATGTTGTATTGTATTTTACCGTATAGTTTTGATGAATACATCATTTGGATAGATTGTATCATTTTCCGTCGTTACATAATGTCACAGATGAATAATTTGAAGGATAGATCGACAAGAAAAGTAGGATAGAGCTATTATAAAAAGGTATGGTAAAGGATAAAATAGAATATTAGATAATAAGTAAAGACAAAATGACAAAACAAAAGTAAGGTAACGACGCGATCACAATAAATCAGTCGTTACTTAAAATGAAACTTTTCATCGTTACAATATAATGATAGATTTAACATTACGATAAAATAAAATCTAAATAACAATTAAATTATATATTGTATTTAAACTAACAATACAATCCACCATAGGTAACAATTATCCAAAACAAGTAGGGACTGATCAGCTCGCTCGTCAACGATTGTCTCACCATCGTCATAAAGATGTTGGTTTCGTCTAAATTTAATTGAGGTAAACCCCATCATCATTTCAAAGATTTAAAATCCGCCTAAATTCAGTTGAAATTTTCCCCACCACTTATTTTACTGATGTTGAATTTGCTTAAGTTCAATTGAACACTGAGATATGTCTAACGATCGAAGATTGCACGTGGGGTGACTCTAATACCGCATGTAACAGTCCAACCTACAAGGTGATACTATCTACTTTATCTCAAGAGAAGTTATTTATTTTGCTTTGAGAAATGTGTTTCTTCTCTCCCCTGAGAAAAATCAATAATAATAGAATATTTTTTAATATTCTTTCATTAATTGTATTAATTATATATTTTATATTTTAGATAGAATTATAATCCTTTTATAATTAAGTTAATTAGTTACTTAGTTTGTATCAAAGTAAATATTCTTGTAACCTTATATATATTGTAAATCATTCATCAATAAAATCAAGGAACATATTCCTTTATGTTATTAGTAGCATAAAACTACAAACTCTACCCTAGTCACCGATACATCTTCTCGGCCGCCACCTTTTTTCCACGTCGGCACCTAACCCACGTCGGAACGCTAGCCATCGACCTCTCTCGGCCGCCTCCCCCCCTCCTCTTTTCCCACGACGGAACTCTAGCTTTTTCGGCCATTCTCCCTCCCTCTTCCTCTTAAATTTCCTCCTCCATGGCTGACAAAACCAAATTTCATCCGGCACTTGCCGTAAACAACTTTAAGAACTTCATCCATGTGACTCTTGAGATGGAAAAGAGTCAATACTCCTCGTGGGTAGAGCTTTTTAAGATACATTATCGTGTTTACGAAGTTATCGACCACATCATCCCTCCCACGTCGAAGTCCACAAACATACCATCGACTTCTTCGACTTCTAATGATGCACTCTGGTCTCGTTTGTACACAGCCGTCCTTCATTGGATATACGACACGATATCTAATGATCTGTTGCACACAATCATTAAGACCGATGTCACTGCCCGCCAAACATGGGAACTTTTGGACAGTATTTTCCACAACAACAAAACTCAACGAGCGTTATACCTTGAAAATCAGTTCAAGGACATTCATCAGGACGATTTCCCAAACGTGTCTGCCTATTGTGAAGAACTCGAGATGCTTGCCGACCAGCTCTCCAACGTCGGCGCATCAGTCACTAATCAGCGATTGGTCATGCAACTTATTCAGTCATTACCTCCGTTTTATGAGGCCCGTTCGAAGTTCATCATTGAAGAAACCCGGAATATCAAGCGCAGCACCACTCGGGCCAGAGGACCCGCAATAGTCCACTTCCTCCTATAACAACCGCCGGAGCAGGCGAAAGGCTGCGGCCGAAGAAATTTTGGCAACAACGACGGCGTGGAGGGGCAGTCCCCACCGAACAAAAATAGCCAGCAGCGACCACGGCAGTAGCAGCAGCCTCCGTCGTGGGTTGCCTACCCGTCGTGGGCCGCATGGGTCCCACCATCATGGGCCTCCCCTCCTTGCCCGTATACGACATTCTCGTGGAATCCACCTCAGAACTGACAGGCCCAACCTGGCATACTTGGCCCACGTCCACAACAGGCCTACACAGCACAGGCCCTCCCGCCATCGACTTATGCACCGACTAACATTGAGGAAGCAATGAGCACATTGTCATTCAACACTCCAGATGAAAATTAGTGTATAAACATAAGCGCCACATCTCACATGACGACATCACAAGGTACTCTCTCGTCTTATTCCAATTTGAGTAATTTAAATCAGAATATTATTGTTGGTAGTGGACAAGGCATTCCCATATGTGGTTATGGTCATTCCTTATTATCCCCACCACATCCATCACTAATCTTAAAAAAGTTCTTTATGCCCCTAAACCTAAACTCATTAAGAATCTAATCTCCGTGCAATGTTTCACAATTGACAAGTGGGTTTCCCTTGAATTTGATCCTTTTGGTTTTACTGTAAAGGATTTTACAATAGGCAGACGAATAATGAGATGTGACAGCACCGGAGATCTCTACCCTATTTTAAACGCCGTCAACAATCCAACCTTAGTTCCCTCAACATTTGCTGCTCTTTCATCTTCCTTATGGCATTCTAGATTAGGACGTCCGGGAGACTCTATTTTACGCTCTCTTAAGAAAAATAATTTTATTAATTGCAACCGTATTTCTAGGACTCTTATATGTGAATCTTGCATTTTTGGAAAACATGTCAAATTACCATTTTCTGCATCCACAAATTGTACTTTAATGCCTTTCGATATCATACATAGTGATTTGTGGACATCTCCTATTTTGAGTATGGTTGGCCATCGATATTATGTGTTATTTTTGGACGATTATTCCAACTTTCTATGGTCTTTTGAAATTGGAAATAAATCTCAGGTCTACAACATTTTTTCTTCATTTAGTGCTCTCTTAAAACCACAATTTGAAAAGCGCATTAAATGTTTTCAATGTGAAAATGGAAGAGAATTTGATAATAACCAATTCAAACAGTTTTGCTCCAAAAACGGTCTTACCTTTCATTTTTTCTGCCCTCACACATCCTCTGAAAATGGTAAAGCCGAACGGAAAATCTGAACCATAAACAACCTCATTCGTGCCTTACTTGCTCACGCCTCAATTCTAGCATTACGCACTTTCCATGGCCACCTATCTCCTAAACATAATCCCAAACAAGTCTCAAGCTCAACGAACGCCCACCCAAGTTCTATTTCGTAGGAACCCTTCCTACCAACACTTGCATATTTTTGGATGACTTTGTTACCCTCTCCATCTGACCACTCACAAACTCTAACCCCTGGTCTTCCCCGTGTGTGTTTCTGGGTTACCCTGCCAATCATCGTGGTTACTTGTGTTATGACCTGTCGAGTCGTAAGATTATTATTTCACGTCATGTCCTATTTGATGAGTCTCAATTCCCATTTTCCTCTCTACACTCTCCACCTTGACATTCCTACGACTTCCTAGATGATGGCCAAAACCATCTTCTAATTCACTATTTACATAGTCTGTCGTCCCAGACCCTGACACCCGCCATCACCTCGGCCAGTCTGGGACTAGCTGTCACACCCGATTTTGCCAAGGGTGGCCCAGAACAGCCTGCCTTAAGGTGATTCCACAGCCACCTCTCGGCAAACCAAGGTTCGACCAGTTAGTACCATCACCCTTGTCCTTTCTCTTCTTCTCGACAATCCCGCTACAAACACCCCCCTCCCATCTCGCGTCCCAAGACACACTCTCGAACTATGGAAACCTGTGTCATACACAGAATTCATAAACCTAAACGGCTATTTAAATTTTCCATTTCAGTTGTCCCTTCCCCTGTCCCTAGTAACCAGAAGGATACCTGGTCCGAACCTAATTGGAAAGCCACAATTATTGACTAATATAATGCTCTTATTGATAATAAGACGTGGGATCTAGTACTCGTCCACCTGATGCTAACATTATTCGTTCTATGTGAATTTTTAGACATAAAAGGAAATCTGATGATTCTTTTGAGAGGTGCAAGGCTCGTCTTGTAGGTGATGGCAGGTCTCAACAGGTGGGAGTGGACTATGATGAAATGTTCAGTCCAATCGTAAAGCCCACAACCATTCGGATCATCCTCAGCATTTCCATATCCAAGTCTTGGCCCATTCATCAGCTTGATGTCAAGAATGCCTTCTTACATGGAGATCTTCATGAAACTGTATATATGCATCAGCCTATGGGTTTCAGAGATCCTATTCATCCGGATTATGTGTGTTTGTTGCGAAAATCGCTCTATGGACTGAAACATGTTCCTCGAACATGGCACCAGCGATTCACCGATTATGTTTCCTCTATCGGTTTTTCACACAGCAGATCCGATCATTCCCTATTTATCTACAACAAGGGTATAGACACGGCTTACCTATTATTATATATTGATGACATCATCCTCACCACATCATTTGATGCTCTCCGCCGGTCCATTATGTCTCTCTTTTCCTCTGAGTTTGTTGTGAAATATCTGGGCCCTCTGAGTTATTTCTTGGGCATCTCTGTGACTCGACATTCTTGCGGCCTATTTATATGTCAGAAGTACACCGAAGAGATCCTTGACCGTGCAGGCATGACATCTTGCAAACCATCCCACACGCCTATAGACACCAATTCTAAGCTCAGCGTTGATTCTGACCCTTCATATTCTGACTCGACTCACTATCGTAGCCTTGTCGGGGCCTTGCAGTACCTCACATTCACGAGACCAGACATATCCTATGTCGTGCAACAAATCTTCTTGCACATGCACAATCCGACGGAAGCACACATGCATGCCCTCAAACGTATTTTATGATACGTCCAAGGTACACTTCACTTCGGATTACATCTATATAGGTCTTCGCTAACTGGTCTCACTGCCTATTCTGATGCTGACTGGGGTGGATGTCCTGACACCCGACGCTCCACGTCTGGTTATTGCATTTTCCTCGGAGATAACCTATTATCTTGGTCTTCCAAAAGACAACCTGCACTATCTCGATCCAATGCAGAAGCAGAATACAGAGGTGTTGCCAACGTCGTCTCTGAGTCTTGTTGGATCTGTAACTTTCTACTTGAGCTTCACTGCCCGATTCAAAAGGCAACACTGGTCAACTGCGATAATATTAGTGCGATATATCTTTTCGGCAATCCCATCCAACATCAATGCACTAAACACATTGAGATGAACATTCATTTCGTTCGCAAAAAAAAGTGGCTCATGGTCAAGTTCGTGTCCTTCATGTTCCTTCCAGATATCAAATTGGCGACATCTTCACCAAAGTACTTCCGTGCATATTATTTGATGATTTTCGAGTCAGTCTCAGTGTTCGAGAACCTCCCGCATCGACTGCGGGGGTGTAATAGAATATTTCCTAATATTCTTTCATTAATTATATATCTCTCATTTTAGGTAGAATTATAATCCTTCTTGTAATTAGGTTAATTAGTTACCTAGTTTGTATCAAAATAAATATTCTTGTAATCTTATATATGATAAATCATTCATCAATAAAATCAAGAAACATATTCCTTTAAATAATATCAAATAAGCAATCTCTTTCCTTTTTGCTCGACACATGAAAAAGAGTTCTGAACTTCGATGATCTAACACTATTACAAGAATAGGTTTTTTTTCAGAGAACAATAACGGACATCATCAATCATGTATTCCGTTAGGATAACAGATAGAGCCTATTGAAAAATCAATAAAAAATTAAAATTTTCTTTTAATAAAACTGACGGAAGTCGGTTGATTAATTTCTCCCAAAAAAATGCGTGGACACTATCAAGAGAGTTTTCCTTGAAAAAACGTGTGTTTTTAATAGAGTAAGAAATATATTCTTGTTTTCTCAAAAGTTGTGAATTTCTTTTTACTTTTGTCGTTTGATTTTCCTGCACTTTAGAGTAAATAATTTCAATCTTTTTCTTCATTGTAAAAACATAGAAACTAACAGGATGATTCATATGCACGTTCAAACAAACTCCTTAAACACAAAAAAATCTCTAACACCAAGGGAATGTAGACTTGAAAAGTTGATTAGAACCATGCTGATATATTGCTGTATTGATAGTTACTAAGCTTCTGAAGAATCTGTACCATTGATAATACAATTTTCCAGAATAGCAGAATCTTCAGACTTTGATTTTGATATATCATAAATAATTGTAAGTGTCCTCATCCATTGAACTAGATCATGAGTTTAGTTCCGCCAAAATGGAAAACATCTAGAGTTTAGCAAGAGGTATAATCAAAAACATATTCTTTCCGGGTGACAAATGACTAATAACCTATGATACTTCAAGGGCAAAACCAATGCTAATGCTAAATGACAAGTTAAGAACCAGGCCGTATGCAACAATAACGTGATGAGACAACTGGGGAAGCTAACAATTGGATTAAGGAACTAATATCCAAAATCTATTAAAGATAAAATCAGAACCCAAAAAAAGAAAGGTGTACCTATACTTTAATGTCATGAAAATTTCAATTGAAACCTAATTATAATAAACCAACACAAAGTAATATCCTTGAAAGTTTAAGGAGCAATAAAAGTACTATATTAGATAAAGTTTCGATTTTCACGTAAAATTAATTCACGTGATACGATCATTTTAACAACCTTAATGTCGTTTCCTATATATATCCACAATATATATGTGGGACTCATTTAAAGTCCACAAAGACTTCATTTCTCTCACAATGTGATACACAACTTCTAAGTTAATTACGATGAAGGATTAGTCTTAGAAAAAACACAACTAGCAACACATATATTATTAGTGTAAGGAACACGAAGTACCTTTTTAGACTCATTATGAAGTGCTTGATTATGCTTAGTGCAATCACTAGCATGGTGACCCTTTTGATCACAATTGAAGCATTTCACTTTAATCACATTTTTATTTCACTTTCTATCGTCTTGTTGGTTATCATTTTAGAATTCTTATTTTGATGAGCCTTAACTTTCCAATTTCCTCTTATTTTACGTTTAGAGTCATTTCTTGAGCTAGAATTTATTTTGTGCATTTTTGCACCTTGTTTGGCAGCCTTATGCCGCTCCTTTTCTAACTATAGGTATTGTCTCACATAAAAAAACTGTACTATTACATTTATTATGAGTCACGCGCATCTTCATATGCTCCTAAATTTAAGAAAGAAAATGGACAATCGCTTGAATTTGGTGCTCATTAGTCACCTTATGACCTTAAGCGTGGTAACCGTAGTGCTACCACACTTATATTCGAGAGCATCCTACAGAGTTTTTATAATCTTATGAGTAAAATTTCTTGTGACATCTTCACAGCTTAACATAATGCGAGCTAGGAAATTTTTTCAAGCATCATAGGCTTTATCCATTACATTATTTACAATCTAAAAAAAAAAAGTTCTTCCAGCACATATTACAATTTAGTATTTTATAATTGTTACCATTGAGCTTTTCACTTTTGATAAGCTTTACAACAATATTCTTTAAAGCAGTAGACATGGTACTATTGAAACACAAAAGTTCTACATATTTGTAAAACACAAAGTTTCACAATTAGCATAAAAGCACACATGTTTAATATTTTTGCAAACAGTATTGGCGCAAAAGGATCGGTCCTTCACTTACACACAAATATAACTTTAGCAAATTGACAGGGCTATTAAGCATAAACATAAATCCTAGAGTCGAAAGTTCACTAGGTTCCCAATCATCGTCTAAGGATAGATGTTAAATGTAAAATAATCATATCAACTCAAACTAAGTCACCAAATATTTCAATAAATATTTTTATTTCTTGATTAAACAAGTGGTATATACTCATCAATATATACTCTAAATAGAAAAAAATCAGATATTACTCTAGATACACTTGTATATCAATAAAATAATTTAATTAAATCTGAAAATTTATTTTTCAGACTTTTTCAAGAACAAATCAAGGAGAAAATCAATATACCTAATTTCACTTAGAAAATAGAATTTTTATTTTCCATAAACCTTTAGGGAGAGTAAGTAACATAAACATGTTCTATGCATCATATATATAGATTTTCTATATTTTTATATTTGAAAATACCACATAAATTAATTAATCCGAAATTAAAATTTTCAAAATAGCATTAATTACTAAAAGAATATTTTTCAGTGCCAAAATATTATTTAAAAAATATGAAAAAATCTTAAATTTAATTTCAAGCAAAACCAAAAAGGAATCATCAAAACTGGAGTTCAGGGTGAACCGTAGTCTCCAGAAACGTGTTTCAGCCGAGAGTGGGCTTCGCCAACATCCAAGGTTGGTCATCTTCTTCACCCAACTTGACCCATTTCGTTGGAACGGGTCAAAAAGTGACCCGGTTGCATTTTTCTTCATCTTTTGGCTATTTTGATTCAATTAAAATACAAAATTTTGTCCCATATTTTAGGATTGATTTCAAGCATCAATTGCTTGAAAAATCATTAAAATGTGCCAATTCAAAAAAAAAAGGCATTGATTTTTCTTCTCTCCAACGGGTCAGCTATTTTCCTGCCAAAATCATATTTTTCGATCAATTTTCTTTAATTAAATCACTTGTTTACATCCTGAATAATTTAAACAATAAAATCAAAGTAAAACAGTCCAAAGATCGATCCGTATAATAAAAAATTGATGTGTTTTGTTCTAAACAAACCCAAAAGGATTTTCCTTAAAATCCTTCCTAAATTTTCGATGAAAATCACAATTGATTATATGATTTTTCTTAAAAACATATGGGTAACATATTACCCAAGTCAATTTGCACGAAAATTGCATGAAACAAGGATTATTGAATTTTTTTGGGTTAAATTCGTAATAATAAAATCCTAAAACTTTAAAATTAAATATCTCACAAATTACAAGGCCAAAAAAATATGATTCATGTATCGGCGGAAAGCTCTCGATGAGATCTATAAAAGCCCTAAGGTTTCATGCAAAAACTAGGCATGTACATACATGAAATAATGCAATTAAGATTCGGGATTATTCATAAAACCCATAATTTTCATGCATTGCATACGATCATGTCTCAAATCGGAACACGAGCCTATGACTCTGATACCAATGTAGTATTTAAAGCATAAATACTAGTTAGGAGACTTACGGGTTTCTCCATAGCAGAAGCAGATCTTGAGCAATCATGACTCGCAGTCATCAGAAATCCTCACAAAGCGGATGAATTCCCATGTTTCCACAGCCTCGATATCTCTTCTGATGCAGAGATATATTTTTATGTGTAAATCCTAACTTTCTCTATATGATGGATTAACCTTTCTTAAACATCCATAATAATATTCATATAGGCTAGCTCTAGTAATGTAGATGAATATTTAATGGACTCGTATGTTATCTAGCACCCTTTATGGATGGACCCGATCCAATATTACTTTGTTGTTAGCAATTTGGGGATTCCTTGAAATTGAGTTTGTTCCTTTGAATCGAGGTTTCAATTGGTTCGAAAAGTTTGATGTGTAACAGATGATCTGATTTTCAGTGTACTAGAAACCGGAAGAGCAAGGCTAGTCTAGATTTCTATAGAGTTTAGTCATCAAGACAATTGAAAGAGAAACTTATAAATATGACTAAGAACTTGTATTTTTATCAGTTTGATTTTTTTTGCTTTTTATGCTATAACTAATCACATAGATCGTGTTCAGAAATTAGTTTGTTTTCTGCCATTTGCTTTGCCCCATGATGTCTTCCTCCGGTTGTCCCCACGAGTGAAGTTGTAGATTTTGTGCCTTGAGATGATGAGAATGGGGAAATCTTGATTCATTTATTCCTAGATGAGGTCACCTTTTACAACCCCATTACTTTGTGAAGGGGAAAGTCCCGAAGGCGAAACCCCCTCACCTGTACCAGAGGCCCCTTGGCCAGGTGAGATGTAAATCGAGGGATATGTGCGAGTGGCAGCCCTGCAAGGGAGAGGACCAACGGAACACGAACCCAGCAACATCCCTTGCAATATTTCAGCAAAGACTGTCACCACACGGATTCGAACCCGCGACGTCGGAGTGGTTGTACCCCAATCACCTTGCCACTTACCACTTACAACCCCATTACTGGAACCTTAGAAGGGCCAACCACCGTTTGAAATAAGCTTTGAGAAGTATTTGGTATCAGAATAAGATGAATATTTCTCTTTTTCTTGGCAACAGAAACACAAGAACATATTTGTCAAATAAAAAGATGGAAGTCTGAAAGAAGATATTAGAATCAATGGTCTCGTTT
The DNA here is from genome assembly GCA_029783415.1 of Anisodus acutangulus. Lineage (NCBI taxonomy): Eukaryota > Viridiplantae > Streptophyta > Magnoliopsida > Solanales > Solanaceae > Anisodus > Anisodus acutangulus. The sequence goes on from CM056491.1 coordinate 53,081,757, forward strand.
CTTAAAAATGTTGTCATGTTCCCATTTCTCGATGAGTCTTCATAAATCAAAGTCGGTTATTGAAGATAGTAAATTCTCTAGTCACGAAGGAAGCAAATCTACTTCTCGAGCCCTGCTCCCATTTCCTGAAGAGACTTCGAAAATCATTGTTTGATCCCATTTCATTATTAACTTATGCTAGTCTATTTTTTTTGGCACCTCTACCACTACAAGGAACAAATATGGGGAAGCGGTGCACCATGATATTCACTCTGTTGGGTCTCAAATGGACTATGCCCCTGACTTGATGTGTTTATGGTATTTCTTAAATATATATACATAGTTCCAACCGAAACTTGCGGGTGGTATGGCACCCCCTTGGGCCTCAATGGATCCGCCCCTGGTTTGAACCAACACAAAGTTTGTATTAGAAATCCGAGAGGAGGCGCAAGTACAAATGCTATATTAGTTCAGGACACAAATACGAAACCAGGACGACTCCCACATGAGTATTCAAATATCAACATAAAAATGAAGGAAACTGTAGATAAGAAAAATTACTAAATTCTCAAATATACTTGCAGAGGAACTGTACTCAAGTTTTTATTGAATAAATATGTACAGCAATTGTTGTCTTTCGATACATTGTAATTGCCAAATCCCAACAGTAATAACTAACAGAGGGCTGATCACTTTTCCAACACCACAACAATTTATTCTCATTAACATATGGAAAATAGAATTTGTGTGAAACACATAACTACAATCCCAAAACAGAATGCTGGCATTAAACTTAATCTACTATAATTAGCATTAAGCACTCACAGTTGTAGTAAGCTTCTGGTTTAAATCTATCTCATTCAACACGCTTTGAGTATGTCCAGCAAGTCCCAAAAACACCATAACTAATGACAACAAATAAATATGAACTTTAGGTTCGCTATACACTCACGGAACACTAACTTCAAACCAATGACCAGATAGTGCGAACAAAGTTCCTGATATAAAAGAAAGACAACATTTGGTGATTGTTAAGACTAGAAATTGTTTGGATTGACCTTTTTTAAGTAGCTTATAAGCAAAAAGCTAAAAGTCATAAGTTGGGATACCAAACTTTTAGCTTTTAGCTTGTTTTTGTACTTTTTTGGCCAAAAAGTAAGTGCTTAAAAGCACTTTTTACGTTTCCCAAACCCCACAAAAGAGCTTAAAAGCTATTTTAACAACAAAAAAAACACTTTAAAAAGTCAATCCAAACACCTTCATAATCTATTTCTTGAACCAAAGGCATCAACCTTTCTCTCTCTTGATTCATTACATTTAGTTGTCTCGCATTTAACTGCGAGCTGGGCATCTCGTAACTTGCTTGGGACTGAGACAATGTTTTTGTTGTTGTTCTCAGAGCAGTTAATCTAGTGTAAACTATGTTCTCTCTTTTTAGATAAACCATTGTTACAATCATCTAGCCTTGGCACATGTAGTTACCTTCATGTCATAGTTTATGCTGCTATCTCTGGGTAAACTATCAGGGGCATATTAAGGAAAGCAATTGTACAATCACTAAAGCTGGTGGGTAAAAATGCTTGCCTCAGTTAATGTAATTTACATAGAAGAGGTTTGAACATATGCAGCAGCTGTCCTTTCAGTTGTGTAACATGATATTCACTATGTTGGATCTCAAATGGACTATGCCTCAGAGGTATCCACAAAACTATGGAGTGCTATCCCAACGGCCATTTGGTCGACATATGGAGTGACAGATATGCCCAAACTTTTTAAGACAAAAAGGAGAGAATATACTACTAGGTCTTAAGTAAATGTATCATTTTGCTTTCCTTTTGGGATAAAATGGAAGATTTAAATGTTTCTCAGGATGTTGAGACAGCGCTTGATATTTCTTAACTTCTTACACACTCTGTGTTGGTTACAAAGATGCAGGAAACGAAAATTACAAGTAACTGCTAAGTATTACAAGAACTGAAATTATAATTCAACAACAAAATTGAAAATTACACAGAACTTGAAGAATAAACTGGAACAGTTTTCGGTATGCAGAGTCGAGTGTTTGCACTCTGTCTTTAAGACAATATTGCCCCGTATGTATCATTTCTACGTCCTGGATAATTGTCTCCCAAGATAAAACAGCAAGAGAACAAATGAACAAAGAAAATTCAAGTGTTACCGTGAAGAATTTTGAGTAACGAAATGATTCTAGAAGGTAGCAGGAAGACTGATTTCTGTTTCTGTTTATATGTGTTTGCTTGTGTTTTTCGTGTACCTCAACAATGGTGACAAAGGGTCATTTATATAGTTGAAGGAGAGACTCATGAGCTGCCCACATAAGTGCCATTACTGGCCAAGTAATGGCAATTATGAAGGTAGTAATTCACCAAAATAAATGGTGAATTTGATGTGCAACGGATGGCATTTAGGAAGAGTAATTCAGCCAAAATAAATGGCTGAATTGAGTGCTGTTGACGTTCTGTTCTCTGCCCAATTTGACTTTTTTAAAACTTCAGGGACCAAACTGTACATATGAAAGAATTCTGGTCCAAACTGTACATATGAAACTTCAGGGATCAAACTGTACATATGGAAAAGTTCTCTTGTCCAAAAAGATAATATCAGAAGAATCACAGCCCGCGACCCGAGAACCCAGAATTCGGACCCAGACCGGATGGGCGGGCGGCGGCGGCGCGCGTGTGGGATTTCCTCGAACCAAAGCACATCTAGGTCCTCCCTCCTTTAAACACATGGGATACCCCTTGGGGTCCCAAACCCCAAGCCAACTTTGAGACTTATAAACAAAATAATTATTTCTTCCTCCACCGATGAGGGAGAACTGATCTCAATACCACACTTTTCCATGCTTCAAACACCTCACTTCGTAGACCAATATCTTTTTCATTTCTCAATGAAATTTGACGATCCTTGGCCCTACGGTTATCTACTTACTTAGTAGATTATGCACGTGTGAAGAACCGGATTCTCCAACATGTGTAACACTAGTGTTTGAGCCGTTAAAGTTGGTCGGACGCAACTCCCGCCAAAGGCAAATTTCCAACACTCTGTTATATCTAATAGAAGTGTGTAACTGGTTACCCCCCCCCCTCTAAAAGCATCAAATTCAGCTTCTATCAAAATTACTGATACTTGAAGAAACAGGTATCACAACCAGTATTTTCCCCTCATTCCGTCTTCAGTAGTAGATGACAGATATGATCACAAGTTCACAACCTGCCCAACTGCCATATCTTGGTGGTAATGCATGTCTGCCAACCGGTTATAGCTCAGTGGTAAGTCATAACATCGTATCCATGCCCCTATAGGTACTACATATATACATACATAAATGAAGAGTCATAAGAGATTTCTATTAACCTACCAAAACGACGTAAGATCGTTAAATTCTTGTTTTATATTTGAGGACTATTATCAACAACATTTACTTTATCTTAAAACTAAGGGATTCCTTTTAACATGACTATGTACCTCATATGAGGTCCTAAGTAAGAGCTTCTCAATCCGTTAAGGACAGAGTAGTTACACTTCCGACTAACATTATGAAGACAACATGCCATTCCACCTCAACTCTTTCATAATAATCAATGCCATTTCTTCAATAGAGTAAGGATTATACCTATTTCATTCTTTCATATCAACTAACAAGTCAAGACATAACATTTCTAGTGTTTATGAGACCAACAAGGCAATCATGGGACGTCAACAAAGATGGGACGCTATAAAATGCGGAAAGTACTCTCGTTCAGGGACGAACAAGAGTCACGTACTCAATGGAAAAGAAGATATTGTAGGTTTTTATTGGGTACAAAGCACATAAGTAAGGCACATCGGAAATTTTAAAAGTTTTGTTTCTTACTTACCCCAACAATAATTCTGGTATGGTTATACCACAATGGAACTTGTAACATAAAACATTTACTTACAAGTTAGTATTATCTGGAATCTTTATCTACTATAAGGTGCACACACGGTTGCCCTTCTGATTGCAAGATCCAAACTTCAATGTACTTCTCTTTCGCAAAGCTAGGAAATCCGGCAGAGGTTCGAGAGTATTTGATTCTAAGTCTCTAAGGCTTAGAATGTTTTTCAAAAATTGGTGTGTCGAATAATGAGGTGAATGCCTCTATTTATAGTTGAAAATTATGTCAAAACCGGATTAGGGTTTGACCTTGGGCCTGGCCCAAAAAGCGAGGCAGAGGCGCCGCGGCCCTAGGGTAAGGGCGCCGCGGCGCTCGACTTTATTTTTGTGCATTCTTAATTAAATCTAAAATTCAATTTTGACTTAATTAAAATAATCATTATTCATTTAAATGTCTCAATTCCAAATCGAACATTTTAATTACTCTCTCAATACATCCTTAGATCGAAATGGACAATCGACATAGTGTGACCCTACATGCCTTCTCATATCGACATTAATCAAATTAAGGTCTACACGGAACTCTTAGACAGCGCCGGAAGACGAACTCATTATGTGAAGTACGTTTACGCGAATCCAGTAAACTTAACCTTTATGTGGTAAGATAAAATCCTTTCATTCACGACACACCTGATCAAGCTTAGGATTTGTCAAGTGTCTATCCAAATGGCTTAGTCATTGTATCTCATCTATATTAGTTGACGACTAGACCATATTCTAAATATATCTATTGCGTTGGCCAACGACTTAGTCAACCTAATATCACTGAGAATTCGAGTTTTCTCTCGAATATACATTTGAAGAATGAATCCTAATCTTGGCTCAACTACCACATTCAATCCACATCGTAATGTACCCAATACAAGTCGTATCTCAACCTATAAGGCATTTGAGCTTAGGAAATGATCAAAGTACATTACTTTGTAGACAAGGCGCGTATTGACCTCAAGTCTAAGGACTTCTATCTCCCACACGTTGATCATACTTTAGACAAGTATAACAAATAGTATATCAGCAGGGTATACCAATACTTTCAAAGTATTCACGTGTCCTGAAAGAAATAATTCCCTTGATTATTTTCATTAATTGAAAGGTATATATACAAGTTACATATTTCCATAATAGGAGAATCCTATTCCTATTCTATTCCTAAAACCTTATTCTACCATAATTCTAACTATACAATTATGATAAGTGTACAAGACTAATTAAGGTAACTTTTACACTACAATATTACAATAATATATACCAAATATACACACCAACCTGAGATGGGCTTTGCTGCCCTCTTCTGTGTTGGGCTGACTTGCTGTGATTACCCGTGATATACACTTATGTATATTAAGTGTATATCACGGGTATATATGCCTTATTTAACACACACTCGCAGTCATAGCGGGCGATCTTCGAATGCCGAAACTGTCCCTAAAATCTTCAAAAATGACCGAGGGAAGACCCTTTGTAAAGATGTCGGCAATTTGATATCTTGACGGGACATGGCATACGCAAACTTGACCACGGGCAACCTTTTCACAGACAAAGTGAATGTCTATTTCGATATGCTTAGTGCGTTGGTGCTGAATCGGATTACCTGAAAGGTAGATGGCACTAATATTATCGCAATACACTAAGGTTGCCTTCTGAATGGGACAATGAAGCTCCAAAAGTAAATTACGTAACCAATATGATTTTGAGACCACATTAGCTACCCCGATATTCAGCCTCGGCACTTAAGCGGGATAGAGTTGACTGACGCTTCGCAGACCAGGAGACCAAGTTGTTGACAAGGAACATACAATAGCCAGACGTAGACCGTCTGGTGTCTGGACAACCACCCCAATCAGCATCTGTGTATGAGACAAGTGTGGATGTCGAGGAAGGATATAAATGCAAACCATAGTCTAGTGTACCCTGAATATACCGAATGATGCGTTTGAGTGCATTCATGTGCTCAATTCTGGGATCATGCATGAATAAACACACCTGCCAGATGGCATACGTAATATCCAGTCTTGTAAAGGTAAGATACTGAAGGGCCCCTGCAAGACTGCAATAGCGGGTCAGATCCTCGTAAGGTGTGCCGACCGCGGCACTATGCTTGGGCTTCGTATTAACTGGAGTGGAAGTGGACTTACAGGATGACATCCTAGCCCTCTCGATGATCTCAGCTGCATACTTTCATTGAGACAAGAACAATCCATCTGAATGGCGATTGACGGCAATCCCTAAAAAGTAACTCAAGGGCCCTAAGTCTTTCATAGCAAACTCAGAGCTGAGCATGGTCATGATAGATTGGCGTAAGGCATCGGAAAAGGCAGTCAAAATGATATCATCCACATACAACAGAATGTAGGCCAAGGACGAACCATGACGGTAAATGAACAACGAATTATTTGACCTGCTGTGAGTGAACCCAATAGTCGAAACATAGTCAGCAAACCTTGTATACCAGGCCCGTGGTGACTGCTTAAGCCCATATAAGGACTTCTTCAATAAACAAACATGATGAGGATGTTTGGGATCCCTGAATCCCAACGGCTAATGCATATAGACTGTTTCCTTGAGATCACCATGTAGGAAAACATTCTTGACATCCAACTGATGAATAGGCCATGCCTTCGAAAGAGCCAAGCTAAGCACACTGCGAATGGTAGCCGACTTAACCACCGGACTAAACGTCTCCCCACAATCTATCCCAACCTATTGAGTCTTACCATCACCCACAAGTCGCACCTTATGTCGAGCAAATGAACCATCCGAATTCTCCTTATGAGCAAAAATTCACATAGACCGAATAACATTAATACCATATGGACGTGGCACCAACTCCCACGTCTTATTATCAATAAGAGCATTATATTAATCAGTCATAGTAATTTTCCAATTCGCGTCGTTTAGGGCAGACATATGATTACGGGGCAAGGGGGATTTAGAGACATTCAAATGTAAATTAAAATGTCTTTTTGGTGTAAAACCACCCCGTTGACTACGAGTGACTGGTCTATGACTCGAGGAAGAAGTAGGCGGATTTTTGAAAGTTTCTGGGCTCGGGATGGGTGGCGGCCAGGCCCGTAACTTTCTTGGCCCAAGAAGAAAATCGGCGTTAGGCTGGACCGATTCGAGGTGATCTGGGCCCAATCGTTGGAACTAATCGATGGTGAAGTTGCGGCGAATAGTGGGGCGGCCGAGTAGTGGGCTGTTGGAGAATTTTGGGTGCGGGACATGTCCGAAAAATGGTGAGTAATATACGGAGATATACCATCATCTAAAAAATTATACGAACTAGGCTCGGGAGTATGAACTTTAGTAAAGGGAAATTGAGTTTCATCAAAAATTACATGGCGATTAATGATGATTTTCTTGGAGGATAAATCAAAGCATTTGTAACCACGATGATTAGACGGATAACCCAAAAACACACACGGAGTAGACCATGCCTGAAGTTTGTTAATTGTGGTGGACGGGAATAACGGATAACACAAGCACCCAAAACCCCGAAGATGAGAATAAGAAGGATTCTTATTATATAAAATTTGGAGGGGGAAGAATATGTCAGACATTTGGAAGGAACTATGTTAAGGAGATATATGGCCATTTGAAGAGCATGATGCCAAAAATAAGGGGGTATGTAAGCATGAATTAAAAGAGTGCGGACAATGTTATTTATGAAACGAATTTTGTTTTCGGCTTTCCCATTTTGTGAAGATGTATGAGGACAAGAAAAACAAAAATTGATCTCATTATTAGCACATAACTCCCGAAACACCCTCTTGTCATACTCTTTGTCATTATCACACTGAATATTTTTTATTTCTCTTTCGAATTGGGTTCTGATGAATGCTCTAAATTTTACGAAGACGGAAAACACTTGAGATTTATTTGCAATCGGAAACGTCCATAAAAATTTAGAATAATCATCCAAAAAGAGAACATAATATCGGTGACCTAACGAACTTAGAACAGGAGACGTACATAGGTCGCTATGAATAATATCAAATGGCATTGAAGTATGAGAATTTGAGTCGACAAATGACAACTTAACAATTTTTCCTAAAGAGCAAGACTGACAATTTGGAGTACTATTCGTACCCTTACATGAAATAAAATTATTTTTATGTAATGATGACAATATAGAAGATCCCGGATGATCAAGACGAGCATGCCATAAGGAAGGAGCAAGGGCTGCAAACGCGGGTGGCAAGGCTTGACTCGATGGACTGAAACCGGGCGTGATAGGATAAAGATCTCCTGTACTATCATACCTCATGAGAAGACTCCCCGTCTTGAAATCCTTCACAGAGAAACCAAAAGAATCAAATTCAACAGAAACAGAATTGTCAGTGGTGAACATTCGGGCAGACACTAAGTTTTTAATCAATTTGGGGGCATGTAAAGTATTTTTCAAGATAAGGGGTGGATTGGGGGGAGACAAAGTTTTCTGACCATAACCCTGAATTGGAATAGAGTTACCATTACCGACAATTATACCCCGAGGGTTGCTCAAATTGGAATAAGATGAGAGAGTACCTGAATCGGATGTCATGTGGGTAGTGGCACCGGTATCCATATACCAATTTGGATACGGTTGAGTCAAACCCAGTGTGTGCATCGCGGCCTCGATATCGGTCTGAGTAGGGCCTGCTGCGTGGTAAGCTTGCGGAGGCCGGGGCCCAAGAATTCCGTAATCGATCGCCCCGGGTCGTAACTCGGAATTATCGGGCCGCAGGTAGTGGGCCGTCAAGGCTGCTGGAAAGCCCACTAGCCAGAAGCTGGAAATTGTGGTGGATGTGGGCCGTAGGGCCACTGTCCACTGTTCCAAGCCCACGACCCAGAGGCACAAGGCTAAGACCAATCGGTCGGTGGCCCAATGTAACCGGGATGGGGTTCACTGCCACTATTTTGGCCACCGTGACTGCTGCAGGAGCTGCCGCGTTTGCCGCCGCGATTTTTCCCATTATTTTTTCGGCCATTCTTGCTGCCCCCGTGAGATCGGTTTTGGTTCGAATTGTCACCAAAATTTTGAGGACTAGTAGAGGAAGTCATCATGACCACATGACTAGCATTAGTAGCCGCTTTTTTAGCCAAACCAACTTTTTCCAAGGTAAGCATGGATCAGGCTTGATAGAACCTTGGAAAAGGATTACTTTGACGAAGGAAAGTTCCAACGCCATTATAGGCCTCGGATAGGCCAGCAACCATCTGTAAAACAAGACGATCTTCATTAATTGGCGCACTAACGGTGCGGAGTTAGTCCGTCAATTCCTTCAACCTTTTGCAATATGCTGAAACGTTCAGGAAATTTTCCATGTGGACGTGGGAAAAATCCTGTTCAAGGGTAACAACTCTGGAATTTTGATTATCCTGGAATATGTCACGCAGTCTATCTATGGCAGCCATTGCTGTAGCGTCTAGCTCAATAATCATCTGCAATAGGTCGGTCGAAATAGTAGAATAAATCCACTGAAGGACGGTGGCATCAAGTGTTGTCCATAACTTAGGATCATCCTCGTATTTAGGGACCTCCGTATCATTAGGTGCCGCAGGGATTATGTGATGGATGACTTGATGCGAACGAGCGTGAATTTTGAACAACTCGGCCCACGTCGCGTATTGAACATTTTCTATTTCAAGAATTAGAGGGATATGATTCTTGATGTTAGAAACAACAAGGGCAGGGTGAAACGTGTTCTTTGACGTAGACATAACGAAAGAACAATATATGATAGAGGGATTTAAAAGAGAGATTTGGAGAGCGGAAGAACAAATGGCAAACCCGAGGGGAGGGTTCGGTCTTTGGCAGAGAATTGCAACAAAAATTGGAGAGAAATTTTGTTGTTGGACCTAGACTTTTGATACCATGAAAGAAATAATCCCCTTGATTATTTTCATTAATTGAAAGGTATATATACAAGTTACATATTTCCATAATAGGAGAATCATATTCCTATTCTACTCCTAAAACCTTATTCTACCATAATTCTAACTATACAATTATGGTAAGTATACAAGACTAATTAAGGTAACTTTTACACTACAATATTACAAGAATATATACCAAATATACACACCAACCCGAGATGGGCTTTGCTGCCCTCTTCCGTGTTGGGCTGACTTGTTGTGATTACCCGTGATATACACTTATGTATATTAAGTGTATATCATGGGTATATATGCCTTGTTTAACATGTCCATCACGAGTAACAATTACTCGTAGCAGGTGAGACGTACTACATCCTCTAAGGATGTGATGCATACCACATATCGACTTATCATATCTCATTCTCGATGATAATTAGTCGAGGCTATTTTAAGAGTTACGCTCTATCATAAAATATCACACTCTATCAATGACAACGTAAGCTCAAGGGATGCACATTAATGAATAATTACAAACAATCAAATAATAATTCAATAATTGCAAATATCAAAAAATTAATCTCCATTAATAAAAATATGAATGTGTATAAAGTACATTTGTCCTAATACAGATTGTCTCTAGGACATAAATATACTTTCAGATATATCAACTCAAGATAACAAGACTAGAATCGTTTGAAAAATATTTCGTTTCGTTTTGTTATTTAACCAAAAATCATGCCAAAAGAAGGAATGATCCTTAACATACCTTGTCGCCTTATCTATACGGATTCTACGAGTCCTCGTACTCTTCACGAACGATTATCTACAGTATACGCATGATTCATATCAACAACGGATTCAATCTCATAAGAAAACTCATTCAAATATTTCATCAAACACCTAGCGTGCAGACAATTTACATCATCTTTTACATGGAGACTTATGCATATCCACACAACTCATCCTTCTAATCCTCCTCTATAATCTCCATAACACCATTTACACTCTAGCAACTCCATACCATACTCACAATTCATACAAAATAGCCCAACAACAAGATTCAATATTCCAAGAACTTGTGCTACATGATTTCTCAACAATCATTCTCCTAATACTTTTATAAACTCAAGAACAAGAAGGAGGAGATGAAACTTACCTTCGATCACAAGAATTCACTTCAATTTTGAGATTATTTCACTCTCAAGGAGTCTTCCAAGTTCAGCATAGTGAAGAGGAGAATGATCTAGCGACAAACACGAGCTTCCTTACGTTGTATTCATTTGATTTGGCCTTGAATTTAACCTTGGATCATAAGAGAGCTTATAGACAGTGTTTGGTAGCTAATTAAGGTCTGAAAATGTCAAGAAATGAAATGAACTTCGACCTAGGGGTTTATATAAGGATTAGGATAAGTTTGCACCGACATAGTCTGTGGCGGGGTCTGCGAATCACAAATACTGCCTGTGAACCGCAGGTTGTGTCGTATACCTTGTCAGGATTCCTCCATACATGTGTGCCTTGCAGCACTTTCTTAAAACATTCATAATTTTTTTGTACAGAGCTCGAATTGACGAATGGTTTGTTGTGTTGGAAAGTAGACTCCATGAACCTGAACTTATATAGGTTATGCACTCATAACTCCTTATGTACGGGGAGATATTCCCGTGCCAAGTTGGGTCAAAAATCCTATTCAAAATTCTGCCTGCCTTTCCCCAAATTTCGACGAACTTAGTTTCTTTGATTCGTTACCTTAAAACCTTTTGGTACTCTCTTAGCACTTGATAACAACCTTCATCAACCTTATAAGGGTATCGTGACCTTTCTGGCTTACGTTGTCTAGCCTACGACAATGTCGACGTACAAAGTACAGGATGTAACAATACATGTCCTTGATCGCCCGGATGTCTAGGTCGATTAAAACCATATGTAAGTCCCTCTTCCTATCCTTATATTGATCCGCCCGTCTCCTTACAAGATGGATTGCTTCTGTAGTTGAGCGTCCCAGCATGAATCTGAACTAGTTCTCGAAAATAGACATCTCTCATCACTAATATCTCCATCACCCTCTCCCTAACTTTCATAGTATGTCTTAGCAACTTGATACCCCTATAGTTATTGCAACTCTGAATGTCGCCTTTTTTTTTGTACAAAGGAATCATCATACTCCACCTCCATTCTCCAAACATTTTCGCCGTCTTAAAATGACATTAAATAACCTAGTCAGCCACTCCAAACCTACCCTGCCTGCATTCTTCTAAAATTCTATTAGGATCTCATCATGCGCGGTCGCTCTTCCCCTGCGCGTCTTACAACTGCACCCTTAACCTCCCCAACCTTTATGCACCTACGATATCCAAAATTGCGACGTCTCTTGGAGTGCTCCAAATCTCCCAACACAATATCTCTATCCCCGTTTTCGTTTAAGAGTTTATGAAAGTATGACTGACATCTTCTTCTAATGAGAGCTTCATCCACCAATACATGACCGACCTCGTCCTTGATGCACTTTATTTGATCCAGATCACGTGCCCTTCTCTCCATCGCCTTGGCTAGTCTATACAACTTCTTATCCCCTCATTTATCCTCTAATTCTGCATACATGCGTTTTTGTCTTCGTAACCGCTAACTTTGCCTCCTTTCTCGCTGTCTTATACAATTCCCTATTCATCCACCTTTCCACCTCATTATTGTATTCTACCAATTTCACATACGCCACCTTTTTTGCTTATACCTTCCCGGGAACTTCTCCATTCCACCAATCCCCTCGATGCCCACCACGACTACCTCTCGAGACCCCAACACCTCTCTAACTACTTCCATTATACAACTGGTTGTCTTATCCCACATACTGGTCGTATCCCCATTACTCTTCCAATACCCCATAGCCTTCAACTTCTCCCCCATCTCTAGGCCACTAGTCATGGTCAAACTCCCCCATTTGATCGTTTGCCGGTCATCCACGACCCTCCTCTTCTTCTTTATTTTGATCTTCAAATTCATTATCAAAAGCTTATGTCGGGTCCTCACTAAAATTACAAAGATGAACATCAAAACTTAAGAAGGTATATGTACTTTTTTTATTTTGATTTTGATTTTATAAGGTATAAATATATAATAAAATGTACTTTGATTTAATATTTTCTTATAGACGATATTTTATGATTCTTTGCTAAAAAGAAATTTTAACTTGTACTTGTCCACTAGGTATCTAATCTAATTGCGGATGATTTTCCAAATGGACCCCAAGTGAAATTTAATGACGAAAACCCCCCGCATCATCCCACGCACTCCCCTCAACTCGCATCAGTCACGCACTCACCAATACTCGCATCATCTCTAGCGATTATTGCCGTCACCAACCCACCGTCGGCCACCAGGTAATTACTATCTCTCCTCCTCTATTTCTCTCTCTAAATCTGCCTACTACATGTTCGATAAATTGTCAAATTAAGGGTATATGATATACCGTATATCTTTGAGTTTTAGCTTTAAGGTGTCTAGCTTTGTGTTTGAGTGATTAGCTCATTATACGACTTGTAATGTCCGTGTCGACAATAGTCAACAGGCGTGTGGAGGCCAACTCAGCATCAATGTGTGTATTAATATAAAAGGAGTGATAGTTTAGGTAGTTAAATGGAACATTGGATAGTTGAGGTATAAAAAATTAATAGTTTAGGTATTTTTTTTACTATTAACTCTTCCTTTTATGCTGACTTAATCAATAAAAGTTGCACTTCACCCATAAAAAACAAAGCTTGCTGTTTGAGTTTGTGTTCAAACTCATGTTTAATTAAAATTTTGATGTTTTTTGTTGTGTTCATATTCTGGCTTATGAGTAACTTCCCCGAGTATTTTAAGCGGATTGTTATCCATTAATTTCGACAATTATGAAGTAATAAGGTGAATTGTGGTAGTTTATTTTTCCGTTTTATGGTCTTCATTTTTTTGAGCTTAGAATAGATTGATAGATCAATGAACAAAATTCTATTAGTTTTTTTTCTTTTCTCCCAGTTATCTGGGTTTTCCATTAGCTTTTCCTTTTTTTTCATATACTAGGCAATTTACTTTATACCTACTATTTCGTCTGGTTTTTGGTTTCTAGTCTTATTTTATTAGTAGCCATGATTGGGGCTATAGTACTGACTATGCATAGGACTACTAAGGTGTTTTCCGACACTAGTGAAGCTAATTAGCAACTTCTTAATACAATATAAATAATATTAGAATAAGTGAGTACACAAAAATTGATAAGGAAAAAGTGCAAAACAAATGCTGGTGAGCGTATACAATCTATATTTACTGTCATTTCAAAGCACAATGTTATCAAAATTCATTGTCGAGTAAGCTGAAAGGATATCCTTCATTTGTAAGGGGGAAAGAAACGGTTTCTACAACTTATACAACCTTAATTACCTCATAGGCTAAGCCTAGAAGATTTAACGTGGAATTTATTTTCTTAGGGGAGGAAAAAAATAGTTGGATAAGGAGAGAAACTAAAAGGAAAACCTCTAAGAACTCCAACTACTCCTATCCTGCTATTCAGACTGTTTCATGGTATGCATCAAGGCTCAAGCAGCTACATCTGTGCTTTCTTTACTAAAATAAGTCTATTTTTGTAAGCATCTGAAGTTGTAAAAGGTTGCTAAACTTAATTTGAGTGATAGATGAATGAACGAGAATACTAAAATAGACGGAAAAACCTTGTGTTTAACATCTGAATGAAATGAAAGTAGCATCTACATATTTCACAAGCTAATATGCAGTTTCATCTCCATTAACACAAAGCAGGGGCAAGAGGCTGAATCACATGCTAGCATAACCAATATATACACAGCTAGACGTCAAACATTTGAGTCATAAGAAGATAAGCTAAGCAATTGTGCAATAACGTGTAATTTTGTAAGATGCACTATCAGAAATAATATTTTTTGTCAAGAGTTTCATAAGTGATATAAACTTGATAAAGAATAAGGGAAATAAGTGAGTACTTCTTTTTTGGGTTAAAATCAGAGGTACATTTAAATGTCCTCATTTGTTCACATATTGTCCAAAAACATAAAACATATAGTTGATTGAAATCTTCCTCATGGGTGAATTGTTAGAACATGTGTAGGATCAATTCCTCCTGCCGAGAAGTTGCCAGTCAATAAGCTTGCTTATTTCCTTTCCTATGTCTTCAATACCTCGCTCATATTTGCATGAAAAATACATGTGATCTACTGAAAACAATAGGGGTGGAAAGGGTGGTGGTGGTGTTGTCAACGTGGAAAGGGAGGCAAATGGTCGCACTGTGCCGACATAGCATTTCCTGCCGATTCCAACAGCTCTCTAACAACATGAATTTAGAGACATTTCAGTTTTTTTAGTTTTCCATCCGGTGTCCAGTACCGTATTGGAGCCCGACTAATCCGGATTTGCGCCGCGTAGGGCCCATTCAGGAGAAGCGCTCCCTACCAAGGATTATTGATTTATTGATTCAGTTTTATTGATTCATGATATATGAGCTGTTTTTGGTATCTGCTTAAGTGTTTTTCAGAACTCCAAACATCCCCAAAATAGACTTACTAATTAATCCACTATTTCTACTTTCTTTTGTTCAAAGGGTAAAGAAGTTATTTAGCCGTTTTGTCTTTCTTTAAATTGAATTACTAATCATTATGGAATTGATATTTTATAGGAATTAAATTGAGTTTGAAGGGTAATACAGTCCATCAACTTTTAATGGGCAATCAGGTCTTTCAACTTTAGACTTTATTGATTTCCACTTTTATATTACCCCCTATATCCCAATTTATGTAATACAATCGGATTTCGAGAGTCATACTTCTTTATTTTGACCGTGAATTCGGACATACAATCTTTAAGTTTTGTGAAAAATAATTTACATAATTAGAAACTACACAGAAAATACTATAAGTCACAATAATTAATAATTTAAAATATTTAAAGGGCGTACGAATAAATCGCAGTCAAATTTTTTTCTTGTTTGACTCTCGAAAAACGGAAGTATCATATAAATTGGGACAGAGGGAGTAGTATTTATCTGTCCATTTTATAGCATTAAATTCGATATTTTAGTTTCACTCAAGGGTGTAGCTTAGTGTCAATGAAGTGGGAGGAGAAAGATGAGGGCTCAGATTCAAATCCCCAGAGGAAGCAAAAACCACTGGGTGATTTCTTCCGATATGCCTAAGTCTTGATGGGTAGACTTGTGATGGTGGGAGGTAGCAAGTATCCCGTGAAATAGTCGAGGTACGCTCAAGCTGGCCTGGACACCACCGTCATAAAATATTTTATTTATAGCAGTAAGTTCGATAGAGTAGTTCAATAAGGATAATTGCTTTAGCTTTTTGCCTCCATTTATATGGGTTTTCAATCAGCCTATTTTGGTCATTTATCTGGATTTTTGGTGTTCTACATTTTTTTTACATTTTGATGGATATGAAATTGTTAATTAAACAACCTTTTTTTTTCAATTTTCTGGGTTTTTTTGTGCTCTCCATTTTCTTGTCTTTAGACGGAGATTCTTAAATGGTTGTAGTTCCACTATTTTTTTTCTTTTTCATTTTGTGGGCCCTTCTACTCATCGATATTTCTTTAGATTTATTCTGTTGAATTTTATGTTATGGATTTCCTTTTTGTGGAGGACTATATACACTGGTTATTTGTTTGGTTTCTCAAAGCTTTGGAACTCAATATTCTATGACATGCAGTTTCTTTTGGTTTTGTTAGGTGTTATTATAGAAACATTCATGCGCCTCCCTTTCTACGTCTCATTGATCCAGCAAAACTGGGGGTTTCTTTTTGTTTAATTCTCAATAAAATCGTAAGGCCTAGAAGATCTTTCACTTTTCTACTGTCACCAAGCTCAGTTGTTTGCAACTTCCTTTTACATGGGGGAGGAGAGGAAAGATGTTTGTTACATTTTTCACCAATGGTACTGATAACAATAATTGCAAGATGATCACTTGTTGATCCTTTGGGTCACTGGTTTTAAGTATTGTACATTTGGATTGATTCTGAGGAGGAAAACAGATCTACCTCATTTAATATGTATGAAAGACAGAAACAGAAAATAAAATAATAGAGGAGAGGCTTTACTGTCACATAGTCGTTTGTTTCTGTTATATATTTTATCATGAGGCAAAACATATTGTTGGACATCACACCGTGACAGAGTACTTGATTTTTTGCATGCTACGTGTCAATTTCTATTAATGAATGTCAAACTTTGCCCAGGAAACTAGGAGTGATCACGATGGGACTTCTAAGCATTATCCGAAAGATCAAGCGAAAAGAAAAGGAAATGCGTATCCTTATGGTGTAAGTCTACAAGCTAACATAACATGTGGCATGTGGGAATTTTGTATACATAGTGTATTTATTTACTATTTGGTTAATTTCTGTTTTTATTATAGGGGTCTTGACAACTCTGGTAAGACAACAATAGTTTTAAAAATAAATGGTGAAGACACAAGTGTCATCAGTCCGACTCTTGGCTTCAACATCAAAACCATCACGTATCACAAGTATGGTTTCTCTATTTCCTTCTCTGTTTTGTTTCTCAGATTTGCATGCCTTTGTTCTGCTTCAATAATGTGTTGGTTCTTAATTGTTGTTGTTACTCAGTTAACTGTAACCTACATGTCCAAGATGTACTTTATCAGGCAATGCTTATGTGGTTAGTTGAATATTTTAGATTATTGTATTCCATAAAATTAGAATTGGTTCATTTAAAAATAATCTGTACTTTTACCTTTTGGAATTACTTTCGAGGGCCTTGGTTTATGCTATCAGTCAATCACCTATATTTTAATTCCAAATCAGTTGGGATCAGCTATATGAATCCTTTGTGTAATCATTGTTGGCCTATTTTTACACTGTATCAACCTACCGCACCCTCCTTTTTTATTCAAGCTTGGGCTTGACTATTCTTGGCATAGCAGGTAGAGTTCTCGGCTTTATGCTGCCAGACATTAAATTTCTGGGGCTTCATTTGTGAAGTCCATAGTCCAGAGAAATAGGTTGAATGAACTTTGGTGAACCAAACAGAGTTATGTCAACATGTTCCTCTAACTGATTCTTGTTGGAAATTAGATTGTTCTTCTGAAATTTCAAAATAGTTAATTTCAAGTTAATTTGACATTCTGCAGGTATACCCTCAATATATGGGATGTCGGGGGGCAGAAAACAATACGGTCTTATTGGAGAAACTACTTTGAGCAAACTGATGGCTTGGTGTGGGTTGTTGATAGTTCTGATCTGAGAAGGCTAGATGACTGCAGATACGAGCTACATAATCTTCTGAAGGAGGAGGTATATATCATAATCTTTCTCTTTTCTGTTGCTGAACCTCATCTACTCTTTGAAGCATAAAACTGCAAAAAACATGGATTTTCCGGGTGGTTTACTAATCCAATTTCCCCTTTTTCTCTTCTACGAACCACTGTTGTACGAGTGCATCTAGGGGGTGGGAGAACTTCGTAAGTTGTGCCAAGTAAAGGGTACAACTTGTTTAAACTTTTCTTGTTTCTATATAGTTACATTTTCAGTTTTTAAGACCTATAGATTTATGATTTTGATTCTTGCGATGTTTATAGGCAGCACAACTATTGAATTTGCACTTCTCCATTGGCTTTTTAACCTAATGAGATATTTTGATTCCTGAAGTTGTTTTACATCATGAGCTATGTATTAAATGTAGCATCTTGTTTTAGGGGGACAGATGCACTTGCTTTTTCATGTATTAGCCGACAAAGCTTTTTTTTTTTGGATAAGGCCAACAGCAACGCGACGACATTCAAGCAGACATGTCTCCCCGCCCTTGTAAAAGAAACTACTCCATCCCCTACTACATGAAGAAGCAAGAGCATGTTTTTCCTAAAACAAGATGTTGCATTTAATACATAGCTCATAATGTAATACATAGGAGATGGAGCTGTTGAAACTGCTTGTTCCTATCTAGCGTGGTCTTAGAAGGCCTGTTTCAAATGCATCACTGACTCTTAACAATTGACAATTGAGCAGTGGGAAAACTACACAATGCATGCTTTTGTTTAGTGTTACCTGTTTCGTACTGTTATAACTTATAAGTGCAAGATACAGATAATGTGTCAAGAAAATAGGGAATGAGTTTTCTGTTATGGTACAGAATGCATGCATACTTTTTATACTGTATACCTATGCTTCTCCCTCCAATTTCAATTTATGTGTTATAGTTTGAATGGGCACGGAGTTCAAGAAAGAAAGGGAGGTCTTTTGAAACTTGTGGTTTTTAACTTTTTATTATGACATTTGTGTGTTTATAAGACTTTTGAAACATGTGGTCTAAACTTGCCAAATCATGTGTGGCTATAAAAGCTTGTCACTAAGGGTTGGGAAGTTCAAGTTAAATTGTTTCCAAATTTAGAAAGTTGTCACTCTTTCTATAGCGGACAAAATAAGGAAATATTTCCATGTAAACTGGAACAGAGGGAGTATTTCATAGTGGTCTAAATGCAAAATAGTGAGTGAGAAGCAAGGGGATGAATTTTCAGTAAATTCACATGTCAAAGCGCATTCAATCTCAGACTTCACCATGGAAATGCTGCCAGCTTCTGCTTATTATGACACTTGTTTGAATATTTTGTTATTCTTGAGTTAATTAGCATTTGCAGTCATTTACATGTTATCATCCCTTTTGCTGCTTAGCTGCATATTCCTCCACAGGGGAGGCTAGAAGTAACATATGCTATCACTTTGTTTGATGCAAGTGGTGCCCCTTCTGGAAACTTATTTGTGTGGCTATGAAAAATAGTAAATTGTGTACAGAAACAATTCAGTTATTTACTAACAGAGCTGCCTATGCACATTTACTAGCGCAATTCATTTAGTTACATTTTCATAATGGTGGTGCCATAATGCCATTAGCATTTTACAATTAGTTACCCTTAGTATGTGCTGCCTAACTGTCCACCCTTGGACCGTCATGTTAATAAGTGCAGGATAAAATAATCCTTGATGTTGGCTTTTGTTTGGTTTGTTGAATGTGTGCATTCCACACTACAAAAAGTCTTCTTTTGATGTGTCTGTAATAGCCTACATGTACCAAAAAAAGAATGTCGACGTCGATTCCCTTTTCAGTCGATGAGATTATGATAAATAGCTTGCTTTCATTAAAATTTAGTGAAGGTGCATAGGTTCTTTGAATATCCTGCTGATTGGCTACATCATCTAGGGACAGGACTCATCCCGAAAGAGAGGTCTTTCTTTATGGTTATGAAATCCATTTGATTGAAAAGCAAGTCGATGATGCCATAGGTCAAACAGGCAGGTGAGGTGAGAGTCATTCACTGCACTCACTGTATAAAGGGTAACAAATCCTATGCATTAGTAAGGTCTTATTCCATTATTAGTAACCAAAGTGTTGGTTGGCTAATTCAAGTAAACTTTCAAATGTGCATAGGACCTTTGACTAATATCATTTCTTTTTGGTTGACCTCCTTTCTTTAATTGACAGGCACAAAGGTCAAATTTCGATTGTAATAAAAGTTATTGAATGAATCATTTTAGTTAGTTGACCACATTGTTTCCGTTTTCTTTTGTTCTTAACAAGTTACTCATCTCTTCAAGCACCTCAGTAAGTGATACCAGGAGTACTCTGCAACTTGATTATTGCAGAAAATATTCACTCTTGATTATTCTTCATAAAGATAATAGTTCATTTCTGGTGAGGCTTGGTTGGTATCACTAGTGACAAAATAGAACGACAAAGAAGGGACCTGCAAAGTTAAAATTTACCATAGGAAATGATTTTTACTTCGTGTTATATGTTCTGTCCTTCACTATGCTTTTCTCCTTGGCAGAGGCTATCGGGAGCATCATTATTGATTTTTGCAAATAAGCAGGACATACAAGGTGCTCTTTCTCCAGATGAAATAGCCAAAGTAAGGATGCTTCTTATTATATCTTAAACTGTGTTGAATGAACATTGAAGTGAACTTCTAACATTACGTGGAGGGTTAAGCACAAACTGTTCTAATCATCTTGTAGCCAAGTAGGTGTGGTAATATGACTTGTACACGTTCAGAAATCTGAAGATCCAATTACGAAATACTGAGAGATCAGGAGAGAAGCTTCTTTCTAATGGTGGTTGAGAATGTATTGCCTAGTAGTTTTCAAATTACTTCAGTTGATTAGTAACCTTTTTCCACATAGATCCTCGCCTCTTTCTTTTTTCTTTTGTGTATGGCCAATTATTCATAAAGTTGACATTCGCAGAGAGAGCACATAATTTCTTTCTTCTGATTCAGGTGCTTAATCTGGAGGCTATGGACAATAGCAGGCACTGGAGAATCGTGGGATGTAGTGCATACACTGGAGACGGGCTACTTGAGGGATTTGATTGGCTGGTACAAGACGTTGCATCACGAATCTATATGCTTGATTAAGTGAAGTTCATGTTAAGACTTTGATTCCTGCAAGATGACCTTTTTAAAAGCTTTTGGATATACCGTTTGGAATACATTTGTAGATATAAAGATAAAAAATCATGTGAGGAGCACTTACTAGTTACTGCTCAAATGACCTTTTGTGAATTGTGATGAAAATCCTTATAAGACCTATCCCAATATGCCAGAGTCTATGTTATCCACTCCCCGTGCCCATTTCATATTGGAGTACAATCCTAAAAAATGATGAGGATCAAATAAATTCTTTACATATTAATATTTAGAATATAGGAGGATCGTTCTTGCTATGTACGAAATCTTTGATTAGATAAAAGAAAAAGCATAACAACAACATACCTGGTGGAATTTCACAAGATGGGGTTTGGGAAGGGTAGGGTGTATGCAAATCTTACATCTACCTTGGAAGGTAGAGAAGTTGTTTCTGAAAGACCTTCGGCTCAATAGAAGACATAAAAAGGCCAGATAAGGACAAGAAATTTAAAGTAGTATGAACATGAAAATAACGAAAGCAATTAAGTCATGATAAAGCAATGTGCAAAAGGAGCAGTAGCTACCGCAGGTAAAATAAAATACTTGAAGTACAAGAAATAACAAATAGCAGCATAATTCAAAGGACAAGAAACTATAGAGCAATACTACGACTACTAGTACGCAAGGATAATCGAGACTACCTACTAACTTTCTACACTAATCTGAGTTCTCCATAACCTCCTATCTAAGGTCATGTCCTCGGTAAATAGGAAGTGCGCCATGTCTTGCCTGATCACCTCTCCCAATACTTCTTAGGTCTACCTCTTCTGAAATCGTTCATAGCCAACCTCTCACACCTCTGCACTGGGACGCTCTTCACATGCCCAAACCATCTCAGCCTCGCTTCCCGCATATTATCTTTCACCGATGCCGCTACCACCTTGTCCCGGATAACTTCATTCCTAATCATATCTCTCCTAGTGTGCCCACACATCCATCGCAACATTCTCATCTCTGCAACTTTCATCTTTTGTACGTGAGAGATCTTAACTGTCCAACACTCCGACCCATACAACATAGTCGGTCTACCACCACTTTGTAAAACTTTCTCTTATGTTTTGGTGGCACCTTCTTATCACACAACACTCCGAAAGTGAGCCTCAATTTCATTTACCCTGCACCAATACGATGTGTGACATCATCGTTAATTTACATGTTTCCTTGTATAACAGACCCAAGGTACTTGAAACTACTTTTCTTCTGGATGGTTTGGGTACCAAGCCTTACTTCCACGTCAGCCTCATGCAGTGCGTCACTGAACTTGCACTACAAGTACTCTGTCTTGGTCCTACTCAACTTGAACCCTTTAGACTCCAGAGTCTATCTCCAATCCTCCAGCTTAGCGTTAACTCCACTGCGAGTCTCGTCAATCAGGACTATGTCATCCGCAAATAATATACACCATGACACCTCACCTTGTATTTGTCGCGTCAATCCATCCATCACCAAGACAAATAAAAATGGGCTAAGAGCTGATCTCCGGTGCGACCCCATCACAATTGGGAAGTGCTCCGAGTCTCCTACTGTCCTTATCCTGGTCTTGGCTCCATCATACATGTCGTTGATCACCCTAATGTATGTCACATGTACACCTCTAGCCTCCAAGCATCTTCATAGAACCTCTCTTGACACTTTGTCATAAGTCTTTTGTAGGTCGATGAATACCATGTGTAAGTCACTCTTTCTCTCCCTATACTGCTTCACCATCCTCCTAACCTTTCCTAAAAAAAAGTGAAAGGGAAAATTAGTTGTCACAAGTTCACTAAAGAAAGTTCCTTTACTCCAGCACCTGTTATTGATATGGTTGTTTAACTTTGTAAAATACGGAGAATCGTATATTAGCTTGATAAGAAACCTATTATTAAATAACATTAAATTTTTGACGGCCTTTTTCGAATATGGAGGAGTTGGGTTCTCACTACACAAAATAGAACGAAACACACTTAAATAGAATAACATGGACTGTGAGGATGCATAACCGGTGAAAAATGGTTGTTATTGTAGTATCCAATCTGCTTTTCAGCACAACTGATGCAATTTCAACCAAACATGGAATATACAAGAACCAAACTCATAAGCTATCACTATAAGCAAAAGGAGTTGGACCCCCAATAATCAGATTAGAAGACGTTTGTACACAAATTCAGCAACGGAAACCAATACAATTTATTAATTGAATCCTTCTCCAACGTCCAATTTAGTATACACAAAGTCAATGTGCAAAATGAAATAATAGGAAGCCAAAGGGTACAACAAATACAAATCATCTGAAAAGAACAGATGAAAAAATGGGATATCGTGGAGCTACAAATATGAACCTACGTACATTTACTGGTTTAGCAAACTGAAAGTGTTGCTGATCACGCGTGCAGAGTCACCTGCATCGCATATCAATACAGCTGGTCCTTGGTCGAGATGGCTTGCCAACTCGGGCTGGAGCTTACAGTACTCATCCTTGACAAAAATTGCAGCTTCTTCCGCTCTATCTGCATCTACAAATGCAAGACAGCAGCCTCGGAATCCTGCACCACTGAACCGTGCCCCAAGTACACCAGGAGCCTTCAGAAGAACCTCATATAGCTGTATAAGTGGTTCACAACCTGTAATCATTGAAGTGAAGTGAAAGATTTGGTTATTCTTGTCCCTCTACATAACTTACGGAGAAAGCTATATATCGGATAGTGGTGGCGAAACAAGCCATGAAAACATGACCCCTCCCAACCGACCCAAGTTTGGGCAGGCAGGCTCAGCCTATTTCAGCCCACATGAGAAATCTTGTCAAAATAGTTTCAAAGACAATTTTTTTATTTGAGATGTTATATATATAGCCATAATAAAAGAGGAAATAGTTTTATTAGGTATTAAAAATTATAAAAGAACAAAAAAAAAAGAAATTAAAACTTAGTACGAATTGGACGGGTTGAGTTATGACCCGCTTTTTAACCCATTTCAGCACAAGTAACTTTTGGGTGGGTCAATAACCCGTCTATTTATTAACTCAGTCCATGTTGACCCACCCAAATTCAGTCAACCCACCCATTTGACACCCCTAATATCAAATACAATGAACTAAGATATCAAGTATGAAAATTAACACTTACCACATTCATAGTTTTGAATAGAACTTAGACCAGAAGCTGTAATAAGCTCTCCGAATTCTTTAAGGTTTCCGGAAGCCCAAGCCTCAAGTCCTTAAACAGACCACATGTGATGTTTAGTTATGGATGGACTGTAAAGGGAGTAAAGATCCGGTAAGAATAATACCTTTCAGAACTCTCTCATTTTCAGAGAAATAATGCTCTGCTCGTTTAGCTAGGCTGGGTTCTAGTTCGCTCTGAAAATAAAATTCCAAGAACATGGTATAAAATACAATTGATCCATATAAATGAGAAGAAGATTTCCATAAATCGATGTCAGAAACGACATTTGCATAATGATGGTTAAGAAGCCATATTTAACATCCAATATTTGTTTTTGGATTTTACCTTGTGGGCTTCAAAGATTTCTGGTTTAACTGCGTAAACAATAGATTCGTTATCAACATCATTATTAAAGCTGCATCACTATTTCAACGACAAAAGAAGGCTGAGTATCCTACCATTTGATAGAACAGGTTCCTCTTCTTCATTCCCTGAAGCTCTAGAAGTTCAATGTTAGAGTCAGAAGAAGAAGAAAAAAATTAGCCTCAAGTCCCAGAAATGAGAGCTTTGATAGAAATGAATTAGAACTCATCGCAATTTCATCATACTTCAATTGCATTTCGGAAAAATTAAGCAAGAAGGGTTTGTTAGTCTTAAGAATGCTTCAACCTTTCAGGGACGTCCACAAGAAGGCTTGAAATTCAATCATTAAAGAATCTTCATTCTTTTGATACATTTCCTTCAGGATTTAAATACAACATATTTGTCTTAATGGAGAGTGACTTACATCTAGCATTTACGGTTCCGCGTCTTAGTATTCAATCAATAAGCAGACATGCATTCCATGACCATAACTTGAAAAAAAATGATTGTTATCCAAGACGCAATAGTAGGAAATAATCTTACTGCAACAGAATTTTTGCAGCCTCTTGACACTCTGCAACTCGTCGATTATATCCGGGGTTTGTTGTCAATGCCTGTTTCAGACCTGAAAACGCCAGCAATATCTTGTATGCATTACCTAACTCTCCTTCATGATTATTTTGCACCTTTGGTGAGGGTATCAGTTTGTGATTTATGGTCTGCACATGTGGTCTATTATTGTCAAGAGTTTTCTAGAGAACACAAAATCTGTATCAGAAGAATGCTATAATTTAAAACTAAATCGTAATAAGAGGAAAGTTGGAGCAAAATGACATAAACGACAAGGCAAACCAATTCATCATCGACAATCTGGGTTTCCCAGTTTTGAATATTAACAAACTATTTCTACTTCTATGGCTATAAGATTAATTGATAAGTCAAACATTCACTGTGTGAGAGATAAACACATCACCTTGCAATTCATGCAGGTCAAACAGCCATAGCTTGATAACAATATTGCAGACTGATCTAATATACCATTTTTCAGACCTAAATATTCGTTCTCAATCAGCCTGCACGCAACAAAAGTAACAAGAGATTCATAAAAAAAAAAATGTCAACAAGTAGGTTATGGAGCATGTTTACATAAAAAGCAATACAGAAATCTAAAGATACAAATTAAGCATTTTCCTCTAATTTTTCGGTCTCCTTTAATAAAAATTTATCAAATCCTCCATCAATGCCAAGGATGCATGTGCTGGAGCAGCACTGAGTTACCTAACTGAATCAACCTCTGATATGTTATGATTCAGAGGACACACATGTAAACTATTTCCCTTAACAAATCAAAGTGTTAATGTTTTCAATACCACTAAAGTTACTGATCTAAGACATGCTAATAGTGTAGCTCTGACCAGTTCAGTTAGGACGATGATCTGCCAAAACAGCATCAAGTAAATTGATGAATTAAAGAAATTTGAAACTTCATGATTGGGACTTGCCGGATGAAGATAATAGACATTTAAGATTTCGGAAAAGATCTGTCATGATACAGTTCATTTGATAAAGTAAAAGTGGTAATAATAATTTCACAATGATGAGAAAACAAGAAGACGAGAAAAACTTGAGAAAATCCAGAATGCCTTCCACAGACCTCATAAACAGGTCAGTTTCTGAAACATTTAAAGGGTATGAATTGTTAAAGCCTCTTCATTTTCTTTTAGAGCAGTGTTCCCGGAACCTAACAAATGTTCACTATACTAGTTATGAATTTGCATAGCAAACTGTCGTCTTATGGAAACACTATAGCAAGTGAATGCCACAATCAAATGCGACCAAAAGATTACCCACGTAGAACCTTAAACAATCTTACGGTCAACTCCCTAATTGCCTAATCCGAAAGTCAGAAAAGAAACTTTATCAGCAGAAACACTGCAAACAGCATGTGGTAGCAAAGAATGGATGAAACTACTTCATATCTATAAATTAACATCAAATGAGAGTAAAACAAGTGCATTTCTTTCATGGTTCCATTTACAGGCTGTAACACCTGAACAGGTATAGATAACATTAACGGCATTTTCAAAAGAAAAAGAAAAAAAGATAACTTGGAGGCATATGAAACTAAAATTTTCTTGGCAGATTATCAGCTCTGCCTATGCACCAACAACAACAGCAACAACAACAATAACATACCCAATGAAATCCCACAACATGGAGTCTGGGGAGGGTAGAGTGTACGCAGACCATACCCCTACCTTGGTATGCACCAGGCTTACGAATATAGTTTCATCCCTTCCCAAGGTCCTTTTAGGCTTTAGTATCTAATTTCCACCACACTGCTTAGAACTTATTGGCAACTACCGAAATATGACACTTAACAGCGATGCTCACAAGCAATTTCACAATGTGCAGAGAGCGTGGAAATATCTCAAGGAAAGTATACATAAGCAACTTATAAACACGATTCATCCCACCATATATATATGTTGGTAGTAAGTCAATAGTTCATTATCCAAATTTGTCAAAATATTCGCGTTAAGTATTTCTTTGTCCATATTCAGAGAAATCTCGATTGTTGAGACAGGGAAAAGAAGCGGATATATATTTTTTCCGGAGGTAATGCCCCTATACTCAGACAAGTGATAATGCTCCTTATTCTAACAAATATTATGCAGATCTCTCTTCTCTTTCTCTAAAAGCTCTCAGAATAATTATCAATAGATCAATGGCACAGTTTAAATAGCAGAGGAACCACCAGGTATCTTAAACAAACTAGCAAGCAACAAAGACAAGATCATTGTACAAGTAACGTACCTATCATATTCAATATTTTCTGTCGGGCACACTACAAGACCATTCGCACTTTCAAAAGCCAACAGATATGCTATACCAACCTGGTTAAGCATGAGAAATGTTAAATGAAATTCCAAAAGACAAATGAAAAGTGACACTTGATATGATATATATTATTTATGTATGTTCCCGATAGAGAATTAGCAGACATCATAAAAGTATCATATTTCAATTTGAATTTTGAATTGAATAAAAAATTAAAATTCTGTTTTCATAGAGCACAACCTGTGTTGCCCCGAATAGAACATAGAACGACATTAAAACAATAAAAGAGAAGAAAGACGGATATTATACATATCTCCATACAAGCCTTCTTTTCTTATACGATTCACAATCCTAGAAATATCTAAGGCACTGTAAGGAACATATACAACTATAAGAAAAGAACAAAGATGGAAATCAGATCAGATCTCCTAAAAGAAAAGAGTGAACAGTGAGATCTCTTTTCCTCAAGGAATGCAACAACAAAAACAAAAAAGTCCACTGAATGGCCTTACAGTATCTGGAGAAATAACTTCACCAGATCACAAGAACTTCACTAAAATTGCAAAACAGAAACTACATTTCTTTAGCCTAACTAATTCTAATTCAAAGGTGGTGATGGAAAAGAAAACTTACAGCGGCAGAAGAGCTGAGACCTGAACTGTCAAGACCTTCAGAACCACAGATAAATCCAGTGATACCCTGCAAGAAAATGTTTCCAACAAGATTGGCATAAATGAAAAATATGATGCACACTATGGTTGAGGATGTTAAATTGAAGGACTATGCAAAATAATACAGATCAAGGTGACTGAGAATAAAATAGTTTTAGTGCACGTAATGAAACTTGACATTAAGAGAGAAACTCCATCCTACTAATACAAAGTGAGATGACATGAAGAGAGAAACTCTATCCTACTAATACAAAGTGAGATGACACCCCTAACTGTCCATTCTTCTTATTCCAGAGGATAATTTCCTCTAAGCCTGAACAATAGGTTGATCCTCATCTCCTCAATCAAAAATATTCACAAGCCTGGGGTCTTCAATGGTAAGGCCAAAATACAGCTGTCTTCCTGATATTTTCCTCTAATTCCCATAATAATGCATCCCCTTCCTAGTCCATTTGACACAGATATGTACTTCAACTAATATTCTTTCTATGGATGTTACTGTGAAATCACTGGAACATCGTAGTTCACAAGAGAGTACCCTCTCACCTTTAGACGAGAAACCTTCGTCCCCCACTCTCTCCAATTCCTCTGGTTCATTGAATAGCCCTTGTTCCAAGCTATTGAGTTTATATATTTTCTTATTGATATCTTTGGCTTATTTGAAATATCTTTGTGAAAACCAACTGGGAACAACCAGAAGCATCATCTTCCAGTAACCAGTATTCAAACAATTTGCAGATGCATGGTAACTAATATCTTCTTTCAAATAACAATGAATGGGCTCCCTGTTGGGCAGGATTACGGAACAAAATTGTAGAAACAATCATTTCAACATATGGGAGATATAAGAAGTGAAAGATGGATGGTGCACAAAAGGAGCTAAATCTACATCAACGAGCCACATACGGACTGTAGAATGGAATGAAAAATTTAAGAGTTCGACATCTAGAACCAGGCAGCTGCAATTCACAGAACAAGAATCTGCAAGTTGATGGAATATAATCGACTCACTTAAAGTAATAAATGGAAAATACTCAAATTCGGATGGAAAATACTCAAATTCGGATGGAAAATACTCAAATTGTAAACAAGCTACCACCCATTCTGCTCTTAAATGTGAAAGAAACTTTTTATAAATCTCGATAATATAAATGGAATCAACTGGTTTGATAGACCAAGCATATCATGTATGTCTATCAACCAGCAGCAAAAGAAATCTTACTAACCGTTTTCAGATGATTTCCTCTGCTTTGCAGGGCATATAATGCTCCTCTAGCATAGTTACCCCATTTGCATTCTTCCTGAGTTTTGGATGAGTCCATTTGTTCAGTCAAACCATTTGTCTCGGACATATGCTTAGGAACCTGAACTTCATCTACTCTGTGAATATTAAACGATGTGAGGCATCGATTCCTATCTAAATCAAATTTTGAATTTGATAAATTTACCTCTACCTACACTCTACCCTCCCCAGACCCCACGTTGTGGGATTTTACTGGGTATGTTGTTGTTGTTGTTGTATTGGAATTGATAAAAATTAGGAGTTCAATGCTTTTTGCAGGATTTATACTATTGAATACATGAAACTATCATCAGCTATTGTTTATGTGAGGGATAAAACTAATTCATACAGGTAAAAGTAGAGCATCATAAGGTTAAATGCTTAAAACAGTGATAGGATTCTCCACATTGTAAAAGACTGCTGCATCACTATCAACTTGCAGATTTGTGCTGCAAATCAATGAAAACATGAGATCGTAGATTCATGATCCAGCAGCAGCAAAAACTTACTTACATGGCTCCAAACAGTGATTTTAGTGCAATTATAGATATTAAAGTACTTATACGCTAGTATAAACATGATTAAAATCAGCAGTATTTACCTGAACCGAACTTCTCCATTAAATTGCCCAGATTGTAATGTAACCTACGAATTTGATGTTATAGTAGAAAATGAGTTGGAAGTAGAACAAAAAGCACATTACTGGAGTTTAGTGAATATTCATAGAACTGAAGCTCTTAAGTAGACAAGGCCACATAGTGGAACAGAGAAGTACAAAAGCTGCTTCAACTTCCATTGCTGGCTAGCCAGACTTCTCCAGTTTTACAAAGTAAAAGCGAACACAGTCAACAGAATTTGAGTGGCGAAAAAGACAAAAATGAAAATCAATTTGGATATGAGTAGCTTCTCTTCTATAACTACTTCTACTTATTTGTGTCTCAGTTGCAGCTTTCCAGCTAAAAAGACCCATTCCATAGCAACACCTATCAATTGACTTGGTATATGTAATCACTAAAGCACATCTTGGAACTTGTAGAACTACGTTTATAAGAAATAAGCTACATAGAAGCCCAATGAAAGCATAGAACTCGGCGGACTAAGAGGATTTTGATAAGGACATGGTGCGTGTGATACAGGACCCAGCCTTGTAGAGTCATACATTCAGAACCAATTTTAGCTAAATCTACAACAATTAACTTATCTTTCAGAACATTTAGACAATATAACATGTTTACATTGTTAAAACACTATATACAATTTGGCTGCACGACATGAAAAAAAAAATCATACCTGGGTGTCATTAGAAGGAACAAAACCAAGTAGTATACCCTTATTGATTGTCATAGCTGAAACAGTTCCACCCTGAGACATGTTGAAGATAACATAATTCCATATAGATCTTAAGTGTAAAGGTAAAACTGCAAATAATTATCCTTGGGCACCGAGGCTTCAAATAACTGTCCCCAAGTTTAGAATTTAGGCATAGTTGATTGATTGGATTAAGGCAGACCACGAAGATTCACATGCTAATTATTTATTTACATTAGATGTAAAATCCTGATATGGAATATATTAAATCTTAAGAACAGCAAGTAGAAACCTTGTTAGTCAAGAATCATCATAGAACGAAGTCTGATTAAGCTTTAGAGATTATTGGCAATTTACAATTATGCGAGCACACATAATTAACAACTGATAAGTAATAAACTTGCCTGATGATCAATGTGAGCGCCCAATGGACAAATCCTGTAAGGTGATACAACCACCCTGACCTCCTGAGCATCTCTACCAGACAATTCGGCGACTTTCTGTCGAATTTTATCCAACTGCACCAGTTACAGAATCAGTAGGAGTTTTAGCTCATCTATTTGAGTTTAGGAACCGTGACAAGTACATTAGGTCAAGAAGATTACAGTCAAACAAGATAAACCAACTGGTTCTGATATTACAAATGCTCAAGAAAACCTTTGCAAAAAAATATCGGACAGAAGAATATCTGGAGATTGAGTATCACAAGTTCTAATGAATAGTGCAACACCTGCAAAACTACATCCAATATTTGGCCTGAATCAACTAGCTAAGATTTTATTTTTCCCACAAGTTGGGGAGAGGTGATTAGACAGGACATGGCACACCTGCAGTTTATCGAGGACATGACCCTAAATAGGAGGATATGGAGCTTGTTGGATATTGTAAAGCAGTACGGGAAGTAAATAAATATTACAAGTGTTCGAAAGGATAAACAAACAAGCCAATATTCAGATCTGCCGCAAGGTTGTTGAGTCTTGAATCTTGATAACCTGAAATCAAGAAACACTAAATCTGGACTGTTACGACTGTGGTTGAGTCGAGAAATGGCTCTCTGTCTTTAAGACAAGATTGCCCCGTATATATGTTTTTACGTTAGCAGGCAATAGTCTCCCAAGATAAAACAGCAACTAATCAACACTACAAAGCAAATAGGTTGATTCTGACGAAGAAAACAAACACGAAACGACTTGCTGAAGAATGGAAAAGGAAGGAAGAGTTTTCTGTTTGTCCACACGTTTTTGGACAGAACATGTTTCTCTCTTCTGTTTGTCTCTGTGTGTATATAGTAGTCTCGTTTTTCAGTCACCTTTTCGTCCACTGCAATTGAGCCAAAAGGCTCCAATATATAACATAAGGGGAGGGACTCCTCAACTGCCAATGGCTGTTTATGGCCAATGCCAAGTAATGACCATTAGTGAGGGAATTAATCAGCCAAGTAATGGCTGTTTATGGCCATTGAAGGAGGGAGTTAATCAGCCAAGTAATGGCTAGTTAATGTGCAATAACGCACCAAAAATCAACCCAAACGGTAGGCAGAAACTCCGTCGTTCCCAATTTCAGCTTTCCAGAAACTCCAGGGACCAAACTGTAAATATTAAACAATTTGGGGGTCTATCAGACAAAGCCCAAGACCCGTGACCGAGCCCGGACCGGACCGGACTGGCGGGTGGCGGCGCGCGTGTGGGCTTAGCCTCGAACCAAAGCACATTTAGGTCCTCCCTCCTTCAAACACATGGGTTACCCCTTGGGGTCCCAAACCCTTAGCCAATTTTGAGACTTATAAAGAGAACAATTCTTCCTTTTCCCACCGATGTGGTAGATTTGTCCCACACCATATTTTCATGCCTCAAACACCTTACTTCGTGGACCAATATCTCTTTCATTTCTCAACAAAATTTGACGATTATTGGCCCTACGGTCATCTACTCACTTAGTAGATTATACATGTGTGAAGAGACAAAGCCTCCAACATGCGGAACCCTAGTGTTTAATTCATTAAATATGGGTGGATGCACCTCTCCACCAAAGGCAAATTTCCAACAGGTTAAGGATTAAGGTAGAAGATTAGTAGGTAGTCGAGTGTTGTCTGATTTTTTTATCAGTATTATTATTATTACTATCCTATTATCTTATTCTTCGATTTTTATCATTACCTGTTGTTTCCTTTGCCTCAGTTATAATATCATTTGTTGTTGTTACTGTTCTTTCTCCATTAGTTTCAACATGGCTTGTCTAACGGAAACATCCTCTCTAACTTCACAAGGTAGGGGCACCCACCCTCCCTAGCCTCCACTTGTGGGATTACACTAGGTATATTGTTGTACATAACAACACGAAGATGTTTGCAGTTGGCTTATGTGGAATATGCTCAAAAGAACAATATGTTCATTGAAGTACAGGTTCCTTCAATTTAAATTCCTCCAACCAATAAATAACATTTTACTAGTAACTTCTTGTAGACAAACTTCTTCCTTTCTTAAATACAACACCCCAAAAGAGCAAAACTCCCTTCTCAAATAAAACTCGCACACGCTGCAAAAAGGGTTGTTATAAACTGAGGCGAATCTAGGATTTCTAGAACATGGATGCACCACTAAAAAAAATAAGAAAAAAAATGTATTAAATGGGAATTGATCCCTAGTTCTCTAGGTAAATAACTAAACATTCAACCAAATGCACCATTTAGCCTTGTTGTAGCATGGGTGCCACCAGGTAATATTGTACTCCCTCCGTCCCAATTTATGTGGCACCATTTGACCGGACACGAAATTTAAGAAATAAGAGAAAACTTTGTTATGTTTACCAAACTGCCCTTACTTTAGTGTCTACTTTTGTTGATTTTTTTTCTCAAAAAGTACATCTTTAAAATTAAGTGGAACCCAACAAGGGTAAAATAGACATGGTGTTATTAAAGAGTTGTCAAATAAGGAAATGACATTCATTTTGGGACGGACTAAAAAGGAAATGGTGTCACATAAATTGGAACGGAGGGAGTACCAATTTTAGAAAATATATACATAAAATATCTAATTTTTCAGAGAGATCATGGTTCACGTGTCCCAAAATTTATATATAAATTCGCCCGTGGTAATTAACCACATTACATGAATTTAGTTAAATTATATGCACTACCATATGGGCATAAAATAATGACATAAGGAATTGGGACAAATTCAACACACTTCTAGCAATACAACACTACCCGAGGCAGAGCTAAGATTTTTAGTTTTTGGTTCTAAACCACAATTCTTTTTGTTTACTGAGTTCTGAATAGATTATTATACATATCAAATGAATTTTTTAACATAAGTATTAATTTATTTATTTTTTAGAAATGTAACATAAATAAATACTTTGAGCCAGAGCTACTGGTTGAACCCATATCTAAAATGGTGGCTCTGCCCCTGGCACTATCACATACATAACCCAGCTCTGGAAAGGACAATGTGGTTTGACCCCATTGTTCATATTTCTTGAGGACTTAGAATTGTGTATTGACATCACAAAGTTTTATCTTAATCCAGTACCATTGAGAGAACAAGAAAATCAAGATTACAAATCAAATCAAGAAAAAGATCCACAATGCAATAAAAATAAACAAAAAAAGAAGTGTAAAAATGAGGACTTTACCTCTGATTCAGAAGGCCAATGACCAGAAAAAACACCCATTTTTTTATTTTCTTGAAATATGTGTGGAAGAATATCAATCTGAGAGCTTTCTTGAAGTGGGTTTTGCTTTATTTTTAAGAAAAATAATAATGTGTGAGGTTAAAGAAAAAGAAGTTTGTTGTTGTTGGTTGATTTGATTTGATTATTAAGTTTCAAGTTTGTAAGGTAATCATATCATCTTGTCATTTTTATAAAGATTTATCTATCAATTCTTTATTTTTGAAAGGATAAAGTGAAGGGAGAATTTGAGAGCAAGCCACAGTGGTTCATCGTCACCGGTGTTACCATGTAGAGGGAAAACAAGTGGTGTGTGTCAACGGTCAATCCCGCAATCTATGGTTAGATTGATGTGTCCATGTTTTTTTTTTATAATTTTTTTGATATCAAGAAGCTAAATGTTTCACCAGAGAGAAAAGCGCAATTGATATCAACTACAAGATCAGAAGAAACCCAAGAAGAGAGCAAATTGCTCCCATCAGAATTCAAACACACGATGCAGACCTTCAGCTGAATTTTAAGTTTTCATCTTTTGTCATCCAGCTATGCCCGGGGGACGATGTGTCCATGTTTATTTATTTTAATAATTTCACCAAAAGACAACATAGGTTGTGGTTTATTATTCCATCTTGACTAGAGCTGTCGGGTTTGAGGCTTGATAATGAAAAAATTAAGCCTTGTGCGGCGCGAATGCCAATTAATTAGGGGTCAATTGCACTTTTGCACCTATTTTATACTCGTCATCGTCCAATTTCTTGATTAATTAGGATCCCAATGCGGATAACAGACAACGGATAAAAAAATTTGAAAAATAAATTAAAATATGAGTTTCTCTTCCTCCTATCTTAAGTACCTTTATTTTTGTCATTTACATGTAGTTGGATTCGAGATTAAGTTATGTGGAGATTAATAATATAAAAATTAGTAATGTACGAGTGTAGGTATAAGAACTAAAAATGCAAGGATTTATTGTAGAGATTATTATTTGTTGGATATTTAATTTGATATAGTATAATTAGAATATTTGATACTTTTTTAACAAAATATAATTTTTGTTACTACTATGAGGGTTAGTTTACCAATTCGGCGGAAGGGATCACAGAGGGTACTATTCAATGGAAATTTTACGGGTCGATAGGTCCTGGCATAGAAGTTGTCTTAACTCAAAACATATCCAAAAACGCTCTAACGCCACCTCGGCTCAGTGGATTAAAACAGGACCATCTGCCTGAGCTTCTGACATTCGCCCTGAGCTATCCTCTTCCCAACCTTAGTACCTTCTCACATGAATCATTAGCTTTATTAAAGCATTAGTACCATAATTCCAAGTAGTCTAGTGCAACATAGCTCAACACAATCGAGTTAACCGATCATCGGCTAATCCAATAATAAATATTTAATTGTAATTAAAGAAAATAAAATTACCAGAGCCTTTAGGTTGTGCTCAGTAAGAGAGAGATGGATAGCAAATTTCAACTTCTTATTTAGAGAGTTTTTTTACAAAAGAGAGAGAGGTTGGCGAAAAGTTTGCCTCTTAACTAAAACTAAGGATCCTTATATAACAAATCATTTAGAATACAAACAAACTAAGAGGCCATATCGTGGCTGACAAGAGAAAAAGTGAAAAGAGAAAAACTAAAAAGAAAAGGCCCTACACATGTGGCCGACAAAGAAATTTTATAAAAGGCCAAAACATATAAGGCCAAAATACAGTAATTCACACTTTAATAATTTCTTCTTTATAAAAGCGGATTCCATCTGTCCGGTCCTCTTTTGGGTCACCGGCTACATTTTCTTATTATTCTTTTCCTTTTCTCTTATCTTTTTCTGTAGTGGATGATTCCTCTAATTTGTCTTGAAACTTCTTGAGATATCCCTCAATATCGAAGTCTGTATCATAAGGGTCTTGAGAATCTTGGATATGATTTTCTTCTTCATCAGTATGAACGGATGTCATAGAGGTGTTTGAAGGAAATTCTTCATCTAGATTTTCTATTAATTTTTTTTTCACTTCTACCATATATGAGGCTATAATATCAGCTCTGGAAACTACTCATTTTTTAATCTAAAGTTTCCTAGCAATATACTGAAATGGACTATTTACTTCAGCCTGTGATTGATTCTGTTTTAATTCAGTATAACTTAAAATGGTGGCTGTTAACTGATCTATAAGTTCTTGTCCATTCATAACACCATCTTTGTTCCTCTGTATCAACTTCTTCCAAAACTTTATATAAAAGGTCCTTTGGAGATAAGGAATTTGTTAGGGGGTATAACCTACTTCTACAGACCATCTCATAATCCATGGAATAGAAAACTCAACAAAGAAGTGTTTATTAGCGATCCCTTGATGATTGTATTATGATTCTCACACTTTATAATTTCAGGGAAAACATCAATCCATTCAGTGTATAAACTCTTGAATGGTTGAGGCAAAATATCAATAGATGGGCCATAGTTTACCCACCAAAGTCAAAATCAATTTGGAATGTTCTGCTTATAAACATTTGAACATATCTTTATGAACCACAAATGTTTTTTATTAGGATTTTCATATAAGAAAGTTTTATGAAAGCTATCAATATAATCTCAATAATTGAACTTTACCTGAACTTTTTGCTCAAGATGGAAATATTCCCGTTCTTTCGTTGTGCTAAATCCTCAATCTTCTAGGGTAAATATCTTCTTTATGATAATCTAAAAAAAATTATAAACCTTTCTGGTGTGCATTGGAAAGTAATGCTGAATTTCAGTTGATCCTGTGGATAAGAGAATAGTCTCATAGTACAGGATAAGAGAATAGTCTCATAGTACATTCTTGATTTATAAGTCAAGATGGGATATAACCCCGTTTCCAAGTATCTTTCCATGAGCTTCCATGGCTCATCTTTCCACTAGAGATCTTTATAATCAATAAGAAGTATAACTTCTTTGTTTTCATGTCTTTCATAATCATCATTATCATCCTACTTAGTATTAACAACCTCTGAATATGAGGGTTGTGGATTATTATCCTTTTCGTTGGATTTTATAAAATCCATGAATCGTTGATATAAAGGGCTTTCTTTATCAATATTTGAAGTCTCTGCAACATCTGCTATAAGTTTTTTTGTTACCCATTTGGGCGAGGATATTACCTCTTCCTCTTCCTCTTCCTCTTTCTCGACCTCTATAGTTGATGTCACCGTCTTGCCAAGTAGGCCTCATCATTATGCAAATATGTATAACAAACCATTGAGTTATGAACTCAAATATTCTCTAGTCAAGAAATCGGGCAGACTATTATCTGTCTCTTTTTTATAATGTATCTCAAAATCAAATGACGCTAATAAAGCTTGCTATCTTGCAAACATTTGTTTAGAAATATCATATTTGCAGTCTTTATTAAACATAAGTTTAGCAGATTGACAATCCGTATTTATAATAAACTTTTGATTGTATAAATCTCCTTGAAACTTTAAAACACTTTTTACAATTGCTAAGATTTTCTTAACAACTGTGGAATGATTTTATTGACTAGGATTTCATTTGCCAGAATAGAATTGTATTAAATATTCCTGTTTATCAACTGAAGAGTATTGTTTTAGTATGCCCCCATAACCAATATCTGAGGCATCTATCTCTATAATATTTGGCCAAGTAGGATTGGCTAAGGTAAGACAAGGTTATGAACATTAACCTTAATTCTTTTAACAGCTTGAGTATGATCATCTGTCCAAGGTGTAGGAACCTTTTTTAGCCATTCATATAAGATGGTTGTATCCTTTGCCAAATCCTTTATAAAAGGACTAATATAATTCAGACTACCCAAAAATCTCTAAAGTTGGGTTTTTTCAGTTATAAAGTCTGGAAATTTTGATGCAAATTCAATGCTTCTATTAATAGGAATGATTTTTCCTTTTTCAATATTATGACCCAAAAATCTTACTTTAGTTTGAAAGAGTGTCATTTTTAGTTTGGATATTACTAAGTCATTCTGTATAATAACCTACTTGAATAAATCCAGATATTTAAAATGAATTTCTATATCATTTAAAATTACTAAAATATCATCAATATACACAATTATAAAATTACTATAAGGCATAAAAATATCATTCATAATATTTTGACAGTCTGAAGGAGCATTCTTTAATCCAAATGACATGACATTCCATTCAAATTGCCCCATTGACACACTGAAAGCAGTCGTATATTTATATGCTTCTGCAATCTAGATCTGTCAATAACCAGACTTTAAATCAAATTTAGAAAATATAATTGCGCTATTAAGTCTATCAAGCAAATCCTTTTTACTAGGAATATGATACCTGGTCCATTTCAAAACTTTATTAAGTAGTTTATAATTAATGACTAGTTGATAAACTCCTCTTTCCTGCTCGTCATGCTTATTAACATAAAAGGCTGTACACGACCATGGAGATTTTGAAGGTTTTATCAAACCTTTCTGTAACAAAGAAGCAATCTCCTTTTTGCATAATTCCAAATATTCAGAATTCATTTGGCATGGCCTAGCCTTTGTAGGGATATTACACTCTTTAAAATTCTCCTCGTAAGGGAGAGAAATAATATATTTTTTCCTATCCCAAAAAGCATTAGGATGATCACTACAAATTTGGAGTGAAAGCTGATTTTGTATAAAATCAATTTTTGACGCAACTTTTGTTTTTTTTTAAAAGTTCATCAATATTAATACTATAAATCTCTTGTTTTAGAAAACTGATTTGTTGATGCTTATTCATCAACATGTCTTTTATCTCATTAAGAACTTTTGACCACAGTTCTGTTATAAAAGGAAATTTAATAGGCTTTCCATTAAAAGTATCCATTATACCTTTGTTATCAATTTGTGTAATATGAAACAATTTTTTGATAAAAGGTGTTCCTAGTATAATTTGACTCGAAATATCTTTGACCAAAATAAAACTTTCAGTAATACAAGTTCTGTTTTCACAGATATAAGGTTTTGGTAATTTAAAAGTAATCTGCAATTTTTGTCCATTTGCAGACCTCACACTATGAGTAGTTTTTTGAAAATATTTAGAAGGAATAAGCCCTTCTTGTATACAATTTACATCTGCTCCACTATTGATCAGAGTAATAAAATATTTTTTGAAATTATAATCAATTAAAAGACTATTTTAATATGAAATTTTTGAGAAGTTATTAACTCCAATGTTTGTAAAAAGTTTCCTGCTTTATCGCTAGGACCTGCAAAATTATGACATGCAAAAAAATTATTAGCTGTAAATATTAAGTCATCTAATGCTAAAATATCATCTATATTATTATGGTCTATGGTTTCTTTCCATTTACCTTCAATACTGGAAATTCTTTTATCCAGTAATCTATTACATCTCTTTAATTCGGAAATTTCTCCTATGAGATTATCAATCACTCTTTTCAAATCCCTTTGTGTACTCTTATTACCTTTATTTTGCTCAATCAATTTTTTGAGCTCTAACATGGTGTATGCTCCTGTCTTTGCTATAACTTTTTCTCCTTGTGAGGATTGCGGGACATCTTGAATCTGGTTTATAATTTTCAAATTTGTTTCTGGATCTTTTATCATTTTCAATAATTCCACAAGGTTATTACCATTCAGAACATTCACATTTAAGTCCTTGAATTGAGAGAATATGTTGTAAAACTCATCTTCTTCCTTGTTGGTATTACTTGAACAAGGTTGTCCTAATTGACACGGCAAACATCCTTCTTATGTATCCGAAATGATATAATCTTCATTATTCAGGACTCTAATATCTTTATCAGACGAATCTTGTGTAGTATCAGTTTCGAAACTTGAACCTTCTGGCTCCGGATGTAATTTTGGATAATGTGTCTTTCATATCCTGGTCAATGTTAAGGGCTTTAACCTTTTCCTTAACTTTACAATCCTTATAATAGTGGTCCGTTCTGCCGCATTTCCAACATGCTTTTGGATTTTTGGACTTTATAAAATGCTTGCGAGTTTTAAACTCCTTCTTTCTTCTCGCTTTCTTAGCCAGACGTTTTGCTTTCCATTCTTGGAAGTTTTCCTAATTTTTTGTTTTACGTCTATGAAACTGTTTTGCTTTGGGTGTGGGTATATCCATTCCAATTTGTCCACATAATTCACCTAACTGTTGTTTCTCAGTGAGATTCTACCTTTTGATCTGTTGATTCAACTTGATCTCATTACATAAGTATAGACCTTCTTGAATGCAAGTTCCTATTAACTTCCCATAAGTATACTATTCATAATTTATACTTACTCCTCATTTTCTTAGAATTTTTCTGACTCTTTCAGCAAAGAGGCTAGACAATCCATCTATAAACTTAGACTTCCAATGCGAGTTATTACACTCGGGTAATTTCATAACCCTATTAAGGAATACATCCTTATACCACCTAAATGAGGTCAGGGTCTTACATCGAAGATTCTGGAGCAAGGTCCTGATGTTTTCACTATCATCAGACCATCTTTCAGTAAAAATGTTCTATAATGTTGAGAGCAAGTGAATAGACTGCATTGGGTTCTTTCTAACCTATTGTAGTATTAACCTTTTCAGCACTCACAATCTTTACCCGTTGGTCATGAGTCGCGTAATTATTCCACCAACCTTTAAGTTGGCATGTGAATTCAGATATAATAATTTATGAAATAGTCTTTTCTGTATTACTATTGGCTTTACATATAGTAATATACATCAGCATTCTATGAACATCCGTATAAATTTGTCTCTCCATATAATCATCTATATTCCATTCGTAAATATGTTTTTCGCTGTAACTATTATTGCCGACTATCTCATGTTCTTCAAATAACACATCATGGGGAGTAGGACGGGGATAGTAGTACATTCTTTGAACAGATTTTCTAGCATATTATTAACCTCATGTGACATCTTTTGCCTATAATCATCACCAGAAAGATTCCAATCATAGTCGGGCTTACCTTCTTTCGTCAAAGGACTAATCTTTAACCCTTTAAACTTATCATCTAATAATTTTTCTAATTCAGAAAATGCTCTAACTTTGAAATCTTTTATTTCAGCAGGAGGCTGCACACTAGGAGTGAATACACCTGATTCATGTCTATGATCAATATGATGTATTTTTTTAATTTGAGAAATCAATTTCTCTACTCTATCATGTAACTGGATAATTTGTTCACCCAATATATTTATATAAACATTGGCGTAGTTCTGTTGTTTTAGCATTATATTAATATGCATAGTAGTAATCTGTAAAGTATCATGTTCAAATAATTTTGAAAAAGCTGCAAAATGTGTAACAATATTAACTTTCACAATAACAAATGGTTGTTGAGGAGGTAAAGCAGTATGAATAATCTCCTAATTTGCTAATTTATAATCTTTTTCTAAAACAGAGATATAATCTCCCACATATTTTGCCACAAACCATGGTACAAAAGATATAATCTTGTTGGCTTTAATAAGATTTATATAAAATTCTTCTTGTAAAAAAGTTCTTTCTTGATTATTAAAAGAAGTAAAAAACCAATTTTTAAAAGGCTCCCACCAGGGTTTAAAGAAATTCTCACTTATCATTTTTCTTGCGGGTGATCCCCGACTAAAATCATTTTTTTGTGGTGTATTCATCATGTCATAGGAAAATTCATGTCTGACTCAGTTATTTCTGGGTCTTCTTCCTGGATACCACGAACTATATTGTCCTTATCAATTCTGATACTATCAATTCTATTATCAGTATGTTCTCTAATTTGAGAAGTGGATGCTCTTGATGGAGATCTTGCCACATTCAACTGGTGAAATATAAGAACGATTTGAAATATCAGATCTAGTAGATATGGATCTTAAACTATCAGTATCAATTTTTTCTAACCTATAGCTTGGTTCAGAAAATTTTAGCTTAATAGTCCATTATGGGGTCTGCTCAATTTCTGTAATATCATAATTAAAATTATTTTTGGGAGGAGCAGCTCCCTCTATGACTCATTCCTTGGGAAAATCAATTTCATCCCATTTGATATGTCTTCTAGTTATAATCTTGGATTTATCAAAATTAGTTTCTATTAAAATAGTTTCATTTTTAAAATCCATAATCTTATACATAGGATTCATTGTATATAATGGTTTAAAATATATCCTGTAACAAATACATATAACTTCAGTTCCTGACATATAATCATAACCATGCAATTTTATGCTTAATATTAAAGCATTAAAAAAATTCTCATCCTACAAGGATACATGCAAGTTAGGATAAACATTAA
The DNA here is from genome assembly GCA_029783415.1 of Anisodus acutangulus. Classification (NCBI taxonomy): domain Eukaryota; kingdom Viridiplantae; phylum Streptophyta; class Magnoliopsida; order Solanales; family Solanaceae; genus Anisodus; species Anisodus acutangulus. The sequence continues at coordinate 53,124,528 of CM056491.1, forward strand.
AATATACAGGACCATATGCAAGACTGGTTTGAACAGTCCCTATAAGGAATTTCTTCCAGTTCTGCTTCCTGCCATCTCTTAAAGCAGCTATAAAACTTTTAGGTAAGCCTCTTAATGTAAGTGGCTTGAATGCAAACTGTACTAATCCAATATGCATGAATCTATGAATTTTCCTATAAGGAGCAATATCACCGTCATTTAATAATTTGAAGGTAGCATGATTGCTACATGTCGTTGGATTCGAGATTAAGTTATGTGAAGATTAATAATATAAAAATTAGTAATGTACGAGTGTAAGTATAAGAACTAAAAATTAGGGGTGAGCACGGGTACAGGGTACCCAGATACCCGACCGGAACCGACACTAACGGGTAGGTTCCGGGTAGATATATTATAATAACGGGTAGGGTCCGGGTAGTAAAATTAGGAACCGATCAATGTCGGGTCCGGTTCCTGCTCCTAGCAAATAGAGACAGTGGTACTTAATTCTAACCGATACTCCTAACCTATAAAATATTAAATATTTTAATTTTTTTAGAAACATTTGGACCACTAGTATAATAAAGCTTTTCTTTTGTATCAAGAGCTTATGAACAAGAAAATAAGTTTAATTTAGATATTTTCAAATTTATTTTAAAATCAACACGCTCAATTAATTGAGTGTCAAATTTGGCTTGCAATTTTAGGCTTTGGTAATGTAATTAGCTTTTCTACAATGAATAAGTTTTCTAAAACTTTATAAGGGTACTAAAAACTCGATTGCGGGCTAAAAACTACTTGATGAAATTATTTTAGAACTCTTTTTTATTCTCATAGGCTTAAAAATTATTGCTTAATTTGTATTTTTTATTTATGAGATTGGACCTACTGACTTCAAGGGTCCGGTAGGTTCCGGGTAATGATTGCTACGGGTAGGTTCCGGGTAGTAAATTTAGGAACCGATCTTTTATCGGGTAGGGTCCGGGTAGTTAAAAAATGTTAGGGTACCCGGACCCGCTCACCCCTACTAAAAATGCAAGGATTTATTGTAGAGATTATTATTTGTTGGATATTTAAATTTGATATAGTATAATTAGAATATTTGATACTTTTTTAACAAAATACAAATTTTGTCACTACTATGAGGATTAGTTTTATCATTTTAGTATTTTACTCTTTTCTATTATTAATACCAGAATTCTTATCCTACATTATGTGTTTCAAGGGGATGGGTCAGTCCAGAAAATTTGAGCATGACCGGTCTCAGTATCGATCCGATACATTTTGTGTGTGGATTTCACTTCAAACGCACTGATCTTTAATTTTTGCCTTTCATATTAGTGATCTTTAATTTTTGCTCTTGTTATTTATTTTATGAAAATATTTAGATCTGCTTCGAAAGGCATAATCTCTATAATATTTTTTCTTCGAAAATTGAAATTTTGCCTCGCGCGGCATAAATTATGTAGGAATTAAGTTATGCGGCATAGTTTTATAGTAATTTTTAAATTATGTTGAGTGTTGAAAATTATGCCTTATCCGGCATAGTTTGTGTGGATGCTATGATACATATGTTGAAGTTAAACGCTAACTATGTCCCGCCGAAATTTAAAATTATGTCTTTTTTCATATTATGTTGAGTATTGAAATTTATGTGTTATCCGACATAATTTTTGGATTGTGTCTGATACATATGCCGAAGCTAAATACTAATTATGCCACGCCAAAAATAATAAAGGGAAAAAATTAAAGAATACAAATTTGAAGGATCAAAATTAAAGACCACCTCAAAATAGGCCATTTGTGCGAATGACCCGGTCCGATAATGGGTATGTAGATCGGGCTAAATAAGGGCCCAGAATTTGTGGGGCTAATTTTGGCTTGGACGATCCCGAGCTATAAAGGCAGGCATGGCACCAACACAGAAGCATCTTAAATGAAGATGGCCCAATATAATAACAGTTCTAAGTTCATGCCCATTAACTATTTGGACGGTTTAAAATCGAAGCCCAGTTGGTTAAATCTTTGAGCCCATGATGTTGGTTACATCATTAAATTCATGGAAAATGACACCCACACACACACATCTCGACTTTGGATCTTAGCACCCAAAAAGTCTGTCTGTACAAACGATCTAGGCCTGTATTCGGAGTTTCAAAGTGGACTCTTCGATCTACTATCGATTTGCATGTTTTCAAATTGGAAACGTGGTCCGTGTTATGCCATGAAAGGCTCCACTCTTCCTCAATCCCGTACCTCAGAGCCATTGCTCAGGAGAACTAGCGCCACACATATTATATGATCCACCCTTTAGGTTTAGGGTGATAATGTAATAAATCCTCTCACGCCGGGCTTACACCCGACCTTAAATTAATACGAAAAATCATGAAAACTCTAATAAATAAAGGGATTGTCTTACCCTTAATAAGACACAATTCTAAGAGAGCAGCTGTCGGTATTGCTAAATTTTGTATTGCTGATAAATGGAAATTCATGGAAAATGACACACACACACACACATCTTTCTCCTATGATTTTTATGGATATTGGGAAGGTTTAAGAAGTGGCATTGATACATACCGCTGCTAGAGCTATTGGAAGCATTTTGATCAAAGATTAAGGTTAGCATTCACTAGCCAAATCACTCAAAACAGATGATAATACACGAAGATCTAAGTAGTCTTACTCCAATTTCCTATATAAAATTAATTCTACGTTCTCACCGGAAAAATTAGCTAAGCATCATTGACTTGATCAGCCATTACCTGACCAACATCTAAAAATATGTTCTCTATTTTTTGAGTGTGTGTGTTTAATATTCAATTGGAACACCTGGAGATGCTACATATAAAATTTGAAGAAAGTTGGTGGTGATTTGGAGTTAAAATTAAGACAAAAAAACATCAATATGATAATGTATGTTATGTGTTTATACCGTGTATATTAATTCTCCTTTTCGCTATTCCCCTTTTTATATCACATATAGCTCTTCATTAATATACAAATATGCATGATATATAAGAGATACATGGATAAACATGAAATATATACAGTTATCTAGTACAATGATATACATGGTGATTTACACATATGCTTGAAACCAACCAAAACCACTAAAGTCCGATCAAAATCACTTTGGATCTTCTGCAAATGAGATTAAATTTTCAAATTTAGCCTCTCAGAGATGTTTTCAAGCTATTGCAACAATATGACAATACTTTTAAATTTTTGAATTTTGAACCCCCAACTTCTACTTTCCTGCTCTTCTATTCTTTGCAAATATCCGCAAGAAGGAGAAGATACAAATTCAATAGCAAAGAAGAGACGAGGTGCGGAGGAGGAAGAAAAAATTTGAAGGAGAAAATGGAGGTTTTAGGGTTTAAATTGGTAGCAATTCTATTTAATCAATTTCTTGGTTAAACTGTCAAATTGAGCTACTAGATGCCATTAAGGGTGTTCGGTACGGAGGAAAATGTTTTCCTGAAAAATGAGTTCTTGAAAAATAAGCGAATTTCTACTTATTTTCTCATGTTTATTTGGTTAGTGAAAAATAAGTGAATTTCTTACTTATTTTTTCATGTTCGGTTGGTTATTAGAAAGTATTTTTTGGAAAATACTCACCCAAGCCTCATCCAACCCACCACCCCACACCTCTACCCTCCACCACCAACCCAACTCACCACCCACCCCAAGCACCCACCTCATTCACCACCCAATCAAATCTCACTCCACCACCCTTGAACACACATTTTATTCACCCACATCACCACACCTAACCTTACCCCACACCATCAACTTGCACAACATAATGAGTAAAGAGACAAGGGTAAACAGAGTCATTTGTAACCTTCATCAATAAATATTTATGAAGGTGACTCCACTATATCAATCTTGATTCATTTAATCCATTTAAGGATTATAAACAAGTTTCTCAAAAATTTAATCCATTTGAAGGGGAGCCTTGGAGTAACTGGTAAAGTTGCTGCCATGTGACAAGAAGATCACGGGTTCAAGCCGTGGAAACAGACTCTGCATAAATGCAAGGTAAGGCTGTGTACAACAGATCCTTGTGATCCGGCTCTTCTTCGTACCTCGCGCATAGTGGGAGCTTAGTGCACCGGACTGTCCAAACAAGTTTCTCAAAAAATTGTATATGCTTCAGATATTTTAAATCCTTCATAAATTTTCATATAAATTTTGTCAAGTAAGTCATATAGGCTGAGACAACTTTCATTTAGTATTTAAATGATGTGACATCTTCTGATGTCAGGACTGCAGGTCCAAAATTATTTTTCCTTATCGAGATGCATCATTTCACTTGGTAATTAATTCTACGTCAACATGCTCTGAGAGACGTAGAATTCAGATCCTCTTATATAATATTGCGCGCCATATTATATCAAATATATCATCGATGAGATATCATTTCGTATCGGTTCGCAATTCGACATAACTTACTGAGATCTCATCACTTCACTATTTTTCAGATACCTGAACCTTCTATGAGGTATTATGAAGTGTTATGTCGTAGGCTCTTCAAGAGCACATTGCCTCCTTATTGTGATCATTTGCTCCTTTTATTTCAAGGAGTATTGCATTTGAAACCGATTGTCTACCATGCTTCATGCATACTGTAGACTATGTCCTTCAGAGACATATAGGGGCATCTTGCAGTTGAAATATGAAATAGTTGGGTCAGCAAATGCTTCTAGCATTTGACTTGAATTATCTTTTGAACGAGGATCAAACTGATGATAATTCACAACATATTTCTTAGCTGCTTATTCTCCCCCCCCTTAAGTTAGAGAAACTAACATATATTTCTACCTAATTTGAGAATTCATCTGTGTGCATCATGATAATTATATATCGCACATCAAAAACTATTAGATGGAAATATTTGATTCCTGGCCCTGAATCAATTATTAGGGAAGAATTTATCATAATTTATTGATCTAAAGCATAATCGTTGTTTGCAATATATCATATCTCAGACCAACAACAATGCTATGTTCTCATAAGTAATGGTTTAACTATATTATGGAGGCATCCAACGCAAACCAACTTAAATATAAATCAACATTATCAAGATGAACTATCTTGATTATATAATATGAAAATGGTGTTTTTAACTCAATATTTTGAGCAAGAAACTCATAAATGTCAAACTGAAGATTGATAAAACGTACATGTAACCGTCTCATAGATGCATCTATTTACGACACCACATTGTAGGTGAACGGACCCGTATTCACCTTTTATAATTTCAGAATTTAGGGAACTCAATCCCAACATTAGCTGGTGTAATCAACTTATCATGAAAACAAACAACACAAATAAATTCTTGAAGAATCTTCTAGTTATTCAATATATTCCGAATACAAACTTAGCACATCAGATTTAAATTAGGACAATCAAAATTATCATGTCGACTGATAAAATTATATGTACTAGTAAACTTCAAGTTTACCATGACGTGTGCTATTTGTTTTAGTAAATTTCTGATTTACTATTGCATGAGATTTTATATCGATAAACTTCTGATTTATTGTGGCATGTGATCCCATCATGCTCGGGTAACATTTCATATACCTAATTCTTACCCATAGTACTTGAAGATATTCAATCTTCCAATCACTTGTAATCTCAATATGATAATTATTTTATTGCTATTAAACTTCAGGTTTACTATAATTTGTGTTTCGATCATAACAATTATGATCTAGGACGAATGATACTATCATATATAACATCTTCGAGATATTTCAATTTATTATTATTATTATTCTATAACAAGATATTGTTTGAACATTGCTAGTGTCATAATTCTTGTAAACAAATGATGAGCTTTTTTGGAGCTCCTGATCATTAATTTTTTACTATTAAATATTGCTTAGATACTGTTGGTATCATAAAAGAAACTCTGGTTAGACACTACTGGTGTCATTAAAGAAAACAAAAATGAAATGGACATTTAAAGATAATTGTAAATTCATAAACAACGAAAAGTAAACACTAAGTTCTGAACTTCAGTATTTCAATGTCTCATTCAAGGAGATTAGTCTTTAACATCTGAATATTTTGTATCAGAGCAGTAACCACATAGTAATCACATACTTCAGGAAGAGATACATTAATGTTTATTTCATTCGGGAAAATCATAACAACTAAACCATAATGTATCAAGGTGATTATGGTAAAAAATATTCTACTATGCTTCCTTTTTGGATATTTAATAAACGTATTCACGATGTTTCTACGTACGACGGGTACGTGTTGCAATACTTTTATACCACATGTATTTCCTTTCTTATTTTATCTCTCCAGGAGGTAGGTCGTGGTATATCTTCATTCGCTTTGGAGAATGAAGCCTGATTATTTGAATGTGCTTGATATACAACGTTCATCTATAGCTCATTATTTTGCTCAAGCAAAAAAATATTACTTCATAATCAGGAGTAAGTTTCAGATTTACTATTTCAGGAGTAAATTTCAAAGTCTTACTACTTCAGGAGTAAATTTCAAAGTTTTACTACTTCAGGAGTAAATTTTAAAGTTCTACCACTTCAGGAGTAGATTTCAGATAATATTTACTACTTCAGGAGTAAATTTCAGAGTCCTACTACTTCAGGAGTAGTTTTCAGAATATTTACTTCTTCAAGAGAAAATTCAGAGTTCTACTACTTCGAGAGTAGATTACAAAGTTCTACTACTTCGGGAGTAGAGTTCAAAGATCTACTACTTCGAAAGTAGAATTTAATATTTGCTACTTCAAGAGAAAATTTCTGAGTTTACTACTTCGGGAGTAAATCATAAAATATTCAGAATATTTCTTCTAAATTATTCTACCTCTTATGGAAATGAGTCGTGATATTTTCACAATCAAATACACGTTCATATTTATAGGCTTTATTACATATTGTCACATTCACTTCAGGGAATTAATCTGTATTTATAACATTTATAAACAAATTTCATTCTTCAGGAATGAAGCATAATCATCTGAACGTGTCTTTAGCATATCAAATCATGATAACTTAAAACCTCTTTTAAAAATTGCTACTTCAGGAGCAAATCGAGACATATATATGATGTTGAAATTTTTCTCTAACACATCATTAGTTCTAGTCACAACTATACATACAAAATATTGTTACTTCCGGTGATTATATATTTCTTGTCAATTCTCATATAGCCATTAAAAAATATAAAACTAACATCATAATCCCTCTTAACAATAGTATTCTTCAGAAATAAATTTGAGGCATAAATAATCCAAAATCAACTAATTCAAATCGGATGAACCCAACAAAGTGAATTTCATTAGTATAGAAAATCGGATAGCCATATAGTTTCTTTGTGGGCCATCCTTGTTATTAACCATATACATGAATCTGCATCGTTATTAATTTCAAGATGCAATATATTTCACAAATGATTCACCACTTCAAGAACCAATATATGTATGCTTGCAAAATAAGCTAGCAATTGCAGAAAAGAAACTTAAGAAAAACACAGCAGGTGTCAAGCACATATTGAGGATGCTTAGTGGTCATACCTCACATGGGTAGTGTTCTCTTTAAGAGTACACATACCTTGTACGTGTGGCCTTTACAATTAACAAAGATCGGAGCAAGATTTTAGGGAGTGGCCAAAGCCAAAGAAGCTGGGGGAGGGGGGATTTTTTTATTGCTCTTCAAACTGATGTCCAAATGAACTGAATTGACTTCCTATTTATAGAAGAAAAGAAATAGTTGCAAGGCTTTCCAGGAAGCTGTTGCGAGACTTTTCAAAAGCTGTTCGCAAGTTGCCTGCATGAGCTACTTGCAAGCTTCTTGTTTGATGCAAGCATATTCAATTATAAGTTTATCCAGAAAATTATGAGTATACTTAAATAGACATCCACAATATAATGTATTTATAATAATTTGTATATTTTAAAATCTTGAACAATGACAATAATTGCATGTGCGGGTACTAACAAGAATCTTTGAAATGTGCAATTAAATTGTGATACTTTGATACCAAAATTTAGGTCAACCGGTTACATAATACAAAAATAAAAAAATAATAATTTTAGTCCTTCAATTATTATCTAATTATGATTTTGCTCCTTGTATTATGGGACTAAGTATATTTGATATTAATTGAATAATGTTTGTAACTTAAATCTTTAAATCTTGAAGTTAATACAGTTAGCTTTTTTGTTCTTTTTGCAAGAAAAAAAGGAATTTCTTTTTGCATGTAATGAAAACAGAAAAATTAAAATTAGGCAATATCATTAAACTTCTTTACGTATCCTTTCCTCAATGATCTACTAAATGATTTGGATTTAGAACATTGAAATCTCTCATTGATGAACAAAATATAAAAAGAAATTGAATTATAAATAACTGCAACGAGCTTATTCAAAATCATTTATAAAATCAGGGGCAGACCCTCATTGTGGGTTCCCGGTTCTCAAGCACTCATTGACCCCGACGTGAACGGTCTATATTCAGACGCAAGATATTGTAAAGCTAATATAAAGAACCGTTAGAGTATTTATAAATGAAAACGTCTGATAGATGCTTTGGTTTATAGCAGATATTAAGGTTGTCTTTGGTATGACCAAAAATCTTTTACTATTTTTTCTTGTTTAGATGCATTTAAGATTTTAGAAAATCTATGAAAAATATTTTCCTCAAAATAGGAGAAAATATTTTTCATAAAAATTTGAGAGAAAATATTTTCGTATTAATAAAAATATACCAACGCATTCCCCAACTCACCCCCGCATTTCCCCATCCCCACCACCCACCGACTGCCGCCCCCCACAAACCCAACCCGACCTCCTCCCACCACCCCCACTACACCCCACCACACCCCAAACCAACCACCCCCACACCTCACACACGTCCAACCTTCCGCCAACCCCTCCGAATTTTCTTTTTCATATATTTTATTTTACTTTTATAAAAAATCTATAAAAAATGAAAAAAAATTCTTACCTCACACTACTCCCCCCTTCCCCCAAACCCACACCCACCCCTCCAATTTATTTTTATAAAAAAATTAAAAGTTCTTATTTTTGATTTTTTACACCACCCAATGCCCCCTGGGTGCGACCCCCTCCCCCGAATTTCCAATTTTATATATTTTTTATTTTTATAAAAAAGAAACTTTTCTTATCCCCTCCACACAGCCTACCCCACGTCTCAATTCGTGCTCCCCACTGCCAAAAGTTGCACTCCAAATTCAAAAATTTTATAGTAATTTTGTTGAGTATAGGCAAATGCTTTTAAATGATATTTTTCAACTTGCGTATCAAAAATAAGAAAATGAGTAGGAAAATCACTTATTTTTTTCGAAAATATTTTCTCGAAAAGCAATTTCCGTCGTACCAAAGACACCCTAAGTTTTGCTCTCAGCATATGAGAGAAGCAAAGATCGAATCCTGGTTGAAGCAATTCTTTTGAAAGGACTACTTTGTAACACTGAATCTCTTTTTTCCTTCTTTTCGATCTTTCCTTTTGGCTTTTTGCTGATCATTTTTTTGGTCATTTGTTTCACTTTTCTATTTTTTATATATCATTCATTAGGACAAAAAAATTTAGCTTCCAAAAAACTTTAAATTGTAAGATATTAGAAATGGTAAGCAATGATATTATTATTTATCGTTTACAAAATCTGAAAAATCGTCGTCTTTTAGTGACTAGAAGTCTCTTCTTTTTGTAATAATAATATTAACCATAGTTTTTAGTCACTATTTTCATTAACTTTTTTATGTTTTCACGTTCAAATAGTTGTGCAGTAATATTAAATTGAGCACTCACAATCTTGAAAGTCGGAATCCGTTACTGTAAATGAGGATAAGAAATGAGGAAGAATAATAAGTAAACGCGCGACTCTTTAAACAAATCCTTCTTGTCGTCTTCAGAGAGATTTTGTTTCTTTTTCCATAGTAATAATTTCATACATAAATGTTTTTTTTTCAAACAGTAATGCTCTCTAGGTTTAATTTTTATAGGCAGAATGTACAAAGATTTTTTCATAAATATGCTAGTTAAAAACCAATTATCACATGTAACAATTTATAATTAATGTAAACTAATAACATCTAGATGACAAAGAATTAACCTGCAGCTACAACCAATAATTTATGCTGATAGTGGAAGTCTTTTTGCTTTGAATTCGAAGCCAATGTAATTTATATGGTCGGTGTTTGGATTAGCTTATTTTAAGTGTTTTTTAGCTTTTAAGCTTTTTTCTATTTTTTGAGGTGTTTGTGTGAGATAAAAAAATGCTTTTAAACACTTATTTTTAGGCTAAAAGTATAAAAAATAAGTCAAAAATCAAAAGTTAAGTAAGACCAACTTATTACTTTTAACTTTTAACTTATACGCCACTTTTAGAAAGTCAATCTAAACACAAAACTAAAAACTTGGTGTTCGTTGAAATGGCTAAGAAAATATATTTAATTACTATGATAAGAGTTTTCCGATAAATATTTACATGCATTCACCCGGTATTTACCTTAACCCAATAAAATAATATGATTTGGTATTGTTAACCATAGACCATAGTAAAGTAATATGCATTGGTATAAACGTGCATAAATTTTTCTGTCGCTATTTTAATTTACTACAGGTGGTAGTAACTAAGTGGAATTAGACTAGGTCTAAGGAAGTTGAAAATGACGTACTTCTTATTTATAATAGCATCTCATTCTAAATTTTTATAGTACGCGTTTTATTTTTTATGGTTTTATTGTTAAAGTTATTATTACATTAACTGTTCAAGTTAAAGCGCTGATGATCATATCTTCAATGTGAATATGTTTAAATCTTGTCTAGGTTTGGTGTGATTTTTTTTTTTAATTATGTCAAGTTCTAGATCACGATTAGCTTAAATCTTTTAGTGTAACCTTTGAACGTGGAATTGTAATACTTAAGTATTATTATATGTACGAGAGTTTTTTCATTACATAATTTGTGTCGGCCAAATGGAAGGTATTTTCAGTCTTAAAAATGACTTAAGTAAATTACTCAAAAATGACTTAAGCAATTCAAGCAAAATTTTCTTTTAGTTTTCTCTACACTAGGCAATTTCCTATGATTTTGGGTCATTCAATGACTAAATATAAGGATCTTACTTTTATGCTTGTGAATAAGAAGTCTCCTTTTCACTTCGGGTGAGACATTGGAACTTTAGTTATTTCCAATTTTTAGACAATTTTAAGTGCCTTTAAAAATAGGCTGGGTTCATTATGACCTGGTGCCTTCGGAACTTTACTTATTTTTATTCTGGGTGTCTTTACGATGATAGTCCCCAGTTAAGAACTTAAATAAATTCATTAGCTCGTAAGCTTAAAGGTTTGTCAATTGCCCATAAATAAGAGTATGCCAGCGAATATAAATCGAAGCAAATTTCGGATAAAACACTTTTTCATTTAAACTTTGCAACGGTCAAACAACTGGGCAAGCACTACCCCAGGCAATTTCCTCCGATTTTAGGTCATTCAATGACTAAATATAAGGACCTTACTTTTATGCTTGTGAATAAGACGTCTCATATTCACTTCGGGCATGAGTATTGGAACTTTAGTTATTTCCAAATTTTTAGACAACTTCAAGTGCCTTTAAGAATAAGCTGAGTTTATTATGACTTGGTGCCTTCAGAACTTTACTTTTTTTTTCCGGATGTCTTTATGACGATAGTACCCAGTTAAGGACTTAAATAAATTCATTGGCTCGTAAGCCTAAAGGTTTTGTCAATTTCCCAGAAATAAGAGTATGTAAGCGAATATAAATCGAAGCAAATTTCGGACAAAACGCTTTTTCATTTAAACTTTGCAACGGTCAAACAACTGGACAAGATTCATTCGATCTTTCTGCCTTTGCATATTTTGTCATAATATTAAAACTATTTGGGCAAGATTCATTCGATCTTTTAACCCTTACAATAGTCCTAAAAACTTAAAGAAACTTCAAACTCCGTATAACTCCTAATTCCTTCGAGGGTATGGCAATCCCCTAGTGTTTGTGTTCGAAGTATGAGAACTCAAACACTACTTGCTCTTCAATACCGAACAGTCCCAGTCTCCAGTGTTTTTCCAGTCTTCAATTATTTAGTAACACGCTTTACATTGTTGTCTCATTAAAAACCTTGTCAAAAAAATCCTTTTCGGGATAAAAACCGAGCTAAGGAAAAAAAGTGCAATACTTATTTTCATATCTAATTCTAACACAGTTCGACCTTTGAGTGACTACTTCGAGTTATTCCTGCATGGGTTATTCATAACGTAACAAATGAAATTGAAACAGTTAACGAACTAATACCTTAGCAATAATACCGTTTCAAGTTCGCAATGTTCCAGTTATTCGACAACTTTTGACCATCTTCGGCTTCTAACTGGTACAAGCCTTTACCGGTGATTCCTGACACTTTGTAAGGACCTTCCTAGTTAGGGTCTAATTTTCCTTCGTTGCGGTTTCTGGTGTTGAGGGTCACTTTTCGTAAAACCAAATCTCCTAATTGAAAGTGCCGAAGATTAGTCCTCCGGTTATAGTATTTTCCCATCCTTTGCTTTTGAGCCACTAACTGTAGCAGTGCTAACTCCCGATGTTCATCCATCAAATCGAGCTTTATAGCCATAACTTCATTATTTAACTCCCCGGGTCAAATGATGTACCTCAGGATCAGCTCGCCCACTTCTACTGGAATTAAAGCCTCCACACCATAAACCAGAGAAAATGGAGTCTCCCCGGTGCTAGATTTCGGCATTTTCCTATATGCCCACAGCACCTCCGGCAGAATTTCTTTTTATTTGCCTTTCGACTCTTTTAAACTTTTCCTCAAGTTCTGAATGATAGTTTTGTTCGTTGATTCTTCTTGCCCATTTGTACTCGGGTGATACGAAGTCGACGTTATCTTCTTGATTTTCAACTTTCGAGAAAATCATTCACTTTTTTTCTAATAAACTGACGGCCATTGTCACATGTAATCTGTGTTGGAAAGCCGAACCGGCAAACAATGTGATCCTAGATGAAATCAATGACTTCCTTCTCTCAAAACTTTTTGATGACCTTCGCTTCAACCTACTTAGAAAAGTAATCAGTTATAAACAATATAAAATGTACCTTACCGGGTGCGCAAGGGAGTGACCCACTATATCCATCCATTTCTTGAATGGCCATGGAGATAGGATCGGATGCATTAATTCTATCGGATAATGAATCATTGATGCATGCCTTCAATATTTATCGCACTTTCGGATGAAGTTCTTCGTGTCTTCTTTCATCTGAGCCTAATAGTACCCAACCCTAATCAACTTTTGGACCAAGAGCTCTGCTCCAGAGTAATTGCCACAAGTCCCCTCGTGAACCTCGCGTATCACGTAATCTGTCTCATTGGTACCTAAATATCTTGCTAAAGGACCGTAAAAAGATCTCTGGTATAACTGACCATCGACCATACAAAACCTAACAGCCTTAGTGTGAAGTGTACTCGACTCCTTCGGATCTGTAGGCAATTTCCCATCCCAAATGTAGTCGATATATTTATTGTGTCAGTCCTAAGTCAAGCTTGTTATATTTACTTCGGTCTGTCCACCATCAATTGCAAAATTTACATGACTGTACCCGAATTAAATTCCTTTAGTTCTACGGACGAGCCCAAATTAGCCAAGGCATCCGCCTCATTATTCTGTTTATGAGATACATGCTCCATGGTCCATTCTTTGAACCGATGTAATATCACTTGAATTTTTTCTAAGTATTTTTGCATCCTTTCCTCCTTGACTTCAAACACCCCATTTAATCGATTAACAACCAGAAGCGAGTCACATTTTGCTTTGATGTCCTCGGTTCCCAAGCTCCTTGCCAATTCTAAACCTTCAATCATAGCCTCATACTCGGCTTCATTGTTAGTTATTTTTTTACAGTTCTTATCGACTTCCTAATAACATTTCGTGCAAGTGCCTTAAGTACTACCCTAAGCCCGAACCCATTCACGTTCGAAGCTTCATCTGTGTACAAGGTACAGACTCCCGATGTTATTCCCAAAGTTAGTAAGAGTTCCTTTTCAACCTCGAGAATCATCCCGGGTGTAAAATCCGCTACGAAGTCCGCTAGAACCTGAGACTTGATAGTTGTTCTTGGTTTATACTTTATGTCATTTCTACTAATTTCTACTGCCCATTTTTCTAACCTGCCGGATAGTTTCGATTTTGCATTACATTTTTAGCGGATAAGTTGTTATTACACATATAAGATGACATTGGAAATGCGACCTTAATTTTTAGAAGTCATTATTAATACTAAAGCCATTTTTTCTAAATGAGAATACCTAGTCTTTGCACTAACTAATGTTCTACTCACATAATAAATAGGAAATTGAGTACCTTTTTCTTCTTGAATAAAAACTGCACTTACTGCAACCTCGAAAACTGCTAGGTAAATGAACAACTGATCGTCTGCCTTCGGTTTATGCAGCAACGACAGGCTAGACAAGTATTTCTTCAAATCCCTCAAAGCTTTTTGGTACTCCGGTGAACATTCAAAGTCATTCTTCTTTATCAACAAAGAAAAGAACTGATGACTTTTTTTTCGAAGACCGAGAGATGAACCTGCTTAGAGCGGCAATTCTCCTGGTGAGTCTTTGCACTACTTTTACATCTTCAAGTACCTCCAGAATCTCTTCAATAGCTTTGATTTTATCTGAATTAATCTCTATTCCTCAATTTGAAACCAAGAAACCCAAAAACTTTCCAGAGCCAACTCCAAAAGCACATTTTCTGGATTTAACTTCATGTTGTACTTTCGGAGTATGTCAAATGTTTCCTGCAAATGCTTTAAATGGTCATTTGCTTTTAGGGACTTAACTAACATATCATCAATATAAACCTCCATTGTGTTACCTATTTTGTCCTTGAACATGCGATTAACTAGGCGTTAATATGTTGCTCCAGCATTTTTTATACCAACGAGCATTACATTATAGCAATACGTCCCGTATCTAGTTATAAAAGAAGTTTTATCTTGATCCTCCGGGTTCATCCTAATTTGGTTGTACCCGAAATAAGCGTCAAGAGAATTCAACATCTCATGCCCCACCGTAGCATCGATCATTCGATCAATGTGCGGCAAAGGAGAAGAATATTTTGGGCATTTTTTATTCAAATCTTTAAAATATTATTCACATTCTCAATTTATTACCTTTTTAGGTACGACCACTACGTTTGCTAGGCAGTCCAGATATTCTACTACTCGGATGTAACTTATATTTAATAACTTTATTACCTATTATTTGACAAACTTGTACTTGTAATTGGCCATTGATTATTTTTTTGGTTTACCGGTGGAAAACTTGAATCCAAATTCAACTTGTGAGTTGTGATCTCCGGTGGAATACATGTCATGTTTAAATGGAACCAGGCAAAGCAATCAATATTAGCTTTAAGAAATTTAATTAATTTAAGCCTGAGCTCCGGGTTAACCCGGTGCCTAGGTATACCTTTCTATCCGATAGATGGACGAACAATATAACTTGCTTTAACTCTTCTGCGGTTGATAGACGAACAATGTATATCATCCGGCATAAAAATTGACCTCGAGACATGATGGTTATCTTCTTCTTCCTCGTAGTTTATCTTGTCTTCGTCCTCTTCCTTCGAACTTGCAAGGTCCGATTCCTGTGATCACTATTTGACTTATTTGCCTTTACTTGCATGCTTCATTATTTTCGGCAATTGGACCAGACTCTTCTACTGGGAAAATTTCCCTTACCATCGGCTATTCACCATGAATTGTCTTTTATTTCCTCGAGAGTTGAGAGTTTTAATATCAAATGCAACGTCAAAGGTACAACCCTCATGTCATGTATCCAAGGTCTGCCAAAAAGTGTATTGTATCTCATCTGGCCTTTAATAATGTAAAATTTTGTTTGCTTGATTGACCGACCGCATTGACTAGAAGAGTGATTTCCCCATTCGTTGTCTTACTTGCCATATTGAAGTCGTTCAGGACTCGGGCTGCTGGTGCAATCTGGTCTAGCAGACCCAATTGCTCCACCACTTTCAATCGGATGATATTGGCCGAGCTACCTAGATCAACCAAAATTCACTTAATATGAAATTTATTAATCAAAACAGAAATTACCAACGCATCATTGTAAGGTTGAATAATGCCCTCCGCTAGGGGTGGCAAAAAACCCGGAGAATCGAAAAAACCGAACCGGCTGTTCGGTTCGGTTTTTATTCGGTTTTTAAAAAAACTGATTTTTTGAAAAACTGAACCGAATCAGGATTTAGTGATTCGATTCGGTTTTTTAATTTTGGATACGAACCGAACCGAAAAAACTGAATTAAATATATAATTATTCTTATTTTTTATTTTAGGCTACTACTATCTCTCGAATCATAGTTATTGAAGCCAATCTATGAAACTTTTATGGAAGTCGAATGCAGCATGAACTTGATTAACATATCACAGAAACATTGACATAAAATGTAGGGAGAGAAATTAGTTGTAAATTAGTGAAACTTTAAATGGTCATAACTCTGCGCTCGGATGTCCGTTTTACCTAATTGTTTTTTTGATTTTGCGTATTTTTTCGAGACGGAGTCGGCCAAACCGGCGCCGCCAATTTTTAGAAAAACGTCTGTTTTCCCAATCAATTTGTGTTTTCCCCCCAAATCGATTTCTAATTTTCTTTAGTAAACATCTCACGATACACAATACATTTCAACGTCGAAATTTCATGATAGTGTAGGTGTGAATGTCAATTTCAGTTTTGAAAATTCAATTTTTTTAAAAAAATTCCTCGACCCGACCCACTAGAAAAAACCGATATAATTCGATACGTTCGGCGATATAAACCGAACATATCGGGGTTTTTTTTTTAAAAAGTTGGATTCATTTTTTTTTTAAAAATACCGAATTTTATTTGGTTCATATTTTTCAGATACAAAACCGATATAAATCGATATACGCCCACCCCTACCCTCCGCGTCTTCATCATTGAAATATACAATTTCCTCAGGCACGTAATCTTTGGACCTTTTCTCCCGAGTAATCGAGACTTTTGTCTTTTTCGCGGTCATACCGAGCCCCTTCAGAACTTCCATTCCTCCAATGATCATGTTTATGACATGCTGGGTTTCAATCGGTCCTGCTTGCTTGTTTACCTCTCTATTTCTGTAGTTTCCTTTGCTCAATCACTTAAAAACTCGTGCAAATGGCTATTTTTCAATAATCGGGTCATTTCATCCCTCAATTGATGACAATTCTCTGTTCGGTGACCATGAGTCCCATGATAATCACAAATTAAGCTCGGATCCCTCTGAGTCGGGTCCGTCCGGAGTGGTCTTGGCCATCTTATCTCCTCGATATGTCCAATAGCATAAACAAGTCTGACACCATCAATATTGAAGTTATATTCAGATAACCTTGGGTTTTCAAAATTATTAGAAGAAGATCCACTGATATCATTCTTGAATTGCAAATCTCTATTGGTAGACCCTCGATCATTTCACCTATCCCCTCTGTCCAATGAGAAGTTGCGATTGTTACGACCTCTATCTGATATGAAATAGACCTCTCCGATTGCGTGTAGGGTGGATACCTATCTTTTGAAGACTTCGATTCCGACTCAACTACCCTCTTCGACTTATCAAAAATTTTATTCCGTCCTGACGACCCTGGTGGAAGTTCGAGCTGATCATCCTCCATCCGAATTTTAGACTCGTATCTATTATGCACATCCACTTATGTTATTATCAAAAATTCCAACAAGTTCTCCTTTAATTTGAGTGAGG
The DNA here is from genome assembly GCA_029783415.1 of Anisodus acutangulus. Classification (NCBI taxonomy): domain Eukaryota; kingdom Viridiplantae; phylum Streptophyta; class Magnoliopsida; order Solanales; family Solanaceae; genus Anisodus; species Anisodus acutangulus. The sequence goes on from CM056491.1 coordinate 53,142,304, forward strand.
CACTAGAGCTCCTCGGATTCAACCTCTTGGTGAATGCTTCAGCTGCCTATTCATCCGGTACCCGGGGATGAAGCATCCGCTCCTTTTAAAACCTCGACATGAACTCCCGCTTCGTATCCTTCTGAGAAGTTTTGAATATATCTGCTTTCCTCGCTTAAACCTTTCGTGCTCCAACATGTGCCTTTATAAAAACATCTGCAAGCACAAATAAATTAATAGAATGTTCAGGAAACATAGAATATCATGTCATTGCCCCCTTGGACAATGTTTTATCAAATTTCTTTAGCAACACCGATTCAATCTCATCCAGCTCATTGTCATTGCTCTTCACTGCACAAGTATATGACGTCATATGCTCATGCGGATCCGCCGTCCCATCATACTTCAGGAATTTTAAACCCCTTTGGAATTAACTTCGGTGCTACAGTTGGTGGGAATGACAACTGAATGTATCGCATCGAGTCCGACCCCTTCAAGATCGGAGGAGCCTCCAAAATCGGGTCCACCTGTAAATTGTAGGTTTCAACCTTCTTTTCATTGGTATCCATTAGCTTAGTCAAGGCCTTGAGCATCTTCAAGACCTCGGAGGACTCATTAGTCCTCGAACCATTGGCATTTTCATCGACTTGATCTTCTTCCCGGCTTGGATCATCATCAGGAACAAGTCGAGGTTCATCTGCCGCACTTGCTCCACTGCTCTTCTTTTTCAACTGAGTTATAGCCTCTTGTTGCTCCTTCAGCATATAATAGATCCGAGCCAAATTTATTTCTTCCTCCGTATCATCTGGTATTTTCTGACTCGAATTTCTAGACGCCCGATGTGAAATCATGAGGTTGTTGTCATTCATTGGATCAAAGAGTGGAACGCTATTTGGCGGGTCAATGGGCGGAACATCATTTATTGGATCAACGGGTGAGGTGTCGTTGTTGCTCTCATCATAGTGGCTAACTTGATTGTTACTGGTCATTTAGAATTAACCTGAAATCACAAAATCTCGAAAGAAACTAGTGCAATTTGAGTTTGAATAAATTACCACTATTATCCTTAGCCCCACGGTGGGTGCCAAACTGTTTACCCCACAAAAGTTACAGTTGAATTTGTAAGTGATTTTAATGACACGTGGATTGATTTGTAAATAAGTGTAATAAACAATTATTAATAAATAAACAAACGAGAACATTAAGTAAAAGAAATAGCCTGAATTGATGGTATCTTGATTGAAACTTGTTAAAGAGCTTGGTCCGGCCTTTAACTAAATTGCTTCGAGCCCGAGCCAATGTTGGGAGCTTGTTCAGTCTAAGTTTACAGTTAAATCGTGTAAGTAAATGAAAAATAGAATGAGATGCCCTTCCAACATGAAGGTTGGACTCCTTTTATAGCGATGAATACAGAGCATTTATGCCCGAGAATTATTCTTTAAACTAAATGCAATTAAATGACAATAATGGCCACATTATGACCAAAGTGTAACGGTTGGCACCAAATCTGGAACGGATCTGTATTAAACTCATTCAGTCGCCTACCCGGTGTCACTTGCTTCTGCCCTTTCCCGGTCTTACTCTTCAACCCAGACTCACCCCGAAGTATCTCACAGCGGGCGCACAACGTTGCTACTTCCTTCGACCTCAAACTTAAATCATGCCACGTGTTCTATCAGTTTCTACGTATACACTAAGCTTTTAGCATAGAATAAAATTTTAAAGCTTTGATCACTTTTCAAATAGTGAAAGATGGTTGGAGAATGAGAATGAGAATGAGAATGAGAATGAGAATTAGAAGTATAGATGTACTTGGTTCTTGCAGGTTCCTCCAACTACTTAAACAATCTTTATCTGAAATTAAAAAAAAAAAAAAAATTCAAAAGCTAACGGTGTTACTTCAAGAAAGGTTCAAGGACTAAAATTTCATACTTTATTTAATTAAAAGTTAAATATGCTAAGTCTAATATAAAAGGACTTAAATTATATTAACGATAACTTAATGACTAAATCGTTATTTTTCCAACACATTTTTTTTGGTCTAAATACAAAATTTTTAATTGCAGTGTATTTCTTCTAACTTTTAGAAACTATCATCATAAAAGAAAATTAAAAAGTATTAACTTATAGTTCTAGCAAATCTAAATTAATGCTACTACGCAAAGCACTTCAACTCTTTTTGACAAATTTCATGTTATAACAGTTATTTGTTACACATTACTTCATAGGATGCGAGATCAATCTGATAATTTTCTTAAAACAAATTAACGATTCATTTTTAGTTGGTATATGTGTACTAGACTAATCAGAAATAAACTCCTTTTGTCATACTGAACGAAAAGAAAAAATTATTACATAATATGAATATTTTTTATGTTTTCGTATGGTATGTTGAGCTTTCTGAGTATCAATAGGTCCGAAGTTAATCATATTGTATAATAGACAAACAAGAAAGTTTGCTTATTTATTTATGTTTAACTAATATTAAAAATATTGTAAAACAGATCTTCAAGATGCTATTGCAATTTCCTATCATTTGTTACTTGTCCTCTTATAGTCCAATAGAATTGTCTTAACTTGAAATTAGCCGTTACTTTTTCCTTCTTTTCATGTGGGCAAGTTAGGAAGTATTGGAAAAAACACTCACTTTCTTAATTCAAAGCATAAGAGACCAAAAGGAACTATAAATCCAACAATACACAACTCATCACTCACTCTAATGATATTGACTTCTTTCTTTCATTATTTGTTTTTTTTTTTGAATTCTTTTTTAAAGGTATTGTTTGATAGATTTTTGTGTGATGTACAAAATATGTAATGTCACTACAGCATATGGTCATGGAGAAAAGACCAAATGAAAATGACTGAAATTGATTGCACCTATATTACCTTGTAAAGGAGGAAGGAACAAGGCTAAGCTACTATTATTGATATTTGAACAATCATAATATTAATCAATAATCGCTTGTTTGAACATTTCAAGTTTATTATGCTATGTAATCAATATTGGTTACTTTCAAGAACACTTAATATTTAAATAAAATAAATAAAAAATTTCATTATAACTTTGTAAAATGATAAGTATTTGAGACAAGAATATTTAGTGGCCTTGACAACTATATGGGACGGAGGAAGTATTTTTTTTTATTTGTAAATATACATCAAGTTGCTAAAATACAATTAGTTGTGCAAGATAACAATCAAATATTTTAATTTGTATTATACCAAGGTATTGGTAAAATATGTTGGAAATTTGCCTTTGGCGGGAATTGCGACCGACCAACTTTAACGGCTTAAACACTAGTGTTACGTATGTTGGAGAATCCGGTTCTTCACACATGCATGATCTACTAAGTACGTAGATAACCGTAGGGCCAAGAATCGTCAAATTTCATTGAGAAATGAAAGAGATATTGGTCCACGAAGTAAGGTGTTTGAAGCATGGAAAGTGTGGTATTGTGTTCAATTCTCCCTCATCCTTAGAGAAAGTAAGAATTGTTGTGTATATAAGACTCGAAATTGGTTTGGGGTTTGGGACCCCACGGGGTAGCCCATGGGTGTAAAGGAGGGAGGGACTAGATGTGCTTCGGTTCAAGGAGAGACCACACGCCGCGCCGCCGCCTCGCCCGTCCGGTTCGGGTCCACGGTCGTGTTGTGGGCCTTCAAATTATCTTTGGGCCGTAAAACTTTGCGAAGTACAGTTTGATCTCGAGAAGTTTTAAGTACGCTTTGGACGAATTCTTTCAGATGTACAGTTTGGTCCTGAAGTTTTTCGTAAAGTTGGAATTTCGACGGTCAAAGCGAACGTCCAAGCTCTCAATTCAGCCATTTATTTTGGCTGAATTACTCCTCCTATAATGGCCAAATCCGTTGGTCTTTCACCATTTATGTTGGTGACTTTACTACCTCCATAATGGCCATTATTTGGCTATTATGGAGGCGATTTTCAGCCCCTCCATCACCTATATAAACACCCCTTACACCATTGTTGAGCACCAAGAACACACATATAATATACACGAAATTCGAAGCTTACACAAGCGAAAGTTTTCTTCTTCCTACAACTTCCAAGGCATCATTTCGTTACTCAATATTCTTCATGGTAGCTCTTGAGTTTCCTTTGCTCAAGTGTTCCATTCTTTGTTTATCTTGGGAGACAAATTGTCCAGGACGTATAAAGGATACATACGGGGCAATATTGTCTTAAGGACAGAGTGCCACACTCGACTCAGCAAAACCAGTTTCCATTTTTTCGTTTTCAACAAAATTGTAATTTCAGTTTTGTGCTTATCTTGTAATTTTCAGATTACTAGTTGCACTATTGAATCTTTGTTTATCCTTTCGAATACTTGTAATAGTTATATACTTTCTGTACTGCTTTATAAAGTACCATAGAGCAAAAATACCCAACAACTTAAGACAATATTTGTATAGTATTACTATTAGTGTTCGAAAGATGTCGGTCAAAAGTTGTGTGACCAAATCGGGATATGGAAATGGTTTTCTGGTAGAAGAGAGTGATGATGATGAACGTATTCATAGTGTCACCGCTACCAAGACTGGTGGGAACAAGCGCTCTCGAGAGCCTGAGGATGTCAACTGGGACAAGAGGAGAAGATCAAGATGTACTTCTATCTTGCGTGAAGGCACAGATCTATTCCAGGACAAAAAGATCCGAATAATGGTAAGAAGGAACTGGACACTCAGTCTGATGAAGTGACTGAAGTGAGCCAGAATCCGAAATTGGGATAAGTATTTTTCTTACTTGTCAAGAATAAAGATTACATGATGAGTATATTTCTTACTTGTCAAGAATAAAGATTAAATGATGTCTGATTAAAAAAAATAGATTAAAGTAAGGAGGAATATGAAAATAATTTATATTCCTTACGATTTAACAAATCAGAAGTTTAATCTCATCTTCTTTTCCGTTTAAAGATTGGAGTTTGTAAACGACTTAAAAAGATCCGTTCTTTTAAGTGTAAATTATTAAAAGCGTGTAAAGTATGTTCGCACATACGATGGAGAAAGATCCACTAACTGTGCGAAAACTATTACCACTCTTAAGTAAGCGCCAAGAATTATCTGGGCACCAATCTTAACGGAAGGAGTCTAAAAGTTAAAGGCGTAGAACCTGTCATACTATTTGGCAGAAGATCCTTCATAGAATGATATTGGACACTCAGTCATACTAAGCCTCCGGGCGACTGGAGTGGGCCAAAATTCCTTTGATATGATTATATTGGACACTCAGTTGTACGCGCCCATTTTCGACCTCGCGCGGGTCAAAGCGGAGCACGGACGTATTCGGTGATTCCTGGGTAAAAAAGGTTGAGGAGTCGCCACCTAATTATGTTTACGGTGAATTAGGACACCTAAATATTAAACTAAGTGCTGCAATGTAACTCCAATTTTAAGGTCTGCGAAACTAGTGAGATTCTAGGTAAGGGTTCTTTATTATCCTAAAGGGAAGGGGTTAGGCATCCTTTAAGATCCGCTAACTTGCGGTTATCCGGTAAAACTCAGGTTAATTATTACTAGAAAAAATGCATGTTTGAAGCATGAAGTTAAAAGATGTTTGCAAATAATTAATAAAAAAGGGATGCATTTTAAAAGATAGATGAATGTAGAGATTTTTCAAATATGCATTTATATGATATCTAAAGAGAAATACATGTAGAGTTGGAAAAAATATGTATTTGACAATTGATAGTAAAACAATTTATTTATAATGCCAAAGAAGTAAAATTTTGGGAATCAATGAATTGTAAACTGACAAAAGATAAACTTATTCGGTATGATTAATAAAGCAAATAAAAGATGACAAAAGTTGTTTTGAAAATCTTGAGTTCGCGTGACGAGCCTAAAATAAATAAACTAGCGAAGGATTTCTAAGTTTGCGAGCCTACAAATAAATAAGCTAGCGACGGGTTTCAAATCTTAAACTACCCTATGAATAAATCCTAAGTTTGCCTATTCTAAGCATTTCAATAATTACATAAGTGCGATAAATAATATTACAATACAAAGCGAGATAAAAGCTGAATTAAAGAAAGAAATAAATAAACTCCGAGGAATATTTGTCGTTATTTACTTTAATCCCTGCAAGCTGTCAAGAACAAACGGTTAGAAACATTTAAATACAAATAACTTCATATCCGTATTCAAAACAGTGAATGTTTTGATCGCGGAGGGCTCAGACTTAAATTTTGAAAAGAACATTCCAATCACGTCGTGGCTGCAAACATATGACTAATGTAGTTTATTTTTGATTGCCTCGCCTACTAAACGTGTTGGTCTCTCGGGTGAAATAGAAAAGATCACTATAATCACGTCGTGGCTGCGAATATATAATTCACCTCGCCTACTAAACATGTCGATCTCGGATGAAATAAAGGTTTAAGCCTCATCATTGCCCTGAAGTTATATTTTTTATAGAAAAATACATATTTGGCAATTGAATAATAAAAGAAGCAATTTTTTATGAAAAAAAAATCTTTCAAGGTTGCAAATATGATAGAATGCAAACCTTTATTTTTTGGGATTAAAGGAAATGAATAATAGATAGCCAAATTATTTTTGAAAGATATTAAAGCATGCATAATCTAACCTAAAAATAGAACAAAGTAACTAGAGGCTAAGTTTGGAACACACAAGACGGTCCTAAACAAATAAAGCTAGCGGTTGGTTTCCAATTTCAAACGATCCTAAGAAATAAACTAACGGCAGTTAGACTATCCTATTCATTCATCTATTCGCGGCCTAATTATTCTAAGCATTCTAACAATCACACAAGCATTAAAATAATTATTACATGCCCAAGAATAGAAATAACGAAATTGAAGAATAATAATAAAAGAGGAAACTAGGGAGGATGATGATGTCATCCCGCCCTATTTGCGTAGAAATTCCGAGGCCGGAGAATGCAAGGAATGTGAATGTGGTTCTTCATTTTGGACGAAGTCATGATGAGTCTCATAACGAGACTCTTCGTTACTCCCGATGCATTTTATGTAAATAAAAGAAAAAGAAAAGGATTAGTAGACGGAACGAAAATATCAACACATAAATATTCCTAATACATACATACACGAAATATACAACATTAAATGTACATAGGAATGACTATTCATGGCCTTCTATTCTACATGTACTTAAGACATTATTTTTTTCAGATTTTGGCACATTAAAGTAGCCGAAGAAAGACTATATGATAACACAACCGGTTCTAAATTTAAACAAAAATAAAAGAGGCAAGGAAGACCAATGTATAAATTATGTATACATACATAATAAATTCCGTTGGACTAATCTTAATTCTTAAAGAAGCATAACATTCATAAACTTAAACTAGACGCACATACTATTATATTAAACATGGATAATATATTCCTTTTAAAATTGCACACATTAATCTAGAATATAACATGTAAATATCGTCATTTGAATCAATTAAATTATGCTCATTTGTTTGATTTAAAGGCAGCGACCAAACTACAACATACAATAATTTTGAATATCAACAAATCGTTAAGTGTCCTAAGAATATTTAATCACGTCATAGCTCTTCCAAACACATATTAATCTTACATTATCCGTATTGCATTTAACAATGAACCCAAGATACCTTACTAAAGCTAATGACAATAATTAGTTAACCAAAAAATCGAGGCAATATCATCTATCACGTATCAACTCCAAATCAGAAATGTCCCAACAACATAAATACAATTATATAAGCAAAATCGTCTCATTATCATATTAATTAATCAAGACTACATTACTTAGCAAAATATCATACTAAATCAAGCATAAACAACACAATCAAATAAGCTTTAAGAAAGATAGGAAAGATTGAACGAATCTAACCTTTTCCGGTAGCTTAACCGAGACGTGTTTTGAATCGTCGAATCCGCTCGGATATGTTGGAATTCTGATTTGTTGTAGATTTTTTGAATTCTGATTTTTTCTGGAAATGAGACTCTGTTTTTCTGATTTTCGGATGTTTGAACCCGACCCGGCAGTGACCCGACCCGGCAGTGACCCGACCCGGAACAAAAAACAGTAAAAATAGCTAAAAATTCAGATTCTTCAACACCAAAAACCAATAATTTTCGACCTATATTTTCGGAATCTTTAAGTTGAAGAACACATGCAAGAACAAAGAAGTGTTCTTAAGAAGATTTCGGATTTTTTAGTGAAGAACAACATAAACAAATACAATACAACCAAAACTTAAACCTAAATTTCAAATTAAAATTGACCTTAAGCAAGAAAAAAAAAGCTTTTCAATCCGAAAAAATCCTCTTCAAACAAAGGCAAAAGGGGGGGTTTTATAGGTCTCAACCTTGCCGTTCACCCCTCCCATCCCCCCCTTAAAAATGAGTTTGAATTTCAAAATAAAGGGGACAAAATCTGATTCTTTGGGGCGTGTGTTGCGGATTTTGGGGGGTATGGGTCGAAGTGACGGGAGGGGTGTGGTGGTGTCAGTGTTTGGTGACCGGCGGGTTTCGGGGGTATGGGGTAGGTCTGAAGTGGTACGGGTGTGGGGTTGGTCGAACAACGAGAGAGATGAGAGAAAATGGATTTTTTTGATCTTTTTTTCAGATTTTTATTTGTTTGGGGGGGATTAAAAGAGGGGGAATGGGTTTGAGGTCAGGCGACGGTCGGGTGAGTGGGCCGACGGGAGTTGGGTCAAGGGCGATGGTTTGGGCTTGTGGTGTTGGGTTTAATTATTTTGGGTTTTTGTTTTGTGGGTTGTGGGAATTGGGGGAAATAAAGGGAAAGGGAAATGGGTATTGGGCTTGGTTTGGGGCTTTGGTTTAAGGGTGTTGGGTTTTGTTTTGGGATTGGGCTTGGGCGAAAAAAAAAAAAAGGGTTTTAATTTAGGTTGGGTAGAAATTGTATTGGGTTAGGAATTGAAAAAATATAAAAGAGGTTTAATATTAAAACATATATATATATATATATATATATATATATATATATATATATATATTTTTGTAAAAGATGTGAATTATTTAAAATAGCGTAACGATGTGAAAAAAATATAATATTTGCGAAACGTTTAATGCTTAAAAAGAAATGTAAATGCGATGCAATTTTGCGAGAATAAATAACATAGAATTTTCGGATAACTTATGATTATTATAAAATGCAAATGATATAAAATGCGAATAATAATAATAATACGAAGATGCACACATATATGCCTATATTTTAAAATTATTTTAAAAGTGTAAAAATATTAAAAATTACAAATAAAATCATAAAAGATGGGACAAAATTGGGTGTCAACAGATGCCCCTCTTTGGACGGAGACGATGAAAGAGTTTTCGGCCAAAGAAGTTGACTGGGGAGCCAATTTTGTCCCGATCATCTGAATCGCATGGTAAGAAATAGAATCCTGGGGTATAGAAGTTGCAAAAAGATAGTGCATTCAAGAAACAATGCCCCAGTGTCGACTTAGGATGACACTGGTCGCAGATGCGAGAAACTAATGGGAAGAGCGGATCGACGTTCGAAGTAGGTCGTTGACCAATTTGCCTCGGTTCGCCGTAAGAGATAGTTCCACGCCGTGATGAAATTCCTGCAAATTAAAAGCTCCTGCAAACTAAAGCTTAAGATATAATTAGTGTATAACTGCTGAGAAAAATTGTAGAGAAAATAACTTAGAAATACCCGCATTAGGAGGTGGGCGCATGACTGAAATTAAAATACCCTCATTATAAGGTGGGCGCCTGACTGAAATTAAAGTACCCTCATTATAAGGTGGGCGCCTGAAATGACGTCGTTGGATTGACGTGTTGTGTTGAAGACGTCGTTGTAATATTGTTGACGTCGTTGTAATTATGTAAAAGACGATTGTTGTCTTTGCATGTAACGTCGAGGACGTTGTTGTAATCTTTGATTTGGTCGTAAAAGATAATTGTTGTCAAGACGTCGTTGTAATCTTTGCTGACGCGTCGTTGTAATCCGTAAAAATAAATGTTGTGCGTAAGACGTCGTTGTAATGTCGTTGACGCTATTGTAATCTTTGTAAAAATAAATGTTGTGTCAAGACGTCGTTGTAATCTGTTGACGCCATTGTAATGTCAGTAAAATAAATGTTGTGCGTAAGACGCCGTTGCATAGGCGTGTTGTTGATGACGCCGTTGTATGGGCGTTCTGTCGATGACATCATTGTAATGTCGTTGATGTCGTTGTAAGAATGTAAAAGATAATTGTTTTGCGTAAGACGCGCCATTGCGTAGCGTGTTGTTCATGACGCCATTGTATGGGCGTTGTTGCGTGACGCCGTTGTATGGGCGTGTTCTTGATGACATCATTGTAATGTTGTTGATGTCGTTGTAATGTCAGAAAAATAAATGTTGTGCGTAAGACGCCATTGCGTGGCGTGTTGTTCATGACGCCGCCGTTGTATGGCGCGTTGTTGATGACGCCATTGTATGGGCGTATTGCGATGACATCATTGTAATGTTGTTGATGTCGTTGTAATCTTTGTAAGAAATAATTGTTGTGCTGAAGACGTCGTTGCGTAGACGTGTTGTTGATGACGCCGATGTATGGGCGCGTTGTTGATGACGCCGTTGTATGGGCGTGTAGCTGATGACATCATTGTAATGTTGTTGATGTCGTTGTAATGATAACGCTGATGTCGTAGTTGTATCGACGTGTTGTGTTGAAGACGCCATTGTGATGACGTTGTTGCAAGAATGTAACGCTAAGGTCGTCATTGTATCGACGTGTTGTGTTGAAGACATCATTGTGATGACGTTGTTGCAAGAATGTAATGCTGAGGTCGTCGTTGTATTGACGTGTTGTGTTGAAGACGTCATTGTGATGACGTTGTTGCAAGAATGTAATGCTGTTTGTTGTAAGAGATAGGCGTTGCGCCGAAGACGTCGTTGAAATGTTGTTGATGTCGTTGTAATGTTGTAAAAAGTTGGCGTGCTGCCGTAACGTCGTGGACGTTGTTGTAATGTAGTTTTGCTGTAGAAGGTAGATGTTGAGCTGAAGGCGTCATTGTAATGTTGTTGACGTCATTGTAATCTTTGTAAAAATAGATGTCGTGTTGCCCGTAGAACGTCGTGGAGCGTTGTTGTAATCTGTTGAAGATAGTTGATGTGTCGCAGAACGTCAATGACGTTGTTGTAATCTTTGTAAAGATAGTCGCCGCGTTGAAGACGTCATTGTAATCTTTGTTGACGCCCGTTGAGATGCGGTAAAGATAGTTCTTTGCATTGCCGTAAAGATAGTTGTTGTTTTGAAGACGTCATTGTAATGTTGTTGACGTCGTTGAGATCTTGTAAAGATAGTTGTTGTGTTGCCGTAAAGATATTGTCGCTACCGAAGACGTCATTGTAGTGCTGTTGACGTCGTTGAGATGCGGTAAAAGATAGTTGTTGCGTTGAAGACGTCATTGTAATATTGTTGACGTCGTTGTAAAGCTGTAAAAGATATTTGTTGTAACGTCGTGGACGTTGTTGTAATGATGCTTGCTGTTTCAGATAGCTGTTGTGATGAAGTTCCCTGCTTTTTCAACCTGAAGAACCTGTACTCAAAGAAAATTTGTGAGTTTGGGGAGGGGTGGTTGATTCGCGTTGACTTTGTAGCTTCTGCTCTTGATAGTTGCATGTCCTGGCCGATTCGGACTGTAGCCCTGCCTGGTTCCAGTCTTGGCTAACCGTTAATGAAAACATTTGTTGAAAATAAGTTGTTTATAAGAAAGTATGCTTATCATTAAAATGTTCTTGTCGAACTCTAATGAAAGTATTTGTTGAAAATGATTTGCTTATAAGAAAGTATGCATATATGTAAAATATCTTGTCAAACTCTAATGAAAATATTTGGTGAAAATAAATTGTGTATAAGAAAGTATGCATATTAGTAATAAAAATCTTGTCAAACTCTAATAAAAGTATTTGTTGAAAATAAATTGCTTATAAGAAAGTATGCATATATGTAAATGTGCATCGGCAAATGACATGCGGTGAAACAAAACAAACGTCTTATCCAAAATCCTCTTAGGCTGAAGACTTAGTTTGCCGATGCTTTTCCATGTTTATCGGCGTCCTCCGACAGTGATCCCTTAAAAAATGCCCCAGTTTCTGATATGTGAGAATGACGATCTTTTGAACGGACAACCGAGTCTTGTGTAGATTGCTTGCCTGTCCTATCAGGGCGATCAGATGGGTGCATTTTTTCATATGTTAGATAAAGGAGAAAATATTTCTAATGGTGGGACCGAAGCCGATTTAGGCCGCCTACGTATCCCCATGAGGGAATCAGGTCATGACGTAGTTCATTACAAAGAAATGTGATTTGTAAGGATTTTCTAAAAGTGGGACCGAAGCCGATGTGGCCGCCTACGTATCCCGCCGAGGGAATCAGGTCAGGACGTAGTTCAGGTAAGCAAAGGAGATTGTAAGGATTTTTCTAAAGATGGGACCGAAGCCGATGTGGCCGCCTACGTATCCCGCCGAGGGAATCAGGTCATAACGTAGTTCAGGTAAGCAAAGGGGATTTGGGGAAATTTGTGATGTAAGAAACGGAACCCTAAGTGGGTTCTATGCGTATCCCGCCGAGGGAGCGCAATCATAGAAAAAGTATTACATAGAGAATAACTAATCTTAGATATGGTATTTCTTCACTGCATCTGCATTGATGGTTTTTGGCCAATCTATTCGATAAGGTTGCCCTGCATAAGCGTGTCCATCTGCTTTTCATCAATCAGTCTCTTAGAAAATGATTTGGTATCCACTTGGCTACGAAAGAAATAGCATTGCCCCAGTAGAAGTCCTGATCGTAGTGTGGTAGCCCAAGAGTACAAATGGCAAACGTCCGTGCCAATGCTTGTAACTATCAACCATCTTGATGTTTCATCCAAATTTGGCTTTGACTTATTCCAAAAATGCCTCAATTCTTCCGCTTGTGAGTCTTCCTTATATTCTTCGAAGCCTTGCTTGTTTGGGACCTTGTTTGCTTGTTTCATTATATGTCACATACTGCCGACAAATTAGTTTGCATGATGAAAAAAGAAAAGAGAATTATTGAACGAAACATATTTTATAATAGCAAAAGCAGTGCAGATTTTTCATTTTAAGCTTTCAAAAGGTAGAGGCAAAACACATTAAATGCATATATGTGATTCAGGCCTCAATCTGAATCGCATTGTTTCATTAAATATTAATGCAGTTAACTAGTTTCTGGGAGAAACAAGGCCAGGGCACATGTCCAATTTTCGCAAAACATCTCCTTGCTCTGCATCCCAAATGGTTGAGCTTCTAGCGTAATCACCGAGAATCATATTGCATTTTGCTTCTTCTTCATCAATGAAAAATCTTTTGAATCCTTTCACGAGGTTGGCTGCATTGTCCTCCTTTGATTCCTGAGTGGCGCATGCTTTGACGAATGACTGACTCAGAGGCGGAACAGGCTTTGGTAAAGAAGCATCTTCCTTCCTTCGGAGATTGGTTGATAAGACTTTTCCAAGAAAAGATGATGCCATGATCTGCGGCTTTGGAGGAAGTGCTTCTACTCCAAACGGTGCCCTCACTTGGACTGTAATCATAGGGGTGATAAAGGTCGATGATTCGACCTTTTCCTTTCTCTGGACTGGCACAATAGTCCCTTCCAAATTGTGGTCTTCATCAACAGTAATCATATTTACGTTGGCATCGTCATGATTTGGCGAAGGGTTATCATTTACATTAGAGGAAGGTCCTTTCAGTTGGATAACTCCTTCTTTGATTAATGCCTCAATTTTGTCTCACGAGGGCATAGCAATTTTGATGTCGTGCCCAGGATTCCCGAGTGGTACGCACAATGCTTAGTTTCATCATACGACCTGGGAATAGGATTGGGGATATGCCCTGGGATGGGTTGGAGTATTCTGCGGTTTCAGTCTTTCATATAATTGGGCTCGAGGTTCGGCTAAAGGTGTATAGGTTTTGGTGGCTTTCTTTCGTATTTCTTGCGAGTGCAGGTGCATTTGGTGCATGGACTTGTGGATGAGAGGTAAGTATGTGGGCTGATATTGTGGGGATTCGGATAGACAGCGCTCGAGGCGTGCTATATATTGGATGGGTATGGTAGGCAGGTAGGGACCGGTGGGTATTGATAGTAAGGTTGAGGCTTTGGGTGTATGGGTAATAATAGGAAGGATGAGGACTTTGGTTGTTTTGATTGTAGTAGGGAGGCTGGGGTGATGGCATTTGGTAGGTTGACATTTGATTTGGCCTATGTTTCTGAACTGTCACCACAGAGGACACTCCATCTCTCTTTCTCTTTACTGCTCCCTCAAATGAGTCCGATTGGATTGTCTCACTTGTTGCTTGCAATGCTACAAAGTTTGTAATTCTTCCTGTTCTGATTCCTTCTTCTATGAAATCTCCCATCCTTATAACTTCAGAGAAACTTCGTCCTATGACGCTTATCATTCTCTCATAGTATGTTGCATCTTTCAAAGATTGTACAAAGAGAGTGGTCATCTCACTTTCTTCTATTGGGGGTTGAACTTTCGCTGCTTCTGCCCTCCACTTCATGGCGTATTCTCTGAAGGTCTCTGTGGACTTCTTTTCCAACTTCATCAGATAAAATCTGTCCAAGACTGTCGATGTTGAATTTAAATCATCCACGAAATCTTGTGCCATCGTGCCCCAATTACGCCATTTTTGCGGGTCCTGGCTTGTGTACCAGTCTAGTGCTTCTCCTGTCAAACTCCTTACGAACAACTTCATTATGATGGCCTGATTTTTACCTACCCCAATCAGTTTGTCGCAGTATGATCTCAAATGAGAGTAAGGATTTCCTTTCCCATCAAACAAGTCAAATTTTGGCATTTTATATCCGACAGGCAATTCAATGTCGGGATGCATGCACAAATCTTCGTACTCGAGTCCTTCATGCCCCTTGCTGGTTTGGACATTCTTGAATGCTTCTTTCAGGCTATGAATCTCTCTCGCCACACTTTCACCGGTTCTGATCCTCACCTGCATGTCCATTTCTTCACACTGGCCAATTTCCTGAAGAGTCATGTTTGATGCTGTGGTTGTAAAGGTTGAGCTTAATTGCATATCTTTGGGGGCACGTCTTTGTTCGTTGGGATCGGCCGACGTGTGCCATCAATATGTGTTGGCACAGCTTGGTGCTTTTGCATGGAAGAGGTGTGTTGGATGAGTGGGTTAATGTGGGTATGTGGAGCTGTAGGGTCTTTTTGTAGCGGGCTTTGTTGTGGACTAGCATGCGGGTTAGTGTCTTTGTGGATCGGTTTTGTTTAGTGGCGAATTTTTGGGGAGGTTTTGGGGAAATGGCGCTTCAGGAGATGAAAAAGTTTGCGGTACAGTTGCATTCGTCCCTTGTTCAGGGAGTGGGGTATTGGCGTTAATGGACAGGTTGGTGAGATTTTGGAGCCGCTCTATCTCAGTCTGCATGGCTGCCATACATTGTATCAGTTAGGCGATGTATTTTTCTTGGGCGGTAGCATTTCTATTTTAAAGCCTACGGTTCATCTCTGGAAAGAGTGATAAGTTCCAGGCAGTCTGTTCGGATGCATCTAAATCGATCATTTCTTTGAAGGATTGTGCCTTTGACCTCGTGAAGTAGGGATGATCCGCCATTTTTAGTCAACGCAAATCAACCTTTGGGAAAATAATCTAGACAAAATAAACCTTCTAAAAAAAAATTAAAGAAAACCAAGTTAGTACAAGACTAGTAATTATTGCTTTAAATAATATGCACATAGTGAAAAAGCAGGAGAAAACAACAAAATGATTGTAAGACAATTAAATGCGCATCCTAATATGCATGGAGCCTTCCTTATGCCTGGAGGTGGGCCTAACGCCAGATATGCGGGATTACGATGATTTGATCCAAGCCGCTAAACCGCAATGCTTTGTCGGAAATGAGACAAAATGAATGTACATTTTCCAATTTCAAAGATGCCATGATTAGTCTTGGATTAGTCTATCCTTATCACGCTACACATAATATGATGATTGGTCGTTGGGTTGTGAGGCCCGGAGACATCTTTGGCGGATTTCTTAATTGTGGAGTCGATACCAAGGATCGACCCACCTAAGGTGTAATGCATGCATGACTTAAAATAAAGGGTGGTATAGCTCTATCTTAAATTTTCTAAGATTTGGCTGACTAGACACAAGGTTCCCGAGCGGACTACTCGAGTGAGAAGGCTACGCGGCCACCAGATGGTCCGGTCACTCCGCGCATACGCCAACTCTCCTAAAATTTGGTAGATTGAAAGAAATTTGCGGGTGCATAAAACACACCTCGCGTGTAGGGTGTGATAGTGTCAATTTTCCAGAGTGGAAGAAATATGAGCGAAATGCCAAATTAAGATAAGCAGTAAAAATATGGAAATTAAAGCAGTTATGCAAAAAAAAAAAAAAAAAAAAAAAAATTCACAAAGGAAACAAATCAAAGCATTACATCAAACAAAGAGTGAAAGGAAAACAAAAATAATAATTAACCTGAATTTTGCTATGATTAAGAACACGAAAATCCCGATGGAGTCGCCATCTTTGTCAGCGCCCATTTTCGACCTCCTTGGCGGGTCAAAGCGAACACCTGACGTATTCGGTGATTCCTGGGTAAAAAGGGTTGAGGAGTCGCCACCTAATTATGTTTACGGTGAATTAGGACACCTAAATATTAAACTAAGTCTTTGCAATGTAACTCCAATTTTAAGGTCTGCGAAACTAGTGAGATTCTAGGTAAGGGTTTTTTATTATCCTAAAGGGAAGGGGTTAGGCATCCTTTAAGATCCGCTAACTTGCGGTTATCCGGTAAAACTCAGGTTAATTATTACTAGAAAAATGCATGTTTGAAGCATGAAGTTAAAAGATGTTTGCAAATAATTAATAAAAAAGGGATGCATTTTAAAAGATAGATGAATGTAGAGATTTTTCAAATATGCATTTATATGATATCTAAAGAGAAATACATGTAGAGTTGGAAAAAATATGTATTTGACAATTGATAGTAAAACAATTTATTTATAATGCCAAAGAAGTAAAATTTTGGGAATCAATGAATTGTAAACTGACAAAAGATAAACTTATTCGGTATGATTAATAAAGCAAATAAAAGATGACAAAAGTTGTTTTGAAAATCTTGAGTTCGCGTGACGAGCCTAAAATAAATAAACTAGCGAAGGATTTCTAAGTTTGCGAGCCTACAAATAAATAAGCTAGCGACGGGTTTCAAATCTTAAACTACCCTATGAATAAATCCTAAGTTTGCCTATTCTAAGCATTTCAATAATTACATAAGTGCGATAAATAATATTACAATACAAAGCGAGATAAAAGCTGAATTAAAGAAAGAAATAAATAAACTCCGAGGAATATTTGTCGTTATTTACTTTAATCCCTGCAAGCTGTCAAGAACAAACGGTTAGAAACATTTAAATACAAATAACTTCATATCCGTATTCAAAACAGTGAATGTTTTGATCGCGGAGGGCTCAGACTTAAATTTTGAAAAGAACATTCCAATCACGTCGTGGCTGCAAACATATGACTAATGTAGTTTATTTTTGATTGCCTCGCCTACTAAACGTGTTGGTCTCTCGGGTGAAATAGAAAAGATCACTATAATCACGTCGTGGCTGCGAATATATAATTCACCTCGCCTACTAAACATGTCGATCTCGGATGAAATAAAGGTTTAAGCCTCATCATTGCCCTGAAGTTATATTTTTTATAGAAAAATACATATTTGGCAATTGAATAATAAAAGAAGCAATTTTTTATGAAAAAAAAATCTTTCAAGGTTGCAAATATGATAGAATGCAAACCTTTATTTTTTGGGATTAAAGGAAATGAATAATAGATAGCCAAATTATTTTTGAAAGATATTAAAGCATGCATAACGAACCTAAAAAAATAGAACAAAGTAACTAGAGGCTAAGTTTGGAACACACAAGACGGTCCTAAACAAATAAAGCTAGCGGTTGGTTTCCAATTTCAAACGATCCTAAGAAATAAACTAACGGCAGTTAGACTATCCTATTCATTCATCTATTCGCGGCCTAATTATTCTAAGCATTCTAACAATCACACAAGCATTAAAATAATTATTACATGCCCAAGAATAGAAATAACGAAATTGAAGAATAATAATAAAAGAGGAAACTAGGGAGGATGATGATGTCATCCCGCCTCTATTTATGTAGAAATTCGAGGCCGGAGAATGCAAGGAATGTGAATGTGGTTCTTCATTTTGGACGAAGTCATGATGAGTCTCATAACGAGACTCTTCGTTACTCCCGATGCATTTTATGTAAATAAAAGAAAAAGAAAAGGATTAGGAGGCGGAACGAAAATATCAACACATGAATATTCCTAATACATACATACACCTAAATATACAACATTAAATGTACATAGGAATGAATATTCATGGCCTTCTATTCTACATGTACTTAAGACATTATTTTTTCAGATTTTGGCACATTAAAGTAGCCGAAGAAAGACTATATGATAACACAACCGGTTCTAAATTTAAACAAAAATAAAAGAGGCAAGGAAGACCAATGTATAAATTATGTATACATACATAATAAATTCCGTTGGACTAATCTTAATTCTTAAAGAAGCATAACATTCATAAACTTAAACTAGACGCACATACTATTATATTAAACATGGATAATATATTCCTTTTAAAATTGCACACATTAATCTAGAATATAACATGTAAATATCGTCATTTGAATCAATTAAATTATGCTCATTTGTTTGATTTAAAGGCAGCGACCAAACTACAACATACAATAATTTTGAATATCAACAAATCGTTAAGTGTCCTAAGAATATTTAATCACGTCATAGCTCTTCCAAACACATATTAATCTTACATTATCCGTATTGCATTTAACAATGAACCCAAGATACCTTACTAAAGCTAATGACAATAATTAGTTAACCAAAAAATCGAGGCAATATCATCTATCACGTATCAACTCCAAATCTAAATGTCCCAACAACATAAATACAATTATATAAGCAAAATCGTCTCATTATCATATTAATTAATCAAGACTACATTACTTAGCAAAATATCATACTAAATCAAGCATAAACAACACAATCAAATAAGCTTTAAGAAATATAGAAGAATTGGAACGAGTCTAACCTTTTCCGGGTAGCGAACCGAGACGTGTTTTGAATCGTCGAATCCGCTCGGATATGTTGGAATTCTGATTTGTTGTAGATTTTTTGAATTCTAATTTCTTCTGGAAATGAGACTCTGTTTTTCTGATTTTCGGATGTTTGAACCCGACCAAGAAAGGACTGACCTGAAGTTGACCCGACCGGAACAAAAACAAAGAAAAATAGCTAAAAATTCAGATTCTTCAACACCAAAAACCAATAATTTTCGACCTATATTTTCGGAATCTTTAAGTTGAAGAACACATGCAAGAACAAAGAAGTGTTCTTAAGAAGATTTCGGATTTTTTAGTGAAGAACAACATAAACAAATACAATACAACCAAAACTTAAACCTAAATTTCAAATTAAAATTGACCTTAAGCAAGAAAAAAAAAGCTTTTTCAATCCGAAAAAATCCTCTTCGAAACAGTGCAAAAGGGGGGGTTTTATAGGTCTCAAACTTGACGTTCAACCCCCCCCCCCATACCCCCCTTAAAAAATGAATTTGAATTTCAAAATAAAGGGGACAAAATCTGATTCTTTGGGGCGTGTGTTGCGGATTTTGGGGGGTATGGGTCGAAGTGACGGGAGGGGTGTGGTGGTGTCAGGGTTTGGTGACCGGCGGGTTTCGGGGGTATGGGGTAGGTCGGCGAAGTGGGGTACGGGGTGTGGGGTTGGTCGAACAACGAGAGAGAGATGAGAGAAAAATGGATTTTTTTTTGATCTTTTTTTCAGATTTTTATTTGTTTGGGGGATTAAAGAGGGGGAATGGGTTTGGGCTTGGGCGACGGGTCGGGTGAGTGGGCCGACGGGAGTTGGGTCAGGCGATGGTTTGGGCTTGTGGTGTTGGGTTTAATTATTTTGGGTTTTTGTTTTGTGGGTTGTGGGAATTGGGGAAATAAAGGGAAAGGAAATGGGTATTGGGCTTGGTTTGGGGCTTTGGTTTAAGGGTGTTGGGTTTTGTTTTGGGATTGGGCTTGGCGAAAAAAAAAAAAAAAGGGTTTTAATTTAGGTTGGGTAGAAATTGTATTGGGTTAGGAATTGAAAAAATATAAAAGAGGTTTAATATTAAAACATATTTATATATATATATATATATATATATATATATATATATATATATATATATATATATATATATATATATATATTTGTAAAAGATGTGAATTATTTAAAATAGCGTAACGATGTGAAAAAAATATAATATTTGCGAAACGTTTAATGCTTAAAAAGAAATGTAAATGCGATGCAATTTTGCGAGAATAAATAACATAGAATTTTCGGATAACTTATGATTATTATAAAATGCAAATGATATAAAATGCGAATAATAATAATAATACGAAGATGCACACATATATGCCTATATTTTAAAATTATTTTAAAAGTGTAAAAATATTAAAAATTACAAATAAAATCATAAAAGATGGGACAAAATTGGGTGTCAACATCAGTCATACAAAGCCTCCGGGTGACTGGAGTGGGGCCAGAATTCATTTCATAGGACAAGTAATGGACACCTAGTGTGGTGGGCCAGAGTTTCCAGGTCTTAATGATCTGAAGGCCTAAAGAAAGGCAGTAAAGAAATTGGACACTACCGCCAACGCAACTGAAGTGGGCTAGAGTATCGAGCTCACATATGATCCGGTTCCGCCCTAACCACGGGCAAGAGGTTATTCATGTGAAGCAACGCCACCTCTAAAATCAAAGGGGCTGGAGAGGTTGTCCTCAATAGGACTTCAGGGAATGAGATCACTCTAAAAGAGGTGATACATGTTCCTGACTTGGTTTAAGGGACGTTGGTGGTCAAGTTGGTTTGAGACTAGTCCAACAGTGCGTAATAACTAAGAATGGTACAATATGTCTATAGCCCAATGAATGATATATTTGTAATCCGTGCATCTATGCCATCATAGATTAAGACACGTTAAATAGTAAGTCATTCAAAAGCTAACGATGTTGAGATTGTTGCCTCCTTTCGACATAAACCCTCAAAATGAATGTGAGGTAGGCGAAGAGGCAAAATCACCTTTCCAAATTTCGTCAAGGGAATAGCGAAAGAAGCACCGGTCCTCTAGAACTTAGTCACACCTACTTGGGTGATTTGAAGTTTATACAAAATAGAGGGGGGGAGACAAGTACGTTGTGATCTTCATTGATGATGGTACAACGTATGAAATCCTTTGTTTGATAAAAAGCAAAGATGAAGTTGTTGAAGCGGATAAGCGCTACAAAGCAGAAGTTGAAAATCAACTAAGCCTACGGATTGAGAAATTCGTAGTGATAGAGGGGGAGAATGTGAAGCATCGTTCATTAAACGAATGTTCATTTCTTACCTCAGTCCAACGGTGTTAGCCAAGCGCAAAGTCGTACGCCCAATTTATGTGGGGTTGCTTGGTAAAAGTTGGAATATTGAAACAGGTCAAGTTGTACCTAAGATCAGATTGCATATCCACTGGATCTGCAAATAACAGTAGTGTTGACCGCCTCTTGGCATCAAAGAAGGCTGAATTCTGTTAAGATAGCTTTCCTTGAAAAAGGAAAAAGGAGTAATTGCTCAAGGTTAACAAGAACCCGCGAGGGTTCGACCGTCCGAACTAGATGTTCGTATCTGAGACTCGAAAGTTGCTGGCTATCCGGAACTTAATATTCCAGATCTGCAGAACTCAGGGATTCTAGATGTTGAACCAAGACGGAGCAAAGAGGGGACAAGGACTTGTTCCAGTCCTTCTAGCTTGTATGGTTAAGAACGAACCATGGACAATTAACAAATAATTGTTATCTCCAAAAGCGCTGCTTTGGAAAGAAGCTAAAGAGAGAAATATATTCCATATAGAACCATACTTGCGTAATGGTTGATCTTCTCCGGGAAAAGAACATTTGGGTTGTGAAAAATGATACTCAAAAGTGAGTACAAAGTAGATGAATCTACTGACGAGGTCAAAGCCTCGGCTACTTGTACATGTGCTCCCTTGGGAGTAGCTTAACATCATGGGCCATTGCAGTCTTGCGTGGCATGAATGGTAAAACAGCCTTCCCAACCGGAGAGTTGGAAGGAGAGAATCAGAGTTGGTTTTCTGGACTGTTGGGCTTCTTCCTGAACTTTCATCTTGGTCCCTGAAATGTTTACATTTTGGTCCTGAAAGTTTCAGATAAAACAGAAACAATGAATCTGAGCACAGAAACATTGACTCACGAAGTCGAAAGGCAACAGTTGCAGAATCAACAGACTGAAAATGAAAGTCATATTGAAACCAAGTCTCGATATGAAAGATATGGATATCACAGATGACATCTTAGGAATTGGATTTCTAAAGACATCTAACGGATCGGTCGATAGTTGATGGGCCTCGTTGAAGCCATCAATGGATATGAATCATAGAATCGATTGGAATCATGATGCACCCATAGACAAGGAGCGATACGCACAGATCACGTGTAGTTCAATGTATTGTACACACTACAACCGACCTGGTATCGCCCTACAAATAGATCGATTGAACTAAGTTTCACCGATGATCTTAATACATGATCAATAGAAGGCGTTAAGTCGGATACGACGATATCCGAATTATTCGCTATCTTGAATTATAGTATTCGGATGTCGGCGGTTCTGGGAGAACACAGTGATACAAACCGGACATCAGATCTGGAGAACACCAAAGCCACAAGTGAATGTGTATGGTGGGTCTTGGAAAATCCTCTAAGCAAACTTGCATCGGCCGATTCATGATGGAATCGGAGTTTATCGCTTTATACAAAACATGAAAGAAGTTGAGTAACTTCACGACTCCTTAGAGGACGCCCCTTATCGGGAGAAACCCGTGCCTTGGCCAGCTTATACATCGCTGTGGCTAGCTTGGCCGGCTTTAGGAAGGACACAGATGGCGGCGTCTGGACATATCTGTCAGGATTTGTCGGAGACATAAGACCGTATGGCGCTTGATCATCACGGGTGTCACTTCCTTGTTTACTAACTAAGGGACTACCCGGAGATCAAGTGTTACGCTGTCTAGGGAATGGGCTTAAAACCCAAAATATACGGACCAATACAAATGGTAACCCAACCTTACGAACCGGAGATCCCGTAATTTGGTTCAATGGGAAAACTTAGTTGTAAAGGTTCATTGATCGCCTGATGGAAGCATGAGCACTTCGGATAGTGATTTCTAAAAAGAAACACCAAATCCAAAGCCGCTCCCGCGATAGACTTTAAGTGCTATCTGCAGATGGGTAAAGGTTAAGTTTTCAAAACTGTAATGCTCCTCAACGATTGAGGTTAGGTTTTTGGGAAATTTTTAATGGTTCCTAACACTTGTGAAGTGGGGTATAGCGAGGATACCTTGTAGGAGACCACCTATTTAAGTGCGAGGACGGCCGCCTCAAAATGAACGCACTTAAGAATCCAAGACGTTGTCCATGGCCAAAACGGACAAAACATTACGAAGAAGAGAGTAAAAGAATTTGTTGTGTTGGTATCATTGTCTTGGCTTACACTAAACACTGACGGTTCAAGACATCACATTCACCGCATGAAAGTAAGTCGATGGTATTCAACTATGGAAGGTTCAAAGTCGAGGCTACCTCTCCTTATGCAACATCGGTCCATTGAAATATTCTTTGGAAATGAAAAAGACACCATGTGAGTGCGCCAAAATCTCTTTCAAGAGGGGATTGTTGGAAATTTGCCTTTGGCGGGAGTTGCGACCGACCAACTTTAACGGCTTAAACACTAGTGTTACGTATGTTGGAGAATCCGGTTCTTCACACATGCATGATCTACTAAGTACGTAGATAACCGTAGGGCCAAGAATCGTCAAATTTCATTGAGAAATGAAAGAGATATTGGTCCACAAAGTAAGGTGTTTGAAGCATGGAAAGTGTGGTATTGTGTTCAATTCTCCCTCATCGATAGAGGAAGAAAGAATTGTTATGTATATAAGACTCGAAATTGGTTTGGGGTTTGGGACCCCAAGGGGTATCCCATGTGTTTAAAGGAGGGAGGACCTAGATGTGCTTCGGTTCAACGAAAGACCACACGCGCGCCGCCGCCTCCCGCCCGTCCGGTTCCGAGTTCCGGGTTCCGGGTTCCGGGTTCTTGGGTTCTCGGGTCCACGGGTTCCCCGGTCCACGGGTCGTGGGCTGTGGGCTGTGGGCCTTCTGATATTATCTTTTTGGGCCAGAAAACTTTGCCAGAAGTACAGTTTGATCCCAGAAGTTTCGTATACGCTTGGACCGTAATTCTTTCAGATGTACAGCTTTGGTCCCCTCAAGTTTTTCAGAAAGTTGGAATCACGAAGGTCAAATCAGAACCGTCCAAGCTCTCAATTCAGCCATTTATTTTGGCTGAATTACTCCTCCTATAATGGCCAAATCCGTTGGTCTTTCACCATTTATGTTGGTGACTTTACTACCTCCATAATGGCCATTATTTGGCTATTATGGAGGCAGTTTTCAGCCCCCTCCATCACCTATATAAACACCCCCTTACACCATTGTTGAGCACCAAGAACACACATATAATATACACAAAATTCAGAAGCTTACACAAGCAGAAATTTTTCTTCTTCCTACAACTTCCAAGACATCATTTCGTTACTCAATATTCTTCACAGTAGCTCTTGAGTTTCCTTTGCTCAAGTGTTCCATTGCTGTTTTATCTTGGGAGACAAATTGTCCAGGACGTATAAAGGATACATACGGGGCAATATTGTCTTAAGGACAGAGTGCCACACTCGACTCAGCAAAACCAGTTTCCATTTTTTCGTTTTCAACAAAATTGTAATTTCAGTTTTGTGTTTATCTTGTAATTTTCAGATTACTAGTTGAACTATTGAATCTTTGTTTATCCTTTCGAATACTTGTAATAGTTATATACTTCCCGTACTGCTTTATAAAGTACCATAGAGCAAAAATACCCAACAAAATACGCTGGAAACATAAAGCCGCCTTGAATAATGCCGGGAGGGTCGTAGGTTGCCTTCGACCGAGCAGGTCAACCGAGAACTAGACTCGCATTTGAGAAACTCACACCATCCATTTCAAATAGGATTTGTCCCTGGACAAAGATAAATGACCGGTTCATTGAGGATGCCGTAGATGTGACCATCTGGAGTGATTCCTATAGACATAATCAAAGCGGTGGGGCAGACAATAACCAAAATAACGCTAAGTTCAGAGATGTTTTTTAATCCCATTAAATGACCACGATCTTCGCCCAGTAACGACAGAAATGTGTTGTAAGGTTAGGAAAATTAGTTAATTTAGTCTATCCTTTAAGACCCCCGTGATCCCACATTTTTTGTATTTCACATGAATGCTGAAAAAGCTCTCTAATTCTCTTAGTAGGCACGATGATTCGACACTGTTCTTCAGTAATATTTATTACTTGATCCAAGAGATTGGATAAAAAAATTTCTGTTTCATTGTTTAATTCTTCAGTTACTGCTTAATATTTCATTCGTTATTTCAATTATTATTTACTGCTTTAATCACATAATCAAGGATTCTATATTATTTGGATTAATTACTTTTCTTTGGACATCTTTCAAGCAAATTCAACTAGTCCGAGCTTCTTCTTCATTATCTTCCACAATCACAGACGAGTGCATAATACAGTACAATTTTCAAGCGCTTCGCTAGTCAAAGATAATATAGTATAGTTATCGTATCCATAGGGATTGTGTCACGCCCCAAACTTGAGGAGGCTTGGTCAGCACCCGGTGCCTTACGTGACCCCGAGCGTACCATCTGTAACTTACGAACTCTGAACATACGTATAATAATCCTGGCCGGTAAGGCCAAAATATGTCTCTGCAAACAACAAAACCCAGAGCAAGCTATAAACAAGAGCCGACAAGGCCACTATACTGATATAATGAATATACACGACATGTCTACAAGCCTCTAAGAAGATCAAACCATACTATGGTCAGAACAGGGCCCCGACCTACCCATCATCTCTATATACACAAAACAATACCAACTCTGGACCTGTTAACTTCGGATAAAGTAAAGCTTACCAATCACGCTGATACTAGACACCGTCTACTAGGGTGGTATCTCTGTCTGTCTATCAGGACCTGCATGCATTAAAAATGCAGCACCCCCGGTAGAAGAGACGTCAATACGAAATAATGTACCGAGTACGTAAGACAACTGAATAATTGAAACTGAAATTGAACTGACATACATGATATACCGAATAAAAATTGAGAGCCAATAATAATCTGGAAACATATCTAACTGTCTCTGTCTCATGTCATGTATGCAATACTGAATATAAATTGTCTGGCCTCATGCGGTGTTCTGTGTAAGTGCATAGCTCTGAAGGCAACATGAGTGACCCGAAGGTCGTGCATAGCCCCGACGACAAATATAAATAGACTTGAAGGCAAACTGTATCTCTATATAGCCCCAAAGGCAACCATATCTCTATATAGCCCCGAAGGCGAATGTATATGATGATGAATGCATATACCCGAAAGCAAATGTATGCAGTGATGTTGTAAATGATATGCATGATATACTCTCTATTTCTATACTAGATATGATGTACTATAACTGAATATAGACTCTGGACGAGGAATGACTTCAACACAAGTAAGATGAAATAACAGAGATAAAAAAACTCTACGAATTACTCTTATCGTATGCAGTGATGCTTGCCGCTCCTTTACATACGTGTCAAGTCGCCTAACAACACAATCCATGCCGCTTGTCTAGAACTTCACCTATAAGAATGTTAATGCTCCCGTTATGCAAAGAAAACACTAGTGTATCAAGTATATCGAGCGGCAAGCTCGTTCTATAATGAATCGGACAACATCTCCCCTATTTATACTACTTTCCCTCAAGCTCATAACGCCAAGAACAACAACAACCATATCAATTCCACCATAATTAACTTGGAATAACCCCCTTACAACAAATACCATACCAACAATTTTACAGATACCAATTAACGAAACTAGTATACAACACGACGAGCGATAAGCTCAGTTTGTAACCAATAACCACCCATTTTTCCATATCTTCATCCCTAATTTTAACATAACAATAACAACAACATGGAAAACATATATATAACATTTTATATGATTCCTAGCCTCATATTCATCACAATAACCACATCGAATAACCCACAGGATAATAACAACTTTAACTATGATTTCCGGTATAATTTTCATATTTTTTCATCTGACAATTTAGCTATGACATGCACGATCTTAAATATATGTAGGAGAGGAGAATTCTCACCTTGTATGCTAAAAATTACTCTTCTTCAACTTTACTTCACTTTGAAGAAATTTCTGATTTTCTATCCTTAGGAGGAAACTGATGTAGCGCAACCGACGTGGACATCACCTTCGAGTCGTTCTTTGTATTACTAATTTCTTTCGCGCTGGAACTTGATATATATTTCCTTTCGTATATAGTTGATGTACATATACATTTTGCTGTACATATATAACTATTGCTCTTTCATAATAAGTCAACAACAAGAAAGGTCCCCAAATTAATCTTCACCGTGGGGCCAACCCCACTTTTCCACTTTGTTGCTTACTAAGCTTCATTATCCAAAACGTGTCCACTCTCTGGATATATATATATATATATATATAGTCATAAGTTGCTTAATTTGTCATAGTCCTACGTGAACTTCTTCCATTAACTCATTTATCCACTTAATCACCTTATTTAATTCTCCGTGGTTCGAGTTTACTTATATATGTCGAGTGGTTTAATTATAGCCTAATAGTATGGCGTATTATATTGACGAAACTTATTTTCACTCTCCGAGATTACGTTGACTAACTTAAGATGCAACTTGGCGTACGAAAATACGGGATGTAACATCTTTCCCCCCTTAGGAACATTCGTCCTCGAATATTGGGGTCTACACGTCTAGCTTTCTCATGATCACGCTTGTCCTCATACAAAGGTCTTTTATCTATAGACATCATCAACCTACAGCTATTACTTCCACTTTGATGTTCGATCCTTTTGATTCAAGCCTAGGTAATTTATTCTAGACTCACTTAATATCTATACACTGGGCTCCCTCCTGGCCCTCTATGTGAAGTCATATGCTAAAAGTCATCAGCTATCCACTGCTCTCCTGATCTTACACTTCATATGCCCTTGATCCTTGACTTACCTCGAACCGACTATTCTGGTTGTATTTAGAACCTTGGTATCTGGGTGAACTATCCCTAGTCTAGATTGCCAACTATCCTTGTCTCCTCTGAGATCTACTGCTACCTGATAGTTCTTCACTAACAGGACACCTCGTATCCATTTCACCTTGCTCCTTTAACCTTAGGGTCCCAAACATGAAATTTGCACATCCGATATGCATACTTTGATAGGGCCTCCACATCATCAAAAACTCTATTTACTAGTGTCTTTACTTGATGTTGTAATATCCCTTTGGGTAGTTGTAATCTTTCTGATCACTGGCGTCTCTGTATACAACCTCAAACGTAAGTTTTAAACTCGATCCCTATGACTCATGACTACAACACGATTTAGATCTGAAAGAATGGGAACTGATATTTTAAATGCCCTGTAGCTTTCTATTTATATAATATGGTGCATAACACATTTATAAACAAGACTACTAGATATGGCTTGTAGACTCCCTAGGACACGACCTACTCTGATACCGAATTTGTGATGCCCTAAACCCGGGGAGGCATGGCCGACACCCGATGTCTTACTTGACCCTGAGCATACCATCTGTAACTTACTAACTCTGAACATACATACAATAATCCTGATCGGCAAGGCCAAAATATGTCTCTGCAAACAAAAAAACCCAGAGCAAGATATAAACAAGGGTCAACAAGGCCACTATACTAATATAATGAATATACACGACATGCCCACAAGCCTTGAAGAAGATCAAACCATACCGTGGTCGGGACAGGGTCCTTACATACCTATCATCTCTATATACACAAAACAATACCAATTCTGGACCTGGTAATTTTGGATGAAGTAGAGCTTACCAATCACGCTGATACTCGACATCATCTACTAAGGTAGTGTATCTGTCTATCTATCAGGACCTGTAGGCATGAAATATATCACCCCCGACAGAAGGGACGTCAGTACGAAATAATGTATCGAGTACGTAAGGCAACTGAATAATTGAAACTGAAACTGAACTGATATACGTGATATACTGAATAAACATTGAGAGCCAATAATAATCTGGAAACATATCTAACTGTCTATGTCTTATGTCACCATGCAATACTGAATATAAACTGTCTGGCCTCATATGGTGTCCTGTGTGTAAGTGTATAGCCCCGATGACATTTATAAATAGCCCCGAAGGCAAATTGTGTCTCTATATAGCCCCAACGAGAACTGTATCTTTTTATAGCCCCGAAGGCAACTGTATCTCTGTATAGCTCCGAAGGCAACTGTAGCTCTATATAGCCCTGAAAGTAACTATATCTTTGTATAGCCCGGAAGGCAACTGTATCTATGTATAGCCCGAAGGAAATTATAACTATATATAGCCCCGAAGGCGAATATATATATGATGATGAATGCATAGCTCCGAAAGCAAATGTACGCAATGATACTATAAATGATATGCATGATATACTATTCATTTCTCTACTAGATATGATATACTCTAACTGAATATAAACTCTCGACGAGGGATGACTTCAACACAAGTAAGATGGAATAACAGAGATATAGAAACTCTATGAATTACTCTTCTCGTATACGCTCGTTTGACTCTTACTGATAATGGGTTCATGCCAAAAAGAAGGAAGGGACAATTTTTACATACCTGTGTCGAGTCGCCTAACAACACAATCCACGCCGCTCATCTAGCACTTCACCTATAAGAACGTTAATGCTCCCGTTATGCAAAGAAAACACTAGTATATCACGTAATAAAATAACATCGAAGAATAAGAATTAAAAAATATTACAACCGATAATTGATACAAACTTCCATATTGAATCGAATTGTGATGCAAAGTTACGAGTTCGGGAGATTGACACTCTTCTACGCTCCCCCAATGTTATGTGGATAAAAAGTCTCATCCAAAATATATTTTTCATGTATTTATTGAATACCCCAGAATTGCAGACAAAAATAAATGCCGAATTTTGGCCTGGTGCGCGTCCTGGCGCGTCACGCCAAGGCAAATTTCCAAAAACTTTCCTTTTCTCGATAGGTTGGGCTTCTTATACAAGTGTGGCCCATGGCGCAATGAGCATTCTCAATAAGAGAGTTCGGATCGAATCGGTGTATCAATATTGATTCTCATATTGAAAAAAGAGTTTAAAGCTACGCCACCTCTTATGTTATCATTATCGAACATGTGAGATATCCCATGACTGGATGAAACCAAGTAATAATGCATCGCGTCAAGCTAAATTTTCATGCTTTGGTCCGTTGTCTTCCAATTTTGTGTGTGCATTCGATTCTCAAACTCCGAACTTGATCCCGGATGAATTTCTTGGACTTCTTCTTAGACTTCAAAGCCCTGAAACATTTGTTTTAGCTCCAAACTCGTTCATTAGCTCGAGAACACATCCTATACAACAAAACACATGTATGATTGTAAATTAATAGCATCTTAGCTCAAATACAATTATAGTATAGTAAATAAAAGGCAAAATGTAGATAAAAACTCGTGCTTATAGCCTATCATCAAGTATAGATTCCTTCTAAAGATCACTCATGAGACAACGTCGAAAAATACGATAAATCTTGGCCTTCCACTCTGTGATGACAATAATCGCCTTCCATGTCCTCGAATCCTTGGTAGAAGTGTGCAAAATTGATTCTACCCATCCAATAATCCATAAAACACCAACAAAGGCGACCATGGAAGCTTCAACCATCAAATGAAGGGGTCACGTTAGGATTTAAATGAGGAAACAGAAAGAGAGTCATGAAAGTACCTGGCAAAAAATACTTAAATTGTTGTTCTACTGTTCTGGGAAGGGAAATTGTGAAATTGAATAGTTGGAATGAACACTGTCGCACCCGTTTTTTACCGTGGTTCGCGACGTAATGGGTCAATTCCCCTGGATTGATAAATGTTGTTGGGGAGTCGCCACCTAATTATTCTACGGTGAATTAGGACACCTAAATGTTTAACTAAATGCTGCAAAGTGAACTCCGATTTATGATCTGCGAAATTATGAGATTCTAGGTAAAAGTTCTTTATTATCCTAAAGGAAAAGGGTTAGACACCCTTTAAGATCCGCTAACTTGCGGTTATTCGGTCAAATTCAGATTAATTATTACGCTAAGAAAATGCATATTTAAAAAATATAAGGTTAAAAGGATGTTGTAAATAATTAATAAAAAGATGCATTTTGTAAAAGTATGCATTTGTATATCGTTGTTAAAAATAAATGTAAAGTGATTTTGGGAAAAAGTATGTATTTGTATGGAAATATTTGCAAAATATATATAAAGTTAAAAATGAATGAAATCACACAAATCGACCTCAACCATATCTGAACAACAATAGTATCCATGGTCGACGACGAGCAGAAAAGGGAGAAAGGAGAGGTAGCGACCGATCATGGTCAGGTTCACCAGAGCTGGTGGTCAGGGTTGTGGTTGTTTTGTGGTGGTTCATGGCTGCTCCGGTTCACGAGTTGGAGTTACTCACCGGAACAGTGGAGGCGACGAGAGTAAAGGGGAACAGTGGGTGGTGGTGCAGCGGTTTGATGGAGATGAGGGATTGTTTGGGTGTGACAATGGTGGGAGTTCACCGAAACTCGGAGCTCCGGCGTGGATGGGCAGCGGCTGAGAAAGGTGTAAGAGGAGACAAAAAATGAAGTCCTATTTTTTTTTGTGTGGGATGCGGCTCCTGGAAAAAAAGGGTTAGGGCTCAAATGGGTTTTTAAGTTTATGGAATAAAGGGGGGGGGTTGGGCGATGGGGCTTGGGTTTTGGGGTGAAATGGTTGCCCGGTTGGGCCTTTTGTGGGCTCGAAGAATTGGCCGGTTGGGCTTGGGTTTAGGGGAATGAAAATGGGGTGTTGATTTTTGTGGGTTGGGTAGAATGTTAAAATGGGTTGTGGTTTAAAAATAAAAAGGGATTTATTATTATAAAAATGCTTTGTAAAAATTGTAAAACTATAAAGATAAAAATATTAATATGATAATGTTTGCGGAATGCTTAATGCTTAATTTTAAAAAATAAAAATGCGATGTTGTTTTTGCGAAAATAAAATAACATAAAATATTAGAGTAAAACTATGATTAGGATATTAGAAGGCAAATGATGGTAAAAATACGAATAATAATAATAATGATAAAAATATGTATATATATTAAAATTGTTATGAGGTGTTAAAATGTTTAGAATTGCAAATAAATATCGGAAAAGAGGGGACAAAATTGGGTGTCAACAGATGCCCCTCTTTGGTCGGAAACGAAGAGTTTTCGGACAAAGAAGTTGACTGAGTAGCCAATTTTGTCATGATCATCGGGACTTGAAGGAAGATTAGGGATGCATGGGTAGAGATAGAATCTCGAGGGGGAAGAAGTTGTAAAAGGTGGCGCAGATTTGAGAAATATTGCCCAGTATCGAGTTATGATGACTGGTTGTAGATGCAGCAAAATAATGGGGAAAGCAGAACGGTATTCGAAGTAGGCCACTGATCGAAATTGTCTCGGTTTGCATGCAAGAACTAGTTCCACATTGTGTAAACGTAATGCTGAGTACGTCGTTGTATGAACGTAATGCGGGTGACTTCGTTGTATAGACGTAATGCTGATGACGTCGCTGTATGGACGTAATGCTGATGACGTCATCATATGGACGTAATGCTGATGACATCATCATATGGACGTAATGCTGATGATGTCGTTGTATGGACGTGATGCTATTGTCGTCGTGCATGGATGTGATGTTGTTGATGATGTTATTGTATGGATGTGTTATGCTGAAGACGTCGTTGCGTAGACGTAATGCTGATGACGTCGTTGTATAGACGTGTTGTGCAGATGACTGTATAGACGTGTTGAGATGATGTCATTGTGTAAACGCGTTGAGATAGCATCGTTGCATAGACGTAATGCTGATGACATCGTTGTATGGACGTAATGTTAATTTCGTCATTGTCTGGACGTTACGCTGGTGATGTTATTGCGTAAACACATTGAGATGACATCGTTGCATAGACGTAATGCTGATGACATCATTGTATAGACGTAATGCTGATGCGGTCATTGTCTGGACATTAAGCTGATGATGTCGTTGCGTAGACGTAATGCTGATTACGTCGTTGCATAGACATAATGTTGATGACGTCGTTGTGTAGACGTAATGTTGTTGATGACGTCATTGTATGGATGTGTTATGCTGAAGACATCGTTGTATGGATGTAATGCTGATGATGTCGTTGTATGGATGTGATGTTGTTGTCATCGTGCATGTACGTGATGTTGTTGATGCCGTTATTGTATGGATGTGTTATGCTGAAGACGTCGTTGCATAGATGTAATGCTGATGACATCGTTATATAGACATGTTGTGCAGATGACGTCATTGTATGGACGTAATGCTGATGCCGTCATTGTCTGGATGTTACGTTGATCATGCCATTGCGTAGACGTAATGATGATGATGTCGTTGCATAGACGTAATGTTGTTGATGACGTCATTGTATGGACGTGTTATGCTGAAGACGTCGTTGTATGGATGTAATGCTGATAACGTCATTGTATAGGCATAATGTTGATGGCGTCGTTGCGTAGACGTAATGTTGATGATATCATTGCGTAGACATAATGTTTTTGATATCGTTGTGTAGACGTAATGCTGAAGACGTCATTATGTAAATGTGTTGCTGATGACATCTTTGTATAGACGTAGTGTAACTGCGATGCTGAGATGGTGTCCCTGCACGAACGTAATGCATTTGTGACCTGCATGGGTTGAAATGTCATCATTGCATAGACATTGTGCGTTTATGACCCGCATAGGATGAAATGGCGTTGTTGCATAGACGTTATGCATTTGCGCCCCCCTCATAGGCTGAAATGGCGTCGTTGCCTAGACATTATGCGATGACGTCCTTGTACAGGCGCGATGCAAAATGTTGTCCTTGCCTAGACGTAATGCGGAATGGCGTTAACCTAAGGTCGAAACGCCATGTTGAAGTTTTCGCAAGATCAATTTGGAGGAAAAGTTAATACGTGGGCATAGACAATATAAGATGAGGGTGAGAATGTGGCCCTGCGCTAAAATACCATCCTTGCATAGACATGACGCGGTTGGGACCCCGTAGGTCAAGATGATTTCTTTGTACAGACGCAAAACAAGAAGGTGATCCTTGTGGTGAACTTTCTTTGCGAAATTGAACATAATGTGGCAGCACCCCTGCCTCATTCCACCTGGAGAACCTGTACTCAAAGAAAGTTTGTGAGTTTTGGGGGAGGGGCGGTTGATTCGCGTTGACTTTGTAGCTTTGGCTCTTGACACTTGCACGTCCCACGTTCAGACCTGTAGCCCATGTCTGGTTTCCAGTCCTGGCTAGTTGTTAATGAAAATGATTTGTTGAAAATAATTTTCTTATAAGAAAGTATGCATATTAATAAGAATTTCTGTCGAATGCTCGAATAGTGACATGCAACAGTCTTGGCTAATGACAATTTCTATCGAATTCTCGAATAGTGACATTCAGTGAAACAGAGCAAACATCTTATCCAAAATCTTTTTTCCTGACTGAAGACTTAGTTGGCCAACACTTTTCCATGTGTATTGGCATCTTCTTGCAGTGAACCCTTAAAATTTGCCCCAGTTTTTGGTATGTGAGGATGCTGAACTTTCGACTAGGCGAGACCGAGTCTTGTGTGGGTTGCTTGCATGTCCTATCGAGGCGATCAGATGGGTGTATTTTGCTATATACAAGATGAGGGAGAAAATTTTCTAATGGTATGACCGAAGCCGATATAGGCTTCCTACATATCCCGCCGAGGGAATCAGGTCATAACGTAGTTCGTTACAAGTAAAGGAGATTGTAAAATTTTCTAAAAATGGGACCGAAGCCGATGTGGGCCGCCTACGTATCCCGTCGAGGGAATCAGGTCATAACGTAGTTCATGCCACAAGCAAATGGGATTTTTTGGGAAATTTATGTCTTAAAGAGACGAAACCCTATGTGGGTTCTATGCGTATTCCTCCGAGGGAGCACAACTTTTACAACATAGAAAATGTATTACATAGAGAATAAAAATTCCTAGATATAGTATCTCTTCACTGCATCTGAATTGATAGCTTTTGGCCATACTCACCGTCCATTTCAGCTAGGATTAATGCTCCTCCAGCTAGCACTTGGTGGACCATGTAAGGCCCTTGACAATTAGGTGCGAATTTTCCTTTAGCTTCATCTTGGTGCAGGAATATGTGTTTTAGCACCAATTTCCCCAGTTTGAAAATCCTTGGTTTTACCTTCTTATTGAAAGCTTTGGCCATTTTGTTCGGGTAAAGTTATCCCGGACAAACTGCGTTCATATGATTTTCATCAATCAGTCTCTTCGTACTGATTCGATATCCACTTGGCTTCGAAAAATACAGTGTTGCCCCAATAAAAGTCTTGATTGTAGTGCGATAGTCCAAAAGTGTAAAGGGAAAATGCTCGTGCCAGTGCTTGTAATTTCGTCGTTTGGACTTTGTTCGCTTATTTCATTACATGTCACATTCATATTATCGACAGATTTATTAATTTGCATAATAAAAGAGAAACAAAAATTATTAAACAAAATGAATTTTGAAATAGCAAAAGCAATGCGGATTTGTCATTTTAAGCTTTCAAAAGGTGGAGACAAAATACATTAAATGCATAAGTGCGATTCAGGCCTCAATTTAAATCGTATTGTTTCATTAAGTACTAATACAATTTGAGTATGCATGATTGGGAAATAAAAGATGGGGTGTTCCTCCAGTGTCAGTCAACACGAATCAACCTTTAGGAAATAAATCAGGCAAAATGAACTTCCTGGAAAATGAAGAAAACCAAGTTAGTATAAGGCGAGTAATATACACATAGTGGAAAGCAACAGAAAATAGCAAGCAGATTGTGTGGAAATTAAATGTGTGTCCTAACATGCATGGGGCCTCTCTTATGCCAGAGGTGGGCCTAAGCGCCAAATATGGGAGATGTGATAGACTGATCCAAGCCGTAAATTGAAATGCTTTCGTTGGAAATAAAGGTTGTATTTCATTGTCACGACATTTTCCAATTTCGACATGTCATGATTAGGCTTGAATCCGTCTATCATTATAATGCTACACATAATATGATGATTGATCATTAGGTTGTGAGACTCGTCAATAATTTTCGTGGATTTTTTAATTGCTGAGTCTATGCCAAGGATCGACCGACCTAAGGTGTATGCATGCATGACTTAAGATAAAGGGTGGTATAGCTCTATCCTAAATTTTTAAGATTTGACTGACTAGACTTAAGGTTCCCTGAGCGGACAACTCGAGTGAGAAGGCTACACGGCCACCGGATGGTCCGGACACTCTGCGCATATGCCAACTCTCCTAAAAATTTGGAAGTTTGAAAGAATTTTGCGGGTGCGCGAAACACACCTCGCGTGTATGTGTGATAGTGTCAATTTTTTCGAAGTGGATGAAATATGAGCGGAATGCCAATTTAAGAAAAGCAGTAAAAGAAGGTAGCAATTAAAGCAGTTATACATGCAAAATTTCACAAAGAAAACAATTTTAAAGCATTAGATAAAAAAAATAAAGCGTAATAAAAATTAACTTGGGTTTGCTATGGTTAAGAACCTGAAATTCCCCAGCGGAGTCGCCATGCTGTCGCACCCATTTTTTACCGTGGTTCGCGACATAATGGGTCGATTCCCCTGGATTGATAAATATTGTTGAGGAGTCGCCACCTAATTATTCTACGATGAATTAAGACACCTAAATGTTTAACTAAATGATGCAAAGTGAACTCCGATTTATGGTCTACGAAATTATGAGATTCTAGGTAAGGGTTCTTTATTATCCTAAAGGGAAGATGTTAGACACCCTTTAAGATCCGCTAACTTGCGGTTATCCGGTCAAACTCAAATTAATTATTACACTAAGAAAATGCATGTTTAAAAAATTTAAGGTTAAAATGATTATGCAAATAATTAATAAAAGGATGCATTTTATAAAAGTATTCATTTGTATATCGTTAAAAATACATGTAAAGTGATTTTGGGCAAAAGTATGCATTTGTATGACAATATTTGCAAAATATATATATAATGTTAAAAATGGATGAAATATGCATTTGTATTGCATTGTTGATAAAATATATGCAAAATTGATTTTTTTGAATAGAAGTATGCAATTTGTATGGTCATTGTTTACAAAAATACATGCAAAGTGTGTTTTTAATAAAACATGCATTTGTATTACATTATTTACAAAACACCTACTTTGGCAATTGATAATGATGAGAAAAGTAATTATTTGTAATGAAAAGGAGGTGATTTTTGGAAGTCATTTTGTATTGCACATCGGATGAAAAATGAAACTTTATTATATGATTAATAATGCGAGTAAAAGGCGATCAAATCATTCTGAAAGTTTTAAACATGCATGACGAGCCTAAAATAAATAAGTTAGCGGCGGGTTTCTAATTTTAAAACTACCCGAGCCTAAATAAATAAACTAGCGACAAGCTTCCGATTTTAAACTACCATATTAATCTATCGATTCAATGCCTAACTATTCTAAGTATTCTAACAATCGCACAAGCAGAATAATTAAATTACAATACAAAATAAAGGAGGGCGGAATTAAAATAAATTGAAACGGTACTGAGTACGGCGATGGCAATGTCATCTCTTGGGCCTTGGGAACAAATTCGATAATCTTGTTCTCTTTCATCTTTGTGGAACTCCACTTTGATGTCCCGTATGTTTAAATGTTCCTCGCGAAGTGTAAAAGAAAAGATAGTTAGAAATAAATAAATGCAAATAAAACCTTCGGATCCGCATAAAATAATAGAAGTTTTGAATACGGAAGGCTCAGACTTATGTTTTTTTTAAGCAAAAGAAATTCCATTCATGTCGTGGTTGCGAACTAGAGACATTGTCGGTCAATCTAGTCACCTCGCCAACGCATGCTGGTTTCTCGCATGTGATTTTTTATAAGTCTCATCATCGCCCTTTTTCCGAAGGAAAGCAAACCGAGGGACAACCTTTCTAGAAGGGGCATGGCCTCAAATTAATTATTCTCATCGGCCCAAAATGTAGTATCATATTCAAATCAGTTAATTTCGATCAAGTGTAACAATCTGTTCTTTTGAAATAAGGCAGTAGCCGAAATGCATTTTCTCAGTAAACGGAGAAACTGACGACCCGACTCGGATCAGAAAATAGGCAGACGACAGTGGACCACAGCCGTGGTAAAACAGTGGCGAAAATAGCAAAAAATAGAGCAAAGTCCCAAAAGGAGCAATAATCAACGGAGCAAACAGAGGTAAACACCGGAGTAATTATCCGTTTAAAAATATCACAAATTAGCAAAATGCTAGGAATAGTCCAAAAATCAGCTAGCACGCCGAAAAACATACTCACCGGAGTATGTCAAAATGAGGTTAAATCAGTCCAACAAACACATAACAATATAACCACAAGAGAAATAAAAATGACAGTAGCACTGCCGAAGTTCGACCTCTGACCAAATTCAATAGCAAAAAATAGATATAGAGGGACGGCGACGTCACTTACACAACGAGGTAAGCCGGACCGACGCCATTTGCAAGTCATCGAAAAAGACATAAATGGCCATAAATCACACAAATCGACCTCAACCATATCTGAACAACAATAGTATCCATGGTCGACGGCGAGCAGAAAATGGAGAAAGGAGAGGCAACGACCGGTCGTGGTCAGGTTCACTGGAGCTGGTGGTCCGGGTTGTGGTTGTTTTGTGGTGGTTCATGGCCTATAGCAATCTTCTCACGATTAAAATGTATACTCATCTCAATATGCTTGGTTCTTTGATGCTGAACCGGGTTATGAGATAGGTAGACCGCAGAAATATTATCACAGTAGACCATAAAATCCTTACGTAAGGGACACTGAAGCTCTAAGAGCAGGTTTCGGAGCCAGAAGATGTCATCTACAACGTTTGCAACACCTTTATACTCTGATTTTACACTCGATCGGGAGAGTGTGGCTTGCCTCTTGGCAGACCACGAGATAAGATTATCACCTAAGAACACACAGTAGCCAAAGGTGGAACTCCGCGTGTCTGGACAACCTGCCCAATTGGCGTCCATGTAAGATATCAGCCTGGTCAGTATAGATGGGTAGAGATGTAATCCTTAATCAAGAGTGCCCTTAAGGTATCGAATGATACGTTTAAGAGCTGTAAAGTGAGGCTCCCTAAGGGCATGCATGATTAAACAAACATGTTGAACAATATATGCAATATCAGGCCTGGTGAATGTAAGGTACTGAAGTGCACCCGCAAGACTCCTGTAGAGAGTGAGATCGGACACTGGATCACCGTCAACAACACTGAGTTTCGACTTCACTATTTCTAGAATGATGCTGGACCAATACTGGACTGTATGTACTGGTGGCCCAATTTCCATGAGAAGGATTTAAGACGTCGGGAGTGGAGGAAGCGAAGCGGGAGAATCCATAAGGGTTACCGATAATTTTGTGGAAGAATATCGGTTGAGAGGCTGTCGTATAACGACTGTATAACAGCGGTATACCGAGCTTCTTATGTGAAAAAGGTATCGGGTGGTGTATACTGTCGGTACACTTGATGTATACGGGCTACCAGGCAGGGAATATAGGGGCTGGTTGTATGTGTATATTGTTGTATATCAACAGTATACAAAGACTGTTGGAGAGGAAGGGGAGTATATCAGGGATATATGTAGTATATGGGGCAGTTTATCATGGGTATAAGAGTAGTATATGGTTGTATGTCACCGGAAAAAAAAGAAGAAGGAGAGGGGATCGCCGGAAAAAAAAGAAGGTATACGGCGACCAATTTAGGGTTAGGGATTGTTGGCTCTTGATACCATGTAAGATTGTATTAATCTCCCTTGGGGAGTTTCTCATTAATACAAATATATATATTGTGTACAATGTTGAATCCTAATAGAATAAGAATCCTATATTTACTATAATTATACACTACTATTAATTACAAATTATATGATAAATATATTATAATATTCACTAATAATTCGTACATACTTAATCAAAGTAGTTGGGCAGAAAATAATGCAGATAACGTTAAGTTCCAAGATGTGCGAGCTGTCATTTAATCCTATTAAATGATCTCCTCCCAATAATGACAAAACACACGTAGGGTTAGAAAATCAGTTTATGTAGTTATCCTATAAGACCCCCATGATCCCGTGTATGCAATTTATCTAATTTTCACTTAAATACTGAAAAGGCTCTCTAATTCTATATGTAAACACGATCGTTCAACACTGTTCTTCAGCATTATTCATCACCTGATCGAGGAGATTAAATATGACTTTCTCTCTTTTGTTATTTAATTCTTCAGTTACTGCTTAAGATTTCATTCATTATGTTAATTATTATTTACTGATTCGATCACATAATCAGAGATCTTATATTATTTAAGCTAATTACGTTTGCTTTAGATCTCTTTCAAATAAATTCAATTAGTTTTTTTAATAAATAAATTTTAGGTTAAACAATCAATTTAAATGAATGATCACCTATAACACCTTGAAATTCAAATGACTAAAATGTTCCATTTTTATTTGGCCAGACTCAATAAGCATGGTTTTCACCAGAAAAAAAGAAAGTTTAATCAAAGCAAACATATTAATTATTTGATGTATTCAAGTCACAAATTTGGATGATGACATGCGGCTGACCATGAATTTGGCCTTAATATTTTAATAAACAGACAACTTAAGGGAATATTTTAATAAACAGACAACTTAAGGGAATATTTTAATAAACAGACAACTTAATGGTCCTTCTACCAAGAGGATATACCATCACTTTTTTCCTTGTCATTTCTTTTAAAGTCGTTGCCAAATTGAAACATTAAGCCATGTGACATGTGAACTTACTGTTACTAGCTATTTTATATTTTTATTAGTTGCTTATTTAATGTGGTTAGTTCCAAAAATAAAATATAATAAAATAGGTCTTTTTTCTTCACTTTTGTCAAGGCATCTGCATGTTCATGGTCCTAGGGATGACAACGGATCGGATCTGGACCGGATCCTATTAGATCCAGATCCAAATTCGTTTTTCATATCTGGATTCAGATTCATCGGATTCATAAAAATTAGATCAAAATACGGATTCATCGGATCCATCGAGTCTAGGGATCGGATCAAAATTTTTTTGCCTTGAATAATATTCTCACATGTTGAAATTTTTTTGACAAAATGAAACCCAAATTTGGGTCTTCCTTGAATAATGCCAACTCCAATGTCCGCTTCTTGGATCATCCCAACATCATTTGCACCATCGCGCCTTTCATTCCAATAAGCTAGATGAGATCTCCTTTCATTCCAAGTTTGGAATGTTTGTGTAAAAATCATAAGACACTTATCGAAAAACAAATCAAGAAATTAAAACTAAAACTGCAAAAAAAATTGCAAGCTTATGGGGCTTTTAAATATATTTTTTTGTTGGTATATCCTAAAATATGATTTTAGTCATAGTTATATTTTTTAAGGTTAAGACAATCATGAAGTGAAGAGACAAACATGCTCACACTATTGCTGAGGAAAAAGCAGAATACCAAAGAAAAACATATCACTATCGTATCATTCGAAGTGTCCCTTTCCTCAGTATATAGAGTTCTAAGCAGTCTTCGTCATCCCTAAGAACCACAACTAATTCAGAAATTTAAAGCAATGGATTTAGAAAATTTTAAGGATGAGACAAATAGTTAAACAACTCTCACATTCCGTGAGTATCAAAATCAATAATAAACCACTTTTAAACTCAATTCTTTGTCAAAACGTTGAGCATTCACAATATACTAAAATTCAAGCATTAGAATCTTAAATGTACCAAAATTTATGCAACTTTATGTAGATAAAGAGGACAAATTTAGAGTCTACTCACGATCAAAGTAACAAATTTTATGTGCAATGCTGATAGAATAGGCATTGAGATTGAAAATAAATGTCGCAATCACTTTTAGTTGATAGAATAGGTTGTTTATTAGATACTATTACCACACTATTTTGCCTGTTATAGAGAACATTAAGATTTGAAACATAGTGTAACTGATAACTGAACATGAAAGCAGATCATAATATATTACCTGTCATGGGAAAATGTGAAGAATCAGACTTACCAGTCATTGCATCCCTCAAAACGAATTCACGGATCGAATCTAGATCGAATACGGATCTCAAATACAAGATTCAGATCTAGATCTAATCCGTTAGAAATGAATCCGGGTCCGATCCGAATCCATCAGATCCAAATTTTGAAAATTCATATCTTATATACCGAATTTAGATCCACCGGATCTAGAATTCACTGTCATCTCTAGTCAGAATAATTATTGAACTTGAATAGCCATAAAACAGTACATCCAATAATACAACTGGATGTACTGTTTTTACGGCTATTCAAGTTCAATAATTATTCTGACAAGTATAAATTTTCAACAAATATATCAACTTGAATTTTTTCTTCAATTAATTAATCATAAAGTTCCTGTAAATCTTTTCGTCTTACCCAAGCGATTGCTCGTCTACTTTGCTGTAGAACTATAATATATTCTGACAATTATTTGTTTTCAACCAATCAACTTGATGTTGCTTTTGATTGTTTTTAAAAAAAATTATATTCAAACCATGTGACGGTTTTTTTTTTTTTATACACTGAAGGGTTTTGGACTAATAATAATAATGGTAAACTTAAAATCTCACATACCAAGAATATTGGCTTCGTCGTTATCATATTTATTTACTGTATTTATTTTCTCAAGAGAAGGGACATATTTTAATTGCTTGACACTCACAACTCTTACGCGAATATAATGAAAATAGTGTAAATCTTATGTATTCTTTTTCATTTTCTGATGCTAAAAGTTCAAATCCAACCTTACGACTGATTGGATCTTGAAGTAAAATCTTCAGTTTCTAATCATTCTATATTGATACTAATTTCTCTAATTAATTTATTTATGATATTTGCATCATCAATTTTACCAGGTCAGGGGAGGAAGGAGTATTAATTGAGGGTTTGGACGAATGTAGGAACTTTTGTTTAGATATTGTATTTGTAGTAGAAAATTCATCAAATATATAATAGGGAAAATGACATAGTATGACCACCAGCACAAAGAAAAGGCCCAAAAAACTTTGTTTTAAGTAAATGACCTGAAATAACCTTTAGATTCAAAATAAAAATAAATTTAGCTAAACCCTAGTTTCTAACTTTCTCCTCTATTTCTCCCCCCTCACGGTAAGTTATTTGGCTCAACTCCAATTATGCACACAAATCCAAATTTCTGGGAAGTATAAGCATATACTCCTTTAATTCTAAATGTACACATACTTCCACTTTTGTGAGAATTGGGTGAAAGCTGCTAACTTCCACCTCTTCTTGGATTCTATTACTCCCCATTCCCGTTGAAAAAATGGTGAAATTATATATAAAGATATTGTGTCCTGTATGACATTAATTTCCTTAGCATAAGAAAGTACAAAAAGAACTTGCACATTTGTGCTACGGGAAATAATCATTTACTTCCAAGAAGGAAAACCTACAGGCAAAACTACCAAGGAAGAAGAAAAAACTACGTCGATTCAAACTATATCATTGTTATATATAATATGTATAATTATTGAGTATACGTTCATTATATATTATGATACACAAATTATATAATAATGATACATTTTTTATATACATACTGTAGGGATACATATTTTATATAACAATGATACAAGTTCTATATGTATGATACATTTTCTATACATATACATTACTCATACATTTTCTATACAACAATGATACAGTTTCTATACATTTGCTAGAATTAGTTGGAAAAAGGCTACGAAGTGAAATTATTTTGAAAAGGCTAAAAATGTCTTTGAAGCTTTTTTGGGTCATCTAATATCAATAGTTTCACCCAGATGGTCATTTATATTTTTGTCCCATATAATACTCAAATATGAACCCAATAAATATGACAACTATGAATTTGATAACAAGAGTCACTCTAAATTTTGACTTCGCATCTGACCATATTTAGTTAAAAAAAGTTATAATTGAAGGAAGTCTCTCAATGATTCTACAAGGATACTTTTCACCATTTTAGTAAGAACCAATATAGGTAAATAATTTTTATTTGATAGTAAACTATTAGATACAAATTTTGTACTGCAATAATTAAGATAATTATACATGATACACATATTCAAATGTTGCAGCAGATGAGGTTGCTCCTCTCTTAACTAGAGGTCTCGGGTTCGAGTCCTGACTATGAAAAAGTCCTTAGTAGGGAGCGGTTTCCCTTAGCGGGCCCTACACGGCGCGAATTCGAATTAATCGGGCTATAAAAAAAATATTCATATAAAGTTGAACGGCTTTTTTTTTATCTTTTAATCAAACACTATTCCTATGAAACTTTTATATATAGTGACGTATCGCTGTTCAAACTTCAAAGATAAATGAATAAATAAAAAAATATAAATGGATGCACCAAAAATTTAAGTGAAATTACATAATATTTAGCTCAATAAAAAAACTGTAGTATAAACTAACAATTGTACAAATCAAAATTAACGGAAAAGTTGACAGAAGGAGTTCTTC
The DNA here is from genome assembly GCA_029783415.1 of Anisodus acutangulus. NCBI lineage: Eukaryota > Viridiplantae > Streptophyta > Magnoliopsida > Solanales > Solanaceae > Anisodus > Anisodus acutangulus. The sequence goes on from CM056491.1 coordinate 53,187,272, forward strand.
TAGTGAAGGCATAATTTAAATATATTGTTCATATTGTTGTAGGAGGTTTCATCCCGTGATATATAATTATCATAGATTCATTAAAAATAATACTAGATACTAACTTTATTTATATAAGGCACTACAAAATAGCCTAAAAATATATTATTCATGCACGCATTTTAATTAGAAGACAAAAAGTACTTTTTGGTATTTCTCTATGGAAATTTGTTAATGTTGGATTTGGTGTTGTGACATTTGATCCAATATATCTACTAAAGTATTGATATGAATGTGTAAGTATGTTGGGACAAATGTTGCACAACATTCGAACCAACATTTTCTGAACAGATTTTGTCTTACTTCACGCGATGCAGTAATATTTGTGTAAATATTACTATGAGGTAAAAATGACTTAACAAGATAAAAAGAAGCTAGTAAAAACGAGTGAGGACTAAGTCAAAAGTTGTTGCTCGTCGTGAGGATCAAGCCAAAGTTGTTGCTCGTCGTGAGGATCAAGCCAAAGTTGTTGAGATTATTACTCCCTGATCTTCTCCAACCAATCCCACCAACAATACACCTTTCCCTCAACCTCCACAACTGATCGATGAGCTTTTTTTATGAAGATTCTCTACTATAAATAGAGAGACTACTACAGAGAATCGATATCCAGAATCAGAAAGTAAAAATACCAAGAGAGCTCTCGGGATTTCATCTTAGAAATCTGGATCACCAGTGTTGCCTAAGTGTGTTGACAACATTCTGTCCAATATTACAATTGTTGTTTTAGATTCTAGATTAGTTTTGTATGAAGAGATTATCATGAGAGGTTGTCTATGTCTACTTAGTTAGATTTTTCACGCATAAGTCATCTGCGACTTCAACTTTTAATTCCTTTCCATTTTATCTTGTAAATCTGCAAAGAAAGGAATTTGTCTATTTGTATATAATATATATACAATACATTTGGTCATTGACCATCATAAGTTATATAATACATATAACTTATAAAAATTTAAACCTTTGTGTTCTTTAAATTTCCTCTGCATTTACTCTTCAATGTTTTCTGTTTTGCTAAAGTGTTGTTACTGGTGTCGGACGACTTAATTACCTACATTCGGAAACAGAATTGACATTCGATTTATTTCATATCTTATTTTTACTTTTCGTAGCATTTGATACCCTTCAAGTAGTATCAGAGCCGACACTTAACACAATAAGTGTTTGGTCATGTTGTCATAAGCTATGGATCCGGCAAATCCAACTATTGGTAGACTTCCTATTTTAGATGGATCAAATTATGCCTATTGAAAGATTTGCCTACGTTCTCTTATCAAATCAATTGATGTTAGGGAATGGAGATCTATAACCAATGAGTATGTTGTTCCAATGTTGTCACCGGATGAGGAAGGTGACATTCTTGTTAAACATGAATCCGAATGGACTACAGAAGAAACCAATAATGTTAGCTTTAACGAAAAAGCCTTACATGCAATTTTTGGATGGGTTGATATGTATATGTTCAAACTCATTCAAAACTTCCCCACGACTAAGGATGCATGTGATACTTTATAAATTCATTGTGAAGGTAGCTCAAGTATTCGTCGAACAAAGATACGCATGCTCATGAGTAAATATGAACGTTTAAGGATGGAAGAAACAGATGATACTAAATCTCATTTTGAAAAGTTTATTGACATCTCAAATGAATGTCAAGTGCTTGGTGAATCATTAACCAACACTCAACTTGTTGAAAAGGCTCTCTGTTCTCTTCCTGAAAAGTTCAATTTAAAGATTTGTGTTATTGAAGAAGATCACCATCTTGCCACAATGAACCTTCATACCTTGATGAGCATTCTCAAAACTTATGAGATGAACATTGAGAATCAAAAGGAATTGTATAAAATCAAGAATATGACACTTCGAGTTCAATCCTCGGAAAGTCAAATCGAAGAAGAGGATGAGAATCTTGAAGAAATTGGTGATGGTGCAAATGTTGCCTTACTCACTCGAAAATACAATTCGATGGTGAGGAAGTTCAACAATAAGATAAATCAATCTAAATCTAAAGAGCACCAAAACCAAGTCTTCAATCAAAAGCCTACTAGATTCCTTCCAAATGTACAAAAAGGAAATAAACTAAGAAGAACCAACTCAGATCGTACCAAAATTGATCCCAAACAACTTGAGTCTGTGCAGTGTCATGCATGCTCGAGTTGGGTTCACTATGCTAACGAATGTGCAAACACTCTTAGAAAATTTGGTAAGAACCTATGGGTTTTTCTTACTGATGATGAAGGAGAAGAGGAAGGAGATCGTGAAATTGAAATACAAGCAATGTTGGCTACTATTTTCGAGCAGTCTCTATCGGATAATAAAGATGTCGTATACAATGTTGTCTCATATGTCACGACATTTGCTCCAACATCAGCAACGACATCAACATCCTCAGCGACATCCGAAAGGTATGAATTATTTAACTATTCTGATATTAATTACTTTAGTGGTTCTATTTCATTTAGTGAGGCTGATTGTATGGATCAAGTTGAATGCAAATATGATATGATTATTGAATTACAAAGTATTTGTAAAGCCTTAATCATAAAATCCAAGCAACTTGACAAAAATGTAAAATCTGTAACTCATGATAATTTAGTATTAAAAGACACGATTACCCGACTGGAGGTTGCACTTACCAAAAATGATATTGAATTTGGTAAGATTCATGCAAAATTAGATTTAGCTGGAGCAACCTTTCATAAGCTCAACACGGGGACTTCAAAATTGAATGAGATACTCGACATTAGTAAACCTTCACATGCAGGAATTGAGTACGAAAACCCTCTTAAAACCATATGCTCTAATCTCTTTGATAAAAATGAGAAAATATGCTTTGTAAAATAAAAAATAATGAATAATAGGTTCTCATATATGTCAAAGAATATGAAGTTTGTGTGTCATTACTGTAACTCCCTTGGACACTTAAAACCATACTGTTTCAACCTTCAAGATTTTGTGAGCAAAATGTTGCCTACAATGTTGTCCAACATTCCGGATAACAATCGAAGCAACGTTTCTTAGCCAAAAGATAAAAATATTTTAAGAGAGTTTGGGTTACTAAAAAGGATGTAACATTTAATGTTGCTATAATTGTATTAAGAACTAACATTTCAGGTTCTTGGTACTTTGATAGTGAATGTTCTCGCCACATGACAGGTACAAAAGGTTTTTGAAAGAACTATGAGTCATTCAATTGAGGAAACGCGACTAATGGAGGTGGCAGTAAAAGCAAAATAATTGAAAAAGGAATTTTGGATGTTCCTGGATTTTCAGCCTTAAGAAATGTCTTACATGTTGAGGGCTTAATGCCTAATTTGATTAGTATAATCAATTGTGTGATGACGATCTTGAGGTAAAATTTAATAAGAATGTCTGTAAAGTTATGAATGAAGCAAATATATGTGTTATGACAGGTACAAGAATAAGTGACAATTGCTATCTTGTTGTAAGACAAGAAACATGCAATAATGCTAAGGTCGATGACACAACACTATGTCATCAAAAGTTGGAGCATGTTAACTACCGCAATTTAGAAAAATTGGTCTCATATGAAGCGGTTATAGGCATACCCAAACTTAGCCATAAAGGTAAATCTGTCTGTGAAGATTGTTTGAAAGGTAAGCAAACCCGTGTCTCTCATAATATTTTCCAACACGCCGGACAACATTCAGGTACGTCTCACTGTTTTCAATTGCTACATATGGATTTAATGGGTCTAATTTAGACAATCTAGGAGGCATGAGGTATTCCTTTGTGATAGTAGATAATTTTTTTAGATATTCTTGGATATATTTTTTGAAAAAAAAATCACAAATGTTTGACATGTTTAAAATCTTGCACTATAGAATTTGAAATTTATACTATTCTCCTATTTTCATATTAGATCCGACCATGAAAATGAATTTAAAAATTGTTCATTCACAAATTTTTGTGAGAAAAATGGAATTTTCCATGAGTTTTCTGCCCCCAAAACTCCTCAACAGAATGGGGTTGTAGAACGGAAAAATAGGACATTGCAAGAAATGGCTAGAGTGATGCTTAGTTCTAAACATTTGTCAAAATGTTTATGGGCAGAAGCCTTGAATACTGCTAATCACATCGCTAATAGAATCTATTTAAGGCCAAGAACAAATATGACACCCTATGAGATTATAAATGGAAAGAAACCAAACTTGCGTTACTTTCATATTTTTGCGTGTATTTGTTATATTTTAAATGACAAGGATCATTTGGTAAAATTTGACTCTAAGAGTGATAAAGGAATTTTTGTTGGCTATTCACAAAATAGTCATGTTTATCGAGTATACAATCTAAGATCCATAACTAATACAAGAGTCTGTAAATGTTATCTTTGATCATCTTTCTGATGTTTCAGGAAAAACTATTGAAAATAACATTATAGATACAGTGAAAAGTTCACAAATTGTAGAAGAATTAGATGTTGCCACACCTGAAACAATATACGAAACAACAATAGAGACCACATAGGCCACATATGAAGAGTCAAGTGCTAAATTGTTAGACCAAGTTCATAGGGATCCCTCATCAAGGATTAGGAAAAATCAACCAACGGGCCAAGTGATAGGGGGAGTTTTTGAAGGAATTAGAACAAGAGGTAAAGAACCACTCAACTATAGAGAAATGGTAAGGTATGTATGTATGTCAACCATATACCAAGAGGTTAGTCTTTCTTATTTTATATCTACATTAGAACCAAAGAATATTGTAGAAGCACTTAAAGATAATTTCTGGATACAAGCAATGCAAGAAGAGCTTGAACAATTTTCTCGAAATGAAGTTTGGGACTTAGTTTCACGTCCAAATAATACAAATGTAATTGGAACTAAGTGAATTTTTAAAAATAAATCAGAAGAATCGGGAATAATTGTTAGAAACAAAGCACGTCTAGTTGCATAAGGTTATACTCAGGTTGAAGGAATTGATTTTGATGAAACCTTCGCACCTGTAGCCAGAATTGAGTCGATTAGACTTTTACTTGCTATTGCTTGTTGTCTGAAAATTATTTTACACCAAATGGATGTAAAAGGTGCCTTCTTAAATGGTTATCTAGAAAATGAGGTATATGTTAAACAACCAAAAGGATTTGAAGATCCTTACCATCCACACTATGTGTACAAGCTTAAAATGGCTTTGTATGGGTTGAAACAAGTCCCTCGTGCATAGTATGGTCGTTTAACTAACTTTCTTCGTGAATTTGGTTTTAACCGTGGCGAAGCTGATAATACTTTGTTTATTAAACGACACGGTGTAGATATTATAATTGCTCAAATCTACGAGGATGACATAGTCTTTGGATCGACTTCACAGTCGTACCTAAATTAATTTGTTGAAGCTATGTCATTGACATTTGAAATGAGCATGATTGGGGATTTAACTTTTTTCTTAGGCTTGCAGATAAAACAAAGTGAAGATGGAATTTTCATCTCACAGAGTAAATATGTCAAGAATCTAATTAAAAGATTTGGTTTGGAGAACGCTAAACAGATGAAAACGCCAATGTGTTCATCGCAGAAGGTATGTAAGGATAATGTTAGTGAAAATGTCGACCCAATATTATATCGATCTATGATAGGTAGCATTCTTTATCTTACTGCTAGTCGCTCAGATAATATGTTTAGTATTTGTGTTTGTGCACGTTTTCAATCCTGTCCCAAAATGTCCCACTTAAATGCCGTAAAACGTATTATTCGATATGTTGCTGGCACATGTGAGTTTGGAATCTGGTATTCCAAAGACACTAATCCTAACTTAATAGGATTTAGTGACTCGGATTGGGCTGAAGATATGGATGATAGAAAAAATACAAGTGGAGGATGTTTTTATCTTGGCAATAACTTTGTTTCATGGTATAGTCGTAAACAAACTGTGTCTCACTTTCAACTGTTGAATCTGAATATGTAGCAGCTGAAAGTTGTTGCTCTCAATTAATATGACTATGACACATGCTAGACGACTATGGATTTACTAGCAATATTTTAATTTTGTACTGTGATAATTTGAGTGCTATAAATATTTCTAAAAAAAATCCAGTTCAACACTCATATACAAAACACATTGATATTAGATATCACTTTTTAAGAGATTTAGTTGAAAAACAGCTAGTTCAAATTGAACATGTTGACATTCTTCATCAACTAGCTGATATTTTTACAAAAGCTTTGGACCATATTTTCTAGTTTAAAGAAATCTCTTGGTCTTTGTAATCTCTAAAAAGACATTTTTGGTGAATGTCGGCTGAAATGTTGTCTAACATTTTGGATGACATTTACCTATGTTATATCACTAACTGATTATTGTTGATGTATGGTGCATAACTTTTGGTCACACAAGCATGATCATTCAATAAGAATATGTTATCAAAGTGATACTGTTCTCTACGATGATATATATATATATATATATATATATATATATATATATCATAAAAAAAGAGTATCAAAATAAGGCAAAGCCTTTACAAATATTTGGCAACTGTGAAAAATGGGCAAAGCCCTTGAAAAGATACCGTTCCTATTCTATAGGAGTACCGAGTGCTTCAAAAGAATTTTGAGAATACTAAATAAGTATTCTTATTTTTTACACGAACAATTCTTTTGTATGTGTTATATGATTAGATCAAGGACACAATGAGAATGTTACATTGGTCCAGTGGTCAAACTCATAAAATACGTATAAAACGTATCTTGATTTGTTGCCAAAATGAAAAGTTCTTGTGGGATCAAAATACTTGTGTCGTCCAAAATATTGCCAACATTGTTGTTGACATTTTCAGAATGTGATATGTGTTGGGATGTTGTTCTTATCTGATCTTTGAAATATCATATCTTACTCCCTATTATGTCTTTTTTATAGGAATTTCAAAATTTAAAATGATAAGATTAAATTTTATTCCTACTGTGATATTTATTTTTTTATCCCAATATTTTAGGTGTAAGTTATTGTATAAAATTGAAACACCTAAAACTAAGGGATTTTTGTTGCTAAGAAAAAGTTTGCCATGTATATAAATATTCCTATCATTTGCTATTTTTTATTATTATTTCTTATTCTCCCAAAAATGATATAAAAAAAACCTCATCAGGCATATAACTCCCTACCTACCCGATGGACTCACCAAATCAAACTCCCGTCTTAATCAGAAACCCTAATTTCTCAAAACCCTCTTCCAAATTTTCACCAATGGAAACATCACCAATGTCAGAACAAATGTCATCCAACATCCACTCCAATACTCCAATGATCACAAGCCCTCCAATGAAAACGGAGGCTTCCAAGCACAATGATCCCCAACAAACAGAACAACCATCCTCTTCCTCCAATCTCCTAGAAAACACATGTACAACAATATTGTTTAAAGATTTTGATGAACCTTTAGTTATTAGATATCCTGGAGATAATAATAACTCTATAGATGTTGATGAAATCCCTTTTCCTCTCTAATCTACAAAGTATTAACCACCTAAGGCTTTGAGTCTAAGAGAGAAAACACTTTAGGGAAGGCTCATGAGTTTTACACTTTAAACAAAATAATTTTGAAAAGCAAGGACAGAGTCATCGACTTGCCCTGGAAGAAGGAAGCTGAAAGTGAAAATGTTGCCAGAAATGTCACCAACATTCTGGGTAACACTGGTCCACGACAGTCTACACTGTCTACAAAATGGCTTGTGGATCAAATTGAAAAAATCAACCAACAGATTTATGAGGTTGATGCTACAAGAAATGCAATGATACAAGCTAGAGACCATTTCATAATGCTACTTTCTTCACAAAAAGGGGGAGATGATGCTGATGTAGGGGGAGAAAGCTAAAAGTTGTTGTGTAGAGGAAGTTGAAGCTGTTATGCAGAAGTAGAAAGCTGTTGGAAGTTGTTGTGTTGTCGGTGATGTATGAGGATTTTTAGTGGATTGATATTGATATTTGTTGACAATGAATATTTCTATTTGTGGTTTGTATATATTGGATGATATGTGATATGTGTGCTCATATTATTTTCTTTTCTAATCCTATGAATCGGTATACACGTGTTTGCTTGTATGCCATCATAGGATAAGGGGGAGCATGGCCTTGAAATTGTTGATCACAGATGTCGGACAACATTTGTGACAACATCCTAAGTCAACTTTACATTTTAATGAGTTTTGTGAAGAAAGGCAAAATGGGGGAGATTGTTAATGTTGGATTTGATGTTGTGATATTTGACTCAACATATCTCCTAAAGTATTGATATGAATGTGTAAGTATGTTGGGACAAATTTTGCACAACATTCGAACCAACATTTTCTGAACAGATTTTGCATTACTTCACGCGATACATTAATATTTGTGTATAATATTACTATAAGGTAAAAATGACTTGGTAAAGTAAAAAGGAGCTGGTAAAAAATGAGCGAGGACTAAGTCAAAAGCTCTTGCTTGTCGTGAGAATCAAGCCAAAGCTATTGATATTATTACTCCCTGATCTTCTCCATCCAATCCCACCAGCAGTCCGCCTTTCCCTCAACCTCCACAACTGATCGATGAGTTTTTCAAGGAAAACTCTCTACTATAAATAGAGGGGCTACTACAGAGAATCGATATCCACAAGCAGAAAGTAAAAATACCAAGAGAGCTCTCGGGATTTCATCTCAGAAATTTGGATCACCAATGTTGTCTAAGTGTGTTGACAACATTCTGTCCAACATTACAATTGTTGTTTTAGATTCTAGATTAGTTTTGTATGGAGTGATTGTAATGAGAGGTTGTCTATGTCTACTTAGTTAGATTTTTCAGGCAGAAGTCATCTGCAACTTCAACTTTTAATTCATTTTCATTTTATCTTGTAAATCTGTAAAGAAAGGAATTTGTCTATTTGTATATAATATATATACAATACATTTGATTATTGACCATCATAAGTTATATAATACATATAACTTATGAAAATTTAAAATCTTTGTGTTCTTTAAATTTCCGCTGCATTTACTCATCAAGGTTTTCTGTTGTGGTAAAGTATTGTTACTGGTGTTGGACGACATAATTGCCGACATTCGAAAATAAAATTGCCATTCGTTTATTTCATATCTTGTTTTTACTTTCGATAGCATTTTAACCCCTTCAAAAGGTCTATTGAATTAATGATTTTCTGAACTGGATTTTCTCCCCGTTTGAAATCATCGAAGAGGGGTGCTTGAATGTGGTGACTAGACCAAGTATAGACATAGACATAGATATAGGTAGTAGACTAACAAGTAGAAAGTTGACTACCACATATAGTTAACTAGCATGCATTCAAACCAAAAGCTAATTGCAGTTCACTAGACCCTGTCCAGAGAAACATAGCAAAAGAAAAGCACAGATTTAACTAGACCCTCGTCCATACAAATCAAGCGAAAGAAAAATTTTCTTAAACCTTGACAGTGTTGTCCTTGGGAGTTTCAGGGTACTGTTGACCTCGTCCTTCACAGTGTCCAAGGTATTTGTGGTAGGAGGGTGAATGTTCTTGAAGATTTGATAGGAGAGTAAGGCACAATTTTTCAGCATCTGAACTGGTCACATCCTGAATTTTATCCATCTTGAAAGCATCCAATTTCTCATTCATGACTTGTAATCGAGCAAGAAGTTTTGGAGGATCCTGAAGAATAGGTTCTGCTGGAGCTTGAGGAACATTTACAATGAATGGGGGCATCACCTTTTACCTTTTTATTATATTGTCTTTCTCAAAAAATGTAACCCATGCTAATGAAAGCTCTGGAGTTATAGCACTGATGGTCATAGAAGGAAAATACGAAAGGTCTATGTCATGAGCTTGAAGAATCCATGGAATAGGGAAGACTAATGGAAGTCAGAGGCACTCTCAATAATGTAATTGATAACTCAAGAGGAGAGTTTTAACTTTTCGCTTGGTGACAAGGCAGCTGACTAAAAATGTGTCACTTTGAGTCAAAGAACTGAAGAACCCTATTCTAGGAAGGATGGTGGTGGCCACAATGTGTGCCAAAATTCTAGGAAGGATGGTGGTGGCCACAATGTGTGCCAAAATTCTAGGAAGGATGGTGGTGGCCACAATGTGTGCCAAAATTCTAGGAAGGATGGTGGTGGCCACAATGTGTGCCAAAATTCTAGTTGAAAAGCTAAGGTCACTGGGTCCAAGTTGACTAGGAAGGACGTCAAGATGATGGTTAATCTAAACAAATGTGGTTAGTTCAGATGTGATTTTAAAGTTTTAAGACCAAGATTGTTTAAAGAACATTTTCTGAGAGGAGTGATAATGGTGAGAGAGAAGATGAAAGACCGGAGAGTTCAAATGAATGGATGGACGAGGATACTTATGGGGAAGATTAATTACGGCACATGAAAACGTAAAAGAAAAAAGGTTTTGAAAAGACACGTCTTAAAAGGTAATATTTATGGGATTGGCAAGGTAAAAACAAGAAAATAATAAAAAATAACACTAAAATAATAATTCATCCGTTTCAATTTATATGACACAATTTGATTTGGTACAGAATTTAAGAAAAAAAATGAAGACTTTTAAAATGTGTGGCTGTAAATCATCTTATAAAGTTAAATTATTTCTAAATATAAAAATGTGATATTTTTTCTAAGACAAATAAAAAAATAAATGATGCCACATAAATTGGAACAAAGGAAATAACTAACAAATGAGATATGACTTGTATAAAAAAAGCAAATAAAACATTTTATTTAATTAAGACAGGGATCCTTAATAAGTCCTATAGACTCCCTAAGAAAATAAATTTTATCTTCTAAAAGAAGTTTTGTAAAATTATCAATCAATTGTATAGTATTCACAAAGTAAATTTTATTATCTCCTTTAAGCACATAATCTCTAATAACATGATGATTGATATCTATATGCTTTGACTAGAATAATGTAAAAAATAATTTGACAAGCAAATAGCACTATAATTATCACATAAAATTTCTATAGACTTAAAAATCAAATCATAATCTCTGAGCTAAAGTTGAGCACAACATTAACTAATAGAAATATATTCTGCCTCTATACTAGACAAAGCCACTGAGACTTCTTTTTACTATGCCAGAATATAAGGGATTTGCCAAGAAATTGACATGTCCTAGTAACTTTTTCTATCATCTTTGTCACCGGCTAGATTCCCATCAGAAAAATCTGCAAGATTGAAAGAATTAATACGAGGATACCATAATTCATAAAAAATAATTCCAACAAAATATTGAATAATTGTTTTGACTACAGTCAAATAAGACTGTTGGAGCCAACTAGAATTTAATACATTTGTATACACTGAAAATGTTATTTGGTCTATTAGTAAGGTAGAGTAAGGATCCTATTATGTCTATGAGTCACATCAACTGCTTTTCCCTTCTCATCTTTGTCTAAAGAGCACGTAGAACTCATGGCGATTCCTAGAGTTTTAGCATCCTGCATACCAAATTTCTCCATAAGTTCTTTAATATATTTGGATTGACTAATAGAAATGTCAATGTCAGATTGACGTATTTGCAATCCTAGGAAGAATCTGAGTTCTGTCATACTAATTTCAAATTCACTCTTATGTTAAGATTGATAATTCTCTGCAAAGAGCAGAGTTAGTACTACTAAAAATAATATCATCATCATAAATTTAAATGATAAGATTACTTGATGATGATTTCTTGATAAAAATGGTAGTATTGATTTTACCTCTTGAGAAACCATGATCGACTAGAAATGAACTTAGTCGTTCATACACGAGGTGTTTGCTTAAGTTTCAAAAAGTGTTTGGTTAGTTTGGAAACATGGTATGGAATTTTTTTCATTTCAAAGTCAGAAAGTTGTTTCACAAACACCTATTTATTTATAAAATCATTTAGAAATGTACTTTTAACATCTATTTTAAAATGTTTGAAATTTTTATAGAATGCATAAGGAAGCAACATTCGGGTAGGTCCTAGTCAAGCGATTAGAGCAAATGTTACATCATAGTCGATGCCTTCTTGTTGTGAGTAGCCTTTGGGCGACTAGTCGAGCTTTGTTTCTGATTCATTGGCCAAGCGCACACGAAGATTCTAAATAATATGTGAAAATCGAATTTCTTTTCCGCTCATTCTTCAAGAATAAGGAAGATCATTTTCAAGTTTGAATTTGTTCGTTTGGAATCTGGGTTCTTCTACTTCATATTTAATATTTATTTAATACGTCGACCATATTTCGATTGTTAATACGATATAGAGATGTACAACTTTTATCATCAATTTCCTTTATCTCTTTATCTAAAATAAAGGAAGGACTCAGAAGAGCCAAGAATATCAAATTTGTTCCTGAAAATTCATTTAGTACCAATAATAGAAGTATTCAGGGTTTAGGAACCAAGGTCTATACCTGATTCTTTTTAAACTAATCAAGCTCTTGTCACAACTCAAATTTCAAGTCATGAAGGCACTTACACCCACTCGGTAACCAAATCATCCACAACTGATTAAGGTAGTTCAAATAAAATTATTATGTGGAAATATAATAAGGATATTACTTCAAAGTCATAAATAAGCAAAAATAGGTGTTACAATCCAAAAATCTGGTGTCACAATTACAAGAACTACTGGAATAGAAAGTACAAGTCTGAAATAATATCATAATATAATAGAAGACATAAATAAAATAAAATAAAATAAAAGAGAAGAATCTGATGTCATGGATCAACCAGAAGCTTACCTCGAACTCCTCGAGTATGTCTCCTCAACGATCGGTGTATCCTCGTTTTCTACTAGTACTAGGAAGATACTCTGCACACAAAAAGGTCTAACACATATAGAGTAAGTACAAAAATTCAATATGTACTCAACAACATCGTCGACCGACCCTAAACTAAAATTGTGATGAGGGTTGGTATTCTGAACGCTTACTTTCAAACTTAACCACTATTAGTTTATAAAAGGATGCTTTCAATCCAATAAGTAAAAGATGAGAATTTCACCTAATTCAACCAGTATTCAAGTACTTAATCAAGTGATATAAGTACATTTCGTCCAATCCTGCAAGTAAGTCGAATACTGAAGAGTCAATGAAATGATATCATATGCAAATGTAATGCAACGCAAAGGCCTCCTATCACCGGTATACACACGCTCTGTAATATAAAATTTGTGACCCATGGAGGACTCGTGAGGTTCATACACCACCCGAAACCATTTTTCATCGGGTTCTCAGCCATTTAGTTTATCTATCTCAACACTTAGCCAATTCGGCTCGTATTACTTGTAGTTAGCTGATTTGGCTATCATCCACATCACCCCACCTGGAACTATTTTTCATCAGGAACCACATAGATATCCTCAAGTGTACCATTCATGAGATACCACACGAAAGCATGAATATGACATGCACACGAAATAAGTAACAAAGCTATAAAGTAAAATATCAACTTAGCTCTTTTTCATCCTTGAATGAGTATTTTAGAGTGATGAGAACAAATAATCAACAAGTAAGACAATCACATATCATAAAAACATCAAGTAGGAGAATCTTATGTCGCATCACAATTCACATCAATCAATTTAAGCTATTAGCTAATGCCCACATAATTTGACATTTTTACAAGGAAAGTAAATAGTTTAATACTATACAACTTCTCAAATCATGACACCGGTATTCAATACGAGTGTTTGTCACTTCATAAGTACGGGACTCATTTATTACCCATTTTCCTTATCATTCATTAAATTACTAATTACACGCTTTAAAAGAATTAAGTAAGGTCTAAACTTGCTTGATTTAAAGTCTGAAGATCACAACAAAATATTTCCCTTTCTTAAAACTTTCGAACGGTCCCAATCTATTCAAATGCAAATTCTACTTAAGTGTATGAGTACGTAGACACCTACATTGCTAAACTATTCTTTTGAACACACAAAAAAATCACCCAAAAAGGTAGTCCTGGGCCTTAGAATCCCACCAATCAGCTTCCTTACGCCTTACGGGTTTACTCGCCCGTTGACTCGCACACATGTCAGACTCCTTGGTCCGTGTTTCAAGACGGGTCGAATGGGGAGCCAGAGGCCGGCGTCCCAGGGCGCGGATGGCGCGCGTGAGCGCGTGGCGCCTACCTGTCGAGGAGGCGGCGTTCGCGGGCGTATCGAGAGCGGCTGGCCGCTGATCCCGCCGGTCCACGCCGTCGATCGGCGGACGGACTAAATCGTCGCCGTTCGCATCCGGCCAAGGGCGCGTCGGCCCCCGTCCGCTTCCCTCAGCAATTTCAAGCACTCTTTGACTCTCTTTTCAAAGTCCTTTTCATCTTTCCCCTCGCGGTACTTGTTACATTGCTCGGTCTCGCCGTATTTAGCCTTGCAGGCGGAATTCACCGCCCGATTTGGTGCGTTCCCAAACAACCCGACTTCGTAAACGGCGCCTCGTGGTGCGGCGGTCCGGGCACATGTGAGGCTCTCACCCTCCCGGCGCCCCCTTCCAGAGGACTTGGGCCGATCCGCCTGAGGCGCTTCTCCAGGACTACAATTCGGACGAGAGCGCCGAATTCTAAGTGCTGTTCGGTCGCTTCCGTTACTAGGGGAATCCTTGTAAGTTTCTTTTCCTCGCTTATTGATATGCTTAAACTTCGGCGAGGTAATCCCGCCTGACACTGGGTGTGATCGGGCGCAAAGGCGCAAAGAGGTCGGAGTCGAGCAGCTGACGGGCTACTGACGAGAGTTGGAGTCACATGACCACCGTTTACGCGATGTCCGTCGGCGTGGACCCGCATTTAGGCGGCGCCGCGAGCTTCGGGAGCTCACGGGAGGCGATATCCGCCAGCGACACGCGGCGCGTCCGCGAGAGCGGCGCGGCGTCTGGCGACGCGATGCGTGGCGCCTGCGAGCGTGCCCTCGGCTTAATGGCCGGGCGCAACTGCTGCGTTCAAAGACTTCGATGGTTCACGGGATTACGCAATTCACACAAGTATCGCATTTGCGCTCGTTCTTCGCCGATCACGAGCGAGATATCCGGGTTGCAGGAAGTCGTTTCGTTTCAAAAAGAAGCATCACGTCCTCGCGCCATGAAGCGCGGAGGCGTTTGTCGATTGATTCCTTGGCGCTTTCGTAGGGGGTTAGATCAGTCACCGCCGCTGCGCGCGGCGAGGCGGAAGACGCCGCCAGGGCGCCGAGCACCCGCCCGGCAGCGGCTCCCGGTGTTTGAAGCGAGTTCGCGGGTCATTCCCTAACTGCGAGTTTCGACAATGATCCTTCGCGAGTTCACCTTCACGGAAACCTTATTCGACTTCTCCTTGCCTCTAAATGATAAGGTTGAATGGACTTCTACGCGACGTCGGGAACGTAGACGCCATACGTCGCCGCGATCCGAACATTTCACCGGATCATTCAATCGGTAGGAAGCGACGGGCGGTGTGTACAAAGAGGCCAGGGCGTAGTCAGCGGTGATGACTCGCGCTTACTAAAATTCCTCGTTGAAGACCAACAATTGCAATGATCTATCCCCATCACGATGAAATTTCAAAGATTACGGGCCTGTCGGCCAAGGTTATAAACTTCGTTGAATACATCGATTGTAGCGCGTGCGACCCCGAACATCTAAGGCATCACGGACCATTATTGCCTCAAACTTAGCGGCCTAAAAGCGTAGTCCCTCTAGAAAGGCGCGCGGAGGGATACCTCCGCATAGCTAGTTAGCGGTGAGTCTCGTTCGTTAGCGGAATTAACGGACAAATCGCTCCACCAACTAAAACGGCCATGCACCACCACCCGTAGAATCAAGAAAGAGCTCTCGATGCAGCCGATCGCCTATATGCGGACACGGTAAGTTTCCGTGTTGAGTCAAATTAAGCGCCAGGGCTCACTCTGATGGTGCCCTTCCGTCAATTCCTTTAAGTTTCAGCCTTGCGACCATACTCCCCCCGGAACCCAAAAACTTTGATTTCTCATAAGGTGCGGCGGAGTCTAAAGCAACATCCGCCCGATCCCGGTCGGGCATCGTTTATAGGTTGAGACTAGGGCGGTATCGATCGTCTTGAGCCCCAACTTTCGTTCTTGATTAATGAAAACATCCTTGGCAAATGCTTTCGCGATTGTTCGTCTTTCATAAATCCAAGAATTTCACCTCGACTATGAAATCACGAATGCCCCATTGTCCTGTTAATCATTACTCAGATCCAGAAGATGGCGTAATAGGACGAGAAATCCTATAATGTTATCCCATGCTAATGTATCTGAGCGTGGCTTGCTTTGAGCACTCTAATTTCTTCAAAAATACTTATCCGGAGGGTACGACCCGGCTTGATTAAGGCCAGGAGCGCATCGCCGGCCCGAGAAGGGGCGAAGAGCGATCGGTTACGCGAAAGGCGGGCCGGCCCATCAAAGTCAACTACGAGCTTTTTAAGCGCAACAACTTAAATATCACGCTATTGGAGCTGGAATTACCGCGTATTCTGGCACGGACTTGCCCTCCAATGGATCCTCGTTAAGGGATTTGGGATTGTACTCGTTCATTCAATTACGGACTCAATGAGCGGTATTGTTATTTATTGTCACTACCTCCGAGTGTCGGATTGGGTAATTTCTTGGCGCTTTGCGCCTTCCTTGGATGTGGTAGCCGTTTCTCGACTCCCTCTCGGAATCGAACCTAATTCTCCGTCACCGTCACCACCATGGTAGGCCACTATCCTACCATCGAAAGTTGATAGGCGAAATTTGAATGATGCGTCGCGACGATGGCGTGCGATCCGTCAGTTATCATGAATCATCGCCAGCGACAGCGAGCTCGCGTCGACCTTTATCTAATAAATGCATCCCTTCGAAGTCGGGGTTATTTGCGTATTAGCTCTAGAATTACTACGGTTATCAGGTAGTAGATACCATCAAACAAACTATAAGCCCGATTTAATGAGCCATTCGCGGTTTCACGATCACGAATTTGTTCATACTTACACATCGTAAGGCAATCTTTGAGACAAGCATATGACTCTGGCGGGATCAACGATGGCATCCTCGCCGGCCGGCGCATACGACCCCGGCCGGCCCAGGCGAGGCGGAAGGTCCGGCGGCCAGCGCCGTCATTCTCGAGGCGTCGTCCGTCGTCGAGGCGAGATAGGAGGCCGTGACCCGTGCGCTGCGTTTACCGAATCCGAGAGTCGAACGCCCACACGCGCGGACCACGCCATCGCACGGGCGGCGGTGGCGTGGGACGCGAGGCGGCTTATGGTTCGACCAGCGCCTGCGGAGCGGCCGGCGCCGGCCGTTAATGCGTAATGCCATCGGTATGCGACACGGAAACCGCGGCGAGCGTGCGGCGCTCGCCCCCACGAGCTGAAATGGCAGGCGGGAAGGTCATTTGCGAACGAGGATCCAACCTAACCACGCCGCCTCACCACTCCGTGTAAATGCGTCCAAATGCTCTGTCGTAAATCGCGTCGAACCAGGCCCGACGCGGCATCATATGCCAAGCGTCGCGCAATCTGACCTTGAGAGTCCAAAACAAGTCCCGCTAAACCACGATAGCCCGCCCCGGTGAAGCGAGTCAAGAACACTCTGAAGGTGACAGCGCGGCGACATCGCCCGGACGTCGGCGCGTTCGGCCGGTCGTCGGCTTAGCCGTCCGTCCGGCGCCTAGAGCTTGCCACGAGGCGGCGTCTAGAACTCACCGCCGCGACAGCACCGCCTTGTCCCATCAAAAACCGGCAAACCAACCCGGCGATGCGCATCGACCTAGTCCGGGCCGATGATCGTCGTAAATCGGCGATTTTGGCGGCCGGTGGCGTAGCAGACGAGCCATGCATGCCACAAGTGCCCCCTGCCTACCGACATGCCGCATCAACTGGCGGCCGGCCGTGACGATCACGCGAAGTGCCTTCAACACCTCTACCCCCCTTATATATGCTTTAAAAAAAAAAACCCAAGTGACAGGAGTAGACATGCCATTGCCAGAGAATCATAACGCACGCACAGTGCACCAACGTGCACGTTTTCGTGCACGACTATGCCAATGCATTCACAAATGACTTGTAACCATTGAAAATAACATTCACGGACCCGTTGCCATAGGTCCGTCGGCCTATGTCGGCCTATGTCGGCCTATGTCGCTGCCCGTTGGCATAGGTCCGTCGGCCTATGTCGGCCTATGTCGCTGCCCGTCGGCCTATGTCGTCCGTCGGCCTATGTCGGCCTATGTCGGCCTATGTCGCTGCCCGTCGGCCTATGTCGTCCGTCGGCCTATGTCGGCCTATGTCGCTGCCCGTCGGCCTATGTCGGCCTATGTCGCTGCCCGTCGGCCTATGTCGCTGCCCGTCGGCCTATGTCGTCCGTCGGCCTATGTCGGTGCACGTTGGCCTATGTCGCTGCCCGTTGGCATAGGTCCGTCGGCCTATGTCGGCCTACGTCGGCCTATGTCGGCCTATGTCGGCCTATGTCGCTGCCCGTTGGCATAGGTCCGTCGGCCTATGTCGGCCTATGTCGCTGCCCGTTGGCATAGGTCCGTCGGCCTATGTCGGCCTATGTCGGCCTATGTCGCTGCCCGTTGGCATAGGTCCGTCGGCCTATGTCGCTGCCCGTCGGCCTATGTCGTCCGTCGGCCTATGTCGGCCTATGTCGTCCGTCGGCCTATGTCGCTGCCCGTTGGCATAGGTCCGTCGGCCTATGTCGGCCTATGTCGTCCGTCGGCCTATGTCGCTGCCCGTTGGCATAGGTCCGTCGGCCTATGTCGGCCTATGTCGTCCGTCGGCCTATGTCGGCCTATGTCGTCCGTCGGCCTATGTCGCTGCCCGTTGGCATAGGTCCGTCGGCCTATGTCGGCCTATGTCGTCCGTCGGCCTATGTCGGCCTATGTCGGTGCACGTTGGCCCTATGTCATTTGCCGGATTGGCATAGGGTCAGTCGACCTATGTCGGCCTATGTCGGACCTCATGGCCTATGTCCGGGCCTATCAATAGGCCTATGTCATTGCCCGGATTGGCATGGGTCCGTCGGCCTGTAATCGCCGCCTATGTCATTGCCAGTCGGCCTATGTCGGCCTATGTCATTGCCGTCGGCCTATAAGTCGTCCGTCGGCCTATGTCGGCCTTTATTTATTTGCCAGTCGGCCTATGTCCGTCGGCCTATGTCGGCCTGCTATAGGCCCATGTCATTGCCGTTGGCATGGGTCCGTCGGCCTATCTTGCCGACCTATGTCATTGCCGGATCGGACCCTATGGCGCCGCCTATGTGCATCCCGTCGGCCTATGCGTCCGTCGGCCTATGTCGACCTATTGTTGGCTGCCCGTCGGCATATGTCGGCCTATGTCGGCCTATGTCATTGCCGGATTGGCATAGGTCCGTCGTCGGCCTAGCGCCGCCTATGTCGTCCGTCGGCCTATGTCGGCCTATGTCGCTGCCCGTCGGCCTATGTCGTCCGTCGGCCTATGTCGGCCTATGTCGCTGCACGTTGGCCTATGTCGGCCTATGTTGGCCTATGTCGCTGCCCGTTGGCATAGGTCGGTCGGCCTATGTCGGTGCACGTCGGCCTATGTCGCTGCCCGTTGGCATAGGTCGGTCGGCCTATGTCGGTGCACGTCGGCCTACGTTGGCCTATGTCGCTGACCGTTGGCATAGGTCCGTCGGCCTATGTCGCAGCGCCCCGGGCATAGCATGTCACTATGTGTCAGTCATGCAGTCGACACCTAAGAAAACCTCCACTTGTGACATGTCACTATGGGTCGTCGGGCTCGGGCCTTGGCCTAACACAAAATACAGGACCGACCCTCCTCTACGCGATTCTTCCGACATCAACACTTAGCGGCGTATCCCAAGGAAGCAACGCATAAACCTCCTTTCTCAAAAAGTTAGAAGTTGAATGGATCGGAGGGGGAGGGACGAATCGGAGCGACAAAGGGCTGAATCTCAGCGGATCGTGGCAGCAAGGCCACTCTGCCGCTTACAATACCCCGTCGCGTATTTAAGTCGGAAATGCGCAAGGATTCTACGCGCTCGATGGAAATTGTACTTCAAGGCGGTCAGCGCGACTCTTCCACCGCGATGACCGAGACAACGACACGATGCCCTTGGGGGCGAGAGGCCTGCTGCGATCGGCAAGCGGAGCCGGCGTATCGTCGCTTCTAGCCGGATTCGACTTAGGCGTTGATCATAATCCGGCCTGCGGTAACCGGCGCCGCGGCTTTTCAACCAAGCGCGATGACCAATTGTGTGAATCGCGGTTCCTCGTACTAGGTTGAATTACTATTGCGACACTTTGTCATCGGGTGAAGGGTAAAACTAACTTTGTCTGACGACGGTCTAAACCCGACTCCGTTCCCTCATTGGTGGGTGAACAATCCAACACTTGGTGAATTACGCTACAATGATAGGAAGGCGAGACATCGAAGGATCAAAAGCACAGCGTCGCTATGAGCGGCTTGGCGCCACAAGCGGTTATCACTGTGGTAACTTTTACCGACACCTCTGGCAATTCCGAAGGTGCTAAAGGATCGTTAGGCCCGCGCTTTCCGCGGTTATTATTACGTGTTGGGAAATCAGAATCAAGCGAGCTTTTACCCATGTTCCACCACGAGATTTACGTTCTCGTTGAGCTCAGTCTTAGGACACTGCGTTATCTTTTGGATGTACGCTTGACCAAACTCCCACGACAATGTCTTCCGCCGGATCGACGCCGAAGCGGCAGGTCAAAAAGAAGCGCGTGCCGATTCGCGGAATAAGTAAAATAACGTTAAAAGTAGTGGTATTTCACTTTCGCCTTCGGCTCCCACTTATACTACACCTCTCAAGTCATTTCATAAAGTCGGACTAGAGTCAAGCTCAGCGGGTCTTCTTTCCTTGATTACGCCAAGCCCGTTCCGCCTTGGCGTGGTTGTTTGGATAGTGAAACGAGGAGACAGTGGGAATCTCGTTAATCCATTCATGCGCGTCACTAATTAGAATGACGAGGCATTTGGCTACCTTAAGAGAGTCATAGTTACTCGCCGTTTACCGCTTGGTTGAATTTCTTCACTGACATTGAGCGGGCAGAAATCACATTGCGTAAACATCCGTCGGGACCATCGCAATGATACTTTGTTTTAATTAAGCGATCGGATTCCCCTTGTCCGATTCACGGTGGCTTGTTCGGCGCGAGAAAGGCCCCAGAAGGAGCCGTTCGATCCGTCGACGCTGGCGACCGACGCTCCGCCGCAGTGCGGCTGAAGCGATCGCCCGACAGCCAGCGGGTTGGGAATGCAGGACCCCGGTGACCCTCGAGCGATCCTTTTCCGAAAGATTCACGGATCCATTTTGCCGACTTCCCTTGCCTACATTGTTCCATCGACGAGGTACATTTCACCTTGGAACTGATCGCGGTTATGAAATCTGACCGGCGTGGGCGGCTTTTCGGTCCTCCGGTTTTCAAGGGCATGGAAGCGCACCGGACACCAGCGCGGCGTCTCGCGGTGCTCTTCCGGCTGGACCCTACCTCCGGTGGCCGTTTCAGTGGTGGCGAGGCTGTTAAGCGAAAGATAACTCTTCGAGGCTCGCCGGCGTCTCCGGACTTCCTAACGTTACCGTCCAACCGCCGTCGGTTCGAGGAATTTTAACCCGATTCCCTTTCACTGGAAAGCAGCGCAGCTATCTGTCGAGGTTCCCGACCCCAGGATCGACTAACCCATGTGCAAGTGCCGTTCATGGAACCTTTCCCCTCTTAGGCCTTCAAAGTTCTCATTTGAATATTTGCTACTACCACCAAGATGCAAGCGGCGCTCCGCCGGGCTCACGCCCAGAGTTTTGCGTGACCGCCCTCCTACTCATCGGGGCCTGGCACTTGCCCCGACGGCCGGGTGTAGGTCGCGCGCTTAAGCGCCATCCATTTTCGGGGCTAGTTGATTCGGCAGGTGCCAGGCCCCGATGAGTATAATTTCCCACCAAAATCAGTTTACCCATAATCCATAAAGTCTAAATTCCTAAAATGACCCAAATCCAACTTCAATTTGAAGTGTTTCATAATTTCCAACCTAGGGCTTAAAATCTCAATTTTACAATTCAAATCATGACTTCAATGAATAAATGTCGCAAGAATCTAAGATAAATAGATAAAAAGAGGTTAAAATGATACCCCCACGATGAATCTTGAAAATAGTTTTAAAATCTTTAAAAATTGAGGTCTCTAGCTCAAGATATGAAATGAAATGCAAAATCTAGACTTTGGAAATGAGTCACTGCCAAGAACAATACCTTCTTCACGATCACGGGACCCCTTTCGCGATCGTGAAGACCAAACCGGACTCAGCCCAGAATAACCCTGTGCGATCGTGACCTAGTCCCTCACGATGCTTTGCCCTGCCCCCCATTCGTGATCACGACACTTCCCACTCGATCGTGTATGGTTATTTTTTACACCCGACACCAAAAATTTATGGTATCTTCAAAATTTAGAATCGACACTTGAAACTCATTCGGGACCTCCAGGGCACAAATTAAATATGCATTGCAATCATAAAACACGCTATAAACCCGTTCGGGCACTCAAAACACCCATTTGAGATCGTCATGACCTGATGTTGACCGTGAACAATTCTAATTCATCACTTTAACTAGTTTCTCAACAAAGAATGCAAGACACATTTGAGCCCCTCTAGACTGTTCTAACCATCCAACTACGTGAAAAATCACATTTTGAACCTAGCGAAACTGTCCAAACTCGCATACGGGTTCGTTAACCCAGGTATTGACTTTGGTCAACCATTGCCATCTCTTAACTTAAGAATTTTTATAATTTAGTCTTTCTTCCCTGACGAAGGGGAGCCTTGGAGTAACTGGTAAAGTTGTTGCCATGTGACCAGAGGTCATGGGTTCAAGCTGTGAATATGACATAAATCCTCCAAGGCTCGGGTCTACTTGCATACGTCTAGCTGCTCAAACCATCGTTCGAAAGTACGGGGTATTACACTTGAATCAACCTTCATCTTTGAGAGCCTCATCAATTTTCTTTGGTTCAATTTGCGAGATGATAGATATATTTGATTTTTTACAGTTCCTCTGGTTTCTATTCCTTCACCAGGATTTCCAATTATGAAATTTTGAGGATAGTCATACTCGCTTCTCCATTCATTTGAGACTGATTCTACTTCAAATTGAATAGACTTCCTTTAAGATATTTCAGAGTTATCAGTAGACTTCACTTACTTGTTGTTTCCTTCTTTTACAAGAATGCTTGATATTTTTTAATCTTCATCATCTGCATAATTACCTCTCTCAGTCAAGTGATTAGTATCATCAAATGCTATATGTATTGATTCGTAAATTGTAAGAGTACGTATATTAAAGATTCTATAAGATATAGAGTTTGAGTATCTGAAGAATTCAGAAAATTTGCTAGGTAGCTGACCCTCTTAATCTGTTCTAGCCAGATTGAGAGCCTATCAAATCCTTATGTTTTATGCCTTTTAAATAAGTTTTTCTCCGCGGAATGGATAACCATTTGTTACCAATGAAAATTTTCTTATCATCTTAAATTCAGGTGATTGAATTTACACTAACAGAAATCTTAAACTTCTTACACAATAGAGGAATATGATAGAAGTTTTTAAAATAATAAATGAAGTTCCTTTTTCCATCTTATATCATTCACTGATACCGATCATTGATACTGTAAATGTCATTTTCTTGCTTTTGTGTCAACTCATGATTTAAATGAGTCGCACATACACCCTAATACATGTTCCTCGATGATGAAGTCACCCTCAAAGAACGGGAGATCAAACTTTCCTAGATTATCATTACTATTATTATGAAGGAATCATTTACTGGCAAATACATAAAATAGCTTATGTTGGGTCTTATTCCAATCCATAGCTCTATGCAGTTTTATTTTGGATAGGACCAATTAAAAACCTGTTAAGAATATGACATGCAATACTCTCAGCTTCTGTCGAGAAGTGATTGGGCAAAAAATATTCTAAATTATTGTTTTTGCCATGTCTTTAAGAGTATTTTGTTGAGGTGATATAGAAGCAGAGAAATTGTGTGTATAACCTTGTTCTTCGCAAAACATTTTGACTGATTTCATTTCAAATTTTCTTTCTTAATCACCTCTAATAGAGGTTATATAGTAACACTTGTTTCGTTGTACTCTTTCACAAAAAATTTCAAAATTCCTTAAGGTTTCATCCTTATGTACAAAAAACATTATCCATGTATATCAAAAGTAGTGATCAATGATAACAAAACCTTTTTCCATCAATGCTAGATGTTCTAGTAGAACCAAATAGGTCTATATGCAGGAATTTTAATGGTTTAGAGGTAGAATAATAACTTTAGAAATAAATGAGTTGGGAGTTTGCTTAACTTCTTATGCCATACCAAAAGATCATTTGATATAGAAAATCTAGATAATGTGACTATCTAGATTTTTTATTTACTCTAATATATGCACATTTATGTTTCTACTTCCTGATAGAACAACATTTCCAGCTTTACCTTCAATAATACATCCATCCTTCTTAAATCTTACTTCAAGTTCAGAGTCATACAATTAACTGATACTAAGTAGATTATAGTTCATTTAGATAAACATTTGTAATGTCACAAGAGCCATTGAAGATAAATGTTCCTAGGCCAATAACTTGTCCTTTGAAATTATCTCCAATTCTCACTGAAAGAAATAATCCGAAAGAAATAATCCCCTTAATTATTTTCATTAATTGAAAGGCTATATATACAAGTTACATATTTCCATAATAGGAGAATCCTATTCCTATTCTATTTCTAAATTCTTATTCTAACTATACAATTATGGTAAGTGTATAACACTAATTAATGTAACTTTTACACTACAATATACTACAAATAAATATACCATATATACAAACTTGTATCTTCCTTATTCAGTCTGAGATGGGCTTGTTGGCCTCTGTTGGGCTGCTACTGAGGCCCACTGCCGAGACTGCTGAGGGCCTCCACTGCTGGGGGCTTTGTTGGCCTCTATTTGAGGCTGCCGAGGCCGGCTGCCGAGAATCTTGAGGGCCTCCTTCTTTGGGCGATGCAGTCCTTCTTGGGCCAGTCCGATCCACTTTGCTCGTGATATACAACGATGTATATTGGGTGTATATCACAGGTATATTGCTACATTTAACACACCCATGATCATAGCGGACGGTTTTGAAACGTTGAGGCTGTCCTAAAATCTTCAAAGAGAACCGCTGGTAGACCCTTTGTAAAGATGTCTGCAATTTGATAACGAGACGGGACATGGCATACGCGAACGTGTCCCTTTGCAACCTTTTCACGGACAAAGTGAATGTCCATTTCGATATGCTTGGTGCGTTGGTGTTGAACTGGGTTACCTGAAAGGTAGATGGCACTAATGTTATCGCAATTTACCAAGGTTGCCTTCTGAATAGAACAATGAAGCTCCAAAAGCAAATTACGTAGCCAACATGATTCGGAGACCACATTCGCTGCCCCTCGATATTCTGCCTCTGCACTTGAGCGTGATAGAGTTGCCTGACGCTTTGCCGACCAGGAGACCAAGTTGTTGCCAAGGAACATACAGTTGCCAGAAGTCGACCATCTGGTGTTGGGACAACCACCCCAATCAGCATCCGTGTAAGAGACAAATGTGGATGTAGATGAAGGATACAAGTGCAACACATAGTCCAGTGTCCCCTGAATATACTGAATGATGTGTTTGATTGCATTCATGTGCTTAACTCTGGATCATGTATAAATAAACACACCTGCTGAACCGCATACGTAATATAAGGTCTGGTAAAGGTAAGATACTGGAGGGGCCCTGCAAGACTGCGATAGCGGGTCGGGTCCTCGTATGGTGCACCTATTGCGGCACTCAGCTTGGGGTTTGCATCAACTGACATGGAAGTGGACTTACAGGATGACATCTCATCCCTCTCTATGATCTCAGCAACATACTTTCGTTGAGACAAAAACAAGCCACCTGAATGACGCTTGACGGCAATCCCCAAAATATAACTCAAAGGCCCTAAGTCTTTCATAGCAAACTCAGAACTGAGCATGGTCATGATAGACTGGCGCGAGGCATCGGAAGAGGCAGTCAAGATGATATCATCCACATACAACAGAATGTAGGCCAATGACGAACCACTGCGGTAGATGAACAAGGAATTATCTGACCTGCTGTGAGTGAACCCAATAGTTGAAACAAAGTAAGCAAATCTCGTATACCAGGCCCGTGGAGACTGCTTAAGCCCATATAAGGACTTTTTCAATAAACAGACATGATGCGGACGTTTAGGATCCCAGAAACCCAACGGTTGATGCATATAGACTGTTTCTTTAAGGTCACCATGTAGGAAAGCATTCTTGACGTCCAACTGATGAATAGGCCAATTCTTTGAAAGAGCCAAGCTAAGCACCGTGCGAATAGTAGCCGGCTTGACCACCGGACTGAACGTCTCACCATAATCTATCCCAACCTGCTGAGTCTTACCATCACCAACAAGTCGCGCCTTATGTCGAGCAAATGACCCATCTGAATTCTCCTTATGAGCAAAAATCCACAGACCTGATAACATTAATACCATATGGACGGGGCACCAACTCCCACGTCTTATTATCAATAAGAGCATTATATTCATCAGTCATAGCAATTTTCCAATTAGGGTCATTTAATGCGGACACATGATTGCGGGACAAGGGGGATTTAGAGACATCAGAATGTAAATTAAAATGTCTTTTAGGTGTAAAAATACCCCGTTGACTACGAGTGACCGGTCTATGACTCGAGGAAGAATTGAGGGAATTTTGGGAATTTTCTAGGCTCGGGACGGGTGGCGTGACGATGGGCTCTTGGCCCAAATCGAGGCTGAAGCATCATCTGGACCAGTTCAGGTGTGGGCCAGCTGGCCCAATTCTGGGGCTGATCCGGTGATTGGAGCGATCTGCGGTATAGTGGGTCGGTAGGCGATAGGCCCGCTGGAGGATTTTGGGTGCGGGAGATGTCCGAAAAATTCTGAATAATATACGGGGATATTTGGTCATCCAAAAAATTATACGACCTAGGCTCGGGAGTATGAACTTTCGTAAAAGGAAATTGGTTTCATCAAAAATGACATGGCGATTAATTATGATTTTCTTGGAGGATAAATCAAAACATTTATAACCACGATGATTAGACGGATAACCCAAAAATACACACGGGGTAGATCAAGCCTGAAGTTTGTTAATTGTAGTGGATGGGAATAACAGATAACACAAGCACCCAAAAATCCGAAGATGAGAATAAGAAGGGTTCTTATTATATAGGATTTTGAGGGGGGAAGAATATGTCAGACCTTTAGAAGGAATTATGTTAAGAAGATATGTGGTCATTTGTAGAGCATGATGCCAAAAATACAGAGGTATGGAGGCGTGAATTAAGAGAGTTCGGACAATGTTATTTATGGAACGAATTTTGCGTTCGACTTTCCCATTTTGTGAAGATGTATGAGGACATGAAAAATGAAAATTGATCTCATTATTAGCACAGAATTCCCGAAACTCCCTATTGTCATACTCTTTCCCATTATCACATTGAATATTTTTTATTTCTCTCTCGAATTGAGTACGAATGAACGCTCTAAATTTGATGAAGACGAAAAACACTTGTGATTTATTCGCAATTGGAAACGTCCACAAAAATCTAGAATAATTATCTAAAAAGAGAACATAATATCGATGACCCAATGAACTAAGAACAGGAGACGTCCATAAGTCGCTATGAATAATATCAAATGGCATTGAAGTATGAGAATTGGAGTCTACAAATGGCAACTTAACAATTTTCCCTAATGAGCAGGACTGACAAAGTGGAGTACGACTAGTACTCTTACAAGAAATAAAGCTATTTTTAAAAAAACTGATAAAATAGAAGATCCCGGATGACCCAGACGAGCATGCCGCGTGGAAGGAGAGATGGCTGCAAAAGCTGATGGCAAGGCTTGACTCTATAGACTGAAATCATGCATGATAGGATACAGATCCCCCCTACTATCACACCTCATGAGATGACTCCCCGTCTTGAAATCCCTCACAGAGAAACCAAAAGGATCAAATTCAACGAAAACGGAATTGTCAGTAGTGAACTTTCGGACAGACACTAAATTTTTAATCAATTTAGGAGCATGTAAAGTATTTTTCAAGAGAAGGGGTGGATTGGGGGGAGACAACGTTTTCTGACCATACCCTAGAATTGGAATAGAACTGCCATTACCAACAATTATCCCCCGAGTGGTGCTCAAATTGGAATAAAATGATAGAGTACCTGATTCGGAAGTCATGTGAGTAGTGGCACCGGTGTCCATATACCAATTTGGGTCCGGTTGAGTCAACCCCAATGTGTGCATCGCGACCTCGATATCGGTTTGAGTGAGGCCTGCTGCATGATGGGCTTGCGGAGGTCGGGGCCCAAGAATTCCTGTCCGTGATGGAGCTGGGCCGTAGCTGCTGGAGCTGCTGCTGTTGGGCCACTGGCCAGTGACTGCTGAGGGCCTCCACTGCTGGGGGCTTTGTTGGCCTCTGATGGGCTGCTGCCGAGGCCCACTGCCGAGACTGCTGAGGGCCTCCACTGCTGGGCCAGTCCAGTCCACTGCTTTGCCTGTGATATACACTGTTGTATATTGGGTGTATATCACAGGTATATTGCTATGTTTAACACTCACAATCCCTCCCTTGAACATAGCAACTATTTTAAACATATTTTTGTCGTTTGTCATATAATTGAAATACGTATTGTCACGATATCATTTTCCTTTGATTTCTTCTTGCGGTGTTCCAGCAAAACAAGGTAAGTGATTTCTTTTAGGTATCCAAGCTTGTTTGGGTTCTTACAAAGTTAGTATTGGGACTGCTTGTTCCATTCTTTGGTTTCCAAATCTAGCTTGGTCTATTAATATATCGAAATCTACATTTAGAGAATTTATGATCAAGGTTCCTACCGTAAAAGCATGATTGAGGAAATTATTCATTAGTGACATGCTCAGGAATTGACTTCTTAAAAGTAGGTTTGTTGCTAATAGGGTTCTTATTAGTTGACTTGAAACTACTAGTTGATTGTTTTGACATGTTTGAAATTTCAGGCTTTTTAGATAACTTACAATCACGAGTCAATTGTGACCTAACTAAGTTATCAGGTGTCTCATCAATTGAGTTGAAGCTACTAGTCGATTGATTTGACTTGATAGAACTATATTGCAGACTTGTGTATGCCATTATATTGCATTTACAATTCCTAGACTTCCTTTTGGAGAACATAGTTTTCTATTTCACAAACTTCTAGTTCGATACCCCGTCATTTTTTTCTCTTTGAAATTTTCTGAGTTCATCAAAAACTCAATTTAAATCTTCTAAGGCACGATCTAAAAGATCCTAAGTTCATTACATTATTGCAATCATGGGATCTTACCTCACTCAGTTCTCCAAATTCCATGAAGCATAGGTTGGTCATCTCGTGTTCATTATCTGATTCATCTTCATCACTCCAACAATTGAATGATTTGTTTCTTTGATACCATTTGGATGGTCTTTTTTTAAATTCTGGGCACTCATTAGCAAGTCCATACTTACCACATTTGTAGAATTTCTCATCATTCTTTTTTTTAATCAGGTGTAGATTTTCCTTTCGTGATGTTTGACTTGCACACTTCTGTTGTTCCTTGATCTTTTGACAGCATACATAATAGATCTAGAGATCATTGCAGCTTCTTCTTCTTCCTCAAAGTTTTCATCTCCACATTCTTCAGCAGTGGTTTTAAAAGCAACACTTTTTTTTGCCTTCATCTTGACCACAATTAGTAATATGAGTCTTCTCAAAAGCAATCAGATCTCCTCTACTTCATCATATGTAAGATTTTTAAGTTCAATACTTTCTAGAGAAATCACCTTGACATGTCATGAAGCAGGTAGGTTGCGAAGATGATCTACAATAGGGTAGGTTTTTTCAGACGCTTTGACTTCTCCTATGATCTTACTGAATTTGGTAAACATATTCGTGACAGATTTGGATTCATTCATTTGGAATAGTTCATAGTCATATACGAAAAGAGTAATAATTCTGGTCTCTTTGACTTTCAGTTTCCTCATATGTGACTTTCAGTTTGTCCTGTATTTCCTTGGTCGTCTCATGGTTGGATATCTTTTCATATTCTTTACCGCTGATGGCATTGTATAAAAGATTTTGCTCATTGGAATTTAATTGTATAACTGCCATCTGTTCTTCAGTATAATTAGCAAGAGTTGCTAACTCTGAATATGCTTGACCTTGTTCCTTCTTGTCATCAAATTTTGTGGTTGGCATGAGAATATCTCCTGGCTTGATAACCATCTAGAGTTTCACATCATAGGACTTGATGTACATTTCCATTATTACCTTCGAATGGGAGAAATGTCATCCATTAAAGTAAAATGGTCTAGTTTGAGAGGTTTCCTCTTGAAATAAATCTCCAACAGTTACGTGGTTAGATATGATCTTTTCTCACTTATTGTAAAGCAAACAATGAATGTGAGACCAAGCTCTAACACCAATTAAAAGTGCAAGAAGTGGGGGAGGGGGGGTGAATTGTACTCCTTTTTAATCTTCTCACTTAAGTCAACTAGATAGTTAGGTAGTCGACAGAGTATGATACAATAATAACCAAGCTATAGAGACAGTAAGTAAAATCAAATAAAGTAAATGACAACAAATATTTTTATATTGATTGGGATTCAGAATGAGTAAAGTCCCCTTGGATTGTAAGATTTTTATCTTAATTATAGAAGGTTGTGTTGTAATCTCCAACTACCACTTCAGTTTTCAACTGTCTTTCTACTATTGATACAAAGCCTTTTCAACTATGATCTATATCTCTTTTTTCTTTTGTGAACAAAGTAGTTCTACTAAAGTGAAGCAATACTTTGAATATTTACACGTGAGAGGACTAGCCGTTGAGTAGGACTAGGTCTTGGCTGATTTGAACCTAAAGGATTTGATTCAAAGAAAAGGTCATTGATTGATTGATCCTTTCCAAGAATAAGAGTGAAGTAGTAATCACTTTCTTTGTTACCATTGTTGACTGCTTTGAAAATCTAGCGTCATTTAATGTGCTTTCCATGTGTGTTGTGTGATTCTTTCTTGCTTCCTTTCTTTGTGAAGGGGAAAGTCTCGAAGGCGAAACCCCCCACCTGTACCAAGGTGAGATGTAAATCGAGGGATATGCGCGAGTGGCAGCTCTGCAAGGGAGAGGACCAACGGGACACGAACCTAGTAATAGCCCTTGCAATGTTTCAGCAAAGACTATCATCACAGGGATTCGAACCCGCGACGTCGGAGTAGTTGTACCCCAATCACCTTGCCACTTACCAACTCGCGTGCCCCTGGGGTCTATTTCTTGCTTCCTTTCTTCATTGATCTCTTGAGATACTCAATTGTGTGTGTTGTGTAACTGCTGCTTCCTTTCTCAATAAATTGTTTATTTTCCTTATACATCTCAATCACTTAGGGTTGAGAACTTTGACCTTCTTCTTTCCTTTTCGCCTTTTGAAATTTGCAACAGTAATTAACTGGTGAGTGTTGTCATCATTAACATATTTAACTATTCCCTTATCCGTTACGGGTTCTAAAAACAAATCAATATAACATTTTACCAAGTCAGGAATATATGAAGTTAAATCGGGTTATCACATTACTAAAAATTAGGTTAATATGAATATAATAGGGAAAGTATTGTCCAGGTGAGTTATTATGTCTTTTCGAATACTTTTTTGAAACTTTTTATAGGCTATAGGCATTATAAATAAGAAAAAATATTTTTAAAAAAGACGTGTGCAAAATATTTTACTCGTAAATAATCTGTTTAAAAGGAGAATTAATTATATTAATAGTATGTATTTGTAAATGATGTAGACTAAATAATATATCTTCGAGCACATGTTGTTTGCTTGCACTAGATTACAAGAAGTGTAAGAACTTAGCCATATTAATTGCAGTATATTAATAATATTATTGACTTTTCTTTATGGTGGAAGGATAAAGTTGATTTATTTAAAATGTTCAGATTCTATTAAGTTAGTTGACTTGACCGTTATAATTATATGAAGCATTTGAAAATCTAAAAATTAATGACTTTAATAATGAATTCATTGATCCTCCAAATGCTTTATTTGAATATAATTAACTTCTTGATGTTATTGTTAATAATGTTACAAATGCAAATGTTATTTATGATAATGAGCATTTGTTAATTTTGTCTGAAGAGGAAATTTGTTCAGTCTAACATGGACTAATTAATCTCTGAGTAGGCAAGAAATTTCTACTAACTAGATGAAAGTAGTTTTCACTCACTACCAAAGCACTGTTGCACCTCTACTATTTTTGGCATAACGAGATTTCTGGCTCAATTTTATTCAGTTTTGTCGAGGGAGCAATCCCATTTTTCAACTTGAATTGAACAAAATTTGCGGATTTTCTTATTTTTCGTGGAAGATTTATTTGTTGATGCAGGCTTACATATAGAGGGGAAAAAAAGTATTGATTTGGTTGTCATAGATAGCAACAACATCGTGCTTCATGCTTATGACTACTATTCAGTTTGTTGTAGAAGTTGTGAATGCTGAAGCATTCGTAATAAGGAATCTATTGAAAAAATGATCCAAACTGGTTGGAGGATCGGAAAATCAAAAGTACTATCTGATAATAATTCTAGCCACATGGGTTGTGGTCGTTGCATGAGAAGATATATGACAAGCGTATTTTACTTTTGATCATATTGATTTTGTACATATTCCTTGGAGTTTCAATACAATCGCACATTAAGTTTTCTACTTCTTTGGTTCATGAAGCTTGAAAGTCAATAAATTGTAAATGACGCTACCAACTCTTTTAGATACATAGTTATTATTATTAGAATATGTATCTTTTATTTATAGCATAGGTATATTTTGTGTATATTCTAATGATTTGGTCAACATAATTGTAGTCATCATATTAGCTTGTAATCTTGTATATGTTGATTGGGAAAGCAATGAAATAGATAGCCAAATTATTTTTATCATGGTATCACGAGTTTAGGTTAGATTTTTTTTTCTCCTTTTCTCTAGTTGTCGGCACCTTCATCGTTACTTCTTCCTGCTCCATTTTCTGTCACCATGACTGACCCAAAAACCTCCTCTAATCCTTCTCATCCCGCTCTTGTATCAATAGCTTTATCAAAATAAAGCTAGACATTGAAAAGGGTCAATATATCACGTGGTTGGAGCTCTTTAAAATTCACGCTAGGGCTTATCAAGTTCTAGACCATATCATTCCTCCTTCAATGGAAAAAGGTGACGTCGGGTTCATCCCTTAAAGACACAGATCCCGACCTTTGGTCCCATGTTGACGTCATTGTTCTTCAATGGATATACGGTACCATTTAGATCTTCTCAATACCATTCTTGAACGTGATTCCACTGCCGAACTGGCATGGAATAGGTTGCAGGATATTTTCTCCGACAATAGGAATACTAGGGCTCTTTACCTAGAACAAGAATTTACGAAAGTACAGATGGAGGACTTTGCCAATGCATCCTCTTATTGTCAACATCTTAAATCACTCGCGGATCAACTTTCCCATGTCGGCGCTCCTGTGTCAAATGAAAGGTTGGTACTTCAACTAGTTTCAGGTTTAACTAATGCTTATACTACTATTGGTACACAGAATCGTCATGGTGACTCTCTTCCCCCGTTTTACAAAGCTCGATATATGCTCATTTTGGAGGAAACGGCAAAGGCGAAACATTCCATAAATTCTACCGATAATTATGCCCTTTCTCATGATGATAATTCAGATGGACATTCGAGTGGAAATTCATCCAAAAATCGCAACAACCGCAGCTCCACCAACCGCGGTGGCAGAGACGGAGGAAATGGAGGCCGCGATAGCAAGGGAAAGGGCAGAGGTGGAGGCCAACATCAGCAACAGCAATCGGCACCAACACATCAACAACAGTGGGCTTTCCCACCGACCTGGAAACCCCGGGCTACACCTCCATGCCCATACCCAACTGCAGCACACTGGCAGAGGTCGGCCACATCTCACCGCCAGCCCAGCCTTCTTGGGCCCAGGCCTCCGCAGGCCTACATGGCAGCAGTAACTCAGTCGGCCCAATCTTCGTATGCTTCAATCAATATTCAAGCTGCTATGCATAATCTCACGATTGCTCGTCCGGATAAAAAATGGTACATGGACACCGGAGCAACATCTCACATGACTGCAAAAGGAGGTAATCTTACGTCTTATTTCAATATGAGAAAAAATCGTAATATTACTGTTGGTAGTGACCATACTATTCCAATTATTGGTTGTGAAAATGCATTATTGCTCAATCCCCATCCTCCTTTAACTTTAAATAATGTTTTGCATGCCCCTAAATTGATTAAAAATCTTATCTCGGTGAGGAAATTTACCATTGACAATGATGTTTTCGATGAATTTGATCCATTCAGATTTTCTGTGAAGGATTTTCAGATGGGGATGCATTTAATGAGATGTAACAGCTTGGGTGACCTATATCCAATTACCACAAGACCTTGCAATGGAATTTCAACATTATATACCTTTGCATCTTTATCTCCCGAAATATGGCATTGTCATTTAGGACATCCGGGAGCTCCTGTTTTAAGCTCTCTTCGCAAAAATAATTTTATTGATTGTAATAAATTTCGGGATAATTTTTTTTTGTCATTCATGTCCTCTACGGAAACAAGTTAAATTACCATTTTATGACTCATTATCATACACTTCTTTGTCATTTGATATTATACATATTGATATTTGGTCGTCACCTATTCTTAGTTCGGGAGGAAATCGATATTATGATTTGTTTCTTGATGATTTCACGATTTTTTTATGTGGGAAAAGTCCATAGAAAATTCGTGAAATCATCAAGAAACAAAGCATAATATCGATGTCCTCCCGAACTAAGAATAGGTGACGACCAAAGATCAATATGCATAATATCAAATGACAAAGAAGTGTATGATAATGAGTCATAAAATGGTAATTTAACTTGTTTCCCTAGAGGACATGAATGACAAAAAAAATCTCAAGTTCATTCTATTTTTCTATCTTTAAGAGCTCACGTTAAAACACAATTTGAAAGAGAGATTAAATGTTTTCAATGTGATAATGGAAAGAAATATGATAATGGACCTTTTCATAACTTTTGTAAACTAAATGAAATTAGTTTTAGATTTTCTTACCCTCATACATCTCCACAAAACGGAAAAGCTGAAAGGAAAATTTGTATCATAAATAACATCACCCGAACTCTCCTTGCTCATGCCTTCCTACCTCCTTTTTTGGCATCATGCACTACAAATGGCCACTTATCTCCTCAACATACTTCCCAACAAAAACTTGATTTTCAAACATCCACAAAAATTCTCTATCAAAAAGACCCTTCCTACTCTCATCTTCGTATTTTTGGGTGCTTGTGTTATCATTTACTTCCGTCTACTTACAAAAATAAATTGCAAGCTCGATCAATACCATATGTTTTTTTGAAATATCCGTCAACTTATAGGGGTTATAAGTGTTATGATTTATCGAGTCGTAAAATACTTGTTGCGAGGCATGTACTTTTTGATGAAAACACTTTCCCATTTTCTAAAATGCATACTCCTCCCTCTTTTACTTATGAGTTTTTGGATGCAACCTTGGCATCTCTTTTAAACTCGCCTCATCACCCCATTGTTGATCAACTTGCCCAAACTACCTCTCATATGCAGGCCCAGCAACCACAAACTACATCCCCCATCCATGCATCTCCTGATCGGTCCCCGTCTGCTCAGATAACACCGACCCATTGTGCCTCCCCCACAAGCCCAGTGCGTAGTGGATCAGTGCTGCCCAATTCTTCTCCACACCCCCACTTCATCGCCACATCCCATATCTCCCTCCTCTCCAAATCATCCCAATACACACAATTCAACACCACCACAACAACCTGCCCCGCTCAGCCCACATGAAAATCCTACTTACTCTCCTCAAATGACTACAAGAGCATAACATGGAATTTTTAAGCCTAAAAAACTTCTTAATCTTCATACTACGACTAAAACTTCCATTTCTCCTTTGCCCACAAACCCCATTCATGCATTAAACGATCATAATTGGAAAATATCCATGAAAGATGAATCGATGCTCTTATTAAAAATAAGACGTGGGACATGAAAATCCTACTTACTCTTCAGGAAATCCCTATCATGATCCGACTGAGTATCATAGTCTTGCCAGAGCCTTACAGTATTTGACTTTTATGAGATCGGATATTTCTCATGTTGTTCAGCAAGTGTGTTTATTTATGCATAACCCTAGAACACAACACATGTCTGCTTTGAAGCGAATTATTCGCTATATTCAGGTACTCTAGAATTTGGTCTCCACATTTATCCCTATTCAATTAGCAAGCTCATTTCCTACATCGACACAGACTGGGGTGGTTGTCCAGACACCAGACGGTTCACTTCGGATTATTGTGTATATCTTGGGGATAACTTGATCTCTTGGTCTGCGAAAAGACAGCCTACTTTGTCTCGGTCTAGTGCTGAAGCCGAGTACCTTGGGGTGGCTAATGACGTTTCTAAATCTTGTTGAATTCAGAACTTACTTTTTGAGCAACATTGTCCTGTTACGAAAGCCACTTAGGTCTATTGTGACAACGTTAGTGCAGTATATCTTTCCGGCAACTCGGTTCAACATCAACGCACTAAGAACATTGAGATGGATATACATTTCATACGTGAAAAAGTCCCATGTGGTCAAGTACGTGTTCTAAATGTCCCTTCGCGTTATCAAATTTCTAACATCTTTCCTAAGGGGCTTCCGCTGTAACTTTTTGATGATTTTCGGGATAGTCTCAACGTACGACAACCTCCCGTTTTGACTACGGGGGTGTATTAGAATATGTATCTTTTATTTATCGTATAGGTATATTTTGTGTATATTTTGATGGTTTAATCAACATAATTGTAGCCATCATATTATCTTGTAGTCTTGTATATATTGATTGGAAAAGTAATGAAATAGATAGCCAAATTATTTTTATAGTTTGTAATCTTATATATATTGATTGGGAAAGCAATGAAATAGACAACCAATAGTTAATCATTTTGATGAAAAAAATACTATTTCCGGCCAGGTGTTAGTCTTAGACACGTAGGGTAACTCTCATGAAATTCTTATCTTTAATATTTTAAACAATAGAATAAAATCTAAAAATAAATAACAATATAAAAAAGAATACGGGCAATACATAGAATCTTCAAATTAAAAAGATAAAATATTTAATAATTAATTTAAATATTTAGGCCGTATATCATCTTTACATAACACTATAGTCTAAGCTTACTAATTCTAAAATATAAGGAAACTAATAGAGTATATAGGTTAGAGTGAAAATGACTTAGACATTACACGTGCATGGGGCGTTAATTCATGAGACGAACAACCAAAAATATGAAGTGTGCATAGTCTTACATTTCGAGGTGTCAGTCACATAAGACTTAAAAGTAGGTGGTCTTGT
Organism: Anisodus acutangulus; assembly: GCA_029783415.1. NCBI lineage: Eukaryota > Viridiplantae > Streptophyta > Magnoliopsida > Solanales > Solanaceae > Anisodus > Anisodus acutangulus. Next base: position 53,224,802 of record CM056491.1, read on the forward strand.
GATATTAAAGCCTGCCTCATACTGTATAGCGTCTCGAGACGAATCCCAACTGTGCCTTTTAACACTTTAATTTTAATTTCATTAGTATTGTACGTTATGCAATGATATTTGTGACTTGAAAATTATTATTTTATTTATTTTAATTTATGTGATATTTTTTATTTTTCTAGATTCAAATTTTGATGAGTCTTTCAAATTAAATTAAATTAGATCAACTTAATAATTTAAAATTACTTTTATACAGGGAGTGCAAATTTGTTTGGGTTGTTCGGTTCATATACTAGTCAAACCAGCATTATAATGCAGTAGTTATTTATGCCATAAATAATAGTAATAAAATATTGTTAAGGACATTTTATCTTTAAATAAATGTATCGTTAAGTATCGATATATTACTAATACACATATTCTTATATTACATTTGAATGTCATAAAATGATACATAATTTCAAATACATGATACGTATATTATCTCATACCACCAACCGATGTCACATCTTGCATTAATTATGACACAATTATTTTTTCTTACCCAACTAACTAAAATGAATTGTACTAGTAACATAATCAACCGAACTCGAAAGGGTGGTCGAGTTGATTGGGCAGGTGATCTCCTAAATGAGAAATTTTAAGTTTGAAATCTCTTACATGTTTTTTTTATCGAGCACATCGCACAGAATTTGATTAGTGCAGATTACCTATTCTGTATGATTTACAAATTATTACATTGGAGCAAAATTTATTTTTGTGGACCCAAAAAATAGTGACGGCGGATTCCTTTATAAAAAAAAGAACATACTCTATTATCAACCGAACTGAAAGAAATAACCCCTTGATTATTTTCATTAATGAAAAAGTATATATACAATTTACAATTTTCATAATAGAAAAATCTTATTCCTAGTATACTTCCAAAATCTTATTCTACTTGTACAATAATTATACAATTATGGTAAGTGTACAATTATAATTATATACAAAATTATCTTAAAATCAATGCACCGAACTGTGATATACTTATGGTAAGTATATCACGGGTATACTATTTATCACACATCCACAGTCATAGCGGGCGGTCTTCGTACGTTGAGACTGTCCCTAAAATCTTCAAAAAGGACCGAGGAAAGACCCTTTGTAAAGATGTCTGCAATTTGATACATGAAAGGGACATGGCAGATGCGTACTTGTCCACGAGCTACCTTTTCACAAACAAAGTGAATGTCCATTTCGATATGTTTAGTGCGTTGGTGCTGAACCGGATTACCAGAAAGGTAGACGGCACTAACATTATCACAATAAACCAATGTAGCTTTTTGAATAGGACAATGAATCTTTAAAAGCAGATGATGTAACCAACATGATTTAGAGACCACATTGGCAACCCCTCGATACTCGGTCTCTACACTGGAGCGGGACAAAGTCGACTGGCGTTTTGTAAACCAAGAGACCAAATTGTTACCAAGAAACATACAATAGCCAGACGTAGACCGTCTGGTATCTGGATAGCCACCCCAATCAGCATCTGTATACGAGACAAGTGTAGACGTCGACGAATGATATAAATGTAAGCCATAATCAAGTGTCCCCTGGATGTATCGAATAATGCGTTTGAGCGCATCCATATGTTCAACCTTGGGATCATGCATAAACAAGCATATCTGCTGTACAACATACGTAATATCTGGTCTCGTGAAAGTAAGATATTGAAGGCCCCCTACAAGACTACGATATCGGATCGGATCCTCATACGGGAAGCCAACCGCAACCCCTAGCTTGGCTTTAGTATCAACTGGAGTGGAAGTGGACTTACATGATGACATACCAGCTCGCTCAATGATCTCAGCTACATACTTCCGTTGGGACAAGAACAACCCACATGCATGACGTGTGACAGCAATCCCCAAAAAGTAACTCAAGGGCCCCAAGTCTTTCATAGCAAACTCAGAACTGAGCATTGTCATGATAGACTGACGTAATGCTTCAGAAGAGACAGTCAATATAATATCATCCACATATAATAGTATATAAGCCAAGGAAGAACCATGACGATATATGAATAATGAATTATCAGACCTGCTGTGAGTGAACCCAATCACGGGCTGGTAACTGGGTTGTGCACAGTCACTGGACCTGAAATTGGAACAGTAGACAGTGACGGTACTACATGTCCAGCGGGAAGTGGGCCCGCTGGCGGATTCGGGGTGCGGGACATGTCCGATAAATGGTGAATAATATACGGGGAGATACCGTCATCTAAAAAATTATACGAACTGGGCACAAGACTATTCACCTTAGCAAACAAAAATTGGGATTCATCAAAAATAACATGGCGACTAACTATGATTTTATTAGATGTTAAATCAAAGCATTTGTAACCACGATGATTAGAATGATAACCCAAAAACACACAAGGGGTAGAACGGGCCTGAAGTTTGTTAATTGTGGTGGACGGAAACAATGGATAACATAAGCACCCAAAGACCCTAAGATGGGAATACGAAGGAGTCTTATTATATATAATTTGAAGGGGGCGTGAATATGTCAAACCTTTGGTAGGAAGAATGTTAAGAATATATGTAGCCATTTGTAGAGCATGATGCCAAAAATATGGGGTACGGAAGCATGAATAAATAAAGTTCGGACAATGTTATTAATTATACGAATTTTGCATTCGGCTTTCCCATTTTGTGAAGACGTATGAGGACAAGAAAAATGAAAATTGATCCCATTATTAGCATAAAACTCCCAAAATACCCCATTATCATATTCTTTTCCATTATCACATTGAATATTTTTAATCTCCCGTTTGAATTGGGTTCTAATGAATGCTCTAAATTTTAAAAAAAATAGAAAAAATATGAGATTTCTTCGCTATCGAAAAAGTCCATAAAAATTAGAATAATCATCCAGAAATAGAACATAATAACGATGACCCAAAAAACTGAGAACATGAGATGTCCATAAATCGTTATGAATAATATCAAATGACATTAACATATGAGAATTTGAGTCTACAAACGACAATCTAACAATTTTTTCTAAAGAACAAGATTGACAATTCGGAATACTATGCGTACCCTTATTGTCAATCTTGTTATTTAGGAAAAATTGTTAGATTGTCATTTATTTTCATTAATGAAAGAGTATATATACAATTTATAATTTTCATAATAGAAAAATTCTATTTCTAGTGTACTTCCAAAATCTTATTCTACTTATACAATAATTATATAATATAATAAATATATAATTCTAATTATATACAAAATTGTCTTAAAATCAATACAACAAACGGTGATCACCAACAATCACTAACTAGTTCACGATTTTCGTAAGGTAAGATGTTTGGAAGGAGCTATCTTGGTCAAAGCAAACAAGTACACGAAGAAAACAACTCAATGGAATTTAGTACACTTTTTCCACACACCCCCAGTACCCCACTTAACCCCCCAGCCCCACACCCTATCCCCCTATAGCCACCTCAAGTCTTTAATTTTCCTCTATAAGTCTCCAAATCACCTCCACTTCAAAGATCCCTCTCTTCCTCACTCCACACTCTCTCTCTCTCTCTCAACAAATGGCTTCAGCCATCAAGAAAGTGAACATGATTACCCAAATCGTACGGCTAAAACAAGTCGTCAAACGTTGGAAAAACAAATCCCTTAAGCGAACCGGTGTCCTCTCCCACTCCTCGTCCGATTCAGAAGAACCGGCCTCATCCGGTTCGAACCGCCGCACACCCTCAGGATCCTTGGCTGTCTACGTAGGTCCAGAACGAACCCGGTTCGTGATCCCAACCCGGTTCTTGAACCTCCCCGTGTTCATCTCACTACTCGATAAGGCGGCGGAGGAGTTCGGGTATCAGAGAACCGGTGGTTTAGTTTTGCCTTGTGAGGTTGAGTACTTTTCGGAGATATTAAGGTTACTGGACCGGGATGAGAACCGGTTCGGTTTTATTAGTTTGGATGAGCTTGTTAAGATGATTACTGAAGTGGGTTTTGAATCTTTAGATCAGTCTTGCAAAGAATCTGCTTCACATGGATTTGCTCCTCTCTTGCAAAAAGCTAGGGTTTAAACCGGGTTTTTTAGTTCTAACGATGCCCGTTCCGGTTCTTGAAGGAGGAAGCTCTAGGGTTAGGTTTTCTTTTTAATAATTGTAAACATCTTCTTTTTTTAAAACCATCCTTGAACCCAGAATTTAATTTGTTGAAGGGTTTGCTGGGTTCCAATGAGATGTGGGTGATTTTTTTTTTTTAGGTTTTTAGTGCTATTTTCCCCAGACAATTAATATTTGTTCTGGTGGTGGTGACGGATCTAGTAAGAGAGGCTAATGATTGTGATTGTATTTTTATCATTATTATTAATGACGATGAAAAAAATAGGTCGAGTTAATGTAATATTCATATTGACTTTAGAGTTTCAAATGTTGGTGTTTTTTCCTATTTTTTTGGTTGAATCTGATTTTTCTGTTGAGATTCTATTGGAATACAGATTTCAAGTGACCTTAAGAATATGAGAATCTGAGATTTTTCAATTAAATGGTTGTGGTAATAAATCTAATGTGTTTATTAATTTTACTTATACACAATTGGTTCAAATACTTAATTATCTCACTACTCATAAGGAATTGATTTCACACCCAAATAATTGCAACAATTTTGGAAGTCTTAAATTTATTTATTATGCTCATATTTTTTTCCTTTTAGAGGTCTCAAAATATCATTATTCTTCCCGTAAGAAATATCTTCATTGATTATTTCATTCCAAAGGATAGTAAATATATTCATAATACAAGCATAATTCTAGGCTAGAATTAAGATAATAAATGATTAAATATGCATCTACCAAATACAAAATACACAATTATGACTAAATATTCTATCATATTCCATCACACCGTCGCAGTCGAAGCGGGAGGTCGATGTATGCTGAAACTATCTCGAAAATCTTTAAATAGAACCAGCGGAAGACCTTTTGTAAAATATCGGCGATCTAATAGCGCGACGGGACATGTAAGACACGTACTTGTCTGCGAGCAACATTTTCGCGAACAAAGTGAATATCTTGCTCAATATGTTTAGTGCGTTGATGTTGAACCGGATTTCCTGAGAGATAAATTTCACTAACATTATCAGAGTAAATCAATGTCGCCTTCGGAACATGACAGTGGAGCTCCAGGAAAAGGTTGCGTAGCCAACAAAATTCAGAAACCACATTGGCAACTCTCCGGTATTCTGCTCTGGCATTGGACCTAGACAAGTTAGCTTGCCTTTTGGAGGACCAATATATCAAATTGTCACCCAGAAAGACACAATAATCAGATGTGGAGCGTCTGGTATCCGGACATCCACCCCAATCTGCATCTGTGTACGAAATGAGAGTGGTTGTCGAAGACGGATATAGATGAAAGCCATGATCGAAAGTGCCCTGGATATAGCGCACAATGCGCTTGAGAGCATGCATGTGATCCTCCATCGGGTTATGCATGAATAAACAAATTTGTTGCACATCATAAGATATATCGGGTCTCGTGAAAGTAAGATATCGCAGGGTTCCTGCAAGGCTGCGGAAATGTGATGGGTTAACATATGGCTTGTTGAAAGTAGTGCTTAACTTCAGTTTAGTATCAACCGGAGTGGAGGACGGTTTACATGAGGACATGCCAGCTCATTCAACGATATCTTCTGCATACTTCTTTTGAGATAAAAATAAACCACATGCATGACGTGTTACAGCTATCCCCAAGAAATAACTCAATGGCCCTAAATCTTTCATAGCAAATTCTGAGCTAAGAATAGACATGATAGACTTACAAAGAGCATCAGATGTAGCAGTTAATATAATACCATCCACATACAGAAAGATGTAAGATATATCATTACCCTAATGATATATGAAGAAAGAATGGTTAGACATGCTGTTAGAAAACCCAGTAGTAGAAACATAATCGACAAACCTCTTGTACTAGGTCCGAGGAGCTTATTTGAGCACATAAAAGGATTTCTTCAGTAATCATACATGATTAGGATAAGTGGGGTCTCTGTAACTCATGGGCTGATACATGTACACCATTTCATTGAGTTCTCTGTGCAGGAACGCATTCTTCACATCAAGCTGATGTAGAGGTCATGCCTTAGAAAGAGTCAGACTTAGTACTGTGTGGATAGTTACTGGTTTGACCACCGAACTTAAAGTCTCACCGCAGTCTATACCAGCCTGTTGAGTTTTTTCATCACCTACAAGACATGTTTTATGCCTCTCAAATATACCATCAGATTTTTCTTTATTACTAAATATCCACATAGACTGAATCACATTAGCATCAGGGGGATGAAACATCAAATCCCAAGTCCTATTATTAATAAAAGCATTATATTCATCATCCATAGTCATTTTCCAATTCGGGCTATTAAGGGCAGACACAAGATTACGAGGTAGAGGTAATTTGGTAATATGGGTGTGAAGAATGTATTTTTTATTTGATTTAAAAATCTCATGTTGGCTACGAGTGACTGATCGTTGGGCATAAATTGGAGTTGGGTCCGGAGGCTGAAGGGAACGGACTACCCGGGAGTGGGCTGTCAGTTGCTGGGCTGCCAGTGTCTGAAGTTGGGCAGCCACCCAGCGGACTGCCAAGCGTTGGGCCTCTAGGCAATGGACTGCCAGCAAGGGGCTCTGCTGGGCCGGTAGTCACTGGGCTCGGTATTTGGGCCGAGCTGCTGGCCGAGCTACCGAAAATAGTTAGGCCTATTTGGGAGGCCAATTTGTAGACCAAATATGGGGCAGGCTATCATCAAGAAATTCGTACATATTAGGCACAGAATAATGCAATTTGACAAAGGAAAATTTTGATTCATCAAAGACTATGTGGCGACTCACGATTATTTTATTAGAGGATAAGTCGTAACATTTGTAATCACGACGGTTTGATGGATATTCCAAAAAAATACACAGAGTAGAACGGGGTTGAAGTTTATTGACGGTAGTAGAAGAAGAAAAAGAGCATAGCATAAGCACCCGAATACCCGTAGATGAGAGTAAGATGGGTCCCTTAGATATATAATTTTGAGAGGGGATTGATAGGATAATTGTTTGCTTGAAAGTATGTTGAGGAGATACGTTGTCATTTGTAATGCATGATACTAAAATGATGGTGATAGAGAGGCATGGGGCAAGTAAAGTTCTAACAATGTTATAAATGGTTCGGATTTTTCTTTCCATTTTTTTCATTTTGAGATGAGGTATGTGGACAAGAGAGACGAAAAGATAAACCATTAGTTTTGCAAAAATCTCAAAATGGCCCATTATCAAATTGTCTACCATTATCACATTGAATATTTTTAATATTCCGTTCAAATTGAGTGCGGATGTATGTTCTAAATGAGAGAAATGTGGAAAAAATTGTGAATTTTTAGACAAAGGAAATGTCCACAAAAAATTAGAGTAATCATCCAACAAAAGAAGATAATATCGATGCCCGAAGAGCTCAAAACGGGAGATGTTCAAATATCACAATGGATAATATCAAAAGGCATAACAGTGCATTAATTAGAAGCAACAAAAGGCAATTTAACATATTTTCCAAGAGGACAGAGCGACACACATGATAATTACAAGTTCTAGTACACTCAATAAATTTATTTTGTTGAAAAACAATGTGCTCACGGATGACCCAAATGTTCATGTCATATAGAAGGTGTTAAAACTGCAAAAGTGGATGGGTTCTGAATCATGTTGATTGGATATAACTCGCCTCGACTATCACATCTCATTTGGTTCATCCCCATATGAAAATCCTTCACGGAATACCCAAAAGGATCAAATTCAACCAAAATTAAATTGTCGGTGGTAAATTTTCTAACTGAAACCAAGTTTTTAATCAATTGGGGAGCATAAAGGACATTCTTTAAGGCTACCAGTGGGTTCGGGGGGGAGGGGGGTTCAAGTTTGTACTACCATAACCACAAATTGGAATTAAATGATCATTTTCGATAATTATACCACGATTAATTTTCAAACTAAAATAGGACGAGAGATTACCTTGTGAGGACGTCATATGAGACGTTGCTCCGGTGTTCATGTACCAATTTATGTCGAGCAGATTGAGCCCAAGAGTGTGCATCGCGGCTTCGATGTCGGTTGGTGTTGCTACTGCCGAATGGGCATGCTTCCAATGGGTCGGCTGTGGATAGGCCCAAGTACGCTGGGCCCAAAACAGTTGGGATGCTGGCTACTAGCAGACGGCTGGCCAGTATGCCTTGGACTGGGCCTGGCCTAATTTCCTGAAGGAAAAGCGCAGGGCGGCACAGCCCAAGGCCACTGCCAGGCCCACTGTTGCGGTGCACTGCCCCACTGGGCCCACGGCTACCGTCGCGATTTTCACCACCGTGGCCGCAACCCCTACCGCTAGGGATGGCAATTGGGCGGGGCGGGTGCGGGTACCCCCTCCCCCGCACCCGTACCCGCCAAAAAAAATTATACCCGTCACCTACCCGCCACCCGTGGCGGGTACAATTTTCAACATCCATACCCGCCTAGGCGGGTATATTCCTATACCCGCCACCTACCTACCCGTCCGCCTACCCGCCACCTACCCGCCCGCCTACCCGTCCGCCTACCGCCACCCATTTTTTTCACCTCTTCCCCATTGCACAACAAAGAATCAAGAAAATAAAATTTCTAAGAAACCCAAAAAATTATCCACCCAAATAACTATATATTACAAATGTAGACAAAACTCAGATATTATTTTAGCTATATAAGCTAGGCGGGTAGGCGGGCGGGCGGGCGGGTAGGCGGGTAGGCGGGCGGGTAGGCGGGTAGGCGGGCGGGTAGGCGGGCGGGTAGGCGGATATGACTGCAAATCCACCACCTACCCGCCTACCCGTGACGGGTACATTTTCAATACCCATACCCGCCTACTACCCGCCAAAGTTATACCCATACCCGCCCCAATTGGGGCGGATGCGGTGCGAAATCCGCAAAATTATACCCACCTGCCATCCCTACCTACCGCCACCTCCGCCACTCCGGTGGCCACCACCACGGCCACCGTCGCGATTTTTACCACAGTTATTGTCATTTTATCCCCTTTGACCATGGTTTGGCCGTAAATTTTCAAATTGTGATGAGTTATCATCGGATGGAGCGGCAACCATGGCAGAATTCGATGCGGTGACTGTTTTTTTTTTGGAAAACTCGCTTCTTCTAGTATGAGCATAGAACGGGCTTGGTAAAATGGCGGAAAAGGGTTGCTTTGGCGGATACGTGTACCAACTCCACTATATGCGTCAGTGAGACCGACAACCATTTGTAAAATGAGCCGATTGTTAGTTATTAGCGCCCCGGTATTCTTGAGTTTGTCCGACAGAACTTTGAGTCGTTGACAATATGCGGATGCGTTGAGAAAATCTGTCATATCAGTGGTGGAGAATTCTCGCTCAAGTGTGACGGCCCGAGAATTTTTATTATCCCGGAATATGTCATGTAATCGACTCCAAACCTCCATTATCATGGAGTCGGGTTCAATAATCGTATGCAACAAATTGCTCGAGATTGTGGCATAAATCTACTGGATATCCGTTGCATCGAGGGTCAACCATAATTCCTTTTCACCATCAGTTTTCGGCACTTTCTCCTTTCCTTTTTTCGATGGAATTACGTGATAGATAACCCGATATGATCGATAATAAATTTTGAAGAGCTCCGCTCATGTCGCATAATGGACATTTTCCATCTCAAGAGTGATATAGATATAGGACTTAATGTTTGAAACAACGGGGGCTGGATGAAAATTTGATTTCAAGTGAGACATGACTGACGGAATAGGGAAGATGAAGGAAGTAGACGGCGGCGACAAGGAGGGGGGGCGACGGTCAAGGGAGGAAAATTTAGGGTTTAGGAACTTTCCTTAGAATCTGATATCATGTAAGAAATATCTTTATTGATTATTTCATTCCAAATGGGTAGTAAATATACTCATAATACACGCATAATCCTAGGCTAGAATTAAGGTAATGAATGACTAAATATACACCTATCATATATAAAATATACACAATTATGACTAAATATTCTATCACTCCCATTTCAAATTATTTGTCGTGATTTCTAAAAACAGTTATCTCAAATTATGTCATTTTATAGTTCAAGACAAAATTAGTTATTTTTTATCTTTAGTAGTAATTGTTCGTAAAAACTACAAACATCTCTATTATAAAGAGATTGCGCATAAATACAGTAAATATTCAATGACGAGAGATTATATCTTAAGGAACAATAAGAATAAAATAATTAAAAATTGCTCAATAAGGGTAAAATAGTTTAAAATCGCTTCTAATTAATATTTTCTAGAGACACGGCAAATAATTTAAAATTAGGCTTCCAAAATTGCTGTTAGCAAAAAGTAAAAAGAAAGAAGATAAGAAAAGAAAGCAGTCTGAGATTTAAAGGAGTTACATGCTCGATACAACTTTGATAAAGATTGAATGATGAAGGGCCCCGTCATAGCTGAATGGCAAAGGAAGAAAATTTAAAATCTAGTTGGAGGCCTGCAGCGTGGGTTCGAACTCTGATGGAAGAAATTTGCTCTCTTCCGGGGTAGAATCTTGTAGGTGATATCAGTTGCGCTGTTCTCAAACCCTGGTCATTCAGGCACATCACGCGATTTACTGGTAGTAGTGCTGAGGGACCGTGACTATTATCTCCAGAAATAGTCTGACGTAAGTCGGGAAACTTGATATAAAAAAAAAGATTGAACGATGAATGAGATAATATATGTGTCATATTCGTATCCTGACTTTTTGATAATGTTTGTCAAGTGATCAGGTCCAATACAATTCGACAGTTACCCAACTTTATTTGCAATCAAACACTTCAATTTTCTTATCTTGTACAGTACTAGTGTAGTTTTTATTTCTTTATGCTTAAGTATAATTAATTGCAACAATAATGTAGTGTAATTTCGCAAAGTAAATTCTGAAAAGAGGAGAATGTCGCAGATTTTACCCCTATTTTTATGGGATAGAAAAGTTACATTCAATTAAATATAATTAATTGAAACTTCAAAAATACTCGAAATTGATAATATTGGATCACATTATACTATAATGAACAAATTTGTAAATGTTTTCAAAATATATTTTTAACTTTGACTAACATTTTTTATAATGATTTCTAAATACTTTGCTATAGGAATATATTACTAATTTGTAATACTCCTTAGTCCTTATACAAGTTTCTACTCTGTAATTTATATTAAGATAATTGAAAAATCAATGCACCAAAGAATAGTTGTTCTGGTTCTTGTAACTAGAACTATGTCATTTTTTTGAGATAGGAGATAATATATGTCTAAGGTAAGTTTTCCTAGTAGTTTGAGGGGGTGAAATTAATTATATAAAATATTTCTATTAAGTCTTTTGTATATTTAGATCTTTTTATAACAATCATTCTCTATAGTAATATTTTATCATAAGGGTCAAATTTTCTTTAAAATCGATTTTCAAGTTATATTATATTATATGTTATTTACGTAATAATTTATTATAGCATAAAGAAATATCTAGAGTTAGAACGAGGTTTTGAGTGTATATGCTAAAAGTTTATGCCTTATACAACCTGTACTCCTTCCAAGTACTTTCATCTGATTTGATGAATCCAAAGTTTGGCAAGATTCCCAAATAGAAGTAGACAATGTTGACAGCCAGGTGATGCTAAAATACACTTGCAATTCAAAAAATGAGAAGAAAAAAGAGCTGCAATATTTTCCTAACTAAAAAATGGTCCACATGTAGTACTTATTTATTTTCAGTTAAAATTTCCCCAACTGGCAGTGTTTCCCATTAGATTTGTATGGCCTTTAATTATTTCTTTTCTTTGTCATAGCAATTATCTTAACAGATTGTACTAATTTTCAACTGTAGATTCACAAAGCACTTATCTGTACTTGGCATTTGCTCTATTTAATTTCAACCTAACTGTTGAGTATTTAATTAGACAACATAACGTTCAAGGATTCCATAGTAGCTGTCATCGAAATGATTATAACAACCCCTATTGTCATTATGTTTCAAACTTCGTACTTTCTCCTATCTAATTTATTTGGTATAGTTTTGCTCGACACAAAATATAAATAAAAAATGAATATTTTTGAAATTTCTGATCTTAAATATGTCGTAACTGATGTCATTTATGTGATTTAAAATTTAAAAAAACTTATAATTTTTAACATGTCATAATTTATATGATTATAAGAGTTCTTATTAAGGTAAAATAAAAAATAAGAGGTGTACGCGCCCTATTTTTCGACCCGGCTCGGGTCAAAGCGGAGCTCGGACGTATGGAGGTGATTCCTGGGTAAAATGATTGAGGAGTCGCCACCTAATTATTTTTACGGTGAATTAGGACACCTAAATATTAAACTAAATGCTGCCATGTAACTCCAATTTTAAGGTCTGCGAAACTAGTGAGATTCTAGGTAAGGGTTCTTTATTATCCTAAAGGGAAGGGGTTAGGCATCCTTTAAGATCCGCTAACTTATGGTTATCCGTAAAACTCAGGTTAATTATTACTAGAAAAATACATGTTTTATAAGTATAAAAAGATGTTTGCAAATATGATGCATTTTATACAAGTAAATATGATGCATTTTATACAAGTACGTAATCGGATGACATAAAAGAAAGATACATGTAAAGTTTTTAGAAAACATGCATTTGTGACAATAAATTCTTTATAATGCCAAAGAAGCTTAATCTTTCAAAATCAACTAGTTGCAAAAATAATAATAAAGATAAACTTATTTGTACAATTAATTGAAGCAAATAAAGATGACAAGAGTTGTTTTAAAAATCTTGAATAAGCGTGATTTGAGCCTAAAATAAATAAACTAGCTAAGGATTTCTAAGTTTATGAGCCTACAAATAAATAAGCTAGCGACGGGTTTCAAATCTTAAACTACTCCTATGAATAAATCCTAAGTTTGCCTATTCTAAGCATTTCAATAATTACATAAGTGCGATAAATAATATTACAATACAAAGCGAAATAAAAGTGAATTAAAGAAAGAAATAAATAAACCCGAGGAATATTTATTTACTTTAATCCTCGTAGTCGCCAAGAATAAACGGTTAGAAACAGTTAAATACATATAACTTCATATCCGTATTCGTAATGTGAATGTTTTGATCACGGAGGGCTCGGACTTAAATTTTGAAAGGAACATTCCAATCACGCCGTGGTCGCAAAACATATGACTAATGTAGTTTATTTTGATTGCCTCGCCTACTAAACGTGTTGGTCTCTCGTGGAATAAAAAGATCACTATAATCACGCCGTGGTCGCGAATATATAATTCACCTCGCTTACTAAACATGTTGATCTCTGATAAAAGGTTTAAGTCTTCATCCTTGCCCGTGGTTATATTTCCGCTTTTGCAACCGTGTAGGCCTCAAAATCGACGGATATTTTTCATCGGCCAAAGGTAGTATCGTGTTCAAATCAAGAAAATTTTAAATCGAATGTAAACAAAGCAGAGAGCGAATAAAGAATTAAAAGAAAACAAAGAGTAAAGGGGCAAAGAGCGGAAAAAAGAGGCGTAAAAATGGGCTCAAAATGACGCTGTCTAGTTTAAACAAGAAACAAAGAGAACGGTAATTTGAATGTCAAATGTTGAATCAAATAGAAAGCAATGTTTGAAAATGCGGTGTTTAGTTTAAAACATAAAAATGATAAAGCAAGAAACAAGAATCAAACGGGAGCAAATCAACAGAAAAACAAATACCAACAGACGCGTATTTATTCAAACAAGAAAAACAAGAAATATGAAACCGAGAAGCGCTCTCAAGATGGACGCAATATTGGTTTGGATCAATAAAACAACAAAGAGAATGCGGTATTAATTCAATCAATAACCTAATAATAATGCCAAAGAAACAGACAAGAGCGATTTAAAATACCGACCCGAAGTTCAAATTCGGAAATATTCAAATCGGTCGCCTGACTCGTCGTTGATTCAAACCCGAAATCGATTTCAAGACTGGCCAGATAACCAACAACAAGAATATGAAATGCAAGAATCGAAAATGTTGCTAAAATCGGTCGATCTGACCGGTCAAGGATCTGACCCGGATCACGATCCAAACTTGAAATCGATTTCAAAGACCAATTTCAGATAACCAAGAACAAGAATATGAAATGCAAGAATTCAAAATGTTGCTCAAATCGGTCGATCTGACCGGTCATTGATCTGACCGGATCGATCCAAACTTGAAATCGATTTCAACACCAATTTCAGATAACCAAGAACAAGAATATGAAATGCAAGAATTCAAAATGTTGCCCAAACCTGTCGATCTGACCGTCGCTGACCTGACCGAATTGGAGTTTCAACCCTAATCAAACAATTTCATTAATTTCAGATAACCAACGATAACAACAAAGAAGAATGTAGGAAAATTGGAAAAATCTAAACCGGTCGACCTGACCCGGTCGCTGACACGACCCGAATTGTGTGTTCAACCCAAGTCAAATAATTTCATCAATTTCAGATAACCAATGATAACAAACAAAGAATGTAAGAAAATTGGGAAAATCTAAATCGGTCGACGACCCGTCGCTGACCGACCAAATCGTTGATCCGAACCAAATCTTACACCAAATTCAGATAACCAACATACATAAACATGAAATGCAAGAATTTCAAAATGTTATCCAACCAGTCGACTGTCGGGTCGATCTGACCAATAGTGAAAAACCAGAGAAATCAAAGGAGATGCCAAACCTTTTCGGACTTGATTCTTGGAACAACAACGAAGCCAAATGCTTTAAACTCAAGAACACAACAAAATATCTATGTATATATTGAATAATCTTCCGAAAATCCCTTTTTTCTTCTCCGAAAATCTCCTCCTTCGTCTCCCTCAAATGAAGAACAACATGGGGGTATTTATAGGTGGATTCCCCCCAAAAAAACGAGTTTGAATTCGAATTAAAGGTAAAGAAAATCGCGGATTTGAGGGGCATGGGTCGCGGGTCTTAGGGGTGTCAGCGTAACAGAGGGGGGTTGGTGGCGGCAGGGGTGAGGTGAGCGGCGACGTGGGTTCGCCGGTATGGGGGGTGTGGGGTCGCGGCTTGAGGGAGAAAACGGAGATTAGGGGTTGGGTTTTTTTTTTGAATTTTGGGATTTTTGTTTGTTTGGGGAATTAAAAGAGTTTGGGGGAATGGGTGATGGGCTGGACCGGTTCGGGTTTGGTAAGTGGGCCGACGGGAGTTGGGCTGGGGCGATGAAATGGATTTGGCCGAATTGGGCCTGGCGGGTGGGCTTCGGTGGTGTTGGGTTTAATTGTTTTGGGTTTGGGTATAAGAGAATTTAATTTGGGGAGTTTTGGGCTTGGACGAAAAAATGGGTTTTAATTTAGGTTGGGTAGAAATTGTTTTGGGTTAGGAAATAAAAATGGGTTATGGATTTAAAAATATATAAGAGGGGTTTAATATTAAAATATATTTTTTTTTCTTGTTTTGTAAAAGATGTGAATTATTTAAAATAACATAACGACGTAATAATAATAAAATATAATATTTGCAAAATGTTCAATGCTTAATAAAAGGGAAATGCGATGCAATTTTGCGAGAATAAAATTTTCGGATAACTTATGATTATTATAAAATGAAAATGATATAAAAATATGCGAATAATAATAATAATACGAAGATACACACATATATGCCTATATTTTAAAATTATTTTTAAAAGTGTCAAAATATTAAAAATTACGAATAAAATTATAAAAGATGGGACAAAATTGGGTGTCAACAGATGCCCCTCTTTGGACGGAGACGATGAAAGAGTTTTCGACCAAAGAAGTTGACTGAGTAGTTAATTTTGTCCCGATCATCTGGATCGCATGGTAAGAAATAGAATCCCTGGGAAGAAGTTGAAAAAGATGGTGCACATTCAAGCAACAATGTCCCAAAGGTCGACTTAGGATGACACCGTCGCAGATGCGTGAGAAACTATTGGAAAAGAGCGGATCGACGTCAAGTAGGTCACGACCAATTTGCCTCGGTTCGCCGTAAGAGATAGTCCCACGCTGTGATGAAGTTCCCGCAAATTAAAAACTCCCCGCAAACTAAAGCTTAAGATATAATTAGTGTATAAATCACGAGAAAAATTGTAGAGAAAATAACTTAAAATTCCCTTGTTATAAGGTGGGCTACTGATCGAAATTAAAATTCCACTTGTTATAAGGTGGGCGCCGATCAAATTAAAATTCCCTTGTTATAAGGTGGGCGCTACCGATCAAATTAAAATACCCTCATTATAAGGTGGGAGCCTGAAATGACGCCGTTGGATCGACGTGTTGTGTTGAAGACGCCGTTGTAATTTTTGTTGACGCCGATGTTATATAGACTTTGGCCGATGTCGCCGCTGTATAGACGCTGATGATGTCGTCGTTGTATAGACTTTGCCGATGTTGTTGTTGTTGTAAAAATAGTTGTCGCGGTCGCCGTGAACGCCGCGGGACGCTGTTGTAATGCCGTTGAAGATAGTTGATGTGTCGCAGCTTACGCCAATGACGCTGTTGTAATGTCAGAAAAGATAGTCGCCGCGTTGAGGACGCCATTGTAATGTCTTGACGCCGCTGCAATGTCAGAAAAGATATTTGTTGTGTCGTCAGAACGCCGATGACGTTGTTGTAATGATGTTTGCTATTGCAGATAGCCGTCAGCCGAGGCGCCGCTGTAATGCCGTTGAAGATAGTTGATGTGGCCGCAAGAACGCCAATGACGCTGTTGTAATGTTGTCCCGCTGTAAGAGATGTTAGTGACGCCCTGCCGCCGCTTTGTCGTAATAGGGCTCCACGCCAGGCCGAATCTTCCGCCGATCCAAACTCATGTGAATTGAAATGTCGCCTGGCACGGGCGAACATGTGATGCGACGCCTTTGCCGCCGGGTTTGCCTTGTTGTCGCTTCAGTGATCCGAAATAACATCTTTGTGCAGACATAATAGTCGGGACCCTGTAGGTCAAGATGATGTCTTCGCATAAATGTAGAACAAGAACGTAATCGTTGTAGTGAGTTGTAGTGCCGAAATTCTTTGGGGAATTGATCATAACTGATGTGGCTTCCCTGCTTTTTCAACCTGAAGAACCTGTACTCAAAGAAAATTTGTGAGTTTGGGGAGGGGCGGTTGATCCGCGTTGACTTGATAGCTTTGGCTCTTGATAGCTGCATGTCCTGCTGATTTGGACCTGTAGCCCCTGTCTGGTTCCCAATCTTGGCTAACCGTTAAATGAAAACATTTGCTGAAAATGAGTTGTTTATAAGAAAGTATGCTTACCATTAAAAAGTTCTTGTCGAACTCTAATGAAAACATTTGTTGAAAATGATTTGCTCATACGAAAGTAGGCATATATGTAAAATATCTTGTCAAACTCTAATGAAAATATTTGGTGAAAATAAACTGTGTATAAGAAAGTATGCATATTAGTAATAAAAATCTTGTCAAATTTTAATGAAAATATTTGGTGGAAATAAATCGCTTATAATAAAGTAGGCATATATGTAAAAAGTTCTGTCGAACTCTAATGAAAAATATTTGTTAAAAATAAATTGTTTATAAGAAAGTATGCATATATGTAAATATCTGTCGAGCAGTGACATGCGGTGAAACAGAGCAAACGTCTTATCCAAAATCCTCTTAGGCTGAAGACTTAGTTTGCCGATGCTTTTCTATGCTTATCGGCGTCCTCCGACAGTGATCCCTTAAAAATGCCCCAGTTTCCGATATGTGAGGATGATGATCTTTTAAACGGACAACCGAGTCTTGTCTGGGTTGCTTGCATGTCCTATCAGGGTGATCAGATGGGTGCATTTTGTCTTTTGTGAGATAAAGGAGAAAATATTTCCTAATGGTGGGACCGAAGCCGATTTAGGCCGCCTACGTATCCCCATGAGGGAATCAGGTCATGACGTAGTTCATTACAAGTAAAGAGGGTTGTAAGGGTTTTTCTAAAGATGGGACCGAAGCCGATGTGGCCGCCTACGTATCCCGCCGAGGGAATCAGGTCATAACGTAGTTCAGGTTAGCAAAGGAGATTGTAAGGATTTTTCTAAAGATGGGACCGAAGCCGATGTGGCCGCCTACGTATCCCGCCGAGGGAATCAGGTCATAACGTAGTTCAGGTAAGCAAAAGAGATTGGGGAAATTTGTGATCTAAAGAAACGGAACCCTACATGGGTTCCTTTGCGTATCCCGCCTGGGAGCGCAATTTTTACAACATAAGAAATGTATTACATAGAGAATAACTAATCTTAGATATGGTATCTCTTCACTGCATCTGCATTGATGGTTTTTGGCCATTCTATTCCGATAAAGATGCCCCGGACAATCAAGGCCCATCCGCTTTCATCAATCAGTCTCTTAGTAAATGATTCTGTATTCACTTGGTTGCGAAAGAAATAGCATTGCCCCAGTAGAAATCCTGATCGTAATGTGGTAGCCCAAGATTACAAATGGCAAATGTCTGTGCCAATGCTTGTAACTATCAACCATCTTGATGTTTCGTCCGAATCTGGCTTTGACTTATTCCAAAAATGCCTCAATTCTTCCGCTTGTGAGTCCTCCTTATATTCTTCGAAGCCTTGCTTGTTTTGGACCTTGTTTGCTTGTTTCATTATATGTCACATACTGCCGACAAATTAGTTTGCATGATGAAAAAAGAAAAGAGAATTATTAAACAAAGCAGATTTTAAAATAGCAAAAGCAATGTAGATTTGTCATTTTAAGCTTTCAAAAGGTGGAGGCAAAAATACATTAAAATGCATAAATGCGATTCAGGCCTCAATTTAAATTGCATTTTTCATTAAGTACTAATACAATTTGGATAGGCATGATTGGAAAATAACAGATGGGGTGCTCCGCCAGTTTTAGTCAACACGAATCAACTTTTGGGGAAATAAATAAGGCAAAATGAATCTCCTGAAAAATGAAGAAAACCAAATTAGTATAAGGTGAGTAATTATTGATTCAAATAATATACACATAGTGGAAAGCAGTAGAAAATAACAAACTGATTGTAAGACAATTAAATGCGCATCCTAATATGCATGGGGCCTCCCTTATGCCGGAGGTGGGCCTAAACGCCAGATATGCGGGATTACGACAGATTTGATCCAAGTCGCTAAACCGCAATGCTTTGTCGGAAATGAGACAAAATGAATGTACATTTTCCAATTTCAAAGATGTCATGATTAGTCTTGGATTAGTCTATCCTTATCACGCTACACATAATATGATGATTGGTCGTTGGGTTGTGAGACCCAGAGACAATCTTTGGCGGATTTCTTAATTGTGGAGTCGATACCAAGGATCGACCCACCTAAGGTGTATGCATGCATGACTTAAAATAAAGGGTGGTATAGCTCTATCTTATATTTTCTAAGATTTGGCTGAGTAGACACAAGGTTCCCGAGCGGACTACTCGAGTGAGAAGGCTACGCGGCCACCAGATGGTCCGGTCACTCCGCGCATACGCCAACTCTCCTAAATTTTGGTAGATTGAAAGAAATTTGCGGGTGCGTAAAACACACCTCGCGTGTAGTGTGTGATAGTGTCAATTTTCCAGAGTGGAAGAAATATGAACGAAATGCCAATTTATGATAAGCAATAAAAATATAGAAATTAAAGCAGTTATGCATGCAAAAAATTTCATAAAGGAAACAAATCAAAGCATTACATCAAACAAAGAGTGAAAATAAAGCACAAATAATTAACCTGAATTTTGCTATGGTTAAGAACCTGAAGTCCCCAGCGGAGTCGCCATGCTGTACGCGCCCTATTTTTCGACCCGGCTCGGGTCAAAGCGGAGCTCGGACGTATGGAGGTGATTCCTGGGTAAAATGATTGAGGAGTCGCCACCTAATTATTTTTACGGTGAATTAGGACACCTAAATATTAAACTAAATGCTGCCATGTAACTCCAATTTTAAGGTCTGCGAAACTAGTGAGATTCTAGGTAAGGGTTCTTTATTATCCTAAAGGGAAGGGGTTAGGCATCCTTTAAGATCCGCTAACTTGCGGTTATCCGGTAAAACTCAGGTTAATTATTACTAGAAAAATACATGTTTTATAAGTATAAAAAGATGTTTGCAAATATGATGCATTTTATACAAGTAAATATGATGCATTTTATACAAGTACGTAATCGGATGACATAAAAGAAAGATACATGTAAAGTTTTTAGAAAACATGCATTTGTGACAATAAATTCTTTATAATGCCAAAGAAGCTTAATCTTTCAAAATCAACTAGTTGCAAAAATAATAATAAAGATAAACTTATTTGTACAATTAATTGAAGCAAATAAAGATGACAAGAGTTGTTTTAAAAATCTTGAATAAGCGTGACGAGCCTAAAATAAATAAACTAGCGAAGGATTTCTAAGTTTGCGAGCCTACAAATAAATAAGCTAGCGACGGTTTCAAATCTTAAACTACCCTATGAATAAATCCTAAGTTTGCCTATTCTAAGCATTTCAATAATTACATAAGTGCGATAAATAATATTACAATACAAAGCGAAATAAAAGTGAATTAAAGAAAGAAATAAATAAACTCCGAGGAATATTTATTTACTTTAATCCTCGCAAGTTGTCAAGAATAAACGGTTAGAAACAGCTTAAATACATATAACTTCATATCCGTATTCCAGCAGTGAATGTTTTGATCACGGAGGCTCGGACTTAAATTTTGAAAGGAACATTCCAATCACGTCGTGGTTGCAAACATATGACTAATGTAGTTTATTTTGATTGCCTCGCCTACTAAACGTGTTGGTCTCTCGGGTGGAATAAAAAGATCACTATAATCACGCCGTGGCTGCGAATATATAATTCACCTCGCCTACTAAACATGTTGATCTCGGATAAAGGTTTAAGTCTTCATCCTTGCCCGAAGTTATATTTCCGTCTTTGCAACTGTGTAGGCCTCAAAATCGACGGATATTTTTCATCGGCTGTAGTATCGTGTTCAAATCAAGAAATTTTAAATCGAACAGAAACAAAGAAGCAGAATGATAATGAGAAAAGAAAAAAAGAGTAAATGGCGATAGCGGAAAAAAAAAAAAAGAGGTAAAAACAGCTTCAAAATGACGCGGTGTCTAGTTTAAACAAGAAACAAAGAGAACGGTAATTTGAATGTCAAACAATGAATCAAATAGAAAGCAATGTTTGAAAAATGCGGTGTTTAGTTTAAAACAAGAAATGATAAAGCAAGAAACAAGAATCAAACGGGAGCAACTAACAGAAAAACAAATACCAACAGACGCGGTATTTATTCAAACGATAAAAACAAGAAATATGAAACCGAGAAGCGTCTCTCGAAGATGGACGCAATATTGGTTTGGATCAATAAAACAACAAAGAGAATGCGGTATTAATTCAATCAATAACCTAATAATAATGCCAAAGAAACAGTGATGGCGATTTAAAATACGACCCGAAGTTCAAATTCGAAATATTCAAATCGGTCGCCTGACTGGTCGATGATTCAAACCCAAATCGATTTCAAAGATCAGCCAGATAACCAACAACAAGAATATGAAATGCAAGAATTCTGAAAATGTTGCCAAAATCGGGTCGACCCGACCGTCAAGGATCTGACCCGGATCAATGATCCAAACTTGAAATCGATTTCAAAGACCAATTTCAGATAACCAAGAACAAGAATATGAAATGCAAGAATTCAAAATGTTGCCCAAACCGGTCGACCTGACCGTCGATGTTGATCTGACCGGATCAATGATCCAAACTTGAAATCGATTTCAACACCAATTTCAGATAACCAAGAACAAGAATATGAAATGCAAGAATGCGAAAATGTTGCCCAAACCGTCGATCTGACCGGTCAAATGACTGACCGAATTGGAGTTTCAACCCGAATCAAACAATTTCGTCAATTTCAGATAACCAACGATAACAACAAAGAAGAATGTAGGAAAATTGGAAAAATCTAAACCGGTCGACGACCGGTCAGCTGACACGAATTCAATTGTGTGTTCAACCCGAGTCAAATAATTTCATCAATTTCAGATAACCAATGATAACAAACAAAGAATGTAAGAAAATTGGGAAAATCTAAACCGGTCGACTGACCGGTCGATGACCCGACCCGAAATCAGTGATCCGAACCAAATCTTACACCAAATTCAGATAACCAACATACATAAACATGAAATGCAAGAATTCTGAAAATGTTACCCGAACCGGGTCGACCCGGGTCGGGTCGACCCGACCCGAATAGTGAAAAAAAATCAGAGAAATCAAAGGAGATGACAAACCTTTTCGGACTTGATTCTTGGAACAACAACGAAGCCAAATGCTTTAAACTCAAGAACACAACAAAATATCTATGTATATATTGAATAATCTTCCGAAAATCCCTTTTTTCTTCTCCGAAAATCTCCTCCTTCGTCTCCCTAAATGAAGAACAATCATGGGGTATTTATAGGTGGATTCCCCCCTAAAAAACGAGTTTGAATTCGAATTAAATGTAAAGAAAATCGCGGATTTGAGGGGCATGGGTCGCGGGTCTTAGGGGTGTCAGCGTAACAGAGGGGGGTTGGTGGCGGCAGGGGTGAGGTGACCGGCGACGTGGGGTCGCCGGTATGGGGGGTGTGGGGTCGCGGCTTGAGGGAGAAAAGGGATATTAGGGTTTGGGTTTTTTTTTGAATTTTGGGATTTTTGTTTGTTTGGGGAATTAAAAGAGTTTGGGGGACTGGGTGATGGGCTGGACCGGTTCGGGTTTGGTAAGTGGGCCGACGGGAGTTGGGCTGGGCGATGAAATGGATTTGGCCGAATTGGGCCTGGCGGGTGGGCTTCCGTGGTGTTGGGTTTAATTGTTTTGGGTTTGGGTATAAGAGAATTTAATTTGCGGAGTTTTGGGGTTGGACAAAAAAATGGGTTTTAATTTAGGTTGGGTAGAAATTGTTTTGGGTTAGGAAATAAAAATGGGTTATGGATTTAAAAATATATAAGAGGGGTTTAATATTAAAATATATATTTTTTTTCTTGTTTTGTAAAAGATGTGAATTATTTAAAATAACATAACGACGTAATAATAATAAAATATAATATTTGCAAAATGTTCAATGCTTAATAAAAGGGAAATGCGATGCAATTTTGCGAGAATAAAATTTTCGGATAACTTATGATTATTATAAAATGAAAATGATATAAAAATATGCGAATAATAATAATAATACGAAGATACACACATATATGCCTATATTTTAAAATTATTTTTAAAAGTGTCAAAATATTAAAAATTACGAATAAAATCATAAAAGATGGGACAAAATTGGGTGTCAACAAGAGGTTTAAAGTTAGTTATTGTCAAATATAATTCTTTTTAAATAGACCAATAAAAAAATAGTACTAAACAAAATAAGACGGAGGAGGTAGTTTAATTTGACTTTAGATGAAGACTAATTAAGAGAATAATTAAAAGTTAATGATTTTCAGTATTAGTTGAGAGATTATGTTTCGTTATGTAATTTTATAACAGAAATATAAAGTATAGAGGAAGTTAAATAAAGTTATCCGGGCCTCATTTATTTACACTTATTTAAGTTAAATAGAGTTACCTAAGCTTCATTTATTTACACTTAATGAATTACTTAATCTTCATATCTCAATCGTTAAGTCGATTTATTTTTAGGTTTGAATCTTAATCATTAAATGCATTTATTCTTTTAATTTTATAATCACCTAATGGGTGTGAATATAGATATAAATAATTAAAATCTATAACAAAGTCTTAAAATCATTAAGATGTCTATTTAAAAATTTATACAAAAATAGTAGTTCACCACTGTGTCATGCACCTTCCCTACTAACCGTTATTATCACCTACTATAATCAACTACTACCACATCACCCATAACCACCATTCTCAACCATAATCATTATCAATGCCAATCACCACAATCAGCCCATCAACAATTATTATTACAATCACCAATTACTACTAATAATTACCATGTAGCATCAGTCATCATCACTAAATATCACCACCGTCATCATTCACCACCATCATCAGCTATTACTATCGTCTACCAAAATTATTAGTTGTCACCACCAACTACCACGATCAACAATCAATATTAATCACTATTATCAACCACTATCACCATTAGCTACTATCCACAATCACCAACATCCCCCAACACAATTCTCACTCGGCACTCACAATAAACCACCACTAGTTATCATTACCATCAATTGCCATATAATTATTTTAAAATATTTTATTAAAATAATTTAGTATTTGATTAAAATTTTATATTAATAATATTTAAATAAATATAAGTTTTTATATTCAAATATTGAGAAAATAAATAATCTTAATTATTTAAAATTTAGATATTCTTATTAAATATTTTTAGTAGAAATGAATGAAACATTACTTCAATATATAGAAACAACTGCCATACGTCTATTTCTTTCGTCTTGATCGAGCGTTTGTGACTTAGTGCTATCTTTTCTTATCAAATACAAAATATTAATTCATAAATTTTCTTATAATTACTTTCTACATTATTAATATCTATATAACTCTAACCAGCAATAAAACTTCTTCTTTAAGTTATATTTTATTTGCGTGAAGTTTTACATCATTATTGTATTTAACTTGTTATAATTAGTCCATCACTTGTCATTTATTCTAACTTATCAATTGACAATTAATACTTATTAACTAGATTTATCTGTAATTATCTTTAAATAACCTAATTATGTAAATATTTTTTTCATCATTAGCGAATAGAACTTAAACTCAAAAAAATATAGGATTCTTATTGAACATTACTAGTCAGAAGTGATATGATTCCATAAAATATTTTGAATCTCTAATCCCCTTTTAATAATTTAATGCTTTGCTTTAGTCTGTTTAATTTGTTATTATGACTGGAATAGCTTTGATTCCAGACATCATGATGAGTCATTCTTGCAGGAGAGGGAATCTTCCATGCAATTATAGATGATAAACAGGAAAGTGGTGCTACTCAACTATGAAATTGTTGGTTATTCTATTGTACTTTATAGAGCAGTACGAGAAGTAATAACTATTACAAATGTTCGAAATGAGAAATAAATGGTCAATCTTCAAAACTGCCGCATGTGTGTTGTGTCTTGAATCTTGATCACCTTGCAAAGCCAATGTTGAGAACTGCCGCAAGTTTGTTGTGCCTTGAATCTTGATAACCTGAAATCAAGAAACAACTAAATCTGGATGGTTACAACGTTGTGTGTTGAGTCGAGGATAGCCCTCTATCCTTAAGACAAGATTGCCCCGTATATATGCTTTTACGTTAGCGGCAATAGTCTCCCAAGATAAAACAACACTTTAATCTCAACACTACAAAGCCAATAGGTTGAGCCTGGCGAAAAAAACAAATATGACTCGACTTGCTGAAGATATGGAATAGGAAGGAAGAGTTTCTCAATACTCTTCTCTTTTGTCTCTGTGTATATAGTGTGTCTCTGTAGTGTATATCTTGTGTATATGTGTGGATTTGCTTCATCGATTTTCGTCACAATTTGCTCACTGCTTTGAGCTATTTTCGTATCGCTTTTTAGTCAGTTTTACCTTGTATTTTCGCCTATGTTTACTGTTTCTTGCTACTTTTTCAGCCAAGTGAAGCTCAATATATAGCAAGAGGAGGGGCTGTCCAACAGCCACAAACAAGGCTGTAATGGCCCTTAAAGGAGGCCATTAAACAGACCAAGTAATGGCTATTAAGGCCATTGAAAGAGGTCGCTCACCGCCCAAGTAATGGGTCATTAATGGAGGAATTAATCAGCCAAATAATGGCTGGTTAATGCTCCAAAATGCAGTCCAATATTTACGTAAAAGTCTCCGAAATTGCGGGACCAAATGTAAATATTGAAACTTCAGTGGACCAAACAAGACATATGAAAGAATTTCGTCCAAACTGTACATATGAAACTTCAGGGATCAAACTGTACATCCGGCAGAGTTCTCTGGTCCAAAAAGATAATATTAGACAGGCCCACGACCCGTGAACCCGTGAACCCGTGAACCCGTGAACCCGTGAACCCGAAACCCTAACTCGAACCTGAACCTGACGGACGGCGGGCAAGGCGGCGCGGGCGTGTGGGCTTAGCCTTGAACCCAAGCACATCTAGGTCTTCCTCCTTTAAACACATGGGATACCCCTTGGGGTCCCAAACCCTTTACCAATTAGAGACTTATATAGAGAGCAATTCTTCCTATTCCCACCGATGTGGTAGATTTGTCCCACACCACATTTCCATGTCTCAAACACCTTACTTCGTGGACCAATATCTCTTTCATTTCTCAACGAAATTAGACGAATCTTGGCCCTACGGTCATCTACTCACTTCGTAGATCATGCATGTGCGAAGAGACAAGGTCTCCAACATGCGGAACACAAGTGTTTAATTCATCAAAGATGGGTGGACGCATCTCCCCGCCAAAGGCTAATTTCCAACAATCCCCTCTATGAAAGAGAGATTGTGGCGCACGCACAAGGTGCCTACATTTCAGCAATCTTTCAGCGAAAAGATATTGCATCAGGAGAGGTAGCTTACGCTTTGAACCTTCCCTAGTTGAATACCATCGGACTTACTTACTGCGCGGTGAACGTGATGTCTTGAACCGTCAGTGTTTAGTGTAAGCCAAGACAACGATATCAACACAATAACTCTTCTTATTCATTTTCCTTCTTACGTTTCTGTCCGTTGTGGCCATGGACATACTTGGATTCTTAAGTGCGTTCATTTGAGTCGGCCATTCTCGCACTTAAATAGGTGATCTCCTACAAGGTATCCTGCTATACCCCACTTCACAAGTGTTAGGAATCATTAAAAGTTCCACAACCTTAACCTCAACCGTTTGAGGATCTTTTAAAAGGTTTGGAAGCTTAACCTTTACCCACCATTCATCCAGCACTTTAATGTCTATCGCGGAACGACTTTGGATTCATGTTTCCGCATTAAATCATCATCCGAAGTGCTTCTTGCTTCCACCGGCGCTCAGTGAACCTTTTGCCGCTTAGTTTTCCCATTGAACCAAATTCTTGGGATCTCCAATCGGTATGGTTGGGTTTCCACCGCAAAGGTTCGTATTGTTTGGGTTTTAAGCCAATTCCCTAGACAGCGTAACACTTGATCTCCGGGTAGTCCCTTAGTTAGTAAACAAGGATGTGACACCCGTGATGATCAACTGCCATACGGTCTTATGTCTCCGACAGATCCTAAAAAAATATGTCCAGACGCCGTCAACCGTGTCCTTCCTGAAGCCCACCGGCCAGCCACAGGGTATAACCGCCAAGACACGTGTATCTCCCAATAAGGGACGTCCTCTAAGGAGCCGTGAAGTTACTCAACTTCTTTCATGCTTTGTATAAAGCGATAAACTCCGATTCCATCATGAATCGGCCGATGCAAGTTTTCTTAGAGGATTTTCCAAGACCCACCATACACATTTGCTTGTGGCTTTGGTGTTCTTCAGATCTGATGTCCAGTTTGCATCACTGTGTTCTCCCGTAACGGCCATTGGACATCCGTAATACTATAATCTGTAGATAAGCGAATAATTCGGATATCGCCATATCCGACTTAACGCCTTCTATTGATCATGTATTAAGATCATGATGAACCTTAGTTCAACTGATCTGTTTGTAGGACGATACCAGGTCGGTTGTAGTGTGTACAATACATTGAACTACATATGACCTGTGCATATCGCTCTTTGTCTATGGGAGCACCATGATTCCAATCATTTCTATGATTCATATCCATTGGTGGCTTCAACGAGACTGTCTACTATCGACTGATCCGTTAGATGTCTTAGAAATCCAATTCCTAAGATGTCATCTGTGATACCCATATCTTTCATATCGAGACTTTGTTTCAATATGACTTTTCTTCGTGATCGCTGATTCTCCAACCGTTGGTTTTCTAACTTCGTGAGTCAATGTTTACGTGGTCGATTCATTGTTCCTGCTTTATCTGAAACTTTCAGGACCAAAATGTAAACATTTCAGGACCAAGATGAAAGTTCGGAAGAAGCCCAACAAATCAAGCAAACCAAGTCTGATTCTCTTCTTCCAACTCTCCGGTTGGGAAAGCTGTTTCAACATCCATGCCACGCAAGACTGCAATGGCCTTGGATGTGAAGCTACTTACAGGGGAGCACATCTTACAACCCAAAGGTTCTTTTCCCGGAGGAAGATCAACCATTACGCAAGTATGGTTCTATATGATAGAGTCTATTTCTCTCTTTGTAGTTTCTTTCCAAAGCAACGCTTTTGGAGATGACAATTATTTGTTAATTGTCCATGGTTCGTTCTCAACCATACAAGCTAGAAGGTATGGAACAAGTCTTTGTCCCCTCTTTGCTCCTTCTCGGTTCAACATCTAGAATCCCTGAGTTCTGCATATCTGGAATATTAAGTTCCGGATAGCCAGCAACTTTCGAGTCCTGTAGATACGGAACGTCTAGTTCCGGACATTCAGGCCCTCGCGGGTTCTTGTTAACCTTGAGCAATTACTCCCTTTTCCTTTTTCAAGGAAAGCTATCTTCAAAGAATTCAGTATTCTTTGACGCCAAGAGGCGATCAACACTACTGTTATTTGCAGATCCAGTGGATATGCAATCTACAGTCTTAGGTACAACTTGACCTGTTTCATTATTCCAACTTTTACCAAGCAACCCCACATAAATTGGGCGTACGACTTTGCGCTTGGCTAACACCATTGGACTAAGGTGAGAAATGAACAGTCGTTTAATGAACGATGCTTCACTTTCTCCCCCTCTATCACTACGAATTACTCATTCCGTAGGCTTAGTTGATTTTCAACTTCTGCTTTGTAGCGCTTATCCGCTTCAATAGCTTCATCTTTGCTTTTTAACAAACAAAGGATTCCATACGTTGTACCATCATCAATGAAGGTCATAACGTACTTGTCTCCCCCCTCTATTTTGTATAACATTCAAATCACCCAAGTAGGTGTGACTAAGTTCTAGAGGAGCGATGCTTCTTTCGCTATTCCCTTTGACGGAATTTGGAAAGGTGATTTTGCCTCTTCGTCTACCTCACATTCATTTTGAGGGTTTATGTCGACAGAAGGCAACAATCTCAACATCGTTAGCTTTTGAATGACTTGCTATTTAACGTGTCTTAATCTATGATGGCATAGATGCACGGATTACAAATATATCATTCGTTTGGCTACAGACGTTATGTATCATTCTTAGTTATTACAGACCTGTTGGACTAGTCTCAAACCAACTTGACCAACAACGTCCCTTAAACCAAGTTAGGAACATGTAACACCTCTTTTAGAGTGATCTTATTCCTTGAAGTCCTAATGAGGACAACCTCTCCAGCCCCTTTGATTTTAGAGGTGGCGTTGCTTCACATGAACAACCTCTTGCCCGTGGTTAGGGCGTAACCGGATCATATGAGATCTGGATGCTCTGGCCCACTCCAGTTGCTTTGGCAGACTGAGTGTCCAATTTCTTTTCTGCCTTTCTTTAGGCCTTCAGATCATTTAAGACCTGGAAACTCTGGCCCACCACACTAGGTGTCCTTTACTTTTCCTATGAAATGAATTCTGGCCCCACTCCAGTCGCCCGGAGGCTTTATATGACTGAGTGTCCAATATCATCATATCAAAAGAATTTTGGCCCACTCCAGTCGCCCGGAGGCTTTGTATGACTGAGTGTCCAATATCATCCTATGAAGGATCTTCTGCCAAATAGTATGACAGGTTTTACGTCTTTAACTTTTAGACTCCTTCCGTTAAGATTGGTGCCCAGAAAATTCTTGGCGCTTACTTAAGAGTGGTAACAGTTTTCGCACAGTTAGTGGATCTTTCTCCATCGTATGTGCGAACCTACTTTACACACTTTTAATCACTACACTTAAAAGAACGGATCTTTTTAAGTCGTTTACAAAATCCAATCTTTAAACGAAAAAGAAGATGAGATTAAACTTCTGATTTGTTAAAGCGTAAGGAATATAAATTATTTTCATATTCCTCCTTACTTTAATCCATTTTTAATCAGACATCATTTAATCTTTATTCTTGACAAGTAAGAAAAACTACTTATCCCAATTTCGAATTCTTGCTCACTTCAGTCACTTCATCAGACTGAGTGTCCATTTCCTTCTCACCATTATTCAGATCTTTTGTCTGGGATAGATACAGGCCTTCTGCTGCAAGATAGAAGTACATCTTCAGTTTTCTCCTCTTGTCCCAGTTGACATCCTCAGGCTCTCGAGAGCGCTTGTTCCCACCAGTCTTGGTAGCGGTGACACCATGAACACGTTCATCATCATCACTCTCTTCTACCAGAAAACCATTGCCATATCCAGATTTGGTCACACAACTTTTGACCGACATCTTTCGAACACTAATAGTAATACTATTCAATCTTGTCTTAAGTTGTTGGTTATTCTATTGTACTTTATAGAGCAGTACGGGAAGTAATAACTATTACAAATGTTCGAAATGAGAAATAAATGGTCAATCTTCAAAACTGACGCATGTGTGTTGTGTCTTGAATCTTGATCACCTTGCAAAGCCAATGTTGAGAACTGCCGCAAGTTTGTTGTGCCTTGAATCTTGATAACCTGAAATCAAGAAACAACTAAATCTGGATGGTTACAACGTTGTGTGTTGAGTCGAGGATAGCCCTCTATCCTTAAGACAAGATTGCCCCGTATATATGCTTTTACGTTAGCGGGCAATAGTCTCCCAAGATAAAACAACACTTTAATCTCAACACTACAAAGCCAATAGGTTGAGCCTGGCGAAGAAAACAAATATGACTCGACTTGCTGAAGATATGGAATAGGAAGGAAGAGTTTCTCAATACTCTTTTCTTTTGTCTCTGTGTATATAGTGTGTCTCTGTAGTGTATATCTTGTGTATATGTGTGGGTTTGCTCACTGATTTTCGTCACAATTTGCTCACTGTTTTGAGCTATTTTCGTGACTGTTTTTTTTAGTCAGTTTTGCACTGTATTTTCGTCTATGTTTCTGCCTGTTTCTTGCTACTTTTTTTCAGCCAAGTGAAGCTCAATATATAGCAAGAGGAGGGGCTGTCCAACAGCCACAAACAAGGCTGTAATGGCCCTTAAAGGAGGCCATTAAAACAGCCAAGTAATGGCTATTAAGGCCATTGAAAGAGGTTGCTCACTGCCCAAGTAATGGGCTGTTAATGGAGGAATTAATCAGCCAAATAATGGCTAATTCTGGTCCAACTGTACATCTGGCAGAGTTCTCTGGTCCAAAAAGATAATATCCCACAGGCCCGCAGCCCGGAACTCGGAACCGGACGGGACGGGCGGACGGCGGCGGCGCGCGTGGGCTTAGCCTTGAACCCAAGCACATCTAGGTCTTCCCTCCTTTAAACACATGGGATACCCCTTGGGGTCCCAAACCCTTTACCAATTAGAGACTTATATAGAGAGCAATTCTTCATATTCCCACCGATGTGGTAGATTTGTCCCACACCACATTTTCATGTCTCAAACACCTTACTTCGTGGACCAATATCTCTTTCATTTCTCAACGAAATTAGACGAATCTTGGCACTACGGTCATCTACTCACTTCGTAGATCATGCATGTGCGAAGAGACAAGGTCTCCAACATGCGGAACACAAGTGTTTAATTCATCAAAGATGGGTGGACGCATCTCCCCGCCAAAGGCTAATTTCCAACAGAAATTATACGCATATATAAAGTAATACAGTATAATTTAAAATTATTTGATTTGTTTTTCTTAACCTCAAAGGGAAAGAATAGTTTTTGGATCATATTTTTTTTATTCTCTTTCTTAATTATTTCTCAATCTTTTGTCTCTCCTTTCCTTGCATGATCATAAATATTTAAATAGGCGATGGAGGTACAAGTCCAGATGGGAAAATAAGGGAAAAGCCAAATATTCTAGTTGAGGAGCAAGATATATATTTGATAAAAACTGGTATTCTTCAAAGATTAATGTTTTGTGTTTACTTTTGTCTAGCGTCTATCTTACAGTTTGTAATTTTTTGTATTTATTTCTCTACTTCTTAAGTATTTTTTTCAAAAAAAGGATAAAAAAGAAAACTTAAATTTGACAGAGATGGGTAAAACTTGTCAATTTTAGACTACAAGATAGTTTTGTTACACTTGAATATCAAATAGGGGATGTTCATGTAATATTTGAAACTATGAGGGAAGCATGTGTTATAAGTCAAAATCTCAATTATCCCAAAAGTTTTAACTCACATCTATCTGGTTTTGTTTTAATTTATTTTCTTGGAATTAATTGTTGTGCATACAGTTGTAATTCAATTTTCACCATGCAAAGTCATGAACACTAGCACCCCTTTGATTCCAGCTTCAAATTCCCAATTTAACAAATCAATTATAAATATTACGTATATTATAAAGCGAGTTAATACAAAGGTACTTGCTGAAATGTGCAAATTATAAAGGGGGATTATATTAAAAAGTGAGAAGTAATACTATGCGATTTTATTAGTTTAGATTAAGTTCAACCAATATACTCTTTCCGTTCTGTTTTACTTGTCCGTTATATTAAAAATAATTTTTTCATATTTACTTGTCCATTTTAGTTAGGGCTGATTATCGGACGGATCGGTTGGATAATTACGCTTAATAGTTCGATTTATCAATTATCGATTTCTAAATATACTAATCTGCTAGCCATCCATTAAGATATCAATTGGTTCAGTATCAATTTAGTGATTATCGATCGATTCATCGGTCAAATCAATACCGAGGTAGAAGTTACATCTGGCTTCAATTGAAAAATCAAACATTACTACCCAGCCTAGAGTCTTCATTTTGCATGTAAAATGGTGAATGGAATGAAGCTGTCCTCAGAAATTCGACAGCTATTACCTATATAAATATTTACAATAGATGTTGAGTAATATATTACCAGTACATACAGAACTCTTCAATTTTACAAACAGAAGTCCTCAATTTAACTTAAAAACAAGTCATGTTGTTAGCTTAAGAGCCTTCTGTTGGGTATTTTTACTCTATGGTACTTTATAAAGTAGTACGGGAAGTATATAACTATTACAAGTATTCGAAAGGATAAACAGAGATTCAATAATTCAACATGGAATCTGAAATTACAATAGCTACACACGAAAACTGGAAATTCCAGTTTTGTAGAAGATGGAAAAATTGAAATTGTTTTTGCTGAGTCGAGTGTGGCACTCTGTTCCTTAAGACAATATTGCCCGTATGTATCCTTTATACGTCGTGGACAATTTGCCTCACAAGAAAAAACAGCAATGGAACACTTGAGCAAAGGAACCTCAAGAGCTACCGTGAAGAATATTGAGTAATGAAATGATGCCTTGGAAGGTGTAGGAAGAAACTGTTTTGGTTGTGTATTTTCGCAATCGCTTTGCTGCATCTCTTACTGTTAACTCTTGGTCATTCTTAGTGCTCAACAATGGTGTAAAGGGGGTGTTTAAATAGGAGAGGGATGGACTGCTTTGTCGCTGAATCGCTTCCATAATAGCCAAATAATGGCCATTATGGAGGTAGTAAAGTCACCAACATAAATGGTGAAAGATTGCCAACGGATTGGCCATTATTGGAGGTGTAATTCAGCCAAAATAAATGGCTGAATTGAGTCTGGAAACGTTCTGATTCGGGACCGTCGAAATTCCAACTTTACGAAAACTTCAGGGACCAAACTGTACATCTTGAAACTTCAGGGATCAAACTGCACATTTGAAAGAATTCTGGTCCAAACTGCACATCTGAAACTTCTGGGATCAAACTGTATTTCTGACAAAGTTTTCTGGCCCAAAAAGATAATATCAGAAGGCCGTGAACCCGTGAACCCGAGAACCTGAATCGGACTGGCGAAGCGCGTGTGGTCTTTCCTTGAACCGAAGCACATCTAGGTCCTCCTCCTTTAAACACATGGGATACCCTTGGGGTCCCAAACCCCAAACCAATTTCGAGTCTTATATACACAACAATTCTTTCTTCCTCTACCGATGAGGGAGAATTGAACACAATACCACACTTTCCATGCTTCAAACACCTTACTTCGTGGACCAATATCTCTTTCATTTCTCAATGAAATTTGACGATTCTTGGCCCTACGGTTATCTACGTACTTAGTAGATCATGCATGTGTGAAGAACCGGATTCTCCAACATACGTTACACTAGTGTTTAAGCCGTTAAAGTTGGTCGGTCGCAACTCCCGCCAAAGGCAAATTTCCAACACCTTCAAACTTGAACATATTTTAATGAACAGATCTCTTCCATTTAGTCTTGATAATTGAAAATGAGAGCTTGATACAACGTTGCGATCTGATCCTCTGTAAGATGACCTGCTCACATGAACCTTGGAGGAGTGAAGCTATTGCAGGGTTGGGGAATAGGAAATTTAGGGTGGATGAGCTTTAGGATTTCTAATAGATACTTTATTTATAGGCTAGAAATGTAAACATTAGCTCTCTAGGCTTTCCTGATCAAATTGAGAGTTCACTTTGCCAGTCCATGAATATGCTTCTTAACGGGTTAACGATTTATCCGATAAAAAAAGAAGTAATCCGTCGCATCACCAATAAATTATTAATTACAAAATTTTAATCTGTTAGCCAACCGTTAATTCGATCAGATACCAATTAGCTAATTTTGTGATTGCGTTATCGGTTACGGTTCGGTTATGAACAACCCTAATTTTATCAAATCAAAAGAGATTTATTTTCTTCAAATGTCACCCTTATCATTAAGTAACTACATAAAGTATTAGTAGGTAAATTTAGATTTCTAATAAGATTTATTTACTAAAATAGACCCCTAATAACTATTTTTCTTAAGTGGAGTGTCAAATCAACATGGGCCAAATAAAAAGAAACGGATGGAGTATAGATTTATTTTATTTATAGAAGAGTCAATTCAAGAAAAATAAATTAAGGGGTCGTTTGGTTTAAAGACAAGTTATGATGAGATTAGTTATGTTCGGGTTAGTTATTCTGTTTGGCTTGTGTGTAAAAAATAACACGCATTGCATAATTTTAAGAAGAAGTTGTTTGTTTACAAAAATATCCTCCACCTTATTTAATAGAAAAAGGGTTTGAGTGACCTTAGGGATATTATTGTTATTTTTATTATTTTATCCAAAAATAACTAATCATGATACTATTATTCCACCATCTAACATAAATAATTTATCCAAATACTATTTCTAATTCTGATATAATTTATACCAAAATTAATAATCAAACAAAGTAAAATAATATTAAATTTTTATCTTAAAACTATTTAGGCTTGTCCACGACCCAAGGGACACACAAATCAACAAATGCATGTGAATGAAAATGGTGGAAATTGAAGCTAAAAAAAAAAGAGGAAGCTTTTCAGCCAATTCAAGTGATTTGTGCATTAGGTGAGAAAATGCAAAATAAAGTATCATTTTTTACTCAGTGAAATATAACTATTTTTTCAGTCTCAATTTATGTGACACTTTTCATTTCTCGATATTTAAACCGAATGAACTTTAATTAACATTTTAATATGTTCTTTTTTTTTCATCAAATTGATATGAGAAAGTTGAAAATTATAATATTTTTCATGTAGTTTTCAAATATACAAATTTTAATTTTAAAAAGTTAAGTGAATTTAATCTAATTTAGATTTAAAATTTAGTCAAATAACTCTTAAAATAAAAAGTGTCACCTAAATTGAAACGGATGAAATTATATAAAAGAAGTTAATAATGATTTGTAGGGTACTTTTAGGTAATGTGAAGAGAATATAGTGATTAGTGAGTGACGGAGTATTAGATTTTGGATGATAGTGAAACCGTACACTGCTAGTTGTGTATGAAGAATTTGCAATTTGATGCACTAAGTTTTGATTATGTACGGAGTCTAAGGAAGAATCGGATCATAATAATCTATTATACGCTCAATTATTTTATATTTTTACAAAAAATTATTTCAACGATTTGAACTCATTACCTATTAGCAATTTTACATGTTACTCACTTTCATAATTCTCCGTAAAAAGAAAAGGAAAAAATTCTCGGTAACCACAATTCCGTATACTTTGTGCTGTCCTCCATTCCTGCTAAAAGTTGAACCCCACGTCAGTACATTTGCCACACGTCTCTATCACTCTTTCCTGTTCCTACTACACTTTGTGATCATTAAAATCCGCAAAAAAGGTTTAAAATTACTTTTAGGATAAACATGCAAATATATTTTTTTACTTTATCATTTATAATAGATATACCTTTCATAAAAGAATAACGCTAACAAATTTCAAAAAAAAAATATTTACCTTATCTTTTAATTAAAAAAATACTACGAGGCTTTAAAAAAAATCTACCTATTTTATTAGTAGATTTATTTTTTTAAAATCACGTGGTAAATGTTTTTCTGATGAGTCGAATCTGATTCGTTTAAAAAAATAAGTCTACCCATTTTTTTTTAAATGAACCAAACTTAATCCCTAAAAAAAAAATTGTCACGTGGCCTTGAAAAATATAAGTCTACTAAAAAATGGATTGAATTTTTTTAAAATCCATGTGATATTTTTTAAAATTAAGAAGTAAGCTTAATGTTTTTAAAAATATTTTGTAAAAAAAAGATATATTTGCACTATTTGTATAACGGCATGGGTATATATGCACCACTTTTTAACGAGGGATAAATCTGCTCTATATCTCAAAGTTGAGGGGTATATTTACACTTTTTCCTTACCTTTTATTAATTGGCCAAATGGTCCTACTTTTATCTTTAGGGTGAATTATGTCATTACCGTTATAGAATTTGCAAATATTTATCCTTATTTTTCAATTCAGCTAACAGAATCATTAAAAAACAGAAAAGGTCAAATTTAATTTATTCTTTGAAAAATTATTTATATTTATCATTCGTTTAAAGTTGGACTTAATAGATGTCCAAATGATCTGTTTTTACCTTTTTAAAAAAAAATTCCGTTGAGCAAATTAATTTTCATAAAGGAAAAAAGTTTTATTTGAAAGTATAAGAGTAAAGTATTCTTTTTTTACAATCGTCCACACTGAATTAACTACAATCAAGTCTATACCTCACATTAAACAAATGCTCATAAATATAAGCAACATTAAGAAATTTGTGAATCATTTTTTTTTATATATTTCATAATTTTTATTTTGTAATATTCTGCTAGCTGAGTTGAAAACTAAGGAAAAATGTAAGTTAATTTTTAGATAACAAGAGTATGATTGACCTCAACTTTAAACGAAGGGAAATATATATTACTTTGCAAACTACAAGAACAAATTTTAAAAAAAATCCCTTAAAGAACATCATATCATTCATGAACCAACAAAAAAATATTTAGTTTTATTGGTTATTCGACTTCAATCACAAATAAGATGACAATAACTATATGAATCTTTTGTATTAAATCTGAGTCGAGGTCCATTTATTTATATATTTTGGTTGTGTTGGGATCAGCCACTTCAAATACATGATAACTATTGCTTTGGTAAAAGTAAACGCAAATGTATATTTGAAAAGCCTTATCATCATGTAAAAATAAAAAATTTAACTCTGTATGTTAGTCAGAGAAAAAATACTCCGTATTTATTTTACACGGACAAGCCTATGACAATGGAGAAATATTTACATTATTTATGATACTCTATATGCTATGCATTTTCATCCTTGGAGAAGAACTAAAAAACAAATTTAGAGAAATCAGAGAAAACTTGCAAAAAAAAAAAAATCAAAGATCAATTTCTTCTTCAAAAGGTTACATTTTAATTATCTTCTCCATAAATTGATTGGGTTTGCACAAGAAATGCAGATAAAGCAGTGGGTTTTCTTTGTTTTATTTTATTTTAATTGGGATGGTGTTTTGTTGTTATAGTGATTTTGTAGTGGTGGTGCAGCTGATGATGTATGAAAGTGAGGAAATGGGGTTTATTCGCATATCCATGTATATCGTGTATATATTTGTGTGATATACATGTGGTATACGTGTATCACAACCAATTCAACTTAAATCGATGTAGACAAAGGGAAGGTGACTAAATCTACACAAGTAACCACCGGAGAGATCAGAAGCATCCCGTCAAAGCGAGCCATCACATCAATGGAACAACACCTGGAGGGAAATTGGCTAACCTATCGAATGAGCTACTTATTTCTGGACCTCACACACTGAATAATGATAAGGCTTGGGTTGTTGATTTCGATTTCAGTTCTCAAGTATTACATACAAGATGCCACATCTTCCGTTAAGCTGGTAAAATCTAAGCCAAATTGGTAGCGTATTAGGAATTCCCTTGTATGCTAGAATGTTGGTTAACACAACACCTCCCAGACATAGTTAAAGTGAAAGTTAAAGGTCCCAAAGGTGTAATTCATGTGCAGGAAGTTGAATATGAGTGGATTTGCTTGAAGTTGGGACATAACTGCTCTGAAATATGTAAAGAACCGGTCATGTATCCCCCTAGAGACACCACCAAAACAATGGAAAACCACTTGCCATTTCTACAGTAAAGTATCTGTGCTAGACGAAATTCCAGCTCCCATACTGGAAGAGCCTTGGCAAGAGGTGCATAATAAGTCAGCAGGGAGGGTGAATCGGAAGAACCAAGCAACCCAGGACCCTAAAACTTAAAATGTGTTCAACTATTTGAGGAATATAGAGGAACAACCTATGTTTACAAGCACTGAGATAGAACAACCGAGCAGGATTTAACCAATAACCCCAGCTCAAATACCAACCCAACATGAAGATCATTGCGTGGAATGTTCAAGGGATGAATAAAACTCCTAGATTTATTAGAGAGAATAAGATAGGCTTAATAGTCATCATTGAGCATAGAGTACAGAGAAAGTTTGCCCTTTCTATTATGAGAAGATTAGCACCTGAATGGAAATTCTATGACAATTACTGTAACACAGAGATAGGGAGAATTTGGATTCTATGGGATGATAATACCATAGAATTCATACCTCTAGTGACTCATAATCAGTTCATACATGATACAATCGCTATTCAAGCATTGAGAATGACATTCTCCTTCACAACAATCTATGGTCTGCATACGATCCAAGATAGAAACATATTATGGAGTGAACTCAATACTATTGCAAGCACTCAAAATACGCCATGGCTATTAATGGAGAATTATAACACAATCTTGTCTTGAAGACAGAGTTGGAGGAGCAGCGGTGCAGGAAGTAGAGATAAGACATTTTAATCAATTCTTATTGGACACTGGTACATCTGAACTGAAACCAATTGGGAGATATTTCACATGGACAAATAGCCACGTCCATAGCAGAATTGACAAGGCCATTGTTAATGCTGCATGGGTCACTACATGGCCACATCTGGAGACTACTACCATGGATCCCCTATTTTCAGACCATTTTCCCGTGTATAACTTTTGAGGAATTGCCTAAAAAGAATGCTATGACTTTCAGATTTTTTAATCATTTAGCAGAGCACAAGAATTCATGAGTATAATTGCTAGAAAGTGGAGGAAACCTAACCAATACAGGGGCATGAGGCTCATATGGCATATATCGAAGATGATTAAACAACAACTTAAAAAGGTTAAATAAGGTGGAATTCTCCGGAGATACTGATAGAGTTCGGAACACTAGAGAACAACTACAAGAGCTGCAAATGGCAATGAGAAATATGAACCATCCACCTGAACTCTTTGATGAAGAAAAGAACCTAAAGCAACAACTTGACAATTGGGTAAGTGTGGAGGAAAGCATCAATAAACAGAAATCTAGGGTACAATGGTTAAAGTTGGGGGATGCTAATACCTCATATTTTTTTGCTTGCATGAAACAAAGACAGTCACAGAGTTATATTAGAAGATTAACTTCAATATCAGGTGTTATGATTGATACTGAAACTGGAATCGAGGAAGAAATAACTCAGTTCTATATGCAATTTCTTGGTAAAACAACTCCTGTCCTGCGTGCAGTAAAAAATGATATCATGAGCACCGGGCAAAACTGAGTAGAACACAACAGCTAATGTTGATTGCACCTGTTACTGAAGATGAAATCTTGGCAGCACTAAGGTACAAATGATCAGAAGGCACCTGGAGGGGATGGCTTTAATGCCTTTTTCTTTAAAAGAAACATGACCAATAATGGGGCAGGAGATTGCTGAAGCCATCCTCGACTTCTTTAAGACTGATGACATGTTCAAGCTTGTGAATTGCACATCTGTAACCCTGATACCTAAATTCACGCAACCATCCACTATCAAGGAATATAGACCCATCTCTTGTTGTAATGTCCTGTACAAAACCATTG
The DNA here is from genome assembly GCA_029783415.1 of Anisodus acutangulus. Lineage (NCBI taxonomy): Eukaryota > Viridiplantae > Streptophyta > Magnoliopsida > Solanales > Solanaceae > Anisodus > Anisodus acutangulus. Next base: position 53,265,193 of record CM056491.1, read on the forward strand.
CTAAAGTGATCACTGGGAGGCTACAATGTGTGATGTATACTATTGTGGACAGCAGTTAGGCAGCCGTTGTACCTGGTAAAATAATACATGATAACATATTGTAACACCTCGTACCTTCGGGCTATGGTTTGAATGTATGATGGGAACATGATGGAACCAAAATGAGAGTAGAAAGTGTTTTGAAAACTAATCAAGGAATAAGAAGGGTCTTAGAAAAAATTAGAGTCGGAAGCTACTCTACAGAGCATGTTTTTAAGTGAGTTGTAGAAGGCATCACTTAAAGAGAGTTTATGGATAAATCTATAAGGAATTTGCAAAACTTCCTTCATTAAAGTTGTAGATCTTCGGAATACCTTTCCAACCATATATGGTGAAGCTCAACCGGAGCTCTGCGCCAGGAGTTATGGCCATATTACTGAACGTTGTCGGCAAAGTAAAAAAACATAAAATTTTGATTAAGTGTGAAATGGACCTAAGAGCTCGCTGAGCTAAGCTAAAGCGAGATAGGGTCATGCTATGGACCTCGCTCAACGAGGTGTAGGGTCCCAAAATGGAAAATTTCAGAAAATATTGGCTAAGTACATTTTGGACATGTGAGCTCGCTGAGCTTAGCTCAAAGCAAAGTAGGACCTCGCTTTGGAGCTCGCTCAACGAGACAGGGGTATAAAATGTCCATCCTTTAAATATAACACTTAATCCGAAAAATCATTTACCAACTCATTCAACCTCATAGAAAACCCTCCCAAGAGCGTTTTTCTCTCCTCTCAACCTCTTTCATCAAGGTAAGAACATCTCTACGATTCCTAATCAATCCTAGCGCTAAATACATGATTCCTAACATGATTCTTAAACAAAAACATAGGTTTAACAATTAACCCTTCTCCGACGATTCAAAACTAGGGTTTAGGTATTCTTCTCAGAGAAGCAAGATAATTTGTTGGGTTGGAGCATTTACATGTATGTAGAGCTTCTATCCACGTGTGGGAACACTATTGTTCTTCCCCACACCACTTTTATCCATGTGACCATGAACTTCTATACTTAGGGTTTTATTCCAAGTTCATAACAATCCTAAATTATATATACTATGATATACTATGATACACCATGTTTGTATTATTATTTCCTTATTGTATTCTTGATATTCCGTTATGGTTATTGGGAATCCGTCTGTAATCCATGAATGCTCATAATATTGATTCCATGAGTTCTAACACGAAATACGAATTGTTTACGAACTACTATCATTTCACCTCATAAATTCTCCACGATTTCCATGTCTTAATAAAACTATACACATGTTATATTTTATTTACAAACCATATTTACAAGCCATGTTTATGAAATTCATAGGCTTCTAAGCGAATTATATTCATGTTCATGTTTTGGGAGTTGCACAGATTATCGAGAAGGTTCAGACAGCCTGAAACTACGTATGCCAACGTAGGATAAGGATCACCCCGCCCAGTTAGGACGATTCATTCATGTTACCCATTGCGGGTTATTGAATCTATTCATGTCATGTTCATGTCTTGTACCCCGGCAAGGTACGAGATGGCTTAGCAGATTGTGCAGAGATCATACGTGACGTTCCAGCGTGGTGGTTTCATGTCGGTTATACTAAATCTCTCCCACTTAAAATAATCTACCATATTTTATTTTTATTATATATATTCATGCCAGATATTATACATGCTCAGGTTATAGTTTCAGTTTCAATTTTATGTCCCTATTATTTCATATGTCTGCTTATTCATTCAGTTTCTTTACATAACAATTCAAATGTACTTACGTCCCTTTTTTTCGGGGTACAAAATTTCAGGATGACGGCTCAGTTCGTTAGAATTTCTACCTTCTCAGCTATTGGTGAGCCCCATCTCATTTGGGGTGTTAGTTTATTTATTTTACATATCATGTTATGCAGTAAAGGGATATCAGGGCCCTGTCTTGGTAAAATAGTTTTAGTAGTCAGACTCATGTTCAGATGTTTCATTAACTAGTTTAGCATGTCATGTCAGATATTTAGACTTATTATATTTTCAGATTATTTCCTCAATATATTTTCAGACTATATTTCAGTATTCATAATTTAAGCATTTTAAATCATTATTATTGCATGTTTTTTATGCCCATGATGACTCAACAAGACATGTGCTTCGCTTGGTCACATGCAGTCAGGCACCGAGTGTCGTGTTTCACTCAGACCATAGTTTGGGACGTTACACATATTGTTGAGCCATGAATTGGTCAAAGGCTATGTAAGGAAGGGGATCTCAGCAAGATGCATGCTAAAGATAGACATGCAAAAAGCATATGACTCTGTGGAGTGGGATTATATCGAACAAATTATGGAGAAGCTGAGCTTTCCACCACAATTCATCAAATGGACCATGGCTTGCTTAAAAATTATTTCATACTCTGTGATGATCAATGGGTCACCTTCAAAACCTTTTGAAGAAAGAAGAGGTTTGAGGCAAGGGGACCTATGTCCCTTGTTCTCTTTGTACTTGCTATGGAATATTTTTGTCGATTGTTGAAGAATGTGCCAAACTAAAAGAGTCTAAATTCCATCAAAGGTGTGCCAAACTTCAAGTGGTACAACTTGAATTTGCTGACGATTTTCTATTATTTTGCAAAGGTGAGGTGGCCTTAATGAAGATGGTATATCAATGCTTTCAATAGTTTTCTAAAGCATTCGGGGTAGTGGCAAATCAAAATAAAAGTTTCATATACTTTGGGGGTGTTAATCCTGTGGTACAAGGTCAGATTCTGGAGATGTTAAGATTCACAAAAGGTGAATTGCCTTTTCGATACTTTGGAGTCCTACTGGTAAGAATTGATTCCTTGATCATCTTATTCCAATAATAGGTAATATATACAATCATAGGTCTAGTACTAATCTAAGGTTACCTAAAATAGAATATGCTAATTAATCTTCCTAGTGATGACTAATTAATTTTACAACTAATTATAAGATGACTAATTGATTTTACAACTAATTACAATATCTTAATTAATGAGAATAAACATAATTATGAGATTTGCCCATAATTATTCTAACAGTCCCCCACAGTCTTAGCGGGAGGTTCACGTATGCTCAGACTGTCCCTGAAATCATCAAAGAGTACGCGCGGAAGACCTTTCGTAAATATATCTGCAATTTGATAGAGGGACGGTACATGTAGAACGCCTACTTGTCCACGAGCAACCTTTTCTCGGAAGAATAAGATATTCATTTCAATATGTTTTGTGCGCTGATGCTGAATAAGATTGCCTGATAAGTATATTGCACTCACATTGTCACAATATACCACTGTTGCTTTTTCAATCAGGCAATGTAGCTCCAATAGTAGATTACGGAGTCAACATGATTCAGCAACCACAATGGTTACCCCTCGGTATTCTACCTCAACACTTGACCGAGACAGTGTGGATTGTCGTTTGGACGACCATGAAATGATAGTGTCCCCAAAGAACACACAATAACCGGAAGTGGAACGACGTGTGTCCGGACAGCCGCCCCAATCTGCATCTGTGTAGGCTGAAAGACTCGAGATAGAAGACTTATACAGATGTAGTCTGAAGTGGAGAGTACCCTTAATATACCGCTGAATCCGCTTTAGAGCCCACATATGTTCATCCTTCGGATCATGCATGTGTAAACATACTTGCTGGACCGCATAGGAAATATCAGGTCGTGTAAAGTTCAGATACTGCAATGCACCTGCAAGATTGCGGTAATGTGTGGGGTCACTGTATGGAGTACCTGAAGCGTTGCTCAACTTCGCCTTTGTGTCAACCAAAGTATGGGAAGGTTTACACGAAGACATCCCTACTTTGTCAAGTTTCTCCTCTGCATACTTCTTTTGACTGAGAAACAATCCACCTGCATAGTGAGTGATAGCAATGCCAAGAAAATAATTCAACGGGCCCAAGTTCTTCATTGCAAATTCTGCTGCAAGAAGGGACATAATAGACTGGCGAAACGAAGTTGAGGATGCAGTAAAGATAATGTCATCAACATACAAAAGTATATAAGCCATATCAGTGCCCTTCCTATAAATAAAGAGAGATTGATCGGACTTGCTGTGAGAGAATCTCAATGTGGAAACAAAACTAGAAAACATGTTATACCATGCCTGAGGGGCTTGTTTCAGACCATATAAGGATTTCCTCAGTAGGCACACATGATCTGAACGGGCAGGGTCGCGGAATCCCAACGGTTGATGCATGCATACTGTTTCCTGCAAGTGGTCATGTAAAAATGCATTCTTGAGATCCAACTGATGAATGGATCATGATTTGGACAGTGTCTCGATAAGAAACTGGGCTTCACATTCCGGCAGATTCACGAAAATAACACAGGCCCAATACTAAAAACACAAAAGGCTAAGACCATATACTCAGATATGCAAAGATATATCTGATATACAAACAGTCGACATACATAGGATATTAATAGCAGATAATATATATACATGTAATGACTCGTTTGATCGTTTTGAACTTTTTGACTTGTTTTCTCAAAAATATCCTTCCAATAGCTTTATCTCAATTTTTATGACTTGCGGAGATGGTGGCATGGTTTCCGAGGTGATCGGGTAGGTGTCGAGTTCTTTCCGGTAAGTTTGGAAAATTCTAAGTTAAGAGAATAGAAAAGTTCGACCCATATTTGACTTTTGGGTAAACGTGCTCCGTTCATAGTTTTGTCGGTTCCATTAGCTCTGAAACGACGTTTATGACTTAGTCGAGCCTTTGGTTCGGGCCTCGAGGCAGCCTGGTGTGTTTTGGGGGTTAGTTTATAAAATTGTGGAATTAGAACTTAAGAGTTGACTTTAGTCAAATCTGAACCTTAGAAACTTTTTCCTGGAAATTTGAGTGTGTGTGCAGGTCTGGAATGTATTTTATAATAAGGTTGCATGTTTGGTTTGGGTCCGGGAGTGTTTCGGGTAGTTGACAGAGGATTTGATATCCTTGGACTGCTGTTGGTTGTTGGTTGCTGGTGCCGACGACCAGGCGTCCACCTCGGCGTGTCCACCCCTGCATGGGTCAGGCTCGCTAAAGCGAGGTTGGACTGACCCTTTCTTGTCTAGAAAAGGGAAGATGAGCTCAAACAAGGTTCAAAGATCCCCTCCCCAAAGTATGTCTATACTAGAAAAATAAATGCAATAGCTAAATGGTAATGGACAATATCAGTCAGCCATAAACTTTGCGTTTTTATATCAGCAAGAGAAGAGGGACCGGTAAGCGAGATGAGCGAAGAAAAAGTCTCGTCGAGCAACAAAGAGAGGATTGTGCCAACCAAAGCTTTGACTCTGAGAGTGAGAATTGGCGTCAATCTGTATCGATCCTCTTCAGTTGATGATTTCCTCGTCGGGGCGCGTGCGCCTCAACAGAGCTTGCCCTGCCCCAACGAGGGGCGGGCATTTAAGTGATTTTCGCCCCAGCGAATAGGGTTTCCGCCGGAGTGGGTCCGCTCTAGCGGAATCAACTCCGCCGGAGAGGAAACAATGTTCAGAGTATAAGAACTTAAAACCTAGAATCTATTTTCATTCCCCAAATAGATCCCAAGTATAATTCTTAGTTGGGGAAAAGTAAGAAAACTCATTTGTAGAGAATAAGAGGATGAAATGTGGGATTTAGGGGGTGGATTATTGGATTATTGGATTATTGTTGTTGATATTGTGAACTAGTATTGTATTAGACTAGTGAGTGATATTTAATCAATCAGTTGCATGTTAGAATCCCTTTTTGAATTGTGGGAAATTCTAGGGTTAGAATTGGGGTTTTTTACCGATTCTTGAATTAAGGATCTAATTGGGCTTAGTTATTAAATTAAGTTGAGTTTATGTCTATCTAGCATGTTGTGAGACTATGTGAGCGATAAAGTTCGTATTTTGTTAATGTGGGCTCGGGGTTCCTTTGTAGTTCAACATGGGAATTCTAGAATTATTTTGCATTATGGGCACCGATAGATCCGTAATCTCATGTAGTTAATATAAATGACCAGAGTGGGCTCACGAGAAGGCTCAACGAAATGAGAAAATTGCTACGTGTTTCTTCGACTTTGAAATAGGCAAGTTGAAACTTACCAAACTCTAGTATAGTGTTTGTGTTGGTATGCTATTAATGAATTAATGGGAGTAATGGGGTATTGGGGGTCCCGCATTAGTGAGGTGACAAGCACTAATACGAACACCGGTGAACTTAACTTGCTAATTAATGAACTAGTTTAATATACTTGAAGGAGTTATGTGTTTAGCCCTTCGGACCGTGAGCGCAATGCATAAATCCGCTTATGTTGGTATATTTGCTGATTATTTGGGTGCAAAACCATGTTTGTTGTCTTATTCTTATTTAACTTGTCATGCATTCATCACTCTACATTTCTTCTAAATACTTGATAAGAAATTTATAATATTGATTGATTGTATGGTGTACATATATCCATATCATTCATACATATTACATTGGCATTTGACTGTTGAGATACTGCTGAGAAGGGGCTTGGGAAGCCTGTTGTTGGATATGGTACATGATACGAGAGTGATGACTGATGATGACACTTCAGCCACAGAGCTGGTATCCGATGAGATCAGATGGGCATATGGACCTCATCAGTCCCCCATGGGTCATGTGATAGCTATTGTAGCAGCGTATGTATACCTGGTACATATGGCCATTGCATACATACACATATATCATCTGCATTGCATTCATTCATATTCCTCATATGTATTTGATGTTGCGTGTACTCAGTGTTTATTTCTGGTAGACTTTATGATCAAGTGACCTTTAAGGAAGGAAATCCTGGCACCTTGTAACTTACACTTGATGTAAAATGAAAATATGAGACGGTATGGTAATGATATAAAGATCCTTGATTGCTAGAAATACTAATAAAGATGGGATTTTTACGACTTGGATCGTTTGGAACGACATAGAGATGGGATTTTTATGTGTTCCTTAGTATAAGAACTAAAATATTGAACCTCTAATGGTAAACTTGTTTATTTGAATAAAAGATTGAATTTGATAGTGATTATGCCTTAATTCGTGAAAGGGTTGGACCTTTATTGGTAGAACTTATTTCATTAATGAAAAGATGTAATCTTTGATGACTTAGATGTCGATTTGGCAAAGGTTGGAATTTGATTACTATACTTATCATAATGAAGGTGAAGATAGAGACTTTAGTATGATCCTTGAAAATTAATGTACCTTATCATTCGGTCGGGTGTGGAATCCTTAGTTAGATGGTTGTAATGCTCATAAAATGCATAATTTGACTAACTAAACAAGAAGAGAAGTATCGGAAGTACCAACCCTTGCCGCCGTTATAGCTAGGGTCGGTCGATGATGATGCTGGTACACGTGTTTCCCGTACTCACTCTACACTTGTTGCGCTCTATGTGCAAGTATTGATCAGGACGCCAGCGGAGGAGCTTAGACGCAGATCTTGGAGATTCATCTTGGGAGTTCAGGGGGGGCCGTAGATTCCATCCTAGGACTAGAACTCTTTATCTTGATATTTTACTTTTTTGTCCATTATTTCATACAGTGATTGTATTTAAAGTTTCAGACTTGTATTCGATTAGTAGCTCTGTACTCGTGACAATCAGATTTTGAGGTTTTTTCTCAAGGTTTATGTATCAAGTTCTAAGACTTGATAATACTTATGTTTTTTCTATTAATATTTCCTCATTTATTTATATATTTGATGTTTAGATGTTAGGGGTTTGCCTAGGGGTTAGGGTGGGTGCCCACACGGCACAAAGGGGATTTTGGGTCGTGACAATACCCTTCAGGTATACACAAGTATACAGCCTTCGTATATATTCAGTGTATACCAAGATTGTATAGGTGGTGTATACTTTGGGCTATGCCATGCTATAGGCAACAAATAAGACAGAGAACTGTAAAGGGAGGCATGCCAACAAGAACAACTTTGTGTGTTAATGAAGGGAGAGGAGATCATGAGTATCTCACACAGTTCAAACATCATCAAGTTAAGAAGAATACAATGACGCAGATCCAAATACCATAGACTTGGGCCTAAACGAGAACAAGTAATAGTACACCTATCATGTAAATAACCCGAGCAAACTACATGCTACAATGCTAGGCACAATGACACTTAAAGCAAGCCGAGGGGGGAAACATAGGGTCAATTCAGGAGTATATGAGAACCAATAGTATTTAGGTGATTACTTAGGAAATAGACAGGATCAATCCTATTATGCAGGGCATTTCTAAGTAGGCAGGACCATTCGACACACACAGGCTCAGACCACATATTAAACCAGGTGACACTTTCAAAGGCAAGTTAATCATGTAGACCATGGCACACAATGTCTTAATGGAAGGCTCTATATGATGCAGCTTAGATTTCACCAAATCAGGCGAACATGAGAAACCACAAACATATAAGATTTCATTTGACAATCATTTCCTATCAGTACAAATTCTTCTAAGACATCACTGGATATACAGGATCTTACGCATGCTATGCATTAAGTACAATGATAATTAGGCAGGTAGGACAAGCATGTGATCTTTTTCAATACATCTAGGGCTAAGACCTCCTAATTACTTAGGTATTTTCAAAGGGAAGGATCAAGCTTGAAAGGAATGAACGAGCGTGATCGAAACGACTTTCCTGTTGAAGCCACCTGCGGAGCGCTACACTACACTACACTTCGACACAAGAGAAGAGCTCCCTATCTATAGTAAGGGACCCTTTCAATAACCAAATAATATCCTATGCATACTTTCTAACTGGAACAAGATTATAAACCAAAGTAGCATATAATCAGGGCAGGCTCAATGAACACCATATATACTAATACATACATCATTTGAAACACTTGGTAGATAGACAAGATAAATGTACAGTCAATTTGTCAAATAAATAGGCATAGAAAGTGAACAAATAACCATTTAGAGGAGAAGGGCGGCATTTTTCAGGATGTGAGCTCATTTTGGTTTAAGTTAAGCATATAAGACCCTCTTCAAGCTGTCTTACCAAACTATAATGATACTGGAACAAACAAACCAAACCTATAATCCAACTTGTGGGCATGTAAAGTTTAGAAGGGACCTGGACTCATGGAACTACAAGCAAAGATTTTTTAAAACTAAACCAAAGCACACATGTATATCCAGAGATTATACTAGACCCTGTAACATATGAAATTAGACATGATACAATTGATATGGCACTTAGACAACTTCTAAACCATCTCAATAAATAAAATAAAAAAGTAGACATGAATAGGACTATCTAAGCACAAAAACCAGCTTAAACAAATGTTCTGAGCTAATCTACTGATTCCAGATTTTTTTCACATAAGTACTTGCATTATACACAATCAACTCTAAGGAGGCAGATTATGCTAATTATAAAGTCAGTCATTAATAACTCACTTAATCCATGTGCATATTTAATCCCCAAGACTCAGATACAGCCCAAATTAGAGTTATATAACCTACTAGCATCATTTTTACTATATAGAATCAACTACACAGCTGCAACAATCAGGTATTTGAACTTAATCACATTTATTAAGCACAAAAACACATACAACAGACTACATTAAGCTAATTAAGACTAGTCTAAGCATTTTTTAAACCATTTCAAATACTAAATATCAAACACACAATAATTAAAAAAGAAGAGATTGGGAGGAATTTGAACACATCTTTTCAATGCGCAGCCGTGAATCGAGAATCCTACGATTTGATTTTAATTAAAGGGGGGGGGAGGGGGGGGGGAATTAGTGAGTTTTGATTTTAATTTTAAAAGGCCTTTGTTGGTGCGGTGAGAGGGAGAAGAAAATGGCCTAAAATGAACAACTTTGCCCCTTTTCGTTGGTTTAAAGCGCGTTTGGGCCATAACTAGGATGGCAACGGATCGGATCTGGACCGGATCCTACTAGATCCAGATCCAGATCCGTTTTTCATACCTGAATCCAGATCCGAATCCGGATCCGTCGGGTCCATAAAAATCAGATCCAAATCCGAATCTACGGATCGGATCTGGATCCACATGTAAAAAAAATTATCTTGCTAAGAATGTAACCTTGCTAAGCAAATTTTTTTAAACTGACAAACGATTTTTACTTATCTAACAGTTTATTGTGTTTTAATTTTGAAATGTTCATATGAGATATTTTGTTCGTTGTCTCATTTTGATTGTGAGCTATTAATTGAAAATGTTGGACAATGACAATAGTTGTGGAAAATACTGACTAGTATTTCCACAATGCAGAACTTGCATGTGCTTGAAATCTTCACAAATGAAGTGAATATAATTTTAACTACTTGTCTATGGAGATGCTAGTCATTCACTAATATAACATTTATTTTATTATCGAAGTTACATCTTTATTTTTTGGTTTTTGAGTTAACGCGAGGATAAATTAAACTTGTTTTGAGAATTAAACTTGCAAGGATGTGCTTAGCAATTTTAAGAAAATACTTATAAAATTACATTCTAGATTATGAATATATTTAATAAAAAGCAGATCCACGGGTCGGATTTGAACTGGATACGGATCTCAAATACAAGATCCAGATCCAGATCCGATCCGTCAGAAATGGATCCGGATCCGATCCGGATCCGTCGGGTCTAAATTTTAAAGATCCATATCCTATAAAACGGATCTGGATTCACCGGATCCGGACCGAATCCAGGATCCATTGTCATCTCTAGCCATAACGGACTCGGCTCGCCTAATTCAAAACGAGTTGGCCCAAATAAAAGTCATTTAGGTTAAAATTAAAATCAACATCTTTAAATAAAAGCCAAAGAGTACAAAATCTTTGAAATTAAATTCAGTTGAGTGATAAAAAATGAGATGTTATTTGACACTCTATTTAATTTTTCAATTTCCATTAATTCACGGAGTAAAATTTAAATCAGTTTATAATAGTTAATTTAGATAATTAATTAGGAAATTTGTCTTCTTTAATTTATAAAAAATTGATAGATATTTTTAAAAATATGCAAAAATAACCAAATGATACACAATAATATATTCAATGATATTTTGCCAAGTAAAAAGGCAAAATGTCACCGATATAATTTCTTAAAATTATTTTCTCTTTGTAAAATGTTTATTTCACTTCATTCATGATTCGGAAACTCTGAATAATTAAATAACAATATTGGAAAGTAAAAATTAGGTGTCAACAATTATCTTGTTAACCTAAAAAGAAAAGCTAACACATTAGTCATTTATACTTGAAGTAAAGCTCATTGAAAATATTTCTTTCCTCTTTTAATTCAAGCAAAAGTTTAAATTCTAATGGATATTGAGTTAGAAATTATGTGTCGTAAATAGGGGTGTTCATGAGTTTGTCAAACGTTGGAACCAAAATTTAAAAAAAAAAATTGAATTACGTGAGAAAGTACAGAAGGCAATGGAGAATTAGAACAGAGAAAAATTAAAGCTCGACGGAGAAGGTGAAGAAGACATGAGAAAATGGTTCGCGATTGACATAAATTGCTTACACAGTTCAATTTGGTTACTTTGTGTAAAGTGGTGCTAAAAGTTATTGTCCCAGGTAACACGTAGTGTCCTTTTTCCCTTTTAAAAACTCCACACCCAGTGGCCATTGGAAAAAATAATTAAGGGGAAGTGCACCAATAGCAACTTCTAGGACTGATGTTTAAAAGCTAGCCAATATTTGTAAAGTATTTAAAACATAAGCACTCATAATTTGAGCTATAGTGTAGTTTTCCAACTCTCGCTTCTCACTACTAGAAAATCTCTATTTTTCTATTGATTTTCTACCAAAAAATATTCAGTGGTTATTTTGCACTGAATATTGATGGAAAAAATCTAAATAGTATAATTTTTACACGAAAAAATTATGAAGGTTCCCAACATTTTAATGAAAACATGTTTCCCACCATACATTTTTTCAGTGATCTGATTTAGTGAGAATAAGGTGAAAATATCATGTTCTACAACACAAATTTCCTATTGAATGTCGCTGAGAAAAACCTTTATTTCTAGTAATTTCTTGTCTTTTTTATTGTAAATATAGTTGTCATATGATAATAAAAAGCAAATAAAGTTAAAAGATAATAGCAAAAGGCTTGCGAAGTATATATGCGAACGACAAAGAAAGGCTTTCACTACTAAAAACAGTAAAATTCTGACGGTAAAAAATAGACGGAAAACTAACACATTCCGTTAGTTTTATATATTTATTTTTAAAAGAATATTTAATTATAATTTGTTTTTAAATTCTTAATAAAATGAGATGTTTTTATTTTATTTTAAAAACAACTACCGACGGCTTCTTTCGGTTTTGTTTTTTATTTAAATTTATTATTTTTTCAGTCAAAGGACCGATCAACCATTAAGAACACCGACAGAAGCACACAAAATTTGTGAATAAGTGATTGTCTAATAATGAACAAGGAATATCCGTCTTTCTGCTAAACATGATGGATTGAACTCATAATTCATTAGATATTTTTTTATGAATGTCAACTAAGTATCGTAAGTAAATTGCTCCTTGTTGTTCAATAATTTGATAACCAGATTCATTCTTTGATAAATGATCAATATGAGTCTGCCATCAGTTCTTCCATCGATTTTTCATCAAAAATAGAACAGATCGCAGTCTCTTCCCTATATCCCTCTCTTTCACAAAATAAAAAACAAATACCCGACTCACAACCGGCGTTCCTCATACCCTATCTCATTGTTAGACCCACCGATAACCCTCCCCCCTCGTGACCGGCAACCCTTGCGTGACAGGACCCCTCCCAGAACCTCTCTCGCCCTAAAAAGTGAGGTTAGTTGTAATATACCGTAAATCTAGGTTAGGTGTGAATAAATTAAATCAATATTGACGTATTATATTTTAGTTATGTGAATACCTTCGGGATGAGTTCGGGTGATAGATAGTCTTTTTGAAGTCAAACCAAATAAGGGAGTTCGTAAATGTTCTTAAATTCATCTAAGTTTGAGGTAGTTCTCACTTGTGCTCAGGTTTGGGTCGTATAGTTGGGAATTTGAGACAACTCATAAAACTAAAGTAATAGGTCTTTCAAATACCTTTCCAACCATATATGGCGGAGCTCAAACGGAGATATGTGCTAGGAGTTATGTCCATTTTATCGAGATGTTGTCAGTACCATCGAAAATCTTAAAATTTTGACCAAGTGTAAAATGGACCTAGAAGCTCGCTGAGCATAACTCAAAGCGAGATAAGGTCTTGCTATAGACCTCGCTCATCGAGGTATAGGGTCCAAAAGTGAAAAATTCTAAAAATCTTTCTAAGTATAAATTGAACGGGTGAACTCGCTGAGTGCAACTCAAAGTGAGATTACCCCTCGCTTGGACCTCGCTCAGCGGGCCAGGGGGTCCAAAATGTGCAGGCATATATTACAATTCTTAGACGATTTTATGGCACCTTTCACATTTCAGACTTCGTTCTAAGCCGTATTTTGAGAGGAAACAACTCTGAGGCTTCCCCAAAATATCTAAGGTAAGTTCTTGATCAATCCACATCATTATTACATTAATCTAACATCAAATTGACCTTAGTTCATCTCTCTAAACCCTAGATTCTTGAAAACTCAAGAGAGGAGAAGAAGAGACGTGTAGAACTTCGTCAAAAAGGTATGAACTTCGATTTCTCTAATTTCATTAATGACTTTTAGGCTAGTATAGATTATACTACGCGATTAGAATCAACGAGTGATTCATATGAGGTTCAAGAACACGTTTTTAAGGCTTAGAAAAGCCCTAGTTTTTTAAAATTAAGGGAAGTTCGTAGAAACGATTAAACTTCTAATATTTATCATCCTTATCAGTTGTAGAGCGATCATTGAACATGGAAGAATATGTTTGCTAGCTTTTAGCAGAAATCGAGGTATGTCCCTTTTTAACATACTTTTAAACTTTTAAAATGGTTTTTTGGGCAAGGTTTCATGTGCGTGAGGGAAAAGCCCTCATGGAGCCTTAGGTGTATTATAATCTATATATGTATTTGTAATTTATCCTATCAAAGGGTTATTGAAACTTGTGTATAAAGCTATAAACTTTGAACCTGATTTACCCCGAGAAGGGACGCATTTAACTTAATTTTTGGAAGCTTGGATATTTCATATGTTTTGTTTTATGAAGGGGTTGTTGAACTTGAAACTTATTTAATGACTTGAACTCAGTTTCTAAATCCATAAATGATTTGACGTACCCCTAATAACGGGATGACGAACATAATTCATAATAAGTAATTCAGCTTTTATGCTATGATTGTGTTTCGACTATGTTGGCATGATTCTATTGTCTGTGTTTTGCCTAGCTACTAGGGAGGAATGGTAATCACTATGGATCCTAGTTTGGTTTGCCTAGCCATTCGGGAGGAAGAATGGCCACCGAATGTGATGTAAAATAAGATAGAAAATAATGAGATTCAAGCGATAATTAAGAAATTGAAGGGAGGTAGAAGAAAGAAAGAACAATCCCACAATTGAAGTAAATTAGAGACCAACAAATAAATTTGCAGTTCTCTAATTTGAACAAACAACTACAAGATTAAATTCAAGGGAGAAGAGAATTGAGCTCATACATGAATAATCTCACCAAAAGATATTCAAGAGAGATCCAATATAGAAATAAAGGGATAAAACTCACTAAGAGTATTCATCCATCAACATTGTCTAAAGAAAATAATCTATATCATATTCTATTTATACTACTAGGGTTAACTAAGTAAGAAAAGATATAAATGTCGTTAATTACATGTCAAAAGGGACCATACATATAATATGAAGTTTTTCTTGTGTTAGTTCTTGGTTTTGATACTCTCTTGAAACACTCTAAGCTTTTGATGTCAAGTGAAAATCCTTCCATGCCATGAGTACTTTCCAGACCTACATCATTCTCCCCTTCATGAAGAGAATTCGTTCTCGAATTCGAACCTTGCAAAACATAAAAGGGAATTAGTACCCAAACCAAAAACAACTTCCAAAAAAGTTACATACCACTCCAAAAAATGCACACTTTTATGATAGAGCCAAGAATCATGAAATTTCATAAAAATCAACTTTTCAAGCATAGTATCAAGAACTCGGCTCAAAAGTATACCACAATCATATAATGGGTCAAAGAAATCAATAATTCTAAATATTAGAACTTTCAAGTCAAAACTAGTTTCTTCAACAACTTGGATCAAGTAGTTCCTCAATTCACAATTTGATGGTACTTCTCTAACCACAAGATTAAGAGAACTAACACAACCCTTAAATGCAAGTACGCATTCCCGGAATCAAACACAAATAGCAATTTCAAAACTTTCTTGATTTTCTCACTTAGCAACTCACAACATGAATCAAATAGAACCATTAAATAATTTTCACTAATCATAATAAACTTACAACTATAAATGTCAAAGGCATAGAAAATTACCTTCATGACTTTAGAAAGCCCAAAAATAAGCACTAGTCATTCAAACAAATCATTATTGGCTTTACACGATACCTCAAACTTTTTTGTAGTCCAAGAAAATGCTCCCAAGTATCTTACATCTTTCTAGATCCTCTCTTGATGGTGATTTACAAATAAATCAAGAAGGTTAGTAAACTCATGAAAAGAAGAATTATCACATTTATGCTCATAGATATTTGGCAATGCTTCAAATGAATCATGTTTACATTTTTTTCTAGAGCATTCACAAATTCTACCCAAAATTTATCCTCAAAAGTAGAAGTAGAGTAAGTAATGAAATTGACACTAAAACTATCATCTATCAATTTACTACTAATATCACTAGTACCTCCCTCATTCTTTAAAGAACGTTCTTCATCTTTAGAGGATCTTTCGACACAAGATGTGCTTTCAACAAATATATCGACAGTTATCTTGCTAACATTTAAACAATTAGCATCCTCAAGCAAGCCATAAGAATCATTTTCACAAGTGATGCATTCTTTAAATTTTGAATCACCATTTTCATTAGGTACACACAAGTCAACACAGAATAAATCATTCAATTGGATATCATCTATAGTGTCCATACTTTTAAGCTCAATTTCTAAATTATGATCATCTCAATCACACAATCAAAATTAGGACAACTCAAAGAAAGGCGGATTTGGTCAGGGAGATGCAGAAATAGTACTTCAAAATCCATTACGTGTCCAAGGACTTTAACTCACATTATCAATACAAAGATCACCTTTCAAACCTTCTTGAATATTTTTACCAAATAAAGAATTGTCAAATATTTTAAAATTTTGACATTCTTTAGGCTCAAAAAGGATATTATCACACTTTCCATGCTCCATTCCAAGAGTACTACCACAAAGCATATTCATGTCCTTACAAGATAAGGAATTGTAACAATCAAATTCACTTGCAAAGAGACATTCATCATCAATCACAGTTTTAGTGTTCCTAGTAGCTAATGAAGAAATAAATTCATCATTATCACAAGAATTCAAGAAAATATTATGTATCTCATGTTTTTCTATAATTGACATAACACTAGCTTGAAAACTTTTAAGCTCACAATCAATAACAATTTTAACTCCATGTTCAACTAGTGTATGGCCACCATCCAATTTTATGTTAACACGAAGTAAAAATTCATCAACCTCACCAAAAGATGGCCTGACATTTACACTCAAGTCACTAGCAAGTTCACTTGAAGTAACTAGAGAGTTAAGATTAGCCTTTTTATCTTGATAAGCACTTAAAGAACCTTTTTTACCTTGATTTTCTAAAATTAAGCTCACTTGCTCACCGGAAGAAGTAGTCCCAACTTTATTTGCTTCTTTCAATTCTTGAATTTCTTTCCATGTTGTCATTTTTGTGCTCTTCTTCAAGAATACCTACAAAAGAAGTGAAAACACTAGAAGAACAAGAATTCAAAAGGTTAGAGTTAGAATAAGAAAACCTCTCATTCACACTCTCTTATTTTTCTCTTATCTCATCTTCTTTCCTCTCAATTGCCTCACTTTTCTTTTTTTCTTCTTGTGACAACTCACTCTCATTTTTCAACTCTTTTTTCTTTTGTGCTTGTAGCCACTCCATCACTTCATTCAAAATATCCTCTCCTTTTTCCGCTCTTAAGTTGCCACTATTCACTCCCTTACCCCTCTTTCTTTTCTCTCTCATTCATTTCATTAGGAGTGCAATAGGCTCCAAGAATCCCCTTTGAGTCATTGGGATGATTCTTCACTTCAATTTTCAACTTGGCATTACTAGAAGTTCCAAAGACTACTTGAATTATTAAATTGATTTTGTACATCAAATTTCAAGTTAGTAGTCTCCACTTTCACTTTCTTGACTTTCTCATTTGTTATTGAAGATTCCTTAATGGTCATGGGAGTTAAGACATGCTTTTATTCCATCGACTCTACAACAACAAACTTTCTCAAATTTCTATCAAACTAAAATTTATTACTTTTGAACTAAGGAGCTCCTAACGCAATGAACAAGTAGACAAAAGGTAGACATCACACCAAATTCCTCCTTGATAGCTTCCATGGTAAACAACAATCTTCACCTCTTTGTCAATCAACCTTCCACCAAATTTATATGGTGAACCCTTTGTATGACAAGGTATCTCCAAGCACTCGATCAAAGACGGATCAATGAAGTTTGTGTAACATAATTTATCTACACCTGAGGTGCAATCAAATGTGCAACCACTCTCATACCCCTCAACAATGGCTTTAAATTTTGTCAAAATTCCCTTTAAGCTCATGCTCTCTTTTTCTTGTAGTAGCACTACTATAATAATCATGGAATACTTCACAATAATGTCTACTATCATTAGAATTATAACATGAACTTCCTCCTCCATAATCATCCAAACCTCCCTTGTAACTGCTTAAACCTGTGTAAAACATAATTAAGACAAGAAAAATGATTAGTAAAAATAATGGACCTCACAAATCACACCCTCACGTGATATCACTCGAATGATTGCACTCAATTTATTGTCACTCGTGTATACACTCAAAGATCGTAGGCTTTTAGGGCTTTGATCTCACCACTCAAGCCTTTTACCACTCAAAGATATCCCTTAATCTCTTCACGGTTCTACAATCTCAAATAAACTCAAAATAATATTTCAAGTATCCGTTCCGAATGGAGTTTATGTCACTAACAAAGAAAGGACAAAACACACTAACGGACTAGGAATGAAATAAACACACAACAAAACTAAAAGAGAGCAACACGAAAATATTGGCACGAAATGAATTAAAAGCACACAATTAATTAGATAACAAAAGTACGAACTAATACTAATGAATCTAATTAAGGAATGTTAAAGAAAAATAAAGTGAAAGGGAAATCATGAAATCCACACTGTTTTCAGTTACTACTCCCAGGAGCTTGCTCTTCCATTTTTGCTCCAAAGTTTTGATCCAAGCTCCACTAATCTTGCCCCAAACAAAGAAACAATGCAAACCGTCCCCCGGACATAGCTAGATGGCAAAGGAGATGAAATTAAAATCCAGCAGCGTGGGTTCGAATCCTGGTGGGAGCATTTTGCTCTCTTCTGCGATAGGATTTTGTAGTTGATATTAGTTGCTCTGTTCTCAAACCCTGTTCATTCAGTCAAATCTCGCGATTTACTGGTAGTAGTGTTGAGAGACCGATATTACTATCTTCAGAAATAGTCTGGCGTAAGCCAAAAAGCTGGACATAAAAAAAAATGCAAACTTGAACCCAAGCTATAATAACCAACAACTTCAGTAGTAGGTAATCGAGAATTCCCTTTGCTTATAATTGGAGCTTTCAACTTCAAAGAAACAACTACTATTTTGAAATAATTGATTAACCAATTTAATTGGTTTCAACTCTAACTATTAAATTGGTTTTGGAACCAGAATGTCAAAAGTGAAGAACACATCTCTCAACAAAATTTCAGTAAAAACAAATTCTCGGACAATAATGTTTCACGGTATATATTTGAACAAACCCACGAACTACCAGTAATATTTTTGAACCTTTTAGCTCAATCTTCAAACCCAACTCACATTCAGTGTTCCAATTTCGATTTTAAGCTCCAAATACCCAGATGATACAAACAACAATTAACTATTCAATTCCGCAAAAGTGGTTAGTTCTGCAAATCTTGACAAATCCAGCAGAAAATCTCTAACCAAACCCCCTCAAAACTCAACAAAATCACCCTAAAATTGAACCACAGCTTCACAATGATATAGAGATTGATTTCCCGAAACACCCACTTGAAATAGAACCCGTTTGGGAAAACCCAAAATTTGAAACTTGACCTTCGAAGCTCATCAATGGCTGCCCATGGTGTGTGTACTCCTTGCTCACGTTTCTCAGCTCTCAAGCAATGGAAAATCACTCGAGCTCTCAAGTTTTTTCGAACTAGTAACTCGTTCAACAAGGGACCGAAAAATCACTAGAGCTTTAAATTCTTCCAGACCGATGTTAAGAACATGGTATTTTTATTTTATTTTTAAAATTTTCAGAATATAAACACAATTCTTTTTTCAAAGATCTGATACCAATTGATGTAAAATAAGATACAAGATAACGAGATTTAAGAGATAATTAAAAAATTGAAGGAAGAGATAAAAGAAAGAACAATCCCATAATTGAATTAAATTAGAGACCAACAAAATAAATTTGCAATCCTCTAATTTGAACAAACAACTACAAGATTAAATTTAAAGGAGAAGAGAATTGAACTCGTACCTAAATAATCTCGTCAAGAGATATTTAAGAGAGATCTAATGTAGATATAAAGGGATAAAACTCACAACTCACTAAGAGTATTCATTCATCAACATTGTCTAAAGAAAATAATCTATATCATATTTTATTTATATTACTATGATTAACTAAGTAAGAAAAGACATAAATACCCTTAATTACATGTCAAAAGGACCCATAAACATAATATCAAACTCTTCTTATATTGGTTATTGGTTTCCATACTCTCTTGAAACACTCTAAGCTCTTGATGTCAAGTGAAAATTCTTCCATGTCATGAGTACTTCCCGGACCTACATCAGAAGGCTAATTGACTCGGTATGATTTGCCTAGCCATTCGGGAGTAAGAGTGGTCATCGAGGATTCATAATTCCGATGTGATTTTGCCTAGCTATTCGGGAGAAAGGATAGTCATCGAGGGTGACCACCCCGATGTGGTGCTTCTATGCGGTGTTAAGGAATGGTTATCCCTTCGTTTCATTAATTTGACTTGTATTGGCATAATTGTGGTTGTTCATAAGTAACTTGATGGTGATCTTAAGTTCATTAATGAAAGACTTAATCTTGAAAAATGGCATAATGGATTGAAAGTGATTTAATTCCCTCTTAATGGTTTCTCTAAGTTGGTGAACTGTTTTATCTCTTAATTTTAAATTGCTTTACTTATATATTTTCACTATTTAATATTATATTATTTTATATTATTTATTGTCTCGGAGGCACTCACTTAGTATACAGTACTCAAGCATACCATTGTTGTTTTTTATGGTGTGTCAGGTAACGAAGAAGAGCAGGTTCGTGATACGTCTACGACTTCGGACAACTTGCTGCTTTCGAGACTATTCGGTGAGCCCACATGATTGTTCGTGGGGCACCACTCTATTTATTTTGTAAGTATTAGTTTTCAGATTTCGTTATGAAGTTAGACTATTTCTTTTTATCATATTAGAGGCTCCATAGATAGATGTTGCTTTGTGGGTATTTGGTTGAAGTCGTTATTTGAATCTCATGGGCGTTGTTATGTTTTGACATTTATTTATTACAGACTTCCACTGATTTGATTTCATAAATTGTGACCATGACTTTTACTTAGTATTTATAACTTAATTGAAATTATTAATAAAAGACTAAGTAGGGACTTGATAGTATTAATTCATAAGGTGCTTCCGGTGTAATTCATAGCATCAAATGCATGTTATGTCTAGGGTCGGGTTTGGGGCGTAACATTAGTACTCAAATTAGGGCCTTTTAATTTCTTTTAATGTTATTGTTATGTTTATATTTTAAGTTCAATGTTAACGTATTAGTGTCTTTAGGTAAGTTTTCTGTTAATTTAAGGCTTTATATTAGTATTAATGTGTATAAATTTGAATTAGTGAAAAAAAATAGAGACTTTATTTGTGAAAAAATTGTAGTGATGATTTTTCTTATTTTTTAAAAATTGAAATGACTATATTTTATGTTCATTGTCAATGTATTTTTGTTAACTTAGTTAAACATCATTTGTAATGTTATTGATGTTGAATTTGTGAAAAATGGTTAACTTTATTTGACTAGTTTACTTTTCAATTTCTTTTTTGATTGAGGTTGTGCTTTCATTCTTAAGCTAATAAAGTTAGATTTGTTATAGGCTTCTTAATTAAGGTTAAACATAATTATAACATTTCTATAACCTCAAAATCTTGTGGGTATCTTTATAGATGGATCATCATATCTGGATGTATAATAGGACTAATAGTGAACGTGTGGGGGTGAGAATAAATTTAGCAACCCTTTTTCGACCGGATCCATTGCAGGAAAGGGATAATGTGCAAAGATGAATTTATTAAAGGTGTTAAAGGGTTTATTGTGCATGCAATGTCACTTGATCCTTACCAAAGTGAAAGGGTAATTAGGTGTTCTTATTTGAATTGCAAGTGTATGAAGTATTTAAATCGAAAACTGTTAAGCTTCATTTATATTGTAAGGGGTTTAAGGAGAAATATTATGTTTGGACTGATCATGGAGAGGTTAATGGGGTTAATGGTATATATTACAATTTGGTTGTTGGTGAAAGTAATAGGTCGCAGAAAAATATTCATGTCCAATCTGATAGAGTTAACGATAAGGCCAATGATGCTTTTGGAATACATTTTGAATTTGAACCTGAACAAATTATTGAGCAACCTCCCAATGACGAAGCAATGTGTTTCTATCAAGAATTAGAAGAGGTTAGTCATCCACTTTGGATCGGGAGTCCTCATTCTAAGTTGTCTTTTGTTGTTAGAATCATTAATATCAAATCATAATGGAGTGTTGCTAAAGGTGCTATGTACTCTACGATAAGCTTGTGGGGGGAACTAATTAGTCCTGAATTCGACATACCTAAAAATTGCTATCATGCCAAAGAGACAGGTTTTCAAGTTAGGATTGATGTATGATAGAATTTATCGTTGTCCAAATGGTTGTAGCAAAATGTTAATTTAGAACATTGTAAATTATGTGGACATGCTCGTTTTAGGCGAGATCCTAGTGGGAAGATGGTTCCAATCAAGGCGATGAATTATTTACCTCTAACACCTAGATTAAAGAGGTTGTACGCATCGCTGAATTTCGCTCCTGATATGAGATGGCACAGTGAAAATAGAAGGCATATAGTGCTATGTGTCATCCATCGGATGAAAAAGCGTGGAAACATTTTGATAGAACTTATTATGATTTTGCTAGTGAACCAAGGAACATTCATTTGGGTTTGTGTGTGGATGGTTTCACACCATTCTCTGTTTCTGATGCACCTTCTTCTTGTTGGCCTGTATTTCTTACTCTGTATAATCTTCCTCATCAGATATGTATGACAAGTCCTTACATATTCCTGGATTATATATCCATGGTCCTCGTAATTCAAAAGTTCTGATTGATGTTTATCTACAATCTTTGATTGATGAGTTAAAATAATTGTGGTGTGAAGGTGTAGTAACATATGATATTTTAACTAAGATAAATTTTATCTTGCATGCTTCTTTAATGTGGACTATTAACGATTTTTCTGCGTATGGGATGTTGTCTGGTTGGATGACTACTGGAAAGCTAGCCCGTCCGCATTGCATGGAAAATATTAAAGCCTTTACTTAAAACATGGCAGTAAAAATTCATCGTTTGATTGTCATCGTCATTTCTTGCCTATGGATCATGAATTCAGAAAAATGAAATAGGTATTTAGAAAGATAAAGTTGAAAATGATCAGCCACCTTGAACATTGTCAGGAGAGAAAATTTGAGAAAGGGTTTGACACTTGCCTAAGGTTACAGAAGTTGCACCTTATAGATTACCTAATTATGATGTTGAACATAATTGGACTAAACATAACATATTCTGGGAGTTACCATATTGGAAGAATAATCTTCTACGGCATAATCTTGATGTGATGCATATTGAAAAAAATTATTTAGATAATTTATTCAACACCGTGATAACTGTTAAGGGCAAGACAAAAGATGACCCAAAGGCTAGAATGCACTTGAATGAATATTGTAGGCGCCATGAATTATCTTTGCATGAATCATAAAAAAAAAGTGACAAACCCAAGGCTAATTTTTCATTCACTTTGACTGAGAAACGAGAGATTTGTCAATGAGTTAAGAATTTGCGGATGCCAGAGAGTTATGCGTTCGATTTCGACAAGCATGCAGATATGAATGAAGGAAATTGGTTAGTATGAAAAGTCATGACTGCCACGTTCTCATGAAAACCTTGATTCATATTGCATTTAGTGGCCTACCAGAAAGAATATGAAAACCAATCACAGAGTTAAGTTTGTTCTTCAGGGATTTTTGATCTAACACTTTGATGGAAGATAACCGTCTAAGGATGGAACAAAATATGTCAGTCATTACGACTAAGGTCGAGAAGATCTTTCCATGTGGTTTTTTTTATGTGATTGAACATCTTCCTATTCATCTTGTACGAGAAGCATGCCTTGGAGGCCTGGTTCAAGTAGGCTGATGTATCCTTTCGAAAAGTAATGAACCAAACTTACTACTCGCTCCGTCTCAATTTATATGATGTAGTTTGACTCGGCACAGAGTTTAAGAAATAAATGAAGACTTTTGAATCTTGTGGTATAAAATAAGCCAAAGATATTTATGTGGTTATAGATCATCTCGTTAAGAGTAAAATGTAAAGTTTAAAGTTAAATTATTGTCAAATAAGAAAATGTGACATTCTTTTTGCGACTAACTAAAAAAAAGTGTGTCATATAAATAGGAACAGAAGGAGTACCTTATTCCTTAATTTATATTTTTAACTAATTACTGTATAATTGTATTTTTCCTTGTAATGTGCTACTGCTGTATATCCGCAATAGGCCAAGCCCATTCTTTTCTTTTATATATTGACGACCTTGGCCCAAAAATTGCGAGCACGTCTGCATTCAACAATATTTGATCCTGAGTTCTTTGCATCTTTTTATATATATACGTATATTCTCAACTGTGATACATGTGTATACTTGTAAAAATTTGAGTTTAATTTAGATAAGTTTAGGTGTATTCTAATCGGAATTTTTCTTTTCCCCTTTTCTTTCCTCGCGTGACTGGTGCACGGGCCATTTGGGCTAGATGACTACCAACTCTGTTGGACCAGCGGCCCAACAACCCCTTCTTCATCGAGTCCGAATATTAGCAAAGCAATGAAGACCCAACCATGAGTGAAAATGATTAAATGGTGGGCTCGGTAGGCCACCAACCTTACCCTCTCTTTATTTTATTTTATTTTATTTTTTATAATTGTTTGTAGTTGTTGTAAAACACTTGTATTATATTGAAACTCGAGTTGTATGACTTAGGATTTAGGCAAACGAGGTGTATATCGTTTAAAACGGATAGGGTCCCAAAAACGTATTTTCAAAATCAACCCAAAAAATAAAAGGACTTGTATTTCTTTCTTAAATAAATAAATAATAAAATGGGTTTTTATATAAGTTGGACATTTTGAACGCTTAAAAAATATCTTTACACAACTTGGTTGATTTTTGGACAAAAATATTTGGACTGTTCTCTTTTAAGTGAAAGGTAAAAAGAATCCACTTTCAAACTTGTTTAAATGTGCAAAAACCTGAAACTGATTTTGACAAGAAAACTTCTCTTTCAAAACTCTATTATCTCAAAAAGAGTATTTTGGGCCAGGCCCCAATCGAAATTGACTTTTAAAATGAAAGATTATTTAAAATCCCAAATTTAAAATAAATGGTTCTAAAAAGGATATTGGTTGACTTTCATTATAAAAGGAAAAACTTTGTGTAATAATACTTTTGTTATCAAAACCATGGCATATCATTTTAAAGAATTTATATCTTTTTTCAAAAGGTTTTTAAAAGACATATAAGGATAAATAAGATATGGTATTTGGACTAAATCACGTATGGCTCTACTCAAAATAACTTTTGAGTATATCTTAGTCCGAAAAATGGATTGACTAATTTACCCTATATGAAATTTTCCAAAAAAAAACTCAACTCTTTGTTTTCAAAATCTTTTTCCTTCAAAACTTTGAATAAAAAAATAAAGATGATATGCTATGACTTTTATTTTTGTAAGAATTTAAACACTCTTTTTAAGCAATTAATCACAACTAAAACATACTATGAAACTCGAAGGTCAATCATATTATACGAATTCTTATAATCGGGGTGTCTTCACGCCTTTTTCGAGGAATCACTAGAACCCTTACGTCGAACTTTGTTTTTTAAAGGATTTTTCTTTTGTTTGAAAAAAACTCTTTTACTTGGTTTTCCTAATTTTCCTATAAATTAGGTGGAGACTAAAAAATAAATATCTGAATATAGTCCAACAACCTCCTAATAGCTTTTATGCCTCGTGTAAAAGTGAACCGTAACAACAGTTATTATCCAGATCTTGAGACTACAAAAGCAATTCTTGAGGTCCTTCGAAGGCTTTACGGCAATCGCTTTTACTTTTCATGGAGTGTGATTTCATATGAGACTCGACTGACAATGTTCAATGAGTTTAAGGTATGTTACTTATTTTTAACTTTATAAAATTTTAATTTAGCTATGTATATCATCTAACTTTAGTCATTTGGTTTGAAGATGATGTGTACATGGGATCCAAAAGACACTGGCAGGGTTGCTAAGAACTTCGAGAGAAAGGGGAGTGCAAGACTGTCCGACTGGTTTTTGAGGGCTAGAAAGTATAATACGAAGCCCGAGTAGCTAACCGACGGACAATGGGCGCATCTTCAAACATAATGGCGAATTCTTGAGTTCATCGCCAAGTCTGAGCAGGCAAAGGCTGCCCGTGCATCCCAAAAATGTGGCTCCTTGCCCACTACGGGTGCAAAAAGTCAAGGGTATGTAGCTAGGAAAATGGTAAGTAATTTTACACTTTTAAAGTTATAAACGATCAATATGTTATTATTGAGTTATAATTTTTTTTTTGTAGAAAGATAAGGCGGGAGTTTTTCCCAGTCATGAGGAGTTCTTCCTAAGGACCCATGTAAAAAAGAAGAAGAACGAGACGGATGAGGATGAATGTGTCGAACCCAAGGCTAAAGACACCTATTTGAGTAATTCTTTTAGTATTTAAATAATTATGGTATACGTTTAATTGTTATATGTTTGGTAAATACTAACATTTTTTTAATGTACATGTTAGGTATAAAAAAGTGATATAGGAGTACAGACAAATTCAACCTGAAGGCGAGTCAACCCAGTCTCCATCGGAATTGGAGATTAAAGTAGTTGTGTCACAAAAGGGTAGACCGTACAGTCTAGGCTTGAGGAACAACTTTCAGTGCCTCCAATCAGGACTGCAAGGTGAAGGGACATCCCAACAGGGCGATGGCATTGATGGTGTCCAAGTCGCAGCTATAGCGCAACAAATCGAAGAACTTAATAATCAAGTAGCAACGGCTGAAAATAAACAATTGAATGGAGAGAGGGTGATGAAAGAGAGCCTGAAATCGTTCGAGGCACAAGTTAGGAGTCACACTGCATGTGGACGATTTTGTGTGCCCGCTCTCCACCTCCTCACCCTGGTGATGATAATGACATGGAGCCAGAACATAATGGTGAATACATAGACCGTACACCGGATGATGAGATGTCTTAGTACTTGGGATTTCTCTTATGTTATATTGGTACTTTGTAGAAGTAATGATACTTTTGGTTGAAATATATTTTAAAAACTTTGAACTTTGGTGGACTTTTTTTATTGTAGGTGTTTAATATTGTATTTCATGTGTTTGATTGATAATTAGGATGTTATTAATATTGTAGCTCATTTAGAACTGTTTTGACAGCATTTAGTGCTAGTTTCTAGCTGAAATTGAAATATCTTTATTTTGGGTGTTTTTGACAAGTGTGGCTGCCGAAAGACCAGCAGAATTCTGCTGATTTTTTCTAAGAAAATCGTTTAATTCCGTCATTTTTTAAAATAAATTAAATAAATTAAACACGATAGATTTCTTTAATTTTTAATAATATATATTATTTATTTAAATCTATAATATATATTTAATTAAAAGACTGACGAATTCCAATGATTTTTAAATTAAATTATTATCTCATTAAAAATCAATGGCTTATGCAACTGACCCGATCGTCGGTTCAACTGATGCCGTCCCCCGATTTTTAAAGACAACGAGGCAAAAACCGACAAGGTTTTCATCGATTTGTTTAAAAGATCGACGGACCGCGTCGATTTTTAGCCTTTTCTAGTAGTGTTCTAACCTATTTGTTGAAATTTATTATTGGGTCAGATCCATCTATAAGGGGTGTTAGATGGCTTACAAGCGCATCAAATATATTTTCAGGTTGAACCCTAGAGTTAGCTTATATAAACATCATTATGAGAGTTTAAAAAAGGTTTATCCATCATATAGAAACAGATAGGGTTTACACATAATATCTATCTCTTAATCAGAAGGGATATGTACGGTGTGGACAAAGGAAATTCATCCACTTCGTGAGAATTTCTAACGACCGGTGACACGAATTGTGGTTGCTGCATATTCGTTTTCGCTGAGGAGAAACCCATCAATCTCCTAGTAGCATTTACACAATTAGATATCATATTGGTATCAGAGCTATAGGCTCGTATTTCGATTGTAGACATGATTAGTATGTGACGTGCTTTTAGGGTTTATGTTAAACCCGTAATTTATTTGCATTATTCATGTTTGTAAATGTCTAGTTTTTGCATGAAAATTTAGGGCTATTATAGATCTCATCGATAGCTTTGCGATAATAAACTATAACCTGAGATAGTTGAATTTTAAAGTTTAGAATTTTGTTATTACAAATTTAGACCCAAAAGTTCAATAATCCTTGTTTCATGAAATTTTTTAGCAAATTGAGTTGGGCAATCTGCTACTTTTGTGTTTTCGAGAAAAATCATATAGTAGTCAATTATAACTATTGTAGAAATATTGAGTCGAATTGAACAAAAAACGATTAAGGGTTTGTTTAATACAAAATTCATCAATTTTTTATCATGATCAATCCTGTAATGATTTTTCTAAAATATGTTTATAAAATCAGTATACTAATTGAAGAAAATAGGTCGAGAAACATGATTTTGACCTGAATATTTTGTCTGACATGCCGACTAAAATAAGTCATTGGTTTTCTCAAATTTTAGCACCTTTTTGATGATTTTTCGAGCAATTAATGCTTGAAATCAATCCTAAAACGCGTTTGGAACAAAATTTTATATTTTATATTTTAATTAAATCAAAAGCAAAACAAATAGAAAAAAATGACTCAGATCTCGTAAAAATCCATTTTGCTACACCAAGGTCACACCTGACCTATGTATTGGAGAAGAAGGTTGGTCTACTGGCCTGGACGAAGCCTACTCTTGGTGAAACATATTTTTAGAAAGTGCGGCTCACCCCAGTCTCCAATCATAATAATCTATTTTTTGCTCGAAATAAAATTAATGATTTTCATATTTTTTAAATAAATTTTGGATACTGCAAATTATTATTTTTTGTAATTAATACCGTTCTAAGAATGTTAATTAAATATCAATTATTTTTGTGATATTTCGACATGTCCGTGCTATTCACTCTCCATAGGGGTCGATGAAAAATAAAAATTCTATTTTCTAAGTGAAATTAGGTGGAAATGTTGATTTTTCCTTGATTCGTTCTTGAAAACGTATGAAAATTAATTTTTAGATCTAGTTAAATTATTAGGAGAAGGGTCGGATATACCTCTCTACCCTCATTTGTTGTTTAATCCTATTCCTATTATATTTTTGACTATTTATATAATGTCGTTCATCAAAATTTTAAATATGTCTCTCATTTTAATAGAATCGACACATGGCATCCTTTTATTAAAAAACCCAATGCAGTACTTAAAAAATCCAACCGACCCAAAATCTCGCCCCATCCAATAAGAAGAAACATGTAAGAAACGCAAACTTTATTTAGAAACCAAACCTTACAATAATTGTGCAGCAAGCATCACATTAGTAATAGTATAAAATTTTATGTTGCAAACTAAATATTACTCACTCTATTTTAATTTATGTGATATTTTTCGTTTTCGAGATTCAAACTATATAAATTTTAATCAATATTTTAAAATATATTTTTCATTGTACATGAAAAAAGAAATGGAACTTATAAGATTTTTCGTATAGTTTTTGAATGTCTAAATTTTAATTTTAAATATTAATTAATTTTAATCTAATTTAACTTTAAATATTAATTAAATTGATTATTGATAAACCAAAAGTCACATCTTATGAAGAATTTTGTGTTGAATTTTCTCCTCAAGTTAAAAGAAAAGAAAGGAGAAAGAAAAAGGAATGAAAAAAGCTTCTTCAATGAATACAATTCACTAGGGGTGTTGTTTGACTCGGTTTTGGTTTTAAATCAAACAAAATTAATTAAGTCATTTTTTTAATATTCAAATCAAACCAAATTATTATAGTATAAATTCTATCGGTTTCAGTTTTGTCGATTTTACCGGGTTGGTTCGACTTTTTCGGTTTTTGATGGATTAAAAATATATTTTATAATACAAAGAATCTTTGAATTAAAAGGTAACAAAATACGAATTTGACAATGATCCATTCAAATCTAAGAATCTTCTTGGTTAATTCATTAACTTTGCTCAAATATAGGCTTATGACTATGCGTATATTGATTGTGTGAGAGTAAATGAAGCGGATGAGTGAATTCTTTTCACCTTCAAGAATGAAAGTAAAGTTGTAAAGGATTTGGATAATGGTATATATTACTAATTATACCGGTAATATTATAAATTTAATAATATATATTATCAATTATACTAGTAATAGTATGAGGTGTAATTTAATAATTATATTGGTAAGATTATGAGTATAATAATATATATTAGTAACAATTATATACATTTATGAATATTACAATACAACAACAACAATAACTTGCCTAGTGGAATCCCACACCGTGGGGTATGGGAGGGTAGATTGTACATAGACATTACCTTTATCTTGGTAGGTAGAGTGGATGTTTCTGAGAGACCATCGGCTCAAAACATGCACATGGACCAGCAAAAACAGTCAGACTCGGTCAAGAAAATTAAAGCAATATGAAATATGAATATCAATATGAAAATGCTGGTATCAAAAGCGAGTACACATATTGAAAAAAGAACAGTAACTAACATATAACACATAGCAGCAGAAATCAAACTACTGGGGCCTATAAAGCAATATGACACCTATTCGTATGATATACTAAGCGAACCTACAGTAATAACACTACAACTACATGTATTTTAGCATAAGTAGGACTATCCTCGGCTACCTACTACCCTTCTACCCTAATCCGTGTGCTCCACAACCCCCTATCTAAGGTCATGTCCTCAGTAAGTTGCACATGTGCCATATCCCGTCTAATCATTTCTCCCCAATATTTCTTCGGTCTACCTCTACCCCTATTGAACCCGTCCATAACCAACTTCTCACACCTCCGTACTGGGGTATTTTTGTCTCTCCTCTGTACATGCCCAAACCATCTCAACCGCGCTTCCCGCATCTTATCCTCCACCGAGGCCACTCCCACTCTGTCCCGAACAACATCATTTCTAGTCTTCTCCTTCATTGTATGCCCACACATCCATCTAAGAATCCTAATCTCAACCACTTTCATCTTTTGGATGTGCGACGTCTTGACTAGCTAACAATTTGCCCCATATAACATAGTCGGTCTAACCATCACCCTATAAAACTTACCTTTAAATTTTGGTGGCATATTTTTGCCGCACAAGACTCCATATGCGAGCCTCCATTTCATCCACCCTGCCCCAATACGATGTGTGACATCATCACCAATCTCTCTATTCACTTGGATAATAGACCCGAGGTACTTGAAGCCTTCTTTCTTCGGAATGACCTGAATACCAAGCTTCACCTCCTCGCATGTATTAAGATTGCCCCCGTTATTGAACTTGCACTCCAAGTATTCAGTTTTAGTCCTACTCAGCCTAAACCCTTTAGACTCTAGGGTCCGTCTCCAAACCTCAAGCGCGACATTTACTCCGTTGCGAGTCTCATCAATCAGGACTTTGTCATCTGTGAATAACATACATCAGGGCGCCTCTTCTTGAATTTGTCGCGTAAGTCCATCCATCACCAAGGCAAATAAGAATGGACTAAGAGCTGATCCCTAGTGCAACCCCATCATTATTGAAAAGTGCTCCGAGTCTCATCCTACTGACCCTAGTCTTGGCTCCATCATACACATTCTTGATCGCCCTAGTGTACGCCACAGGTACACCTCTCACCTCCAAACATCTCTATAGAACCTCCATATGTACTTTGTTGTATGCCTTCTCAAGGTAGATGAAAATCATGTGTAAATCTCTCTTCCTCTCTCTATACTGCTCCAGCAACCTCCTAATAAGATGAATGGCTTCTGTGGTTGAACGCCCCGGCATGAATCCAAACTGGTTCTCAGAAATGGACACGCCTCTTCTTACCCTCATCTCCACAATCCTTTCCCAAACTTTCATAGTGTGGCTCAACAACTTGATACCCCTACAGTTGTTGCAACTCTGGATATCACCTTTGTTTTTGTACAATGGAATCATTGTACTCCACCTCCATTCTTCTGGCATTCTCGTCGTCCTAAAAATGACGTTAAACAATTCCGTCAGCCACTCCAAACATGCCCTTCATGCGCTCTTCTAAAAATCGACTGGGATCTCATCAGGCCCGATTGCTCGTCCCCTGCACATCCTGCGAACATCACCCTTCACCTCCTTGACCTTAATGCTTCTACAATACCCAAATCTCGGTACCTTTCAGATTGTTTCAGATCCCCCCAGCACAATGTCTCCATCTCTTTTTTCATTCAAGAGTTTATGAAAGTAAGACTGCCACCTCCGCCTAATATGCACGTCCTCCACCAGTACTTTGCCATCCTCGTCCTTGATGCATCTCATATTATCCAAGTCCCGGTCCTTCCTCTTCCTCGCCTTGGCTAGTCTGTACAACTTCCTATCCCCGTCTTTCTCCCTAATTCCACATACATTCGTTCAAAAGCCGTTGTTTTAGCTAACGTAACCGCAAATTTTGCCTCCTTCCTCGCCATCTTATACAGTTCCCTATTTGTCCACTACTCTACCTCATCCTTGCTTTCTACCAATTTCGTATACGCTACTTTCTTCGCTTCCACCTTCACATTTATGAATATTACAATATATTTACTAATTATACTAGTAATATTATGAGTATAATAATATATATTATCAATTTTACTAATAATATTATGAGTATAATATAACAATAGGAAAAATATATACTATATAATTAAAGAGGGAAGGTTGGTAGAAAAGAGAAAAATGTTAAATTTCCATTACCAATAAAATTATCGTTTATGTTACTGAGCAAAACCATTCTTTGAAAGAATGAGTCCAAAACTAAATATATGTTGAGCATGAAATTAGGAATTAAGGTTGTTAGAGTCCAAAACTAAATAATTAAGGTAACCTTATTCCTCACTGAGTTTGTGACGGAAATACGGGTGTAAGAAATATAAACTAAGTAATTCTGCTAAAAAATGTAAATATTTTAAAATGATGTACTGTAACTTTTTTCTCCAATTTGAATTTGTATTGGACTTGGAATGACCAAAATTTTGAAGAATATATATATATATATATATATATATATATATATATATATTGTAAAAATGTATATACTTATCGATTTGGTTCAGATTAATTTTAGTTTAACATCAAATCAAATCAAAATATTATTGATTTTTAAAATTTAAATTAAATTGAGTTAATTTTCTATTTATTAAATCGATTTGACTTGATTACATCAGTTTTTCCATCTGATTTGAACACCCGACAATTCACCCCCTTGGCCCGTGCCGTTGCTGTTGCTTTCTCTTTGCCTTACTCTTTTGTCAGTTCTCACAATAATATCACACTGGTGTCCTTTTCGCCTAGGTAGTTTTCTCTCCTTTTCTGAAATCATAATATTTTGAAATTCAAAAAATTCTAAAGAATATTTTCATAATTTTCACTTAATATTTCTCACAAAAAAGAAAAAATAGTTCTAATTTATTATTTATTCTGTCTCAAATTATTTATCGTGGTTACTAGAAATATTTATCTAAATTATTTGTCACTTAGAAGTTTAAAGTATAATTAATTATTTTTATTCATTTTTATCTTTAATATAATTTTGTCATTAATGGAGATAACACAAAAGTAAAGTAAATCTTTAACGAAAGGAGATTATAACTTAGATATAAATAATAGTAAATTAGATTAAATATCCCTCCTAATCATGGCAAGTAAAACAATCGCTTGGGGCCCCGTTTTTTTCTTAAAGATGTATTGCATATGTATTATTAAAAAAATGTGTGTACATTTAAATTTGAAAAGAATTTTTGAAGAGAAAGTACAATAACTTTTATGTGAGGATCGTTGTAATAACGAGAGAATGAAATAATTTTTAATGAATTGTTTTCTAGGGTAGCTATTTTTTTGCCTCATTATATCCTAACAACTAATATGGGCTCACATTATTATTTATATATTTATCTTTTTCATTTTTTCTTTTACTATTCTTATTCTCATTATTGAAAAGTCTCTCAATCGGTAATTTACCGCGGCTTACAAATTGTCTTCTTCAAAATATCAAACATTACAACAAGCTATCATTATATTGAAGCAATGCAACACTTTTTGATATCATTATATCAACTTATCTTGCTCTATAGTTTTTTACCTTTTGATTTATGCTACTACCTATTATTTCTTGTACTTCAATTATCTTATTTATCTGAGATAGCTACTGCTCCTTTTTAGAATGTTTTTTCATGCCCCATTTGTTTTCGTATTTTCATTTTTATACCGCATTGAAGTGATTGTCCTTATACGACCTTTTTCTTGCCATGCTTTCTCTTGAACCAATAGTCTTTCGGAAACAACCTCCCCACAAGATAGAGTGTCTGCGTATATTATACCTCCCCAAACTTCATTTTATAAATTTTCACCGAGTATTATGCTGATGTAAATTAGTTTATCAAATTCTTGATCCGTTTTTACTATTCTACCATTATTTTATACTTCTTCATTAAAAATTTGTCATTATTGATATTTTTACTTAAGCCTCTCTCATAAACTTGGCTTTAGGCTCTCAATTTTAGTTGAGACGGCCTTGCTCCTAATTAATACTTCCTCCGTCACATAAAAACATGAAGCTCTTTGATTTTACATTATATTAAAATTGCTTAGGTTACGGATGATATAAGACTAAACATGTTATTTAAGGATGATTTAAGACTCAAACTATTATATATAAGGTAGGTAGGGGTGGGTAAAAAAACCGAACAACAGGTTTTTTCTCGGTTTAAAAAGAAAACGGATTTTTTGAAAAATCGAACCGAATCAGGATTTAGTGATTCGGTTCGGTTTTTTAATTTTGGATACGAACCTAACCGAAAAAACCGAATTAAATATATAATTATTTTTATTTTTTATTTTAGGCTACTACTATCTCTTGAATCATATCCATTGAAGTCAATCTACGAATCTTTTATGGAAGTCGAATGCGGCATGAACTTGATTAACATATCACAGAATCATTGACATAAAATGTAGGGAGAGAAAGTAGTTGTAAATTGGTGAAACTTTAAATGATCATAACTCTGCGCTCGGATGTGCGTTTTCTAATCAATTTGTATTTTCCCCCAAATCGGTTTCTAATTTTCCTTTTTCTTTAGTAAATATTTCACGATATACAATAGATTTTAACATCGAAATTTCATGGTAGTGTAGATGTGAATGTCAATTTTAGTTTTGGAAATTCATTTTTTTTGAAAAAAGAAAAAATCCCTCGACCCGACCCGACCATCAGAAAAAACCGATATAATACAATACGTTCGACGATATAAACCGAACATATCAGTCCTTTTTAAAAAATTATATTCAATTTTTTTTTAAAAAAATTAATTTTTATTCGGTTCATATTTTTTCGGATAGAAAATTAAAAATAACTTATAGACCATCGTAACACTCTAGATCACTCTCTTCTTCCTCAAAGCCCCCACCTAGACGTACACATCTCTCTATCTCTATACCTAATCAATCCTCTTTCATTGTGTTCTCATGGAGTTACTTCATCCCCCTTCCATCTCTACCTACACACCCAAACTCTCTTTCCAGAACTTTCCTTTTCCGATGAGAAATTTTGAGAGTATTCGGGGAAAATCGAGGTCTTCACTGGTGATGGTTGTTAATGCTGATAGTGGAGGTGCGGCGGAAAAAACTGCGGCTACTACGGCGGTGGTGGTGGAGAAGCCGATGACGACGGAACGACGTCGTTTTGAGGTTCTATCAGGGAAGCCATTGCCGTTTGGTGCTACTGCTAGAGATGGCGGTGTTAATTTCGCTGTTTTTTCAAGTAATGCTACCTCTGCTACTCTTTGCTTGATGACTCTTTCCGATTTACCTCAGGTAATTATATTCTCCCATTTAAATATAGTAACGTCCTTTCAATTTGTTTGTATAGTTTTGATCTGACACGGAATTTAAGAAAGTATAAAAGAATTTTGAATGTTGTGTGCCTTAAATTAAAGATATGTAATTATACCAAAATATCCTTTAATTTTGTGTTCTTAAAATATTGCCATGTGGGATGTTGAAATTAAAGAGTTGCCAAATTAGGTAGGCTTTTTCCATAGAAACCAAAATATTTTCACTTTATTTGAATTTTTTGAAGTTGGAGTTGAAGATGGAGTTGTATTTGTTTATAGTTTATGCAAAGATTAGAAATGATGATATCCGGGACAGAGTGGGAGTGAACTCGGTGGATGATAAGATGCGGGAAGCGAGATTGAGATGGTTCGGGCATGTGTAAGGAGAGGCACAAATGTCCCAGTGTGGAGGTGTGAGAGGTTGGCTATGGACGAGTTCAGGAGGGGTAGAGGTAGACCGAAGAAGTATTGAGGAGAGATGATTAGACGTGATATGACGCAAGTGCAACTTACTGAGGACATGACTTTAGATAGAGGGTTGTGGAGGACACGAATTAGGATAGAAGGGTAGTAGTTAGTTGAGCGTAGTCCTACTTACGCTTACATACATGTAGTTGTAGTGTTATTATTGTAGCCCTACTTAGTCTATCATACTAGTAGACACATTATTGTTTTATAGTCCATTGTCCTTTGATTTCTATTGCTGTATGTTCTTTCGTGTATTTTGTTTATCTTATTTACCTGCGTTAGATACTGCTTCTTTTTTCAGAATGCTTTATCATGACTTATTCACTTTTGTTACTCTCATTTTCATACTGCTTTAAATTTCTTGTCCGGTCTGACAGTTTCTCTTGCTTTGCTTGTGCTTATGCTTTGTCTTGAGCCGAGGGTCTTTCGGAAACAACCTCTCTACTTACTAAGGTAGAGGTAAGGTCTGCGTACACTCTACAATCTTCAGACCCATGTTGTGGGATTTCACTGGGTATGTAGAAAAAATATTTAGTTGGGTTTTAGGCGTTTTTCAAATTTCAAATACAATTTCAAGTTGTATTTGAATTTTCATGGCTAAACGCTAATTTTTAAATAAAGTGAAAAGACTTTTAGAAAAAAGGGAATAAATCTCATGGCCAAACGGGACCTGAGAAAGAGACATTGTTTTTTCAAACGGACAAGATTTTTAGAAAAAAGTGAATAAATCTCATGGCCAAACGGGTCCTGGGAAAGATACATTGTTTTTTCAAACTGACTAAAAAGGAAACTAAGACAAACAAATTGAACAGTGGAGTATTAATTTTGTTTCCTTGTATAGATTTTATTTAAATTCTTTTTTTTTTGTCTCAAGAAATTTTCAGTTCCAAATGTATTTTATGATGTTGTATTTTTTTTAAGGTTCATCCCTTTGGTGATAATCTACTGTATAAAAACTTCAATTAAAGGAATAATTTTTTAGTGTCAGCAATTTAATATTTCAATTCTGCACTGTTTCTTAGTTGGGCCTCATTTTTTCCTGGTGTTTGTTGCTTGCTATATAACTGATTTTTTCTTCTGAAGTTCACTTTTTGTTGTAACATTTCCTTAATTCTAATTTATAATGGGTTGTTCCCATGGTGCCTCATTGAGGGTACTAGTACTACTATTTATACAAAAAATATTTTAAAGTTGGAGGGAAGTATTATTTTATCAGGAAGTTCACTTCCTTTTTTTTCTGCTTCTTCTTCTTCTTCTAATTTTGACATTTCATGATGTATTATGTTGTCTAAATGAAAATTCTCCATCTCTAGCTTAAGTGAAGGGATAATATTTTTGCCATTGTGTGTGTTATATCAATCGAAGGGGAGCCTTGGAGTAACTGATAAAGTTGTTGCCATGTGACCAGGAGGTCATGGGTTCAAGCCGTGGAAACAACCTCTTGCAGAAATGCATGGTAAGATTGGGTACAATAGACCCTTGTGGTCCGGCCCTTCCCGGACCCCGCGCATAGCGGTAGCTGGTCCGGCCCTTCCCGGACCCTGCGCATAGCGGTAGCTTAGTGCACCGGGCTGCCCTTTTTTGCCCTTGTGTTATATCAATCAACAACTTTTCAAACCAAAGTAAATCAGGATCGCCTATCAAATTATCTATATCAACTGCTTTCCTATCTAAATTATTCTCCTTTTAAGACAAATCTGGGGATTTCTAAATCTCATACTTACAATACACGTATAACTAGTTTCGTCCTAACTTGTTTGTATCACTTTTATCGTTCCTTGGCTTCCATTATGTTCTGCTCTTAGTTAGGTCTGCATCAATTCCGAGAGATTTAGATCTTCTTAAAAAACTTCACTGCTTTTCATTTTAGGTTATGTTAAATGAGTTCTGATATTGTGTAGAGTATGAGATATAGAAGGGCTTATAACGTAAATTCCTCTAACAGATTTCATATATTTAAGCTAAGACATTTCAAGGGACTAGTTATAACATATCAGGAAGTTCAAAAATTAAATCCTTCAATATGCTATAGCATATCTGACTTGTTTGTCTTGTCATTTTTTCACCCCTTATTAACTCTTGCAGAAGAGAGTGACCGAGCAAATTTTCCTGGATCCTCTAGCTAATAAAACTGGAGATGTCTGGCATGTGTTCCTCAAGGGAGATTTCGAGAATGTGCTTTATGGCTACAAGTTTGATGGAAAATTCTCTCCTGAAGGAGGACACTACTTTGACTCTTCGCAGATAGTGTTGGATCCTTATGCCAAGGTCAGATAACTATAAAGTAAGAAAGTTTTCTGTCAATATAAAGTCTATGCTTTCTTTTTCAGACTATGCTTCGTATTACAAATGACCTCTATTTGTGCATTTAGCTATTACGTCCTTTTGGGCCGCGCCTCATCATTCTTGAATTTCCTTCCAGGCTACGGTAAGCAGAGGAGAATATGGTGTATTAGGGCCAGAGGATGATTGTTGGCCCCCAATGGCTGGCATGGTACCTTCTGCTGCTGATCAGGTAACTACAATCTCTTAGTGTTAAACATAGTCGAATGTGCGATCTAGTGCTTTCTATTTTTATGTTCTGGTTTTATCTCCTCAGCTAACTCTGGAATTGGCCATAAAATGTTGAAAAGGCCACAATCACCAAAAATCATCTTCGTGCTTGCCTTCCCTACAGAAAAAAATACCGGGTGGCTTCATTACTGTCAACAACTTAGATGAGATATAGGAATATATGGTTTTGTTTGGTTCAACATATATGTTTTACTGTTTGATCTTTGTTATTTTCAGTTTGATTGGGAAGGAGATCTACCACTGAAGTTTCCACAGAGAGATCTTGTAATCTATGAAATGCATGTTCGTGGATTTACAAATCATGAGTCGAGTGAAACAAAATATCCTGGTACTTACCTTGGCGTTGTGGAGAAACTTGATCACTTGAAGGTGAACACTTGGTTGTTATAATAATATATGTTATAGCCTGTAAGCTAGCATATGATTGATCTTTTCAGGAGTAAGTTCTAGCTTTACTGACATTGTTAGTTCAAGAATACTTTTGGACACACCAAAATTTGAGGACGTTTATGCAGATGTTTTTCCTCTTTCATCTTAGTGAGGGTCTACATTCATATATTTACATTGCTAGATTTTCGGCTTTTATCAATAGTTAGATGTTGGACAATTGGCCCAATTTTCTCTCTATGTATACGAGTACACAAGAATTATAGTTGTGAGATTAGATGGCTAATATCTTGTTCAAAATAGAAAAGTGAAGTTTTGGACGGATATGGATCATGATTATTTAGGTAATACTTTTCCCCCTTGTAATGCATAAGTGAAAGTGAAAGTGAAGGAGTCAGCTGGTTATGAGGTGTAAAAGCAGTTTATTTCTTCATATTTCTCTGAAAGACCTTCAACAAGACTGCAAGACCGAGTAACTGGATATCATAATAGAGTACTATTTTGCTTGGAAAAGATGATTCTTGAGGAGAATTAAGAGCATCACGAAGAGAACAAGTTGTTCTGAAGCAGAATGATTAATTGCTTTACATGTATTATTCTTCTAAAGTAGATGTCAGTTTGTCTTCCTTGAATTATTCCTTCCTTCTTGGTAATAAAGTTTTTTTGGTTTTGTGTATTGAATTGTGTTACCATCTCATCTATAATTTTGATGTTAGAGAGGGGGAACAATTTAGTTTGTTTATTTAGGTCCATACCACACGCCCTCATGTGTTGGTTTAATATTTTTCTTGGGCCAAGCATGTGGATATACCTTTTCTGGATGAATGACGGTGAGGCTCGAACTTAGGGCTTTGTCTGCGCTAATACCATGTTGAATTGAGACCACCTTATCTAAAACTTTAAGCTGTTAGAGAGAAGACACTTTATTTATCTATTTAGGCCCATAACAATAAAAAATTTAAAACTAAAGTGCAAGCAGATACAGCAAAAATTACTAAAGCATACCCCAGGGTAGAAATCTTTGCTTAGGGGGTAAGGCTAGAAGATTTATGACCTATTTGGCGAGATGAAAAGGGCAGGTACTAGATAAAAGTGACACTTGTAACTGTTAAAAGGAGAAAAGGATGAGAAATAGAGCATCTTGCGCCAAGGCTATGAAATTTTACCTAGTTGGGTTGCATCAGATAAATGTATGCATGTAAGAAGTGCTTCTGAAAGTTGAAATTATGAAAGATGTCCAACTATTTTAGAAGTGCAAATTACTCATGGCATACAAGAAAAAAGCTGTTATGGCTGGAGATCTCCTAGATTAATTAACTTGGCCAAAACACTATCAAAAAAAAAGAAAAAAAGAAAAAAAAAGGCTAAAACAATAAAAAATTACTTAACCATGAGTATGTCAGATTGCTGCTTCATTTTGGGCTCTATATTAACAAATTCAACAAAATAAAGAAGTGCCATGCGATGTTGTCAAAAGTGAAAAGAATAAAAGCCCAAGGTCTGGTAGGGAAAGCACGATATTGTGCTAGCTCTAATACTTTCCAATACATTTAATACGCCGTTTCTTGAATTTCGGACTTCATTATAGAAGTTATCAGAATCTGACTCTGAAAAGTTGGATAACTGGTTTTCTGGTGGCTGTAGTTAGAGTTTGCCTTAATGTAAGTTGAGAATAACTGGATAGCAGCAGAAGTTTTTATTGCTTGCTGGTAGAGTAACTATGTATATAATTATAATTGAAAGTACAAAGATTTTTAACCGCAAATGTGTATGAATGGAATTCTTAAAGTTGTCGGGATTATAGCAGAAATTTAGGAGTCTTGGAACAGCCATATTTTTATATTCTACCTTGTTGAATATAATGATGGGCTTTCATTAAGTTCATTACATGACAAAGTAATCGGACTTTAGAGGTTTGTTGCATGCTGTCAATTTCACTGCTTTAAATTCTGAAACTTCAGCAGCTTTCATGATGTGATATAGAATAATTTATATGTTGTGCATCTTAAAGAGGGTTCCATTTTCTGCAGGAACTTGGTGTCAACTGTATAGAGCTAATGCCCTGTCACGAGTTCAATGAGCTGGAGTACTATAGTTATAACTCTGTATTGGGTGACTACAAGTAAATCCCATCTTCACTTGCAAAGAGTTACTTTCATGCTTTGAAATTGTTGATCTAGGAACACTGTGGAAGTTTTAACTGTAAGACTGCACATATGTTATCACACATTTGACATATGATATGGAAATGGTTAAGAATTTGAATTTCAGGGTCATAACTCTCTCACTTGGATGAATTTCTTGCATTTCAGATCTAAACAGGAGGGAATTTCTAATCTCTGGACCAAAATATATCAGATTCTGATTAGCTTATGTCATGGTTGAGAGATCTAAATTCATAAAATGTTGGAATAAGAGTTACATTTTTCCTGTCTAAATTTGCATGTTTAGCTGTCAGCAAATTTACTCTGTCTTTGTCCAAAGAAGTCAGAAAATAGTCTTAGGTTAAGAAAATAACCTCCTACTCAGCTACCTAGACAAATTCCGACTGAGTTAGAATGTGGAGGACATTAGAATATATCCCACTTTGATGATTCAAGTATGCATGCAGAAGCCTGCTGCTGTGTGGACTATGTTTTGCCACTGGTGTCAATTGTTTTGTGGCAAAAACAGTCCAGGTAACCGTAAGTTGAATGAATGTTAATTTAACACACAAGTGAGGTTGAATCAGTAGTGATAGGAGGTGGTTATTGCTTCCTAATTCTTGGGGTGGAGGATTCTAAATGTAACTAACTGATGCTGTTCCCTGTTTTGATTGGGGAGAGGGTTCTTTTATTTCTTTTTTCTTTGGAGGTGGGGAGGGTTGTATGGGGATTCTGAGATTAAACTAATTGATGCTGTTCCCAGTCCCAAGTATTGACATAATGTCCTAGCTGGATATAACTGATGTGACAAGTCTAGCTCATAAAACACTGATTAAGAATCTCTTCATATTTACTAACCAAATATTGCTATATATGGCTCAGAAAGGTATAAGACAAAAGGGACAAGTTGAAGAGAGATTATATGAGAAGAGTAGAGAGTATATTTTAAGAAGTCCTCTGAGAATAATGTGCAAATGATCGCCAGAATGTCCTTGCATGCAAAGATTGGAGACAGTTGACTTGATTCTCTTTTGTATTGAGCATATATCTGAGATTTGAACCTGATTTTTATGCATAGGATAAACTGCGATAATGATGCTTAGATCATAAGGATAACTTTGAGACGCGTACATTTGAAGATATTTTAGGCTTAATTAGACAATACTACTTAACATGGCATAACCGACATCCAAACATATTCATTGTGCCAAAGCTGCTTGTTTAGATGACTTGTGACTTGATAGTAGACATATAATGCTAATTATATCTCTTTAGTTAGTATATATCCTCGACAGTATTTTCTTTCATGTTGTTCCGTAAATTAATGATTTAATTCGAGCACTGCACTGCTTGAAGATATTAACTACTTCATTTAAATTGGCTCTGTGGTCAATTTCGGTCTTATGGGATATTTATTTTTTTAGGTTTAACTTTTGGGGCTATTCTACTGTCAATTTCTTTTCTCCAATGGGAAGATACTCATCTGCTGGTCTAAGTAATTGTGGCCTTGGCGCAATAAACGAATTTAAGCATCTTGTCAAGGAAGCACATAAACGTGGAATCGAGGTGACTGATTACTGGAGAAAACTATGAGTTTGTGCTCCAAATTTTGGTATATTCTCTTCTGATTGTTCATTGGCAGGTTATCATGGATGTTGTTTTCAATCACACTGCCGAAGGAAATGAAAACGGTCCCATAGTATCATTTAGAGGCATTGACAACAGTGTATTTTATATGCTAGCTCCTAAGGTATGTTTGTCGCTAATCCATGCACGTTTCTATTGTTCCATGCCCGTTTCTATTGTTGTTTTTAGTATTCTGACTCTTAGAAAGAACTGTCCAGAGTCGAATTTGAAGTTCCATATATGGGTTCATTTGCTTTCTCGTCAGAATTTGTCATTGTGTTGTTGCTCCCCTGTTACGAATTGATTAGTTTTCCAAATCATGGAAATATCCTTTTTGCTATTCTAAGATAATTAAACTCTGCAATTGCTTTTACTTATTTAAAACAAAGATAATAAAACCTGCAATGTGGGATACACCTTTAATCTTATTATGTTGTCTATATCACACACTATCACAACAGATGAATGTTGAGGCTTCACTTTTACGACTGTAAGCACTTTGGTGACAGTAAATGTGGTGCAAACGAGCAGAAACATACTCGTCAGCAATGAGCCATGCCTTTCAATCATGTTGTCGTGGTGAAGCACTAGAATGGATAGACTTTGGCTAGTGCCATAAATTGCTTCCCTATGGATAAACTTAAACATAGAATCTTGTATTATGGCTTCTAACAAAAGTCATACCAGAATACTCATAACATTTGGGTGCTTGGAATTTTCGGGTGCTGTGTGGCTTCTTTCTGGTTGCGGCTTTTCTATAAAGAATAGGGACTCTTAAGATACTGAATTCATGTAGATGTATTTGCTATACTAATTCCGTTGTAGTTGTTTTACATTGGTAGAGAATATGTATCTACAAAAGGTTCTGAAATGTGAAGCAAGTTATATTTTTTTTCTTTGATTTTTTTGGATAAGGGTATGTGAACAAAGTTGTATTTGGAAAAAGGCAAAAAGCAATCTACTTTTTAAACATTAGTGAACATGTTCTTACTTCTAGTTCAATTCGTTAAGAAGGAAGGTCTTATTGAATGTAGAATTATCCTATTAAAACATGGACATATACTCTATGACTCAAGTTAAAAATATATCTCATGGATTTGCAGGGAGAATTTTACAACTACTCAGGATGTGGAAACACCTTCAACTGTAATCATCCCATTGTACGTCAATTTATAGTGGATTGCTTGAGGTAAGTTAGACTCAAAAAGTCATATGATGAATGTCAGTGTACTTCCTAATTGTTGTTGGTCTGTGAAGATGCTATCTGCTTAGCCATACCTCAGAAAGATCTCATGGTAACAATCGTCCAGCAGTTCTGTTAAGACCAGTAAATGAATAAATAAAAATGTTCCATAGCCAACATCTTAATAATGAGATGTGACACCAGGTAGAGATCCTCCTCTCAACTGTGACTGCCACCAATAGTGAAATCAGGTTTGTCGCAAGGAAGCTAATCAGGCCTGCACATAAAGGGCTGTTTTGAAAATTGGGTGTGACCTAATGGTCAATGAAATGGGTAAGAACCGTGAGGTCTCAGGATCAAATCCCAGCGGAGGC
Organism: Anisodus acutangulus; assembly: GCA_029783415.1. NCBI lineage: Eukaryota > Viridiplantae > Streptophyta > Magnoliopsida > Solanales > Solanaceae > Anisodus > Anisodus acutangulus. The sequence continues at coordinate 53,309,666 of CM056491.1, forward strand.
AAGAGCACTACGTGATTTTCTCCTATCTGTCCAAGCCTTGGTGTACAATTAATCGGTACTTGTGCTGGTGGGAGGTAGCAGATACCCATGGAATTAGTCGAGGTGCACACAATCTGACCCGGACACCACAATTATCAAAAAAAAATTAAAATGAAGTATCTTTAATAAGTTAAGTTCCTAGATGAGATGACTACACAATTCAGTATATACCATATCAAGGAGCCGTATGAAGGATTTTGCTAAAACTCATGTTAATTGACCTTCCCAAATAAATTAAAAATGACCAATCTTTAGCAAGTTAAGTTCATTGATGACATGACCGCACAATTCAGTATGTATATAATAGGAAGCAGTGGATATGAAGCATTTTGTTAAAGCTCATGTATATTGACCCTCCCTTCTCCAGGCTAACCATGAGGCTATGGTGGGATATGGTTAGGTGGTTGGCACTCCTTGGACAATGCCAAAAACGGTGAAAGATTTGATGGTCAGTTGGAAGAGCGGGAGAAGGAAGAGAAGACGAAGGGCTTGGAACATGGTTCCACTCGCTTTAATGGGGTAGTTTGGAGAGAGTGAAGCAAGAGAGCTTTTGAAGGTGTAGAGTCAAGTTTCTCTCAATTGAGTAGTAGTCTCCGTTCTCTTATTTTCTTTTGGTGTGAACAGAAAGTTCCTGGTTGTATAGATGATTGGGGTGAGTTTGTAGAGAATCATATCCTTGTGTAGAGTCTTTACTTTTTGGTATACCCCTTGTATATGGCCAGTTTGACCATGTTTATGAATGAAAATACATTTACTTGATAAAAAAAAAGACCCTCCCTTCTGGCTCACTAGGTTTTATATCCTCCTAGGAAATTGCTCATCTTTTATTATTTTCATTTTAATTTTTTTCTTCAGCAAATATTTTTAATGAAAATGAAACAAGAACGCATTTCAGCCCCTGCTGTTTTAATGAGTACGACTCATTTTCTTGACCAGGCAATGGGAATTCACATCTTTGGTTAAAACACCTTTTTTTGCAGTTCTGAATTAGATATTACTAGTATTATGTTGCCATTTTTATCAGTTAACTGAAATTTGAAGGATAGAGCATTTCGTGTCCGTGAAGGAACTTGAGGAAGCTACAAAAGAAAATAATTAAGTTGGTGTTCAGTGCCTGTGTTTTTTTGCATTTTGTATAAAAAAACATCAGTTTTTTGGAGCATTTGTAGCTGAGCCTTCCTTGAGCTTTTCACAAGTTAACAAAAGAATGTCGTTGTTAGTTCTTCTGTGTGTATCAATTGTTTTATTTTGTGTCTGCATCTCATCTTCAGTCTAATTTTGCAATCTAAGTGGGATTTTCTAAATGAACTTCTCTGCTATTTTGAAGGCTCAAATTCTGTCTTTAATGCATCTGGTTTCCTTCACAGTCTATATCCTTCATATGAGTTACAAATTTGGCGTTCTGGCCATGAAATGTCATATTTGATGATAATAGAAAAGGTGTACTTTTGATCTTCGACAGATACTGGGTGACTGAAATGCACATAGATGGCTTCCGATTTGATCTTGCTTCTATCCTTGCAAGAAGTAGCAGGTACTTCTGCATACCCTTCATTACTCTTGTCCTTGTCGAATGTTGGTGAAAGTAAGCTTTTTCTTTTGACTTTTCAGCTCGTGGGATGCTGTAAATGTGTATGGAAATTCAACTGAAGGTGACGTGATCACCACAGGCACCCCTCTCACAAGTCCACCATTGGTTGATATGATTAGCAACGATCCAATACTTCGTGGAGTAAAGGTATTTAAGTTAATTTCCGTGTTTCTTAAATTTATTTTCCCTTTTCCTTTAAGAGAAGGACTAGTATGTTACTGATGGCGCCATTTAAGGACAGCCAAATGCTATCTCTAACTGGGTTCGACTTTCTTCTGATGATCTGTCCATTTGTGGCTTATCAGCTCCAATTTTTCCTTTGAAGAAATTATCTACCTAATCCTACTTGTATCTTTTTACTTTTGCACCTGAGTTTTCGCATGTTCCTTTTCTTTGGGTGATAAGACGCCTAAACTTTCCTCTTTATAACAGCTTATAGCTGAAGCGTGGGATTGTGGAGGCCTTTACCAAGTTGGCGTGTTTCCGCACTGGGGTATCTGGTCGGAATGGAATGGAAAGGTCAGTTTGGAGACATATTTGGTTACTCTTTTCATTTCAGGTTGTTCGCAGTTTGGGTTATGAGAACACATAACTGGAAGGAGAAACTAAAGTATTAGAGTCATCTCATTTGATTAGTATAGGTTTCATGCATGCTAAGTAGAGTTTCAGCTGTTTCTTCTTGGATTCCTGTCTCATGAGCCGAAATATTGTAAGTTCTGATCATGCCATGTCATTCGTGGAGTCTCTTATGCAAGAAGAGGTGCAGGAATAATGGCCCTTGAGAGTAAGATTCTTGCTCTTGCTCTTGCTCTGTAATTGTGAGCTTCATTCTGATTTTGTTGAAGTCTAGAAGATGCACAGCAAGAGTTGATGTGAAGAGGAAAGTATTTTATATTCTGTAGGTAGAATTAGAGTGGATTGGGCCTGAATAGAGCGAAATGGATATAGAGGATTTACAACCCCAATTAATTTGGGAATGATTTGACATACTCTAGAAGAATAGGTAACAATTTATTGCCTTGTTTCTCCGTAAGCGAGTTGAAGACATCTAATAGTCAGGGGTGTCTTTAAATATTACTTAAAATCAGATACATATTTCTATTAACTCATTTATTTGTCACTCATTAGTTTTCACTCTTTTTTCCGTAAGGTAAGTAATTTTTATAAAAGAAAGTTACCAAGGTGGTACTACAAAATCAGAAGTTACAAATTACAAAGATCACAATAAAGGAGCTGTTCTCCTAGTTTAATTTTCACTCTTCTATAGATATTACAGTCTCATTCTTTTGCTATTAATATGTCACAATTGACGTGATTTCGACACCTATTAATATCCTGTATTGAATTTTGTAAATCATTTAGCCAAGGCTGGGAATAAAGAAGCAGTTTAGTTTAAACCCCACTTCTCATGTTACAGTTTTGCTGCAAAGTCTTGGTGAGGGCTAGGAAGAAAGAAACAATTTAGTTCAAATCCCACACCTCGTGTTGTAGTTTTGCTGCAAAATCTTAGGAAGTCATGTGATTGCTTTCTTATGAAATTGCTTGCGACTTCAAAATTATTGTCTATAAAGACGTAACCGATGAAATAATTCCAACAGTGTGCAGCGATAGCTGTCAGACATATTGTTTAATTGGAAATAGCTTCCGATTTTCCCTAGGCAAGGCACTAGAAGTTATGATTTTTCTCTTTTTAGCTTGTCTATGTAACTTTAGGTGATCAAGAGTGTTGTAATTCCCATCTTCCGCACTACTTATCATTCCCTCTATAGCAGCTGTTTTTACAATTGCCGGCCGTCCACTTTTTCTTAGTAACTTCTGTATACCCTCATCTTGTTTTGTGTTCCGCCAAAAGTTAACCAAGTGGCTTCACGAAATCTCATACTTGTCAAAAGTAGTAATTGTACTTTACTTTTTGGCGTGCTTGTTTTGAAGTGTTGTATAACTTCACCTCTATTGAAAATAATTTTTTGCCCGGTCAAACTAACTGATTGAAATCAAACTTGGAAAGTTCTAATGAAGAACAGATGCATGTATTATATTACCAAGGCAGATCTGGCGCTGAACCCATCATATCTACATATCTTTAAACTTTCCATCGATGTGTGAAGCCTAGACATTTATGTGAATTAGCTGGCACACTAGTATATATAAAACAGATCTAACCTTTTCTTAACCAGGTTGAAATCTTTACAGAATTCACCAATGCCTTGAAATTTCTGCATGCAGTAGTTTCTGAGGCAAATCTATCAAATAACTGATGATTCCTGTTGCAGTACCTAATAAATAATCACCGAGTACTTTTTTACATTCTTTCTAGTAATGATTGCAAAAGAGACCTGAAAGCGAAGGCTGATAGAATCTTGTACTATAGTCGTTGAGTGAAAAATTAAGCAATGTACAGGCCAAGTCAGATATTAGCCAAGGAAGAACTAGATTCGGGTTTGATTTTTATCACAGGTCTATTAGCATAGGTATTAGTGCAAATGGAAACATGTTAATTATATATTGGAACCATCATGTGATGCTAAATTTTGAATGATTGAGATTGCATTTTCATCTGATACAGCTTGTTTGGAGAACTCACAGTCGCAGAAGTGGTTAGGGTGGGCAAATAGCTGGCCTATAAGCAACTACCCTTAGTTACACTTACAAAACTTGACTAAAAGAGTAACAGTTTATACCCAACTACCAAGACCATTCCATGTTGTGTTATTTTGAGCTGATCAACTCTGGAGCTGCGGGCTTGCTAAATGTAATCTTGGGCATTCACATGTGCAGCTCTTTAGGTTCACATCCTCCGTTCTAGCTACATGTATGGTCTAGGTTATCTTTAAGTTCAGAGAAGCATATTGACTACGAACTGCGCTGTCCACTTCAGTGTTTATCCAGTACTTTAATATCTATTAGAAAATTAACAAGTGTCTGGTAATTGACGTGTAATTAAGTGAATTGTTTTCCTTGAAATCATTGAATGTCGAAATGCTCTTAATTACCTTAACTTAAATTGCTTGCCCTCTATTCTCTGTCAGAACATGACTATCTTCACTAGTCAAACCTCTTCCAAAAGTTTCGGGGAGCACATTGAGATTTATCCTAACCGAGTTGGACTTTTTGTTTTATTTATGGGAAGATCTAGCTCAAATGATATTTTGATAATAGTGGGGGTATCTCTATAGGTCCTTGTTATTCAGCTGGAAATGCATTTAACTGTAAATAGGATAGGGCCCCTAGATTTTTCCTTTTTTGACAAGGTAACAGATAGGACCCCTAGATGTTACTATTCAGTTAGGACATTGTTTTTATTATCGCTGTCATTTAGGACATTGTTTTTATTGTCGCTGTCATTTAGGACATTGTTTTTGTTGTTGCTCTCATTTAGGACATTGTTGTGTGTATAAATTGGCTGCGCTCTTTCTTTTCTGATGTTTCCTCTTTCTTTTTCATCTCTCTTGGCCTTTCCTAATTAACGTTTTCCTTTTAAACATATAAAAAGGAAGAAAAGGAAATGATAATCAGCTCTCGTGTTTTTATTTGTTTCAGTACCGTGACATGGTACGGCAGTTCATCAAAGGCACTGATGGGTTTTCTGGGGCTTTTGCTGAATGCCTTTGTGGAAGCCCAAACCTATACCAGGTATATTACTTAGAGGTCTTTTACATTATAGCTGTGGTGCTAGTGATTTCTAAATTCAGTTGGGGATGGTTCAGTTCCTTAATAATCCGACCGTTTGTATTTGTTGGTGTTCAATTAGGAGGGAGGAAGAAAACCATGGAACAGTATAAATTTCGTGTGCGCGCACGATGGTTTTACTTTGGCTGATTTAGTGACATATAACAATAAACACAATTTGGCAAATGGAGAGGACAACAAAGACGGGGAGAATCACAATAATAGTTGGAATTGTGGTGAGGTAAATCAGTGTGCACAAATCTATATATCCTTTGGATCTTCACTTATTTAAGCTGTCTTGATGGTTGGTTTCACACTGTAAAGAGCAGATTGTTCTAAAAGAAGTGTTATATTTTCCTTTCTGTTTGCTCTGAGATTGAGACTCAATTTATGTCCAATATCATAGCATCCACATCCGTGTATTAGTGCATTTAGAATTATCCGTGTTTTCTTTCTGCTCAATCTTGCTATTAATTGTTTAGATGTTGTAATTGATTTTGATAAGATTTCTCGCAGCAATTCACATCATCTCTATGTTTCTTACATTAATATCTGATCTCTGCATGGACTATCTTGTGTGTTGTAATAAATTGCACTAGTTTCTTTCTCTTTTCTGTAACACTGACATCCTCCTTAAATTAGTAAAAAGTAGAATCACTTAATAATCTTTTAGCATAATATATTATATACTGAATGATATTTCTGTGGATGCAGCAAAAATTGTAATCTGGGTACTTGATGAAAATAAAATGAGTATTACTTCATAGCTATTTAGTTGCTGTTCCTTGTTATTTTTTTTCAGCAGATTAGATTTATTATAGTTAAGATCCTGCTCAACTTCCCTGCTGAGACTTGATTTTAAGGTTTGCTTGAAGTGCTATTAAGGCGGAAACATTTGAAGTTTTCTGCTTACTGTCATGTATTACGTATAGCTTTAATATTAATATCAACTTAATTTATCACACACCATACAAATATGAAGAGGATGCTATTACGCTTCCTCGGGTGAGTTGATATATTTCTGATACGAGATGTTCCGGCATGGCTATCTTCTTGTTTGAGTATATGATGCTGAGGAAATTCAGATAATGTTGAGGGTGGTGAATTTAATGTTTTGGGTGCATCCAAAAGTTTTTGAATGTGGATATCAAGACCTGTGCAGTACCTTACCATGATACCTCTTTTTTTTTTTATTTTTATTTTCAGTTATAACAAGTTGCTTCTTCACTGTAGGAAGGAGAGTTTGCACGTATCTTTGTGAAGAAATTGAGGAAAAGACAAATGCGGAACTTCTTCCTCTGCCTTATGGTTTCCCAAGTAAGTTTAGTTCTCCCCTTTGATGTTATTCAATAGAAAGTAACAAATAAAAGCATAAATGTCTTGATAAACAGTAGGTGGATTGGTGGTTGTCTTTTGCCCATTAATTTGTACGGAATCTGATCATTCAACCTAATCTTAATGTAAGGAGTGGAAGAAGACAATACATAGCCCTTTTTACAGCATTCTATACTTGAAGTTTGACATTATATAACTCGATTCCCTCCTGCACGTGCGATCCTATTCTGGAGTTTCACGTATGGACTACGCGGATTTATGAGTATGAGGTGAGTTTAGTAAAGTTTGTCTCTAGTACCATGAAAAAGGAGGCTCTGAGCATCCAACCAAAACTTAAGTCAAGGAGTGTAGTAGTCCTAGACCTTTATGTACCTATCCGAAGGGCTTTTTACAAGGCTATACCTAATGTGGGACAATAAAAAAAAAACTCAACAATAACCTCAAATTTTATTATTTATGAACCTACCTTTTTGGCTATAAGTTCGTGCATTTCTTCTTTTTGAAATGTTTGTTCCTAGTCGGTATATATTTTCTTATAATTAATTTTTTCCATTTGTGGTTCTTCAGGGTGTTCCCATGATATATATGGGCGATGAATATGGTCACACTAAGGGAGGAAACAACAACACGTATTGCCATGATAATTATGTACTTGTTTACTTCCATTTATACTACTACTATTCCCAGATGTATGTCCATACTTGGGTTCACTGATCACAACCCCCTTTCTGTAGATTAATTACTTCCGTTGGGATAAGAAGGATGAGTCTTCATCTGATTTTTTAAGATTTTGCCGCCTCGTGACCAAATTCCGCCGGTAAGAATCTAGCCTGTTTTTTCCGATGTCGATGGTTCCTCCTCAGCTCTTGACTGTTGTTTGCATGCTTGCAGTGAATGTGAATCACTGGGATTAGATGGTTTCCCTACAGCAGAAAGGCTGCAATGGCATGGTCATGCTCCTAGAACTCCAGATTGGTCCGAAACAAGTCGATTCGTTGCATTTACACTGGTATTTTAAGTATTTTCGTTACTGTCATTCCTTATCCAACTTCTGTAAGGAACCTTACTGTCAAAGATTTATTCTTGTGATCCTTCTTGAGAGTGAACATCACTAATTTTTTATCAAGGTTTTCTGAAACATATTTTTAATATTTTAAAAATCATTTTTTTTTCATAGAGTAGGAGTATCTTTTATGTCCTTGTCAAAAAAAGTTAGCTTTTATGTAATTGTCACATATCTAAATATGAGGTTCAAATGATGAATTTATCCATTGCTCCAAAATTAACTTACGTAAAAAAGCGTAAATTGCCAAAATTATTTTTTGGGAAGGGAGGAGTATGATTGTAGAAACATTTTCTGTGTCGTGATTATGGGAGACCTCCAACAGATTATGATCATGTTTCACATGCCGAAGCAGACACTCGAGACATATTTTATTAGCGTCACAACTTTATCTAGTGATTGATTTGTATCCTTGAATCAAAATGCAGGTCGACAAAGTGAAGGGAGAATTATATGTTGCCTTCAACGCCAGCCATTTGCCTGTAACGATTACACTTCCAGAAAGGCCTGGTTATAGATGGAAGCCTTTGGTGGACACTGGCAAATCAGCACCATTTGACTTCCTGACAGATGACGTTCCGGAGAGAGAGACAGCAGCCAAACAATATTCTCATTTTCTCGACGCCAACCAATATCCAATGCTCAGTTCTTCATCCATTATACTTTTGCTATCACCTGATGATAATGCTTAGTTTCATTCAAAACAAGCTGGGCGAGGTAAAGCAGCTTCAGATTTTATTGTATCTATATTTGCAGTTAGTGTTGCTTTGTAAATAAATAAAAAGTTCGAAGTAGGACAGAACAGAACTGCAAGCGGATAGAACTCTTGAGGAAGAAGCTGATGATTTTTAAGATACATCTTGTATTATAATTGTATTTATACAAAAGTTTTCCAATATCTCCAAATCAGTCCTTAGGAAGATGTTACCTTATCTAAAATAGGAGAAAGAACTTTTTATTAGTACCGCACATCAAGACACGTTACCATCCACTTTTGCAGCTTTAGCTCCTTTATGGCATGAATGTTTGGGTCATCCGGGAGCACCTATTTTTGCTTTCCTTAAACAAAATAAATTTATTGAGTGTACTAGAATTGGTAATTCTCATGTTTGTCGCTCATGTCCTCTTGGAAAATATGTTAAATTACCTTTTGTTGCTTCTAATTCATGCCAAGTTATGCCTTTTAATATTATCCATAGTGATATTTGGACATCTCCCGTTTTGAGCTCTTCGGGCCATTGATATTATCTTCTTTTGTTGGATGATTACTCTAATTTTTTGTGGACATTTTCTTTGTCTAAAAAGTCACAAGTCTTTTTCACATTTCTTTCCTTTAGAGCATTCATCCGCACTCAATTTGAACGAGACATTAAAAATATTCAATGTGATAATGATAGAGAATTTGATAATGGGCCATTTTGGGATTTTTGCAAAGCTAATGGTTTATCGTTTCGTCTCTCTTGTCCACATACCTCATCTCAAAATGAAAAAGCGCAAAGAAAAATCTGAACCATTAATAACATTGTTAGAACCTTACTTTCCCATGCCTCTCTACCACAATCATTTTGGTATCATGCATTGTACATGGAAACCTATCTCATCAACATACTTCCAAGCAAACAATTAGCCTATCAATCCCCTCTTAAAATTCTAACCTGAGGGACCCATCTTACTCTCATCTCTGGGTATTCGGGTGCTTATGCTATCATTTTTTTCCTTTTTCTACCATCAATAAACTTCAACCGCGTTCTACTCAGTGTATTTTTTTAGGATATCCGTCAAACCATCGTGGTTACAAATATTACGATTTATCCTCTAATAAAATCATTGTGAGCCTCCATGTAGTCTTTGATGAATCAAATTTCCCCTTTGCTAAAATACATTATTCCGTGCCTAATACCTACAACTTTCTTAATGATAGCATGCCCCCGTATTTGGTCCACCAGTTGACTGCTAGCCCAGCGGCACCCTTCACTAGCAGCCCACTGCTGAGAGGCGGCCCACTAGATAGAGGCCCATTCCCAGGCAGTGGCAGCCCGCTGGCTAGAGGCCCACTCCAGGACCTAGTGGCAGCCAGTCCAACAATTTCTCTTGCTGGCAACCCACTGCCAAGAGGTGACGCACGGGCTGGAGGCGCACTGCCAAGAGGTGACGCACGAGCTGGAGGCCCACACCCAGGCAGTGGAGACCCACTACCAGGCAGTCCGCTCCCCTCCTCCTCGGCCTCCGGACCCATCACAAGTCAGTCCAATACCACTTCTCCTATCCAACCAACTCCAATTCTGGCCCAATCGCCATTCACTCGTAGTCAACATTAGATTTTCAAACCAAACAAAAAATACGGTCTTCACATACATGTTACCAAATCACCTCTTCTTCGTAATCCTGTGTCTACCCTTAATGACCCGAATTGGAAAATGGATATGGATGATGAACATAATGCTCTTATTAATAATAAGACTTGTGATTTTGTGCCTCGTCCTCCTGATGTTAATGTTATTTGATCTATGAGGATTTTTAGTCAGAAAGAAAATTATGATGGTACATTTGAGAGGCATAAAGCATGTCTTCTAGGTGATGGAAATACTTAACAAGTTGGTCTGGACCGCGGTGAGACTTTCAATCTGGTGGTCAAACCAGCAACTATCGCACGATACTAAGTCTGGCTCTTTTTAAGGCATGGCCTCTACATCAACTTGATGTCAAAAATGCATTCTTGCATGAAGAACTCAATGAAACGGTGTACATGTATCAGCCCATGGGTTACAGAGATCCCACTTATCCTAATCATATATGCTTACTGAAGAAATCCTTGTATGGACTCAAAACAAGCTCCTCGGGCCTGGTACAAGAGGTTTGCAGATTATGGTTTTACTATTGGGTTTTCTAACAACATGTCTGATCATTCCCTCTTCATATACTATCACAGTAATGATATGGCTTACATCCTTCTATATGTGGATGATATTATTTTAACTGCTTCATCTGACGCTCTTCGCAAATCTATCATGTCTTTTCTTAGCTCAGAATTTGCTATGAAAGATATGGAGCCATTGAGTTATTTCTTGGGAATAGCTGTAACACATCATATATGTGGTTTATTCTTGTCTTAGAAAAAGTATGTAGATGAGATCATTAAACGGGCTGACATGTCCTCTTGTAAGCCGTCTTCCACTCCGATTGATACTAAACCGAAGTTGAGTGCTACTTCCAGCACACCATAGCTGATCCATCACATTACCGCAGCCTTGCAGGAGCCCTGCAATATCTTACTTTTACGAGGCCCGACATATTTTATGCTGTGTAACAAATTTGCCTTTTCATGCATAACCCGATGGAGGATCACATGCATGCTCTCAAGCGCATTGTGCTCTATATTCAGGGCACTCTCGATCATGACTTGCATATATATATATATTCGTCTTCGACAACCACTCTCATTACTTACACCGATGCAGATTGAGGTGGATGTTCAGATACCAGACGCTCCACGTCTGGTTATTGTGTCTTTCTTGGTGACAATTTGATCTCTTGGTCTTCCAAACGGCAAGCTACGTTGTCTAGGTCCAGTGCCGAAGACGAGTACCGGGGAGTTGCCAATGTGGTTTCTGAATCGTGTTGGCTACGAAATCTTCTTCTGGAGCTCCATTGTCCTATTCCAAAGGCGACATTGGTTTATTGCGATAATGTTAGTGCGATATATCTCTCAGGGAATCCGGTTCAACATCAACACACTAAACATATTGAGATGGATATTCACTTTGTTCGCGAAAAGGTTGCTCGTGGACAAGTATATGTCTTACATGTCCCGTCACACTATCAGATCGCTGATATTTTTATCAAAGGTCTTCCGTTGGTTCTATTTGAAGATTTTCGGGACAGTCTCGGCATACGACGACCTCCCGCTTCGACTGCGGGGGTGTGATAGAATATTTTGTAAATATTACATAATCTTTAATTATCTTCTTTATATGGTAGGTGTATAATTAATTATTTACTACCTTAATTCTAAACTAGGATTATGTTTGTATTATGGATATATTTACCACTTCTTTGGAATGAAATAATAAATGTTACAAAAATATCAAGTTAATTAATCCATAATTAATTGATTTAGTGTAAAAAATACGAATAACCTTTATAATATCCTATTTAAATCGATAATGGGAGTAGGTGTAAAGCAGTATATATTATCGGGTGTGATATTATGTTCCAATAGAGATAAATGTAGTGGAGAATGGAGAATTTTGGCTAAATGACTAGTTGTCACCTTGAATTTATGTTTTAAGAATAGATGGGTGACGACTTCTTATTTTTAAGATATGTCGAGATAATTTTCCGTTCTTGGCAGGCGATAGCTATCTGTAAGAATAATTTAGCTGTGTGTTTATGATACTGTTAAAGCACTAGAGAAAAGAAATTCACTATCTTCCAAGAAGAAAACGTTTACTTATTTTTTAAGAAGAGAAGAAGAGGTTATTCCTGAATAAACCCGTTAAACAGAGCAATATACATGTGATATACACCCAATATACAGCAGTGTATATCACATGCAAAGCAGTGGACTGGACTGGGCCAGCAGTGGGCTCTCGGCAGTGGCCCATTCTCGGACAATACAATCTTGTATATATTATATATATTTGTAGTATATTGTAGTGTAAGGCTATATATACAAGTTACATATTTTCATAATAGGAGAATCATATTCCTATTCTATTTCTAAAACCTTATTCTACCATAATTCTAACTATACAATTATGGTAAGTGTATAACACTAATTAAGGTAACCTTTACACTACAATATACTACAAATATATATACCATATATACAAGATTGTATTGTCCTCAATCTGTCCGAGAATGGGCCATTGCTGGGCCACTGCCGAGAGCCCATTGCTGGGCCAGTCCAGTCCACTACTTTACCTGTGATATACACTGCAGTATATTGGGTGTATATCACAGATATATTGCTCTGTTTAACAAAACTGATCTGCTACTTTCCACATTAATAACAGAGGTTGAAAAGTGTGAGATAACTTCTCTGCAGTTTTTTAACCTCTTAATCTCTTAAACAGATAAGGAAACGACCCACAATCAGAACAAAAATTCAACATCTCCCACTTTGCTCATCATGGATATACCCAAAATAATATCATGCCTATAAACACGTAATTCATAGATAAATAGTTTGTGTGACTTACGAGCATCTAAGAGTTATAAAATTTCAAACTTATTAAGGTTGTACAAGAGCTCCACGTAAAAAGCGAATCACATACATAAGAGATTCACTACTAACAAGAGGATCTTATTACTCGCAATACCTCAAACATCATTTGCTATCCTAATAGCTAGTTATCTGATCCGTCATCTTTTAAAGAAGCGAACTCGAGTTCATGTTTTAACTTTATATCCACATTACACTAGACAATCCTCATGGCAAGTGTAATGGTCAATCTGTGGAACAAGTTAAATTACTAATTGTAATTTTCTTTCATTTCTACTTAATCTATCTATTCCAAATCAACTGTTTTCTTAGACATGCACTGCTTTACCGTATCACTCATGATTATTTGTGACGCGCTAAAGTAGCAACACCGATTGGAACTTCAAGAAAACAGTCAAGGTCGAATTGTTTTCCATTTAAAAGTTAATGTAACTTTTTGGATCTCACACAATAAAGAAGAAGTGATCCATTCTAACATTAACCCATTGATCGCTTAGCACACGTGGTATGAAAATACGTGCTACGGTGTTCTCACCTTATATTAGCATGTGTATCTCATTTTTTTTATTAATTCAACACAATTTTGGGCTAGACACCTCCAAAAGTATAACCCGAGCTTATTTCTTTCATAATCCTCAAATCCATCTTCTTAGAGAAATTCATATCTGAGTTACAAAATAAATCATAACATGCTTGTGAAATTCCGTATGTCTAAAAAATTGTCAGATCGACCTTAATAAATATGACCTCGCACTAATCAAGGTGTCGCACCCGTTTTTAACCCCCCACCGCGAAGACGGGGGATCCAACATGGTCGCGACGTATTGGTGATTCCTAAATTAATTAAAGTTTAAGAAGTCGCCACCTAATTATTCTACGGTGAATTAGAACACATAAATATTAACTAAGTGCTGCAAAATAAACTCCGATTAATGGTCTGCTAATCTATAAGATTCTGGGTAAAAATTCTTTATTATATAAAAGGGAAGGATTTATGTATCCTTTAAGATCTACTAACTACAGTTATTCGATCAAACTTAGGTTAATTATTATGCTAAGAAAAGACATGTTAAAAGTATAAAGTTAATTGAAAGAATGTTGCAAGTAGTTAATTATAAAATGCATTTTGACAACGTAAGATTTTTACCACTTATTCTTTTTGAGGAGTCTCGCAAAAGTGACTGCGATTCTACAAAATAAATTTCTGGCATAAAAATCCTAAAAATATGCATTTGTATGACATTGTTTATAAAATACATGTAAAAATTATTTTTTTGAATAAAAGCATGCATTTGTATGGCATTGTCCATAAAATAACTATTTTGGAAATCAATAGAAAGGAGGAAAGCAAATTCTTTGTAATGCAAATAAGTGATTTTTATGAAAGTCATTTTAAATCACAAATCGGATAAAACAAGACCTTATTTGCATGATCAATAATGCGAGTAAAAGATGACCAAATTGTTTTGAAAGTTTCAAAAATGCATGACGAGCCTAAGATAAATAAACTAGCGTCAGGTTTCCAATTTTAAACTACCCTTTTAATCTATCAATTCAAGACCTAATTATTCTAAATATTCTCATGATCGCACAAAATTGAGTAATTAAATTACAACAAAAATGAAAAATATGGCGGGATTAAGGAATTAAAGTAGCGACTACGGCGGATGACGAAGTCATCCCGCCCTATTTGTTTAGAAGTCCCGAGGCAGGAGAATGCAATGAACGAGGATGCAAGTCTTCGTTTGACAATAATCGTGATGAGTCTCATAACGAGACTCTTCATTGTTCCCGATGCATTTCATGTAAACAAAAGAAAAGAAAAAGATTAGTAGACGGAACATGAAAATATATACATAGGAAAATGTAAATAAATAACTCATGAAAATGTAATATATTGTAGGGCCTCAGGTTTGATACACAACATATAGATAACAAGAAAGGGAGAGGGAAAGATTGGGCTTAGGGACACTAAGTAGGCATATATGTCAAGTATTTAACAAAGGCATGCACATGAATACAACAAGAATAATACACTAGAAGGAACATCCTAAATGTTCTAGGTTGCAGGCATTCGAAAGAAACACATACACTCATGATTCAAGCCTAGTTAGATAATCCTAATTTCCTCTTTGAATAAATACAACGTGACTAATAGGACACCTAAACAGAACCTGAACTGATCATTCTATACAAAACAGTTACAGCACATGATGTTTTTAAATCATTTTGGCACATAACATTGACAAAGTAAATCAGAAATTCCACTGAGACATATACAAGCCCATACAATCATACTTAGATCATTTTAGGCATGCTGATACCTTGAAATTAAATCATACTTAATTCACAAAGACAAATATACTTCCATAATATCCTTAAACCATAGGCAGAATACATGAACATGTTATTCAAGTGCAAAAGCCAAAATTAATCCACCCTTGGAACCTTGATGCTAATCAACAAGCTCCTAATAAATTATGAACTAAAGCACATATACATATTTGAGATTATACTAGGCATAACGTGACCTTCTAAATCAAAAATGCATTTCAGATCGTACTGGGTATAACATTACCTTCCAAATAGAACAAATACCAAACTGATCACACATCATAAATCATATTCAAACAAGTAATATACATCACATAGGGTTGGGTTTAAGGCTTGGCACACACATTTAATCATGGATAAACTATTAAACAGACCAAACTATCTCAAAGTATATGCCTAAACATGTCATAATTGGGTTTTACTATCTTGAATAAAAATGACCACATTAACAAATACACATAACTAATCACTAGCTGTGGGCATAGCCTAATCAACATCTAATACCCAGCAAGTGATATACTTAATATCAAAACCACTAAAAATTCATTATTATCTATCTAAATCATACCAACTAGAAACTAGAAACTTATATTTATTAATCTAACAGTCAATCGATACAACTAAATGAAAACAATTAATTTAAATCATGCAAACAACAATTAAAAGGGATCGAGAGGAATTTAAACTCACTTACCTTCTCCGGGCAGAGAACCAAGGCGTCGTCTCGAATCGTCGAATCCGCTCGGGGAGGTTATTTTAGAATTCTAATTTTTCCGATTTCGGACCCTAATTTGGACCCGACCCGAAACAGACCCGACCCGGATTTTGGATTTCCCCCTTTTTTTGGTGAACCCGACGGGAAACAGACCCGGTTTCGATAGACCCGAAACAGACCGGAAATGTGAAGAACAAAAGGGGATTTTCGGATCGAAAATTAGAAACAAAAAGGAGTACTTTATAACAAAAAATTAGGAACAAATTGACCCTTTTCTTTTCAATTTCAGACGTTTTTGTTCTTTTGTTTTCTGACCCCAAAAAAAAAACTGCCCTTAAATGAAGAACAAGGGGGGGGGGGTATTTATAGATGGATTCTTCCCCAAAACCGTTCACCCCCATACCCCCTTTTCAACCAAGTTTGAATTTCAAATTAAAAGGGGCAAAGGTGACGATTTTGGAAGCGAATTTTCGGGGTGTAGGTCGCGGATTTTTGGGGAATAGAGTATGGGTGAAGTGACGGGAGGGGTGTGGTGGTTTCAGGGATGGTGGGTGAGGGGTGTGGGCTGCGGCGGGTTTGGTGGCCGGTTGGGGTATGGGTGAAAGAGAAAAAGTTTTGGGTTTGTTTGGGTTAGGTTTGGGAATAAAAGGGGTGTGGGGGCTGGGCCAAAATGGGGGATTGGGCCGGGTTGGTTGGGCTGGTTTTGGACGATTGGGCTGATTTTTGTGGGTTGGTTGAATATTTTGGGTGAGTGGAAAATGGGTTGTGGGTTAAAATAAAAAGGGGTTTATTATTTTTTTAAAAATACTTTGAAGAAATGTAAATTATTTAAATAAAAATAACGATGTGATAATAATAAAAATATAATATTTATGAAATTCTTATTGCTTAATTTAAAATAAAAACGCGATGCCATTTTGTGAAAATAAAATAACATAGAATATTAGGGTAAAACTATGGTTATGATATTAAAAGACAAATGATAGTAGAAACACGAATAATAATAATAATAATAATAATAATAATAATAATAATAATAATAATAATAATAAATAATGATATTGAGAATAGACGACGATATTAAAGACCTTATATATATATTAAAATTATTTTGAGGTATCAAAATATTTTAAATCGCAAACAAATAATCAGAAAAGTGGGTGTCAACACAAGGTTGTATTAGGTCTCATCTCTTCACGTTCGATAACATAAGAGGTAATTGCTCGTGTGAGAGAATCAACTTCGCGACTTGTTCGACTACACTAAAGTGAAGCAATAATAACTAACAACAACTAATGTAAAATAAAAACTTTACCAGTTTATGTGGCTTTTATATTAATTAATCTATAAAATAATTACTTAGCATTAAACAAAAATTATTCTTTAAAATAAAGAAAGGTCATCGACACCATCAATCTACCTTCCCTAACATCTTTAAACTCAAACTCTTTCCCTGTTTACTATATGTTTGCATAAATAACTTTTATTTATCAAAACGTAGGTTTCAAAGGATTGAAGGGGAGTGTTGGAGCATAAGAGAATTGAATTACAATAAAGGCAAACATCTAGATTACGATGAAAGAGGGCGAAAGATTAATATGTACCTTAAAATTTTAAATTTTTATATAAAGATGTGTGTATATATGTGTGCGCGCGCATGTGTATGTGCGCACACGCAATTATATATATTCGGTTTGATTTGATTTTTTCAGTTACATTTTGCTTAGCACCAAATTTTATTAGTTTTTAAAATTAAAAATCAAAATCAAACTAGACCTAAAAAGTTTTGAATTTTTAATTTCTTCGATTTAATTGGGGATTGGTTCAACTTTTTGGTTTTCCGTAAACATCCCTAACTATCAGCATAGTAGCCGTTTAGAGAGAAGTGAGAGCGTAAAGTGATAGAATTTGATGAGAGGGTTCAATACTACATGTTGGGTCCGGGGCTACGGATAAGCAATAGTATGTAATAATAGAACCGTAACAGCTAGAAAAATTAAAACAGTTTTTGGATGTTGCCTTCAATGTTGTGTCAACATCTGAGGCAACATTGTGATAAAACAGTTATAAACCTTTATAGAGTAAATGCAGCGGAAAAGTAAAGAGACACAAGGTTTATATTTTCAAGGGTATATATTAATATATCCCTTGATGGTCAATGACCAAAGAATTGTATAAATTATATACAATTACAAATGAATTTCTTTTTACAAAATTGAACAATAAATGCGAAAAAGAAATTAAACAAAAGTGAAGTCGCAGATGACTTCAGCCTAAAGTTAAAAGATCTAAAAAGGCAAATACAACATCTTCATTACAATTGCTTGAAATATAAGCTTGATCTAGAATCTGGGCAGCAATAATGTGGGACTAGATGTTGTTATACTACATTAGGCTAAATGTGTTGATCCAGTTTCTAAGGTGAATATCCGAGAGCTCTCTTGATAATTCTTCTCGTTCAATTATGGATATCGATACTCTGAAGCTCCCCTCTATTTATAGTGTGGAACTTCCCTTGAAATCCTCACTGATTGGTTGCGGAGGTTGAGTAAAAGAAGCTTCAGCTTGGACCGGTTCTTTCTCCTTAAAAAGCTCAACGTTCTGGACTTGGTCTTCATGCTGCTTCTTCTCCAAGCTTTTACTGTTTCTTTTACCACATTTTAAACACAACATCATTGTAAGCTTGCCTAGGTCATTTTTTACTCACAGTAACACAACATGTTTTGGCCGGAAGAATAGACAAAATTGTTACAGAGATGTTGTCAGGAATGTTGTCACAACATCGCAGGCAACATTTTTATTTTCATAAGATGTTGTCCTGAGCATTTTCAGATGTTGTCACAACATCCATCCAACATCAACAATCTCCCCCTTTTTGTCTTTCTTCACAAAACTCCATACGAAACGAAATGACTAGGATACTGATTCCCGATGTAGTCCTTACATTCCATGAATCAGTAGGATTAGTGCTATGCTCCCCCTTAACCTGCAGTAGTAAATTTCAAGCAGTGTTGTATCGATGATTTGATTAGATAGGAGTTATGTTATATTAGTCGTGACTTACTTACAGCAACTGCGTAATCAGTCTACAGTAACCATTCATAACAATCCACATCAGCCAAACATATATAAACAACTTTAGAAAACAGTTATAATGTTTGCAAGAACAGACCAAATATCCCAAAGTAAAATATTACAAACCAAAAAAAATATTCCAAATGTCAGTATGTCCAATATTCAAATAAACAGAGATTATCAGCACTCCATTCATCATTGAGTTAACGCTCCATTCCATCAACATGATCATCCTTGACTAGAGTAGTCGAGTCACAGTAGCTTCCAGCCGCTTTCTGTGATCGATCACTCTGTGCATCACTATCTTCATCTCCATAGCATCAGAAACATCAGAAGTAGTCAGCAATCATCATCTCAACTCCTCTCCCCCTGCATCGTAGCTTGGCCTGCATCTCATCTCAACTCCTCTCCTCCTGTCTGTGTCTGTCTGCTTCCAACAGCAACATCATCAGCATCAGCATCAACATCAGCATTAGCATCAACATCATCCTCTCCCCCTTTTTGTGAAGAAAGTAAGTCCACATAATAGTTTCTGGCTCGTACTAGGTCTTGAGTTTGCCTGTCAAGTTCAGCAATATGTTGTCGAAGCCAGTCTTTGGACATTGTGACATTTCCTTGACCAACATCTGTTGATGTGTCAGTGTCCCATTCATCTTTCTTCCAGGGCAGGTCAATAACCCTGTCCCTGCTGTTCACAACTGCTCGTTGTACTGAGTAAACCTCTAAGGATGGACTCAACTTTTCTCCTCTTGGAGTCTTAAAACCTTGGTTGAGCAGGATTTGAAAAATCAAGGAGGGGTATGGAAGGGCAGAGTTACTTTTTCTTTCTGCCAAGTTGACAACATGGTTGAATATGAGAGTTCCTAAGTCAACTCTCTGATTCCTTCCAATCTTGAAAAGCAGTGATGCTTGATCAATGGTCACTACTGTCTCGTTGAGGGAGGGTAGCCAGTTGTATATAGCAAGTTTGTGCAGAGTGGCAAACAAGGCAGTGAGTTTTGATACAGGACTGTGAGGAGCCCAAACAGTGATCAAATTTCCCGTAAGGTACTTGATCATTGAATTGAGTTCATTCACAGTAGGGTTTGGTTGAGGTTCTATTTCACTAACAATCATCCCAAGAGTGGAGTTGATGATATTAGGCGTAAAATTGTATACCTTGTTATATAGGTACACTTTTCCAAATTTCTTCGAGGTTGTGTTCCTAACAACAAACGTCAGGTTAGCATAGAACACCCTAATCACCTTCTCACAATAAGGATTCTTACCAGATATAGAGCTTAAGATCTTTCGACTACTTAAGAAATCAACTAAACCATTTTTGGAGAATGAAGTTAGGTCAATCACCTTCTCCCCTCTAACTCCTCTATTTTTAAACCAATTCCAGTTATTGGAGCATGATTTCGTTTGAAACATGGAAGAGTAGGGAATTACCTCAGAATCTGTTTCAGATTCTGTGTTTTCTTGTTCGAATAAGGTGGTTGCAGGTGTTGCCACGGATGTTGGGGCAACATAGTCTGGGTCCATTTTCTCGTCTGTTGCCTTTGATGTTGAGGCAATATTTTTTATCAAAATTCCAGTATGTTCTATGGACCCATTTAGGAATGAAGTTTCGTAGAGGTGTGTCATCTGACATCTCTTCTTATTCTTTTTCCTTCTCAGTTTCTGTTTGTGGAGTGAAAGTTGATGGAGTTCCGGAAGAACTGGGCACACTGAAATTGGTGTCAGTGCTGCTGCTTGTGGTAGTATCAACAGGGAGATTCGACTCTTCCCTGAATCTTTTGGCAGACTGGTTATCACCGAATTGGTTTTCAAAAATCCTCTTTGACCTTTGCGTCGGAAATGTCGATTTTGACTGTCTTGAGGCAAGGTTTGAGAAATCAGATGTTGCATCAACATCGATTGAGTTTTCATTATCGCCTGGGTAGCTCACCTGTAATGGCTTATCTGAACCAAGCAGGATCATAGCCTGTGTGTATTCCTCCTCGACCGATTTCAAGTCATTGATGAAAGTATAATGCTTGTAAACCTTATTGCTATTTGCTGGACTAGTCGACATTGGAGAATAATCTTTGATGTTTGTGGATTTTGGGGACATGTACATGGGAGAGGGTTTTGAAGAATTGGGCGTGTTGGAGAAGCTTTGGGTTTTGAGAAATGACAGTGTTGTTTGGACTGCCATGGTTTGATGGATTGTGAGTCGGCTGATGTGACAATTCCAAGACAAAAATGGGAGGTTTTGTTATGGCAAAATATACTTACACTCAAACTCCTTTTCCTTAAATTTAGATTGTATAGAAGTATAAAACTCTTTACACACCTAAAATAAAGGATTTACATAACACATATCATCATTTAAAATTTAAATAAAAATGGTCCTCCAGAATTTTTGGACTTCCAGTTAAAGACAGAGACGTGTTAAATACCAAAAACAAGAATAAAATAAGATAAACCAGATTGATCAATGTACTGGAACACGATGTTGTTAATGATGTTGGAAACATTTCAAAGTTAAACAAGCATTATGAGACTCCAAGGATTTTCTGATTTGGCAGATGATACTTCCGTATATGTTCCCTATGAGACTGATCGCTAGAGTAATGTAACATTTTACCATTATCCTTAATCAACTTAGTTGAACATATACATATTAAAAAAAATATTGAGGAATTTTCAACCTTTTTGAAGCACGCGGTACTCCTATAGAATAGGAACGATACCAATCTTAGAGCTTTGCTCTTTTTGTATACAACCAAATCTTTTAGTAAAGGCTTTGCCTTCTTATCTTGTCCTTTTAGAGTCATGCTTGAATCTTTTGAAAAAAAATATTGCAACATTACTACAACACTTATCCTGTATATTGACTCAACAGTAAATGTTATTCAGAAAGTTGGGACAACATTTCAGACAACATCTACCTAGCCTGTCTTACTTTCAAAGGAAACATAGACCAAGAGATTTTTTCAAGCTAGAAAATCTCTCATGATCTAAAGGTTTGGTAAAAATGTCAGCCAATTGACAAAGAGTATCAACACGTTCGATTTGAACTAGTTGTTTTTCCACTAAGTCTCTTAAAAAATGATGTCTTATGTCTATGTGCTTTGTACGTGAATGCTGAATAGGATTTTTGGAAATATTAATAGCACTCAGGTTATCACAGTACAAAATCATGGAGTTATTAGATATGCCATAGTCATCTAGCATATGTCGTAACCAAATCAGTTGAGCACAACAACTTTCAGCTGCCACATATTCAGATTCGGCAGTCGAGAGTAATACACAATTTTGTTTACGACTGTACCATGAGACTAGATTATTGCTAAGATGGAAACACCCACCACTAGTGCTTTTCCTATCGTCTACATCACCGGCCCAATCCGAGTCACTATATCCTATTAGATTAGGATTATTGTCTTTGGAGTATCAAATTCCTAAGTCACTTGTACCTATAACATAACGAATAATATGTTTCATAGCATTAAGATGAGATACCTTGGGACTGGCTTGGAACTTGACGCAAACACATACGATAAACATGATATCGGGGCGACTGACAGTAAGGTATAAAAGGCTACCTATCATAGATCGGTACAATATTGGGTCAACATCTTATCCAACATCGTCTTTACATACCTGTTGCGTAGAGCCCATTGGAGTCTTCATGTGTTTAGCATTTTCCAGACCAAATCTCCTAACAAGATTCTTGGCGTATTTGCTTTGAGATACAAAGATCACATCTTCATTCTGTTTAATCTGTAAGCCTAAGAAAAATGTTAGTTCTCCTACCATGCCCATCTCAAATGTTGTCGACATTGCTTTGACAAACGACTTCACGAGTGATTCTGTAGTCGAACCAAAAACAATATCATTAACATAGATTTGAGCTATTATTACATCTACACCATGTCTTTTAATGAATAATGTTCTGTCATCTTCTCCACGGGTAAAACCAAACTCAACAAGAAAGTTAGTTAGACGACCATACCATGCATGTGGTGCTTGTTTTAGTCCATACAAAGCTTTCTTGAGCTTGTACACATGATGTGGATGGTGAGGATCCTCAAATCCCTTTGGTTGTTCAACATAAACTTCTTTGTCCAAGTATCCATTGAGGAAGGCACATTTAACGTCCATTTGGTGCAAGATAATCTTTAGATAGCAAGCAATAGCAAGAAGCAATCTTATTGACTCAATTCTAGCCACAGGAGCGAAGGTCTCGTCATAGTCGATACCTTCTACTTGTGTATATCCTTGAGTAACAAGTCGAGCTTTATTCCTAACAATCTTCCCTAACTCATCTGATTTGTTTTTGAATATCCACTTGGTCCCAATAACATTTGTGTTGTTGGGTCGTGGTACTAAGTCCCAAACCTCATTTCGGGTAAATTGTTCAAGCTCCTCTTGCATGGCTTGAATCCAAAAATTATCTTTTAATGCTTCCCCAATATTTTTAGGTTCCAAATTAGATGTAAGACAAGAAAGACTTACCTGTTGGTATATGGTGGACATGCGCATATACCTTACCATTTCTTGGTAATTCACTGGCTCTTTCCATCTTGTACGCCTCTTCTAAAAAACTCCCCCTATCACCTGGTCAGGTGGATGGTTCCTTCTAATCCTCGATGGAGGGTCTCTTCTCACTTGATCATTCAGTTCAGTAGCAGACTTCTCCTCGACTTCGTCCCATGTGTTCTCTCTTTGAGGTTCAGATGTTTCTTCTGATGTTGGGACAACATCTGGAACAACTTCTGTTTCTTCAGTGGGTTGCTCCCCTTCAACTGCAACCACAATGTTATTTTCTGAAGATCTGCCAGATATATCCAGCAGGTCATCAAAAATAACATTGACTGACTCATGTATGGTCTTTGTTCGAAGATTGTATATTCGATAAGCATGACTATTCTGAGAGTAGCCAACGAATATTCCCTTGTCACTCTTAGAGTCAAATTTAGCCAGTTGATCCTTGTAATTAAGAATATAGCACACACACCCAAAGATATGAAAGTACCACAATGTAGGTTTCTTTTCATTTAACAGTTCATAGGGTGTCATCTTGGTCTCTGGTCTTAAATAGATTCTATTAGTTATGTGACATGCCGTGTTCAAGGCTTCTGCCCAAAACCTCTTTAACAATTGCTTAGAACGTAACATAACTCTAGCCATTTCTTGTAAAGTTCTGTTCTTTCTCTCGGCAACCCCATTTTGTAGTGGTGTTTTTGGTGCTGAAAGTTCATGGAATATGCCTTTCTTTTCACAAAATTTTGCAAAGGTTTGATTTTCAAACTCCTTTCCATGATCAGATCTAATTCTGAAAATCGAAGAACAAAACAGATTCTTAATCCTAGATTAAAGTGTTTTAAACATCTCAAAGGTTTGTGATTTTTCCTTTAAAAAATATATCCAAGTAAATCTGGAAAAATCATCTACTATCACATAAGAATATATCATCCCTCCTAGTCTATCTACCTCGATTGGACCCATAAGATCCATATGCAATAATTGGAAATAATGAGACGTACCTGAATGTTGTCCGTCATGTTGGACAACATTGTGAGAGACTCGGGTCCTCTTTTCTTTCAAACAATCTTTGCACAGTGTTTTATCTTTTGGATCCAGTCTGGAAATGCCTCTGACAGCTTCAAATGAGATCAGCTTCTCCAAGGTGCCGTAGTTGACATGTCCCAACTTTTGATGCCAAAGTGTCAAGTCACCTATCTTTGCAGAGTTGCAAAACTCTTGTCTACCGACTAGATAGCAATTATCTCCCGTTCGGGTTCCTGACATGACACATTTATATGCAGAATCTATAACATTGCATCCAAGCTTGTTGAATTTTACCTCGAGATCATCATCACATAGTTGGCTTATGCTAAGAAGATTAGCAACCAAACCTTCTACATGAAGAACATTTTCATGGCTGGTACATCCGGAACATTAAGAGTTCCTTTACCAATTATCTTACTCTTACTTCCTCCTCCAAATGTCACGTATCCTCCATTGAATGATCCATACTCTTTCAATAGACTTTTGGTACCTGTCATATGATGTGAGCAGCCACTATCGAAGTACCAAGACCCTGTAATGTTAGTACGCAAAGCAGTTATGCACACATTACATTTCAGATTCAGTTTGGGTACCCATTCTTTTTTCTTCCTTCTACTTTCAGGCTGGTTGCTTTGAATGGTGTCAGTGATGTTGGGAAACATTGCTGATGACATTTTAGGAAATATTATGAGTGCAGAGTTTTGAAGTTTGTAGCAGTAGGGCATAAGATGTCCTGACTTTTTATAGAAGCTACATACAAACTTCGATCCAATCTTAGTGATCTGAGAATTACTCGGATTTTCTTTGACAAATTTTATCCTCTCAGTTTGACTATGGATTCTGAAAGTATTTGTTTTGCTAGGAGATTGGTACCCAAGCCTAGCCCTTGTAGGTTTATTGAAGTTCAATATTTCATCCAGTTTGGAGGTTCCCATGTTGAGCCTTTGAAAGGTGGTCTCAGCTACGTTCAATCGTGCACGGATCTTACCAAGTTCTAGATCCTTCTTGGTAAGTGTCACCTCTAATCGGTTGATTGTGAATTTCAGATTGCTATTCTCAAGAGCCAATAATTTAGCTTTTGAGTCTAGTTGCTCAGATTCAGTGATTAAGATTTTACAAAGATTTTGTAATTCCTTTATCACGTCGTCTTTGGAGTCAACTAGATCCAAATTTATAGCCTCAGATGAAGAAATAAATCCACTAAAACAATTTATATCAGAATAGTCAAAGTATACATACCTCTCTGATGTTGAGTCTGATGTTGTTCCTGATGTTGTCGCACCATTGTCAACAACATCTTCATCGTCGGACAGTGAGTGTTTGAACATGGCTACCAGCATTGCCTGTGGTTCTTCTTCTTGATCTCCTTCCTCGTCTTCATTCTCATCATCACTGAGAGTTATCCACATAACCTTACTAATTTTTCTAAGAGTGTTTGCACACTCATTAGAGTAGTGTCCCCAACCCGAGCATGCATGACACTGCACTCCCTCGAGTTGTTTGGGATTGAAATTGGTACTGTCGGAGTTAGATTTCCTCAGTGGATTGGGATTTCTTTGCTCAGAAGGTGACCTATTCGGTTGTTTATTGAAGGGTAGGTTTTGATGCTGTTTGTATTTGGCTTTATTGCGATTATTGTTGATCTTTCTCACCATCGAATTGAATCGACGAGTAAGTAAGGCAACAGTTGCACCATTTCCCAGTTCCTCCAAGTTTTCTTCCTCGTTTTCCAATTCAGTTTATGAGGTTTGTCCTTGGAGTGCCAAAGTCTTGTCTTTATACAGATCTCTTTGGCTCTTCATGTTCATCTCATATGTTTGAAAGAGGCTCATCAAGGCATGTAGATCCATAGTAGCAAGATTATGGGCCTCTTCAATAGCACACATTTTAGTATTAAACCTTTCAGGAAGAGATCTGAGAGCTTTATCCACAAGTTGTGTGTTGGTTAAGGAGAACCAAGCACTTGACACTGATTAGCAATGTCAATTAACTTTTCAAAATAGGATCTTATGTCTTAAGATTCTTCCATCCTTAAGCGTTCGTATTGGCTCAAAATCATGCGAAGCTTTGTACGTCATACACTCGAGGTACCTTCACAATGAGTTTGTAAGGTCTCCCAAGCGTCCTTGGCCGTAGTACAATTATGGATGAGAATATAAAGAGATCTACCCATCCAAATATCGCATTTAGGGCCTTTTCATTGAAGCTCGCACTGTTGATCTCTTCCGCGGTCCATTCAGATTCGGGTTTGGTAAGTACATCACCATCCTCATCTACTGGGTACTTGGGGATCACATAGCCTTCGGCAACTGATCTCCAAGCTCGAACATCAATGGATTTGATGTGCGAACGTAGTCGAATTTTCCAATAGGCATAGTTAGTTCCGTCAAGAATTGGAAGTCTACCAACGTTTTGTATAGCTGAGTCCATAGCCCTAATATTCAGAATCAAACACTTATTGTATCAAGTGTTGGCTCTGATACCACTTGTTGGGTCCGGGGCTACGGATAAGCAAGAGTATGTAATAATAAAACTGTAACAGCTAGAAAAATTAAAACAGTTTCTGGATGTTGCCTTCAATGTTGTGTCAACATCTGAGGCAACATTGTGATAAAACAGTTATAAACCTTTATAAAGTAAATGCAGCGGAAAAGTAAAGAGACACAAGGTTTATATTTTCAATGGTATATATTAATATATCCCTTGATGGTCAATGACCAAAGAATTGTATAAATTATATACAATTACAAATAAATTTTTTTTTTACAAAATTGAACAATAAATGCGAAAAAAGAAATTACAAACAAAAGTGAAGTCGCAGATGACTTCAGCCTAAAGTTAAAAGATCTAAAAAGGCAAATACAACATCTTCATTACAATTGCTTGAAATATAAGCTTGATCTAGAATCGGGGCAGCAATAGTAATGTGGGACTAGATGTTGTTATACTACATTAGGCTAAATGTGTTGATCCAGTTTCTAAGGTGAATATCCGAGAGCTCTCTTGATAATTCTTCTCGTTCAATTCTGGATATCGATACTCTAAAGCTCCCCTCTATTTATAGTGTGGAACTTCCCTTGAAATCCTCACTGATTGGTTGTGGAGGTTGAGTAAAAGAAGCTTCAGCTTGGACCAGTTCTTGCTCCTTAAATAGCTCAACGTTTTGGACTTGGTCTTCACGCTGCTTCTTCTCCAAGCTTTGATTGTTTCTTT
The DNA here is from genome assembly GCA_029783415.1 of Anisodus acutangulus. NCBI lineage: Eukaryota > Viridiplantae > Streptophyta > Magnoliopsida > Solanales > Solanaceae > Anisodus > Anisodus acutangulus. Next base: position 53,337,468 of record CM056491.1, read on the forward strand.
TATCACGTTTTAAACACAACATCATTGTAAGCTTGCCTAGGTCATTTTTTACTCACAGTAACACAACCTGTTTTTGCCGGAAGAATAGATGTTGTCCTGAGCATAAGATGTTGTCCTGAGCATTTTCAGATGTTGTCCTAGGTCATAAGATGTTGTCCTGAGCATTTTCAGATGTTGTCACAACATCCATCCAACATCAACACTACCTAACCACAATTTTAAGCAATAGAAGTTATATTTGCCAAATATATGTTTAGTTTGAGGTCCGAAACTCCAACTACTAAGGCTTGATTTGTTCTTTGGAGTAGCGCAGAATTTTTTCGTAAGAGAAAAATATTAATTATCACATTTATAGATAAGAGATATCCTTGACCTATGGTTTAGTTGAGTTTTAAGCTAGAATATGTCATGGTTCAATACTATTAGCCGCAAATATAAGCAACATAGGTTATATTGCCAAAAATATGTATTGTTTGAGATTCGATCCTTCAATATCTAAGAGCAAAATTAGGCAATTTGCCAAAAATATTTTTAGTTGAGGTTCAAAGTTCCGATATGTAAGAGAGAAATAAGATATTTAACTATGCACCAAGAGACACTTGTCATTAAGTTGTCATTTTTAGGGGTGGCAAAAAATTCGGGGAACCGAAAAAACCGAACCGAACCGAAATTCGATTCGGTTTTTTTTTATTTTGGATACAAACCGAACCGAAAAACCGAAATTTATATATATATATATATATATATATATATATATATATATATATTTTAATTTTTTCTTTCCTGCTACTTCTATCTCTTGAATCATAGCCATTGAAGCTAATCTATGAAGCTTTTATGGAAGTCGCATGCGGCATGAACTTGATTAACATATCACAGAAACATTGACATAAAATGTAGGGAGAAAATGATAAAACTTTAAATGGTCATAACTATGCGCTCGGATGTCCGTTTTACCCGATTTTTTTTTATTTTGCGTATTTTTTTGAGACGGGGCCGGTCAATAGGCGGTTTGGCGCAGCCAATTTTTATAAATACGTTCGTTTTCCCAATCAATTTGTGTTTTCCCTCACATCGATTTCTAATTTTCCTTTTTCTTTAGTAAAAATCTCACGATACACAATATATTTCAACGTCGAAATTTCATGATAGTGTAGGTGTGAATGTCAAATTCAGTTTTGAAAATTCATTTTTTTTTAAAAAAACCCGACCCGACCCACTAGAAAAAACCGATATAAACCGATACATCCGGCAATATAAACCGATATATCAGTTTTTTTAAAAAATAAAGTTGTATTCGGTTTTTTTTTTTAAAATCGATTTTTATTCGGTTCATATTTTTCGGATACAAAACCGAACTGAACCGATATACGTCCACCCCTAGTCATTTTCTCTCTTTGTATTAATTTATATATAACTTTAATATATATGATTAGCAAAATTTTCTTACGTACAAACCGGTATCGTAGGACACCACTTTGCTCAACGTGGGTTCGCCCATATTCTTCAATTTTATTTCTGTGACATGAAACTATAAGACTTTGAAAATATTTTCCTCAATCTATTCATCCTAAAAGAGAACAATATACATTTGATTAGGAAGAGTAAATCATGCCTAATCTTCCTAATCAATCCCTAACAATCTTCTACCTAATTAACATAATATTCCTAATTAACATTTTACTACTTACCATATTTAAAATGATACTACATTAATACATAATAATAATATTATTTAATAATATTCTAACACTCCCCCGCAGTCGAAGCTGGAGGGCGGTGAATGATGAGACTGTCCCTAAATTCTTCAAATAATATCAGCGGAAGTCCTTTTGTGAAGATATCTGCGGTTTGATGACGCGTTGGGACATGTAGCACTCAAACTTGTCCACGAGCCACCTTCTCACGTACAAAATGAATATCTAACTCAATATGTTTAGTGTATTGATGGTGGATTGGATTCCCTGAGAGATAGATTGCACTAACATTATCACAATATACTATTGTTGCTGTCGGAATTGGGCAATGAAGTTCAAGTAACATGTTCCTAATCCAACATGAATCAGATACAACATTGGCCACAACACGATATTCTGCTTCAGCACTTGAGCGTGATACCGTGGCTTGCCTTTTTGAGGACCATGAGATTAAATTGTCACCAAGGAAGACACAATACCCGGAGGTGGATCGTCTTGTGTCCGGGCATCCTGCCCAGTCTGCATCAGTGTAAGTGAAAAGTTTGAAAACAGAGGACGGGTATAGATATAATCCATACTCCAGAGTCCCTGAATATATCACACAATGCGTTTCAGAGCATGCATATGTTCCTTCATTGGATTATGCATGAATAGACACACTTGTTGCACTACATAGGTAATCTCTGGCCTGGTGAATGTGAGATACTGTAAAGCTCCTGTTAGGCTACAGTATAACGTTGGATCGGCAGAGGGTTTGCTAGAGATGACACTCAATTTAGACTTTGTGTCTATCGGAGTTTCCGAAGGTTTGCAGAAAGACATTTCAGCTCATTCCACGATTTATGATGCATGCTTCTTCTGGGAGAGAAATAATCCACATGTATGTCTTGTCACAGTAATTCTTAGAAAGTAGTGTAGTGGGCCAAAATCTTTCATAGCAAATTCAGAACTAAGCTGTGACATGATACTCTTGCGAAGAGAGTCTGGAGATGCTGTTAGGATATTATCATCCACATATAGAAGAATATAAGCAGTATGATTACCCTGACAATAAATAAACATAGAATTATCTGAACGGTTGTGCAAAAAATCCATGTGTAACACAAAATCTGCAAACCGCTTATACCAAGTCCTGGGGGCATGGTTGTGGCCATATAATGATTTGTTGAGCAAACACACATGGTTGGGATATTTAGGATCTCTGTATCCCAACGGTTGGTGCATGTATACAGTTTCATTGAGGTGTCCATATAGGAAGGCATTTTTGACATCCAATTGATGAAGTGACCACCCTTTTGAGAGAGACAGGCTGAGAACTGTTCTGATAGTTGCTGGTTTGACCACTGGACTGAATGTCTCCCCGCAATCTACACCAACCTGTTGTGTCTTCCCATCACCTACAAGACGGGCTTTATACCGCTCAAAAGTTCCATCAGATTTTTGTTTATGGCTGAAAATCCACATAGATCGAATTATATTAGCATTAGATGGATGAGGTACTAAATCCTATGTCCTATTTGTAATTAGAGCATGATATTCGTCATCCATGACCATTTTCCAATTTGGGTCTTTTAGAGCAGACACTAGGTTACAAGGCTAATGTGATTTTGAGAACTGGGTGTGTAGACTATATTTGATATTGGGTTTGACAATTTCATGTTGACTACGGGTGACCGGACAATTTGTTGGGCCAGTGGACTGGACGTCACTGACTGAGGGGTGAGAAACCGACGGTCCAGTGGGCTGATTGTTTGTTGTGCCTGGAATTGGGCCTGTAGCCGTAGCTTGGCCCAAGTTGCTGGATCGGGCAGATTGTGAGGCGTTGGGACTAGGCCTCAGAACCGAAGGCCAAAGCTGCTGCATTGAAATGTCAGTCAGTTGGGCCATCGATCTTTGGTCCAGTAGGCCTGAATTATGGTTTCCAACACTAACAATGAGTACCGAGCTGTGAAAAAAATGTGTTAGATACAAAAGTTTATCATCATCCAAAAAATCATAGGTATGAGTCCCGGTGTCATGTATCTTAGCAAATGAAAAAATTGTTTCATAAAAATTTACATGACGACTTATAAATATTCTTTTGGAAGAAATGTCGTAACATTGGTAACCACGATGATTAATAGGATATCCCAAGAAAACACATGGAGTAGACCGGGCTTGGAGTTTTGTGATTGTGGTGGATGGAAAGATGGGGTAGCTAAGATAACCAAACACTCTTAAGTGATGATATGAGGGCTCTTGTAAATAAAGCATTTTTAGAGGAGCTTGGTAAGATAGGTTTTTATGAGAAAGATATTCAACAGGTAAGTGGCCACTTGGAGTGCATGATGCCAAAATACAGGGGGAAGTGAAGCATGAGAAAGAGATGTTCTAACAATATTGTTTATAGTTCTAGTTTTGCGTTCCGCCTTCCCATTTTGTGATGAAGTATGAGGACAAGACAGACGAAAATTAAGACCATTTATTTTGAAAAAATCCCAAAACTATTTATTATCAAACTCTCTCCCATTGTCACATTGAATATTTTTGATATCACGTTCAAATTGAGTTAGGATGAATGCTCTAAATGTGAGAAAAGTGGAAAACACTTGTGATTTTTTTGACAAAGGGAATGTCTACAAATAATTAGAGTAGTCATCAAGTATGAGCAAATAATATCAATGATCAGAAGAACTCAAAACGGATGATGTCTAAATATCACAATGTAAAATATCAAATGACAAAAGGGTGCATAAAGTAGAGGAAATAAATGACAATTTAAAATAAATGACAATTTAACATGTTTACCAAGTGTGCAAGAATGACACTTATTTAGAGTCCGTGTTTGGGTACAAAAAATAAAATTATTTTGTTTAAAAGAGGCCAAAACAACCTCTCCCGGATGTCCCAAACGTTGGTGCCAAAGCTGCAAAAATAGATGGAAACTTGGATTGGTGTGTTGACGGATTTATTGGATAGAGCTCCCCCTTGCTATCACATCTCATGAGAAGCTTCCCCGTCTAAAAATGATGCACGGAAAAGCCAAAGGGATAAAAACGAACATATACCCAATTATCAGTTGTAAACTTTCTAACAGAAACTAAGTTTTTGATTAATTTGGGAGCATGAAGGACATTCTTTAAAATTAGTGGTGGGTTTGGTGGTGACAATTTGCTAGAACCATAACCTTTTATTGGAATTGAATGGTCATTTCCGACAATTATTCCATTATCATTGCTCAAATTAAAATAGGATGAGAGATTACATTGGGAGGACGTCATATGGGACGTCGCTACGGAGTCCATATACCAATTTGAATCCGGTGGATTAAGTCCAAGAGTGTGCATGACGGACTCAATATCAGTGGGGTGGCCCCCTGTTGAATGGGCCTCATGTCATTAGGTCGGCTGAGGCCCACTGCCACTGACTGTGTTAACAGACCCAACGAAATGGGCCTGCTGGGCCTGTTGCCAATTGTTTGGAAAATTGGGGTGGGCTGAGGCTGGCCAGTGGGCCTTTGGGGCTGCCTGACCCAATTGCCTGTTGGGGCTGGGATGGGTGGTATAGCCCAAGGTCACTGCCAACCGTTGGCCTGCTGCCACTGTCCACCACCCCTGCCGCCGTGCTGCTGCCACTGTCCACCACCGCTACCTTCATGTTGTTGCCACTACCCGCCACCGGAGTTGGTGTTGCTGCCATTTCCTCCGCCACCGGAATTTCGATGGCCTCCACCTTTGTGATTTCCGTGATTTTCACCCTTATTTTTATTGTTATTACGTCCTTTTTGTCCCTTATTTTGTTGAGAAGGGTAAAAAAATTACCATCATTTGAAGAAGTGGCAATCATGGCCGAATTTGAAGTAGTTGAGGCCTTTTTACCAAGCCCGACTCTTCAAGCACAAGTATGGACCTTTCTTGATAAAATTGTGGTAGAGGATTACTTTGACGGATTAGACTTCCCACGCCGCTATACGCATCGGTGAGACCGGCGACCAATTGCAAGACTAACCGGTTATTAGTAACCGGTGAACCAACGTTTCTTAATTGATCTGTCAACACTTTAAGTCGTTCACAATATCTAGAAACATTAAAAAAATCCGTCATGTCAATGGTTGAGAACTCCTGTTCCAAGTAACAACGCGAGAGTTTTGGTTATGTTGAAAGATATCTCGCAAGCGTTCCCAAGCCGCCATGGCTGTTGAATCTGGTTCCAATATCGTATGCAACAAGTTAGTGGAGATTGTTGCATAAATCCAACCAAGGCTGTGGCATCAAGTGTATCCCACAATTCCTTGTCTGCATAGGTTGTTATGTCTTTCCCCTTTCCATCTTTCGGAGGAATTATATGATGAAGAACTTTGTGAGCACGACAACATATTTCGAATAATTCCGCCCAAGTCGCATAATGAACGGTTTCCATTTCTAGTTTGATGGAAACATGTGTTTTGATGTTTGAGACAGCAAGGGCAGGGTGAAATGATGATTTGGATTCAAACATAATTGGTTGTGATGGAGGATAATCAATAATGGAGTAAGAAAAAAAATCGGGCAACTAGGGTTCTAGGGAGGAAGAGGACTGAAAAATTGGAAGAAAATAAAACTATTTTGGATCTTTCCTTAAGCTCTTGATACCATGTAAGACTTTGAAATATTTTCCTCAATCTATTCATCCTAAAAGGGAACAATATAAACACAATATACATTTAATTAGGAAGAGTAAATCATGTGTAATCTTCCTAATCAATCCCTAATAATCTTCTACCTAATTAACATAATATTTCTAATTAACATTTTACTACTTACCATATATAAAATGATACTACATTAATACATAATAATAATATTATTTAATAATATTCTAACAGAAACTATGAAAACAAAAAAGAAAAGACGGTAAAGAAATCTAAAAATGCACGCGTTAACATACATAACATCAAAACTAAACTATGGTTTATCTACTCCATGCAATTATTTAACATAACATTTATATTAATTTATCATTAGTAGCTAGGCCACTCTTACACAATACATTCAACCAGTGAAGCTTACATAGTGTGCCTCACTTTTATTCATGCTACTTACTTTTACATGCAAAACGTAAACACTAGTTTATTCATTTCATAACTTAAACCATATCACTTGTTAGCGTAGGACACAACGTATAGTGTGTCATACTACAAGCTTTTAATAATATGGTCATGATTTAGCAGTGTTCATCGATCAGTTTAAGTTACCACCATCCAAGTGTTCGCCACTAGTGTTGATGCTCTCATTGGCGAACATGGCGGTGGCACAACCTCCGCGACAATTGCTCTGGCAGCCAGATCCACAAAAGGCACAAGAGGTACCGCACCACCCAAACTTGCTACAACACAACTTGTTGGGACACTTACGATTATGGTTTTGTCTACCACATTGTGCTGCATAAGTTGTAGTTAGCAACAAGGCCAAAATCACAAAGACTAGAACTGAAGAAAATTTCATCCTATTGGTTCTTACTTTTTTTAATTTCTCTCTATGGAATATTGGGTAATTTCTTATATATGATGTAGGGATGGAAGCAAATTTACTCTTATATATAGGGTGTGATCATGTCCACTAGTGAAAATTTTACTCGAGATTTTCCACCTAGATGATTCACCAGCTTGACTTTCGATAAATGGTGGATAATATACGGGAAGACCTCGTCATCTAACTATTATACGAACTAGGCCCGAGACTACTCACTTTAGCAAATGGAAATTGGGTCTCATTAAAAATAACATGGCGACTAATTATGATATTATTAGACGATAAATCAAAACACTTGTAACCACGATGATTAGATGGATAACACAAAAACACACAAGGGGTAAAACGGGCTTGAAGTTTGTTAATTGTAGTTGACGGAAATAGTGGATAACATAAGCACACAAAGACCCTAAGATGCGAATACAAAGGATTATTATAATATAGAGATTGAAGAGGGGATGAATATGTCAATCCTTTGGTAGGAAGTATGTTAAGAAGATAATTAGTCATTTGTAGAGCATGATGCCAAAAGGAAAGGGGTACAGAAGCATGGACCAATAAAATTCGGATAATATTATTAATGGTAAGATTTTTTCGTTCGGCTTTTCCATTTTGTGAGGAAGTATGAGGACAAGAGAAACGAAAAAATATGTCATTAGTATCACAAAAATCCCGAAATAACCCATTATCATATTCTTTGCCATTATCACATTGAATATGTTTGATCTCCCGATCGAATTGAGTACGTATGAATGCTCGAAATTTTAAGAATGTGGAAAAAACTTGTGATTTTTTCGCTAACGGAAATGATCATAAAAATTTAGAATAATCATCCAAAAATAGAACATAATAACGATGGCCCACATAACTTAGAACGGGAGATGTCCATAAATCGCTACGAATAATATCAAATGGCAGTAAAGTTCGAGAAGTAGATGTTACAAATGGTAATCTAACATGTTTTTCTAAAGGACATGATTGACAAATTGGAGTACTACGCGTACCCTTACAAGAAATAAAATTGTTTTTATGCAAGAAAGAAACAATAGATGACCCAGGGTGACCCAAACGTGCATGCCACAAGGAAGGAGTTAAAGCTGCAAAACTATATGGCAAGGATTGACTCGAGAGACTGAATGCTGGCGTGATTGGATAAAGATCTCCCCTACTATTACATCTCATGAGAGGTATCCCCGTCTTGAAATCCTGCACAGAAAACCCAAAAGGATCAGAATTAACATAATCTCAATTATCAGTGGTGAACTTACGGACATACACCAAATTTTTAATTAAGTTGGTGGCATGAAGGGTATTTTTCTAGACAAGAGGTGGATGTGGGGGAGACAAAATTGTATTACCGTAACCACGAATTAGAATTGTATTTTCATTACCAACAATAATACCACGATTTTTGCTCAAATTGGAATAAGACGAGAGACTACCTTGTTCGGACGTCATATGTGAAGTGGCACCGGTGTCCATATACCAATTCGGGTCTGGAGAATTTAATTCAAGTGTGTGCATTGCGGCTTCAATGTCCGTTGGAGTGAGGCCCGTAGCATGGAAAGCCTGCGGGGGCCGAGGCCCAAGCAGGCCTCCTTGCTGTCCAGGCCCAACACTGTGTCGGAACCCACTAGATTGTTGAGAAAAATTAGGCTTGAAGGGCTGCTGACCGGCCCACTGGACAGGAACTGTAGACGCTGGAAAATAGGGGTCGTTGGGCCACTGGCCACCGGCCCAGCCGCACTGTCATGGGGCCCATAGCTGGGACCAGTTGGCCTGCGGCCCACTGCCGCTGTTTTGGCCACCCCCACCACCGCCGGAACCACCACGATTCCCACCGCGGTTTTTTCCATTATTTTTTTATTTTCCTTTCATTCACTGTGAGCACTGTTTTGGCCCGAATTATCAACAAAATCTTGAGAATTATCGGATGAAGTCATCATCACCACGGGACTAGCGCCGGTAGCCGCCTTTTTGGCCAAACCGGATTCTTCCAACGGGAGCGTTGAACGGGCTTGATAAAAAAGTGGAAGTGGATTACTTTGACGGAGGAGAGTTTCCACGCCATTATAGGCCTCAGATAGGCCTGCAACCATTTGTAGAATTAAACGATTATTGGTAACGGGCGAACCAACGTTACGGAATTGGTCTGCAAATTTCTTGAGTCGTTAACAATAAGATGAAACATTCAGAAAATGGTCCATGCGGACTTGGGAAAATTTCTGCTCAAGGGTGTCAACGCGGGAATGTTGATCCTGGAATATATCACGCAATCGATTCCAGGCAGCCATAGCCGTAGTGTCTGGTTCAACCGTCTGTAAAATGTCGATAAAAATAGTGAAATAAATCTACTGAAGAACGGTAGCATAAAAAGTAATCTATAACTGAGGATCCTCGCAGAGCAGAGAGATAGCGGGAGGAATTATGTGATGGGGACTTGATGTAAAATTGAGAGAATTTTAAACAATGTCGTGTGACACCGCTTTGCTCAACGTGGGTCCGCCCATATTCTTCAATTTTATTTATGACATGAAACTATGAAAACTAAAAAGAAAAGACTATAAAGAAATCTAAAAATGCATGCGTTAACATACATAACATCAAAACTAAACTATGGTTTATCTACTCCATGCAATTATTTAACATAACATTTATATTAATTTATTATTAAAAGCTAGGCCACTCTTACACAATACATTCAACCAGTGAAGCTTACATAGCGTGCCTCACTTTTATTCATGCTACTTACTTTTACATGCACAACGTAAATACTAGTTTATTAATTTCATAAGCATATCACTCGTTAGCGTGGGACACAACGTCTAGTGTGTCATACAAGAAGCTTTTAATGATATGATCTTTAAGACAAACTTCGAAAGAAGTCATTTTAGCTGGAAAATCAATCTTTCAGTGTTGGTAATAGTTATTCGGTAAGTTGTTTTTTTTTTACCAAATAAAAGGTACACTGGTTTGAGAATCAAGGGGTGAAAAAATGGTATAATATAAAAAATACTCAATAAATATCTTTTAAAATCATGATATATTTAGTTACAAACAATATCAGGTTAATGAATATATAATTAATTGATTTAGTATAAACCTACGGATAACCTTTATAGTATTTTATTTAAATCGATAATTGGAGTAGGTGTAAAGCTATATGGATTTATCGGGTGTGATTGTATGTTCCAGAAGATTAGATAAATGTAGTTGAGAATGGGGAAATTTGGCTAAATGACTAGTTATCATCTTGAATTTAAGCTTTAAGAATAGATGGGTTGATGACTTCTTCATTTAATGGGTAATTAGTCATGATAGTTTTCCATCCTAGGCAGGCGGTAGCTACCCAAATAAGATATATGTACTGATAATTTAAAGATTATCTTATAACTACCGCTATAGTTTAATATGTAATATAAAATTTATTATTGCTTTTATGAAATTATCAAATAATGCTTAATATGAAATTTTACTTTTATAAATAATTTAATTGTGTAAATATTTTGTACTCCATAAGTTTTTATTTTGTCAAAACAATTTGAAAAATAACCCAAGGGTTGACGCATGTAAACGGTCTCCTTAAGATCATCATGTAAAAATCATTCTTCACATCTAACTTATGAATGAGTCATGCCTTTGAAAGAGTCAGACTAAGAACAGTACGAATAGTAGCCGGTTTGACCACCAGACTAAATGTCTCATTACAATCCACGCCAACACGATGAGTTTTACCATCACCTACAAGTCGAGTCTTATGTCTCGCACAAGAGCCATCAGAATTATCTTTATGAGTAAAAATCCACATAGACCGAATAATATTAACACCTGAAGGACGGGGGACCAACTCCCACATCTTATTTTCAATAAAAGTATTATATTCGTCGGTCATAGTCAATTTCTAATTCGGGTCATTTAAGGCAGACACTTGGTTACGTGGTAGAGGGAATTTAGAGACATTAGAATGAAGATTAAAATGTCGTTTTGGTTTAAAAATACCCCTTTGACTACGAGTAACTGACCCTTGACTCGAGGAGGAAATAAATGAATTTTGGGAAGTGGGTGGGTTGCTGACGGACTGGCCAGCAGGCAGTGGGATTGCTAGCCCAATTACCGAAATCGTGACTGGAATGGATACTGGGGTAGTGGGCTAGATCACTGGAACATTACTGAGATCGGTACTGGGCCGAGTGTCTGGCCCACTGGTCAAGGTCGACGGTACAGTAGGTCCACCGGGCAGTGGGCCCGCTGGTGAATTTTGGGTGCGGGACAAGTTCGATAAATGGTGGATAATATACGGGGAGACCTCGTCATCTAACTATTATACGAACTAGGCCCGAGACTACTCACTTTAGCAAATGGAAATTGGGTCTCATTAAAAATAACATGGCGACTAATTATGATATTATTAGACGATAAATCAAAACACTTGTAACCACGATGGTTAGATGAATAACCCAAAAACACACAAGGGGTAAAACGGGCTTGAAGTTTGTTAATTGTAGTTGACGAAAATAGTGGATAACATAAGCACCCAAAGACCCTAAGATGCGAATACAAAGGATTATTATAATATAGAGATTGAAGAGGGGATGAATATGTCAATCCTTTGGTAGGAAGTATGTTAAGAAGATAAGTAGTCATTTGTAGAGCATGATGCCAAAAGGAAAGGGGTACAGAAGCATGGATCAATAAAGTTCGGATAATATTATTAATGGTAAGATTTTTTCGTTCGGCTTTTCCATTTTGTGAGGAAGTACGAGGACAAGAGAAATGAAAAAATATGTCATGAGTATCACAAAAATCCCGAAATAACCCATTATCATATTCTTTGCCATTATCACATTGAATATGTTTGATCTCCCGATCGAATTGAGTACGTATGAATGCTCGAAATTTTAAGAATGTGGAAAAAACTTGTGATTTTTTCGCTAACGGAAAGGATCATAAAAAATTAGAATAATCATCCAAAAATAGAACATAATAACGATGGCCCACATAACTTAGAACGGGAGATGTCCATAAATCGCTATGAATAATATCAAATGGCAGTAAAGTACGAGAAGTAGATGTTACAAATGGTAATCTAACATGTTTTTCTAAAGGACATGATTGACAAATTGGAGTACTACGCGTACCCTTACAAGAAATAAAATTGTTTTTATGCAAGGAAGAAACAATAGATGACCCAGGGTGACCCAAACGTGCATGCCACAAGGAAGGAGTTAAAGCTGCAAAACTAGATGGCAAGGATTGACTCGAGAGACTGAATGCTGGCGTGATTGGATAAAGATCTCCCCTACTATTACATCTCATGAGAGATATCCCCGTCTTGAAATCCTTCACAGAAAACCCAAAAGGATCAGAATTAACATAATCTCAATTATCAGTGGTGAACTTACGGAAATACACCAAATTTTTAATTAAGTTGGTGGCATGAAGGGTATTTTTCTAGACAAGAGGTGGATGTGGGGGAGACAAAATTGTATTACCGTAACCACGAATTAGAATTGTATTTTCATTACCAACAATAATGCCACGATTTTTGCTCAAATTGGAATAAGACGAGAGACTACCTTGTCCGGACGTCATATGTGAAGTGGCACCGGTGTCCATATACCAATTCGGGTCTGGAGAATTTAATTCAAGTGTGTGCATTGCGGCTTCAATGTCCGTTGGAGTGAGGCCCGTAGCATGGAAAGCCTGCGGGGGCCGAGGCCCAAGGAGGCCTCCTTGTTGTCCAGGCCCAACACTGTGTCGGAACCCACTGGATTGTTGAGAAAAATTGGGCTTGAAGGGCAGCTGATCGGCCCACTGGACAGGAACTGTAGACGCTGGAAAATAGGGGTCGTTAGGCCACTGGCCACCGGCCCATCCCCACTGCCATGGGGCCCATGGCTGGGACCAGTTGGCCTGCAGCCCACTGTCACCATACCGGGGCCCACTGCCGCTGTTTTGTCTACCCCCACCATCGCCGGAAACACCACGATTCCCACCGCGGTTTTTTCCATTATTTTTTTATTTTTCTTTCCTTCACCGTGAGCACGGTTTTGGCCCGAATTATCAACAAAATCTTGAGAATTATCGGATGAAGTCATCATCACCACGGGACTAGCGCCGGTAGCCGCCTTTTTGGCCAAACCGGATTCTTCCAACGTGAGCGTTGAACGGGCTTGATAAAAAAGTGGAAGTGGATTACTTTGACGGAGGAGAGTTTCCACTCCATTATAGGCTTCAGATAGGCCTGCAACCATTTGTAGAATAAGACGATTATTGGTAACGGGCGAACCAACGTTACGGAATTGGTCTGCAAATTTCTTGAGTCGTTAACAATAAGATGAAACATTCAGAAAATGGTCCATGCGGACTTGGGAAAATTTCTGCTCAAGGGTGTCAACGCGGGAATGTTGATCCTGGAATATATCACGCAATCGATTCCAGGGAGCCATAGCCGTAGTGTCTGGTTCAATCGTCTGTAAAAGGTCGATAACAATAGTGAAATAAATCTACTGAAGAACGGTAGCATAAAAAGTAATCTATAACTGAGGATCCTCGCAGAGCAAGAGATAGCGGGAGGAATTATGTGATGGAGGACTTGATGTAAAATTGAGAGAATTTTAAACAATGTCGTGTGACACCGCTTTGCTCAACGTGGGTCCGCCCATATTCTTCAATTTTATTTCTGACATGAAACTATGAAAACTAAAAAGAAAAGACTATAAAGAAATCTAAAAATGCATGCGTTAACATACATAACATCAAAACTAAACTATGGTTTATCTACTCCATGCAATTATTTAACCTAACATTTATATTAATTTATTATTAAAAGCTAGGCCACTCTTACACAATACATTCAACCAGTGAAGCTTACATAGCGTGCCTCACTTTTATTCATGCTACTTACTTTTACATGCACAACGTAAATACTAGTTTATTCATTTCATAAGCATATCACTCGTTAGCGTAGGACACAACGTCTAGTGTGTCATACAACAAGCTTTTAATGATATGATCTTTAAGACAAACTTCGAAAGAAGTCATTTTAGCTGGAAAATCAATCTTTCAGTGTTGGTAATAGTTATTCGGTAAGTTGTTTTTTTTTTACCAAATAAAAGGTACACTGGTTTGAGAATCAAGGGGTGAAAAAATGGTATAATATAAAAAATACTCAATAAATATCTTTTAAAATCATGATATATTTAGTTACAAACAATATCAGGTTAATGAATATATAATTAATTGATTTAGTATAAACCTACGGATAACCTTTATAGTATTTTATTTAAATCGATAATTGGAGTAGGTGTAAAGCTATATGGATTTATCGGGTGTGATTGTATGTTCCAGAAGATTAGATAAATGTAGTTGAGAATGGGGAAATTTGGCTAAATGACTAGTTATCATCTTGAATTTAAGCTTTAAGAATAGATGGGTTGATGACTTCTTCATTTAATGGGTAATTAGTCATGATAGTTTTCCATCCTTGGCAGGCGGTAGCTACCCAAATAAGATATATGTACTGATAATTTAAAGATTATCTTATACTACCGCTATAGTTTAATATGTAATATAAAATTTATTATTGCTTTTATGAAATTATCAAATAATGCTTAATATGAAATTTTACTTTTATAAATAATTTAATTGTGTAAATATTTTGTACTCCATAAGTTTTTATTTTGTCAAAACAATTTGAAAAATAACCCAAGGGTTGACGCAGGTAAACGGTCTCCTTAAGATCATCATGTAAAAATCATTCTTCACATCTAACTTATGAATGAGTCAGACTAAGAACAGTACGAATAGTAGCCGGTTTGACCACCAGACTAAATGTCTCATTACAATCCACGCCAACACGATGAGTTTTACCATCACCTACAAGTCGAGTCTTATGTCTCGCACAAGAGCCATCAGAATTATCTTTATGAGTAAAAATCCACATAGACCGAATAATATTAACACCTGAAGGACGGGGGACCAACTCCCACATCTTATTTTCAATAAAAGTATTATATTCGTCGGTCATAGTCAATTTCTAATTCGGGTCATTTAAGGCAGACACTTGGTTACGTGGTAGAGGGAATTTAGAGACATTAGAATGAAGATTAAAATGTCGTTTTGGTTTAAAAATACCCCTTTGACTACGAGTAACTGACCCTTGACTTGAGGAGGAAATAAATGAATTTTGGGAAGTGGGTGGGTTGCTGACGGACTGGCCAGCAGGCAGTGGGATTGCTAGCCCAATTACCGAAATCGTGGATCGGAATGGATACCGGGTAGTGGGCTAGATCACCTGGAACATTATCGAGATCAGATCGGGCCGAGTGTCCGCCCTGGTCAAGGTCGAAGGTCTGATGAGGTCCAGGGCAGTGGGCCCATTTGGTGAATTTGGGTGCGGGACAAGTTCGATAAATGGTGGATAATATACAGGGAGACCTCGTCATCTAACTATTATACGAACTAGGCCCGAGACTACTCACTTTAGCAAATGGAAATTGGGTCTCATTTAAAATAACATGGCGACTAATTATGATATTATTAGACGATAAATCAAAACACTTGTAACCACGATGGTTAGATGAATAACCCAAAAACACACAAGGGGTAAAACGGGCTTGAAGTTTGTTAATTGTAGTTGACGGAAATAGTGGATAACATAAGCACCCAAAGACCCTAAGATGCGAATACAAAGGATTATTATAATATAGAGATTGAAGAGGGGATGAATATGTCAATCCTTTGGTAGGAAGTATGTTAAGAAGATAAGTAGTCATTTGTAGAGCATGATGCCAAAAGGAAAGGGGTACAGAAGCATGGATCAATAAAGTTCGGATAATATTATTAATGGTAAGATTTTTTCGTTCGGCTTTTCCATTTTGTGAGGAAGTACGAGGACAAGAGAAATGAAAAAATATGTCATGAGTATCACAAAAATCCCGAAATAACCCATTATCATATTCTTTGTCATTATCACATTGAATATTTTTGATTTTCCGATCGAATTGAGTACGTATGAATGCTCGAAATTTTAAGAATGTGAAAAAAACTTGTGATTTTTTCGCTAACGGAAAGGATCATAAAAAATTAGAATAATCATCCAAAAATAGAACATAATAACGATGGCCCACATAACTTAGAACGGGAGATGTCCATAAATCGCTACGAATAATATCAAATGACAGTAAAGTACGAGAAGTAGATGTTACAAATGGTAATCTAACATGTTTTTCTAAAGGACATGATTGACAAATTGGAGTACTACGCGTACCCTTACAAGAAATAAAATTGTTTTTATGCAAGGAAGAAACAATAGATGACCCAGGGTGACCCAAACGTGCATGCCACAAGGAAGGAGTTAAAGCTGCAAAACTAGATGGCAAGGATTGACTCGAGAGATCGAATGTCGGGCGTGATTGGATAAAGATCTCCCTACTATTACATCTCATGAGATATCCCGTCTTGAAATCCTTCACGTAAAAACCCAAAAGGATCAGAATTAACATAATCTCAATTATCAGTGGTGAACTTACGGAAATACACCAAATTTTTAATTAAGTTGGTGGCATGAAGGGTATTTTTCTAGACAAGAGGTGGATGTGGGGGAGACAAAATTGTATTACCGTAACCACGAATTAGAATTGTATTTTCATTACCAACAATAATGCCACGATTTTTGCTCAAATTGGAATAAGACGAGAGACTACCTTGTCCGGACGTCATATGTGAAGTGGCACCGGTGTCCATATACCAATTCGGGTCTGGAGAATTTAATTCAAGTGTGTGCATTACGGCTTCAATGCCCGTTGGAGTGAGGCCCGTAGCATGGAAAGCCTGCGGGGGCCGAGGCCCAAGGAGGCCTCCTTGTTGTCCAGGCCCAACACTGTGTCGGAACCCACTGGATTGTTGAGAAAAATTGGGCTTGAAGGGCAGCTGATCGGCCCACTGGACAGGAACTGTAGACGCTGGAAAATAGGGGTCGTTGGGCCACTGGCCACCGGCCCATCCCCACTGCCATGGGGCCCATGGCTGGGACCAGTTGGCCTGCGGCCCACTGTCACCATATCGGGGCCCACTGCCGCTGTTTTGTCTACCCCCACCATCGCCGGAACCACCACGATTCCCACCGCGGTTTTTTCCATTATTTTTTTATTTTTCTTTCCTTCACCGTGAGCACGGTTTTGGCCCGAATTATCAACAAAATCTTGAGAATTATCGGATGAAGTCATCATCACCATGGGACTAGCGCCGGTAGCCGCCTTTTTGGCCAAACCGGATTCTTCCAACGTGAGCGTTGAACGGGC
This sequence comes from Anisodus acutangulus, assembly GCA_029783415.1. Taxonomy (NCBI): domain Eukaryota; kingdom Viridiplantae; phylum Streptophyta; class Magnoliopsida; order Solanales; family Solanaceae; genus Anisodus; species Anisodus acutangulus. Next base: position 53,354,958 of record CM056491.1, read on the forward strand.
TTGATAAAAAAGTGGAAGTGGATTACTTTGACGGAGGAGAGTTTCCACTCCATTATAGGCTTCAGATAGGCCTGCAACCATTTGTAGAATAAGACGATTATTGGTAACGGGCGAACCAACGTTACGGAATTGGTCTGCAAATTTCTTGAGTCGTTAACAATAAGATGAAACATTCGTAAAATGGTCCATGCGGACTTGGGAAAATTTCTCGCTCAAGGGTGTCAACGCGGGAATGTTGATCCCGGAATATATCACGCAATCGATTCCAGGTAGCCATAGCCGTAGTGTCTGGTTCAATCGCCTGTAAAGGTCGATAACAATAGTGAAATAAATCCATCAAGAACGGTAGCATAAAATGTAATCTATAGCGAGAATCCTCCGCAGAGCTTGAGAGATAGCGAGGAATTATGTGATGGAGGACTTGATGTAAAATTGAGAGAATTTTAAACAATGTCGTGTGACACCGCTTTGCTCAACGTGGGTCCGCCCATATTCTTCAATTTTATTTCTGACATGAAACTATGAAAACTAAAAAGAAAAGACTATAAAGAAATCTAAAAATGCATGCGTTAACATACATAACATCAAAACTAAACTATGGTTTATCTACTCCATGCAATTATTTAACATAACATTTATATTAATTTATTATTAAAAGCAAGGCCACTCTTACACAATACATTCAACCAGTGAAGCTTACATAGCGTGCCTCACTTTTATTCATGCTACTTACTTTTACATGCACAACGTAAATACTAGTTTATTCATTTCATAAGCATATCACTCGTTAGCGTAGGACACAACGTCTAGTGTGTCATACAACAAGCTTTTAATGATATGATCTTTAAGACAAACTTCGAAAGAAGTCATTTTAGCTGGAAAATCAATCTTTCAGTGTTGGTAATAGTTACCCGGTAAGTAATTTTTTTTGACAAAATAAAAGGTACACTGGTTTGAGAATCAAAGGGTGTAAATGGTATAATTTAAAAAAATATTCAATAAATATCTTTTAAAATCATGACATATATAGTTACAAACAATATCAGGTTAATGAATATATAATTAATTGATTTAGTATAAACCTACGGATAACCTTTATAGTATTTTATTTAAATCGATAATTGGAGTAGGTGTAAAGCTATATGGATTTATCGGGTGTGATTGTATGTTCCAGAAGATTAGATAAATGTAGTTGAGAATGGGGAAATTTGGCTAAATGACTAGTTATCATCTTGAATTTAAGCTTTAAGAATAGATGGGTTGATGACTTCTTCATTTAATGGGTAATTAGTCATGATAGTTTTCCATCCTAGGCAGGCGGTAGCTACCCAAATAAGATATATGTACTGATAATTTAAAGATTATCTTATACTACCGCTATAGTTTAATATGTAATATAAAATTTATTATTGCTTTTATGAAATTATCAAATAATGCTTAATATGAAATTTTACTTTTATAAATAATTTAATTGTGTAAATATTTTGTACTCCATAAGTTTTTATTTTGTCAAAACAATTTGAAAAATAACCCAAGGGTTGACGCATGTAAACGGTCTCCTTAAGATCATCATGTAAAAATCATTCTTCACATCTAACTTATGAATGAGTCATGCCTTTGAAAGAGTCAGACTAAGAACAAGATTTAATAGTAGCCGGTTTGACCACCAGACTAAATGTCTCATTACAATCCACGCCAACACGATGAGTTTTACCATCACCTACAAGTCGAGTCTTATGTCTCGCACAAGAGCCATCAGAATTATCTTTATGAGTAAAAATCCACATAGACCGAATAATATTAACACCTGAAGGACGGGGGACCAACTCCCACATCTTATTTTCAATAAAAGTATTATATTCGTCGGTCATAGTCAATTTCTAATTCGGGTCATTTAAGGCAGACACTTGGTTACGTGGTAGAGGGAATTTAGAGACATTAGAATGAAGATTAAAATGTCGTTTTGGTTTAAAAATACCCCTTTGACTACGAGTAACTGACCCTTGACTCGAGGAGGAAATAAATGAATTTTGGGAAGTGGGTGGGTTGCTGACGGACTGGCCAGCAGGCAGTGGGATTGCTAGCCCAATTACCGAAATCGTGACTGGAATGGATACTGGGGTAGTGGGCTAGATCACCGAACATTATCGAGATCAGATCTTGGGCCGAGTGTCTGGCCCACTGGTCATGGTCGACGGTACAGTAGGTCCACCGGGCAGTGGGCCCGCTGGTGAATTTTGGGTGCGGGACAAGTTCGATAAATGGTGGATAATATACGGGGAGACCTCGTCATCTAACTATTATACGAACTAGGCCCGAGACTACTCACTTTAGCAAATGGAAATTGGGTCTCATTAAAAATAACATGGCGACTAATTATGATATTATTAGACGATAAATCAAAACACTTGTAACCACGATGGTTAGATGAATAACCCAAAAACACACAAGGGGTAAAACGGGCTTGAAGTTTGTTAATTGTAGTTGACGGAAATAGTGGATAACATAAGCACCCAAAGACCCTAAGATGCGAATACAAAGGATTATTATAATATAGAGATTGAAGAGGGGATGAATATGTCAATCCTTTGGTAGGAAGTATGTTAAGAAGATAAGTAGTCATTTGTAGAGCATGATGCCAAAAGGAAAGGGGCATGAAGCAAGGATCAATAAAGTTCGGATAATATTATTAATGGTAAGATTTTTTCGTTCGGCTTTTCCATTTTGTGAGGAAGTACGAGGACAAGAGAAATGAAAAAATATGTCATGAGTATCACAAAAATCCCGAAATAACCCATTATCATATTCTTTGTCATTATCACATTGAATATTTTTGATTTTCCGATCGAATTGAGTACGTATGAATGCTCGAAATTTTAAGAATGTGGAAAAAACTTGTGATTTTTTCGCTAACGGAAAGGATCATAAAAATTAGAATAATCATCCAAAAATAGAACATAATAACGATGGCCCACATAACTTAGAACGGGAGATGTCCATAAATCGCTACGAATAATATCAAATGACAGTAAAGTACGAGAAGTAGATGTTACAAATGGTAATCTAACATGTTTTTCTAAAGGACATGATTGACAAATTGGAGTACTACGCTGCATTCTTACAAGAAATAAAATTGTTTTTATGCAAGGAAGAAACAATAGATGACCCAGGGTGACCCAAACGTGCATGCCACAAGGAAGGAGTTAAAGCTGCAAAACTAGATGGCAAGGATTGACTCGAGAGACTGAATGCTGGCGTGATTGGATAAAGATCTCCCCTACTATTACATCTCATGAGAGATATCCCCGTCTTGAAATCCTTCACAGAAAATCCAAAAGGATCAGAATTAACATAATCTCAATTATCAGTGGTGAACTTACGGAAATACACCAAATTTTTAATTAAGTTGGTGGCATGAAGGGTATTTTTCTAGACAAGAGGTGGATGTGGGGGAGACAAAATTGTATTACCGTAACCACGAATTAGAATTGTATTTTCATTACCAACAATAATGTCATGATTTTTTCTCAAATTGGAATAAGAAGAGAGAGTACCTTGTTCGAACGTCATATGTGAAGTGGCACCGGTGTCCATATACCAATTTGGGTCTGGAGGATTTAATCCAAGCGTGTGCATTGTGGCTTCAATGTCCGTTGGAGTGGGGCCCGTAGCATGGAAAGCCTGCGGGGGCCGAGGCCCAACTAGGCCTCCTTCCTGTCCAGGCCCAACACTGTGTCAGCACCCACTGGACTGTTGAGATAAATTGGGCCTGAAGGGCTGCTGATCGACCCACTGGACAGGAACTGTAGACGTTGGAAAATAGGGGCCACTGGCCACAGGTCCAACCCCACTGCCATGGGGCCCATGGCTGGGACCAGTTGGCCTGCGGCCTACTGCCGCTGTTTTGGCCACCCCCACCACCGCCGGAACCACCACGATTGCCACAACGATTTTTTCCATTATTTTTCTGATTTTTCTTGCCTCCACCGTGAGCACGATTTTGGCCCGAATTATCAACAAAACCTTGAGAATTATCGAATGAAGTCATCATGACCACGGGACTAACGCCGGTAGCTGCCTATTTGGCCAAACTGGCTTCTTCCAACGTGAGCATCGAATGAGCTTGATAAAAAGGTGGAAGTGGATTATTTTGACGGAGGAGAGTCCCCACACCATTATAGGCCTCAGATAGGCCTGCAACCATTTGTAGAATAAGACGATTATTGGTAACGGGCGAACCAACGTTACGGAATTGGTCTGCAAATTCCTTGAGTCGTTAACAATAAGATGAAACATTTAGAAAATGGTCCATGCGGACTTGGGAAAATTACTGCTCAAGGGTGACAACGCGGGAATGTTGGTTATCCTGGAATATATCACGCAATCGATTCCAGGTAGCCATAGCCGTAGTGTCTGGTTCAACCGTCTGTAAAATGTCGATAAAAATAGTGAAATAAATCTACTGAAGAACGGTAGCATAAAAAGTAATCTATAACTGAGGATCCTCCGCACTTGATGTAAAATTGAGAGAATTTTAAACAATGTCGTGTGACACCGCTTTGCTCAACGTGGGTCCGCCCATATTCTTCAATTTTATTTCTGACATGAAACTATGAAAACTAAAAAGAAAAGACTATAAAGAAATCTAAAAATGCATGCGTTAACATACATAACATCAAAACTAAACTATGGTTTATCTACTCCATGCAATTATTTAACATAACATTTATATTAATTTATTATTAAAAGCTAGGCCACTCTTACACAATACATTCAACCAGTGAAGCTTACATAGCGTGCCTCACTTTTATTCATGCTACTTACTTTTACATGCACAACGTAAATACTAGTTTATTAATTTCATAAGCATATCACTCGTTAGCGTGGGACACAACGTCTAGTGTGTCATACAACAAGCTTTTAATGATATGATCTTTAAGACAAACTTCGAAAGAAGTCATTTTAGCTGGAAAATCAATCTTTCAGTGTTGGTAATAGTTATTCGGTAAGTTATTTTTTAGACCAAATAAAAGGTACACTGGTTTGAGAATCAAGGGGTGAAAAAATGGTATAATATAAAAAATACTCAATAAATATCTTTTAAAATCATGATATATTTAGTTACAAACAATATCAGGTTAATGAATATATAATTAATTGATTTAGTATAAACCTACGGATAACCTTTATAGTATTTTATTTAAATCGATAATTGGAGTAGGTGTAAAGCTATATGGATTTATTATTGCTTTTATGAAATTTTCAAATAATGCTTAATATGAAATTTTAATTTTATAAATAATTTAATTGTGTAAATATTTTGTACTCCATAAGTTCTTATTTTGTCAAAACAATTTGAAAAATAACCCAAGAGTTGATGCATGTAAACGGTCTCCTTAAGATCATCATGTAAAAATCATTCTTCACATCTAACTTATGAATGAGTCATGCCTTTGAAAGAGCCAGACTAAGAACAGTACGAATAGTAGCCGGTTTGACCACCAGACTAAATGTCTCACCACAATCCACTCCAACCCGATGAGTTTTACCATCACCTATAAGTCGAGTCTTATGTATCGCAAAAGAGCCATCAGAATTATCTTTATGAGTAAAAATCCACATAGACCGAATAATATTAACACCTGAAGGACGGGGGACCAACTCCCACATCTTATTTTCAATAAAAGCATTATATTCGTCGGTCATAGTCAATTTCTAATTCGGGTAATTTAAGGCAGACACTGAGTTACGTGGTAGAGGGAATTTAGAGACATTAGAATGAAGATTAAAATGTCGTTTTGGTTTAAAAATACCCCTTTGACTACGAGTAACTGACCCTTGACTCGAGGAGGAAATAAATGAATTTTGGGAAGTTGGTGGGTTGCTGACGGACTGGCCAGCAGGCAGTGGGATTGCTAGCCCAATTACCGTAATCGTGACTGGAATTGATACTGGGGTAGTGGGCTAGATCACTGGAACAATACTGAGATCGGTACTGGGCCGAGTGTCTGGCCCACTGGTCAAGTTCGACTGATCTGATGGGTCCAGCGTGCATTGGTGAATTTTGGGCGCGGACACGCTCGATAAATGGTGGATAATATACGGGAGACCTCGTCATCTAACTATTATTCGAACTAGGCTTAGACTACTCACTTTAGCAAATGGAAATTGGGTCTCATTAAAAATAACATGGCGACTAATTATGATATTATTAGACGATAAATCAAAACACTTGTAACCACGATGATTAGATAGATAATACAAAAACACACAAGGGGTTAAACGGGCTTGAAGTTTGTTAATTGTAGTTGACGGAAATAGTGGATAACATAGGCACCCAAAGACCCTAAGATGCGAATACAAAGGATTATTATAATATAGAGATTGAAGAGGGGATTAATATGTCAATCCTTTGGTAGGAAGTATGTTAAGAAGATAAGTAGTCATTTGTAGAGCATGATGCCAAAAGGAAAGGGGTACAGAAGCATGGACCAATAAAGTTCGGATAATATTATTAATGGTAAGATTTTTTCGTTAGACTTTTTCATTTTGTGAGGAAGTATGAGGAAAAGAGAAACGAAAAAATATGTCATTAGTATCACAAAAATCCCGAAATAACCCATTATCATATTCTTTGCCATTATCACATTGAATATTTTTTATTTCCCGATCGAATTGAGTACGTATGAATGCTCGAAATTTTAAGAATGTGGAAAAAACATGTGATTTTTTCGCTAACGGAAAGGACCATAAAAATTAGAATAATCATCCAAAAATAGAACATAATAACGATGGCCCACATAACTTAGAACGGGAGATGTCCATAAATCGCTATGAATAATATCAAATGGCAGTAAAGTACGAGAAGTTGATGGTACAAATGGTAATCTAACATGTTTTTCTAAAGGACATGATTGATAAATTGGAGTACTACGCGTACCCTTACAAGAAATAAAATTATTTTTATGCAAGGAAGAAACAATAGATGACCCAGGGTTACCCAAACGTGCATGCCACAAGGAAGGAGTTAAAGCTGCAAAATCAAGGATTGACTCGAGAGACTGAATGCCGGCGTGATTGAATAAAGATCTCCCCTACTATTACATCTCACGAGAGGTATCCCCGTCTTGAAATCCTTCACAGAAAACCCAAAAGGATCAGAATTAACAGAATCTCAATTATCAGTGGTGAACTTACGGACATACACCAAATTTTTAATTAAGTTGGTGGCATGAAGGTTATTTTTCTAGACAAGAGGTGGAAGTGGGGGAGACAAAATTGTATTACCGTAACCACGAATTAGAATTGTATTTCCATTACCAACAATAATGCCACGATGTTTGCTCAAATTGGAATAAGATGAGAGACTATCTTGTTCGGACGTCATATGTGAAGTGGCACCGGTGTCCATATACCAATTCGGGTCTGGAGAATTTAATTCAAGTGTGTGCATTGCGGCTTCAATGTCCGTTGGAGTGAGGCCCGTAGCATGGAAAGCCTGCTGGGGCCGAGGCCCAAGAAGGACTCCTTGTTGTCCAGGCCCAACACTGTGTCGGAATCCACTGGATTGTTGAGAAAAATTGGGCTTGAAAGGCTGCTGACCGGCCCACTGGACAGGAACTGTAGACGCTGGAAAATAGGGGTCGTTGGGCCACTGGCCACCGGCCCAGCCCCACTGCCATGGGGCCCATGGCAGGGACCAGTTAGCCTGCGGCCCACTGCCACCATACCGGGGCCCACTGCCTCTGTTTTGGCCACCCCCACCACCGCCGGAACCACCACGATTGCCACCGCGGTTTTTTCCATTATTTTTTTTATTTTCCTTTCCTTCACCTTGAGCACAGTTTTGGCCCAATTATCAACAAAATCTTGAGAATTATCGGATGAGGTCATCATCACCACGGGACTAGCGCCGGTAGCTGCCTTTTTTGCCAAACCGGCTTCTTCCAACGTGAGCGTCGAACAAGCTTGATAAAAAAGTGGAAGTGGATTACTTTGACGGAGGAGAGTTTCCACGCTATTATAGGCCTCAGATAGGCCTGCAACCATTTGTAGAATAAGACGATTATTGGTAATGGGCGAACCAACGTTACGGAATTGGTCTGCAAATTCCTTGAGTCGTTAACAATAAGATGAAACATTCAGAAAATGGTCCATGCGGACTTGGGAAAATTACTGCTCAAGGGTGACAACGCGGGAATGTTGGTTATCCTGGAATATATCACGCAATCGATTCCAGGTAGCCATAGCCGTAGTGTCTGGTTCAACCGTCTGTAAAATGTCGATAAAAATAGTGAAATAAATCTACTGAAGAACGGTAGCATAAAAAGTAATCTATAACTGAGGATCCTCCGCAGGAGCAGAGATAGCGGGAGAAATTATGTGATGGGGACTTGATGTAAAATTGAGAGAATTTTAAACAATGTCGTGTGACACCGCTTTGCTCAACGTGGGTCCGCCCATATTCTTCAATTTTATTTCTGACATGAAACTATGAAAACTAAAAAGAAAAGACTATAAAGAAATCTAAAAATGCATGCGTTAACATACATAACATCAAAACTAAACTATGGTTTATCTACTCCATGCAATTATTTAACATAACATTTATATTAATTTATTATTAAAAGCTAGGCCACTCTTACACAATACATTCAACCAGTGAAGCTTACATAGCGTGCCTCACTTTTATTCATGCTACTTACTTTTACATGCACAACGTAAATACTAGTTTATTAATTTCATAAGCATATCACTCGTTAGCGTGGGACACAACGTCTAGTGTGTCATACAAGAAGCTTTTAATGATATGATCTTTAAGACAAACTTCGAAAGAAGTCATTTTAGCTGGAAAATCAATCTTTCAGTGTTGGTAATAGTTATTCGGTAAGTTATTTTTTAGACCAAATAAAAGGTACACTGGTTTGAGAATCAAGGGGTGAAAAAATGGTATAATATAAAAAATACTCAATAAATATCTTTTAAAATCATGATATATTTAGTTACAAACAATATCAGGTTAATGAATATATAATTAATTGATTTAGTATAAACCTACGGATAACCTTTATAGTATTTTATTTAAATCGATAATTGGAGTAGGTGTAAAGCTATATGGATTTATCGGGTGTGATTGTATGTTCCAGAAGATTAGATAAATGTAGTTGAGAATGGGGAAATTTGGCTAAATGACTAGTTATCATCTTGAATTTAAGCTTTAAGAATAGATGGGTTGATGACTTCTTCATTTAATGGGTAATTAGTCATGATAGTTTTCCATCCTTGGCAAGTGGTAGCTACCCAAATAAGATATATGTACTGATAATTTAAAGATTATCTTATACTACTGCTATAGTTTAATATGTAATATAAAATTTATTATTGCTTTTATGAAATTATCAAATAATGCTTAATATGAAATTTTAATTTTATAAATAATTTAATTGTGTAAATATTTTGTACTCCATAAGTTCTTATTTTGTCAAAACAATTTGAAAAATAACCCAAGAGTTGATGCATGTAAACGGTCTCCTTAAGATCATCATGTAAAAATCATTCTTCACATCTAACTTATGAATGAGTCATGTCTTTGAAAGAGCCAGACTAAGAACAGTACGAATAGTAGCCGGTTTGACCACCAGACTAAATGTCTCACCACAATCCACTCCAACCCGATGAGTTTTACCATCACCTATAAGTCGAGTCTTATGTATCGCAAAAGAGCCATCGTAATTATCTTTATGAGTAAAAATCCACATAGACCGAATAATATTAACACCTGAAGGACTGGGACCAACTCCCACATCTTATTTTCAATAAAAGCATTATATTAAATCGGTCATAGTCAATTTCTAATTCGGGTAATTTAAGGCGTATAATCGGGTTACGTGGTAGAGGGAATTTAGAGACATTAGAATGAAGATTAAAATGTCGTTTTGGTTTAAAAATACCCCTTTGACTACGAGTAACTGACCCTTGATTTGAGGAGGAAATAAATGAATTTTGGGAAGTTGGTGGGTTGCTGACGGACTGGCCAGCAGGCAGTGGGATTGCTAGCCCAATTACCGTAAATCGTGGATCGAATTGATCATCGGGGTAGTGGGCTAGATCACTGGAACAATACTGAGATCGGTACTGGGCCGAGTGTCTGGCCCACTGGTCAAGTTCGACGGTACAGTAGGTCCAGCGTGCCCGCTGGTGAATTTTGGGCGCGGGACACGTTCGATAAATGGTGGATAATATACGGGGAGACCTCGTCATCTAACTATTATTCGAACTAGGCCCGAGACTACTCACTTTAGCAAATGGAAATTGGGTCTCATTAAAAATAACATGGCGACTAATTATGATATTATTAGACGATAAATCAAAACACTTGTAACCACGATGATTAGATAGATAATCCAAAAACACACAAGGGGTTAAACGGGCTTGAAGTTTGTTAATTGTAGTTGACGGAAATAGTGGATAACATAGGCACCCAAAGACCCTAAGATGCGAATACAAAGGATTATTATAATATAGAGATTGAAGAGGGGATTAATATGTCAATCCTTTGGTAGGAAGTATGTTAAGAAGATAAGTAGTCATTTGTAGAGCATGATGCCAAAAGGAAAGGGGTACAGAAGCATGGACCAATAAAGTTCGGATAATATTATTAATGGTAAGATTTTTTCGTTAGACTTTTTCATTTTGTGAGCAAGTATGAGGAAAAGAGAAACGAAAAAATATGTCATTAGTATCACAAAAATCCCGAAATAACCCATTATCATATTCTTTGCCATTATCACATTGAATATTTTTTATTTCCCGATCGAATTGAGTACGTATGAATGCTCGAGATTTTAAGAATGTGGATAAAACATGTGATTTTTTCGCTAACGGAAAGGACCATAAAAATTAGAATAATCATCCAAAAATAGAACATAATAACGATGGCCCACATAACTTAGAACGGGAGATGTACATAAATCGCTATGAATAATATCAAATGGCAGTAAAGTACGAGAAGTAGATGTTACAAATGGTAATCTAACATGTTTTTCTAAAGGACATGATTGACAAATTGGAGTACTACGCTGCACTTTACAAGAAATAAAATTATTTTTATGCAAGGAAGAAACAATAGATGACCCAGGTTACCCAAACGCATGCCACAAGGAAGGAGTTAAAGCTGCAAAATCAAGGATTGACTCGAGAGACTGAATGCCGGCGTGATTGAATAAAGATCTCCCCTACTATTACATCTCACGAGAGGTATCCCCGTCTTGAAATCCTTCACAGAAAACCCAAAAGGATCAGAATTAACAGAATCTCAATTATCAGTGGTGAACTTACGGACATACACCAAATTTTTAATTAAGTTGGTGGCATGAAGGTTATTTTTCTAGACAAGAGGTGGATGTGGGGGAGACAAAATTGTATTACCGTAACCACGAATTAGAATTGTATTTCCATTACCAACAATAATGCCACGATGTTTGCTCAAATTGGAATAAGATGAGAGACTATCTTGTTCGGACGTCATATGTGAAGTGGCACCGGTGTCCATATACCAATTCGGGTCTGGAGAATTTAATTCAAGTGTGTGCATTGCGGCTTCAATGTCCGTTGGAGTGAGGCCCGTAGCATGGAAAGCCTGCTGGGGCCGAGGCCCAAGAAGGCCTCCTTGTTGTCCAGGCCCAACACTGTGTCGGAACCCACTGGATTGTTGAGAAAAATTGGGCTTGAAGGGCTGTTGACCGGCCCACTGGACAGGAACTGTAGACGCTGGAAAATAAGGGTCGTTGGGCCACTGGCCACCGGCCCAGCCCCACTGCCATGGGGCCCATGGCTGGGACCAGTTAACTGCGCGCCCATCGCCACCATACCGGCCCACCGCCTCGCTTTGGCCACCCCACCATCACGGAACCACCACGATTGCCACCGCGGTTTTTTCCATTATTTTTTTTATTTTCCTTTCCTTCACCTTGAGCACAGTTTTGGCCCAATTATCAACAAAATCTTGAGAATTATCGGATGAGGTCATCATCACCACGGGACTAGCGCCGGTAGCTGCCTTTTTTGCCAAACCGGCTTCTTCCAACGTGAGCGTCGAACAAGCTTGATAAAAAAGTGGAAGTGGATTACTTTGACGGAGGAGAGTTTCCACGCTATTATAGGCCTCAGATAGGCCTGCAACCATTTGTAGAATAAGACGATTATTGGTAACGGGCGAACCAACGTTACGGAATTGGTCTGCAAATTCCTTGAGTCGTTAACAATAAGATGAAACATTCAGAAAATGGTCCATGCGAACTTGGGAAAATTTCCGCTCAAGGGTGTCAACGCGGGAATGTTGATCCTGGAATATATCACGCAATCGATTCCAGGCAGCCATAGCTGTAGTGTCTGGTTCAATCGTCTGTAAAAGGTCGATAACAATAGTGAAATAAATCTACTGAAGAACGGTAGCATAAAATGTAATCTATAACTGAGGATCCTCCGCAGGAGCAGAGATAGCGGGAGGAATTATGTGATGGAGGACTTGATGTAAAATTGAGAGAATTTTAAACAATGTCGTGTGACACCGCTTTGCTCAACGTGGGTCCGCCCATATTCTTCAATTTTATTTCTGACATGAAACTATGAAAACTAAAAAGAAAAGACTATAAAGAAATCTAAAAATGCATGCGTTAACATACATAACATCAAAACTAAACTATGGTTTATCTACTCCATGCAATTATTTAACATAACATTTATATTAATTTATTATTAAAAGCTAGGCCACTCTTACACAATACATTCAACCAGTGAAGCTTACATAGCGTGCCTCACTTTTATTCATGCTACTTACTTTTACATGCACAACGTAAATACTAGTTTATTCATTTCATAAGCATATCACTCGTTAGCGTAGGACACAACGTCTAGTGTGTCATACGACAAGCTTTTAATGATATGATCTTTAAGACAAACTTCGAAAGAAGTCATTTTAGCTGGAAAATCAATCTTTCAGTGTTGGTAATAGTTATTCGGTAAGTTATTTTTTTGACCAAATAAAAGGTACACTGATTTGAGAATCAAGGGGTGAAAAAAATGGTATAATAGAAAAAATACTCAATAAATATCTTTTAAAATCATGATATATTTAGTTACAAACAATATCAGGTTAATGAATATATAATTAATTGATTTAGTATAAACCTACGGATAACCTTTATAGTATTTTATTTAAATCGATAATTGGAGTAGGTGTAAAGCTATATGGATTTATCGGGTGTGATTGTATGTTCCAGAAGATTAGATAAATGTAGTGGAGAATGGGTAAATTTGGCTAAATGACAAGTTATCATCTTGAATTTAAGCTTTAAGAATAGATGGGTTGATGACTTCTTCATTTAATGGGTAATTAGTCATGATAGTTTTCCATCCTTGGCAGGCGGTAGCTACCCAAATAAGATATATGTACTGATAATTTAAAGATTATCTTATACTACCGCTATAGTTTAATATGTAATATAAAATTTATTATTGCTTTTATGAAATTATCAAATAATGCTTAATATGAAATTTTACTTTTATAAATAATTTAATTGTGTAAATATTTTGTACTCCATAAGTTTTTATTTTGTCAAAACAATTTGAAAAATAACCCAAGGGTTGACGCATGTAAACGGTCTCCTTAAGATCATCATGTAAAAATCATTCTTCACATCTAACTTATGAATGAGTCATGCCTTTGAAAGAGCTTCGACTAAGAACAAGATTTAATAGTAGCCGGTTTGACCACCAGACTAAATGTCTCACCACAATCCACGCCAACCCGATGAGTTTTACCATCACCTACACGTCGAGTCTTATGTCTCGCAAAAGAGTCATCAAAATTATCTTTATGAATAAAAATCCACATAGACCGAATAATATTAACACCTGAAGGACGGGGGACCAACTCCCACATCTTATTTTCAATAAAAGTATTATATTCGTCGGTCATAGTCAATTTCTAATTCGGGCCATTTAAGGCAGACACTTGGTTACGTGGTAGAGGGAATTTAGAGACATTAGAATGAAGATTAAAATGTCGTTTTGGTTTAAAAATACCCCTTTGACTACGAAAGTAACCTAATTGACTCGAGGAGGAAATAAATGAATTTTGGGAAGTGGGTGGGTTCTTGACTGGCGGCCAGGCGACGGTGGGATTGCTAGCCCAATTACCAAAATCGTGACTGGCATGGATACTGGGGTAGTGGGCTAGATCACTGGAACAATACTGAGATCGGTACTGGGCCGAGTGTCTGGCCCACTGGTCAAGTTCGACGGTACAGTAGGTCCAGCGGGCAGTGGGCCCGCTGGTGAATTTTGGGTGCGGGACACGTTCGATAAATGGTGGATAATATACGGGGAGACCTCGTCATCTAACTATTATACGAACTAGGCCCGAGACTACTCACTTTAGCAAATGGAAATTGGGTCTCATTAAAAATAACATGGCGACTAATTATGTTATTATTAGACGATAAATCAAAACACTTGTAACCACGATGATTAGATGGATAATCCAAAAACACACAAGGGGTTAAACGGGCTTGAAGTTTGTTAATTGTAGTTGACGGAAATAGTGGATAACATAAGCACCCAAAGACCCTAAGATGCGAATACAAAAGATTATTATAATATAGAGATTGAAGAGGGGATGAATATGTCAATCCTTTGGTAGGAAGTATGTTAAGAAGATAAGTAGTTATTTGTAGAGCATGATGCCAAAAGGAAAGGGGTACAGAAGCATGGACCAATAAAGTTCGGATAATATTATTAATGGTAAGATTTTTTCGTTCGGCTTTTCCATTTTGTGAGGAAGTATGAGGACAAGAGAAACGAAAAAATATGTCATTAGTATCACAAAAATCCCGAAATAACCCATTATCATATTCATTGCCATTATCACATTGAATACTTTTTATTTCCCGATCAAATTGAGTACGTATGAATGCTCAAAATTTTAAGAATGTGAAAAAAACTTGTGATTTTTTCGCTAACGGAAAGGATCATAAAAAATTAGAATAATCATAAAAAAATAGAACATAATAACGATGGCCCACATAACTTAGAACGGGAGATGTCCATAAATCGCTATGAATAATATCAAATGGCAGTTAAGTACGAGAAGTAGATGTTACAAATGGTAATCTAACATGTTTTTCTAAAGGACATGATTGACAAATTGGAGTACTTCGCGTACCCTTACAAGAAATAAAATTATTTTTATGCAAGGAAGAAACAATAGATGACCTAGGGTGACCCAAACGTGCATGCCACAAGGAAGGAGTTAAAGCTGCAAAACAAGATGGCAAGGATTGACTAGAGAGACTGAATGCCGGCGTGATTAAATAAAGATCTCCCCTACTATTACATCTCATGAGAGGTATCCCCGTCTTGAAATCCTTCACAGAAAACCCAAAAGGATCAGAATTAACAGAATCTCAATTATCAGTGGTGAACTTACGGACATACACCAATTTTTTAATTAAGTTGGTGGCATGAAGGTTATTTTTCTAGACAAGATGTGGATGTGGGGGAGACAAAATTGTATTACAGTAACCACGAATTAGAATTGTATTTTCATTACCAATAATAATGCCAGGATTTTTGCTCAAATTGAAATAAGACGAGAGACTACCTTGTTCTGACGTCATATGTGAAGTGACACCGGGGTCCATGTACCAATTCGGGTCTGGAGAATTTAATTCAAGTGTGGACATTGCGGCTTCAATGTCCGTTGGAGGGAGGCCCGTAGCATGGGAAGCCTGCGAGGGCCGTGGCCCTAGAAGGCCTCCTTGCTGTCCAGGCCCAACACTGTGTCAGAACCCACTGGATTGTTGAGAAAAATTGGGCTTGAAGCGGTCAGCTGACCGCCCACCGGACAGAATCAGAGACGCCGGAAAATAGGTCGTTGGGCCATCGCCACCGCCCACCCCATCGCCACGGGGCCCATGGCTGGACCATTGGCTCGCGCCCACCGCCACCATACCGGGCCCACTGGCCGCCGCTTTTGCCACCCCACCACCACGGGAACCACCACGATTGCCACCGCGTTTTTCCATTATTTTTTATTTTCTTTCCTTCACCGTGAGCACGGTTTGACCCGAATTATCAACAAAATCTTGAGTATTATCGGATGAAGTCATCATCACCACGGACTAGCGCCAGAGTCGCCATTTTGGCCTAACCGGCTTCTTCCAACGTGAGCGTCGAACGGGCTTGATAAAAAAGTGGAAGTGGATTACTTTGACGGAGGAGAGTTTCCATGCCATTATAGGCCTCATATAGGCCTGCAACCATTTGTAGAATAAGACGATTATTGGTAACGGGCGAACCAACGTTACGGAATTGGTCTCCAAATTCCTTGAGTCGTTAACAATAAGATGAAACATTCAGAAAATGGTCCATGCGGACTTGGGAAAATTTCTGCTCAAGGGTGTCAACGCGGGAATGTTGGTTATCCTGGAATATATCACGCAATCGATTCCAGGTAGCCATAGCCGTAGTGTCTGGTTCAATCGTCTGTAAAAGATAGATAAAAATAATGAAATAAATCTACTGAAGAACGGTAGCATAAAAAGTAATCTATAACTGAGGATCCTCCGCAGGAACAGAGATAGCGGGAGGAATTATGTGATGGAGGACTTGATATAAAATTGAGAGAATTTTAAACAATGTCGTGTGACATCGCTTTGCTCAACGTGGGTCCGCCCATATTCTTCAATTTTATTTCTGACATGAAACTATGAAAACTAAAAAGAAAAGACTATAGAGAAATCTAAAAATGCATGCGTTAACATACATAACATCAAAACTAAACTATGGTTTATCTACTCCATGCAATTATTTAACATAACATTTATATTAATTTATTATTAAAAGCTAGGCCACTCTTACACAATACATTCAACCAGTGAAGCTTACATAGCGTGCCTCACTTTTATTCATGCTACTTACTTTTACATGCACAACGTAAATACTAGTTTATTCATTTCATAAGCATATCACTCGTTAGCGTAGGACACAACGTCTAGTGTGTCATACAACAAGCTTTTAATGATATGATCTTTAAGACAAACTTCGAAAGAAGTCATTTTAGCTGGAAAATCAATCTTTCAGTGTTGGTAATAGTTATTCGGTAAGTTGTTTCTTTCAGTGTTGGTAAGATTTTTTCGATCGGCTTTTCCATTTTGTGAGGAAGTATGAGGACAAGAGAAACGAAAAAATATGTCATTAGTATCACAAAAATCCCGAAATAACCCATTATCATATTCTTTGCCATTATCACATTGAATATGTTTGATCTCCCGATCGAATTGAGTACGTATGAATGCTCGAAATTTTAAGAATGTGGAAAAAACTTGTGATTTTTTCGCTAACGGAAATGATCATAAAAATTTAGAATAATCATCCAAAAATATAACATAATAACGATGGCCCACATAACTTAGAACGGGAGATGTCCATAAATCGCTACGAATAATATCAAATGGCAGTAAAGTTCGAGAAGTAGATGTTACAAATGGTAATCTAACATGTTTTTCTAAAGGACATGATTGACAAATTGGAGTACTACGCGTACCCTTACAAGAAATAAAATTGTTTTTATGCAAGAAAGAAACAATAGATGACCCAGGGTGACCCAAACGTGCATGCCACAAGGAAGGAGTTAAAGCTGCAAAACTATATGGCAAGGATTGACTCGAGAGACTGAATGCTGGCGTGATTGGATAAAGATCTCCCTACTATTACATCTCGCCAGAGGTATCCCCGTCTTGAAATCCTGCACAGAAAACCCAAAAGGATCAGAATTAACATAATCTCAATTATCAGTGGTGAACTTACGGACATACACCAAATTTTTAATTAAGTTGGTGGCATGAAGGGTATTTTTCTAGACAAGAGGTGGATGTGGGGGAGACAAAATTGTATTACCGTAACCACGAATTAGAATTGTATTTTCATTACCAACAATAATGCCACGATTTTTGCTCAAATTGGAATAAGACGAGAGACTACCTTGTCCGGACGTCATATGTGAAGTGGCACCGGTGTCCATATACCAATTCGGGTCTGGAGAATTTAATTCAAGTGTGTGCATTGCGGCTTCAATGTCCGTTGGAGTGAGGCCCGTAGCATGGAAAGCCTGCGGGGGCCGAGGCCCAAGCAGGCCTCCTTGCTGTCCAGGCCCAACACTGTGTCGGAACCCACTAGATTGTTAAGAAAAATTAGGCTTGAAGGGCTGGCGGCCAGCCTGGGCGTGAAGCGTAGGTTTGGAAAATAGGGTCGTTGGGCCCGGTGACCGGCCAGCCTTGCCATGGGGCCCATGGCGAGACCAGATTAACTGCGGCCCCTGCCACCATCTGGGGCCTTGCCTCTGTTTTGGCCACCCCCACCACCGCCGGAACCACCACGATTCCCACCGCGGTTTTTTCCATTATTTTTTTATTTTCCTTTCATTCACTGTGAGCACTGTTTTGGCCCGAATTATCAACAAAATCTTGAGAATTATCGGATGAAGTCATCATCACCACGGGACTAGCGCCGGTAGCCGCCTTTTTGGCCAAACCGGATTCTTCCAACGTGAGCGTTGAACGGGCTTGATAAAAAAGTGGAAGTGGATTACTTTGACGGAGGAGAGTTTCCACTCCATTATAGGCTTCAGATAGGCCTGCAACCATTTGTAGAATAAGACGATTATTGGTAACGGGCGAACCAACGTTACGGAATTGGTCTGCAAATTTCTTGAGTCGTTAACAATAAGATGAAACATTCAGAAAATGGTCCATGCGGACTTGGGAAAATTTCTGCTCAAGGGTGTCAACGCGGGAATGTTGATCCTGGAATATATCACGCAATCGATTCCAGGCAGCCATAGCCGTAGTGTCTGGTTCAATCGTCTGTAAAAGGTCGATAACAATAGTGAAATAAATCTACTGAAGAACGGTAGCATAAAATGTAATCTATAACTGAGGATCCTCCGCAGGAGCAGAGATAGCGGGAAGAATTATGTGATGGAGGACTTGATGTAAAATTGAGAGAATTTTAAACAATGTCGTGTGACACCGCTTTGCTCAACGTGGGTCCGCCCATATTCTTCAATTTTATTTCTGACATGAAACTATGAAAACTAAAAAGAAAAGACTATAAAGAAATCTAAAAATGCATGCGTTAACATACATAACATCAAAACTAAACTATGGTTTATCTACTCCATGCAATTATTTAACCTAACATTTATATTAATTTATTATTAAAAGCTAGGCCACTCTTACACAATACATTCAACCAGTGAAGCTTACATAGCGTGCCTCACTTTTATTCATGCTACTTACTTTTACATGCACAACGTAAATACTAGTTTATTCATTTCATAAGCATATCACTCGTTAGCGTAGGACACAACGTCTAGTGTGTCATACAACAAGCTTTTAATGATATGATCTTTAAGACAAACTTCGAAAGAAGTCATTTTAGCTGGAAAATCAATCTTTCAGTGTTGGTAATAGTTATTCGGTAAGTTATTTTTTTGACCAAATAAAAGGTACACTGATTTGAGAATCAAGGGGTGAAAAAAATGGTATAATAGAAAAAATACTCAATAAATATCTTTTAAAATCATGATATATTTAGTTACAAACAATATCAGGTTAATGAATATATAATTAATTGATTTAGTATAAACCTACGGATAACCTTTATAGTATTTTATTTAAATCGATAATTGGAGTAGGTGTAAAGCTATATGGATTTATCGGGTGTGATTGTATGTTCCAGAAGATTAGATAAATGTAGTGGAGAATGGGTAAATTTGGCTAAATGACAAGTTATCATCTTGAATTTAAGCTTTAAGAATAGATGGGTTGATGACTTCTTCATTTAATGGGTAATTAGTCATGATAGTTTTCCATCCTTGGCAGGCGGTAGCTACCCAAATAAGATATATGTACTGATAATTTAAAGATTATCTTATACTACCGCTATAGTTTAATATGTAATATAAAATTTATTATTGCTTTTATGAAATTATCAAATAATGCTTAATATGAAATTTTACTTTTATAAATAATTTAATTGTGTAAATATTTTGTACTCCATAAGTTTTTATTTTGTCAAAACAATTTGAAAAATAACCCAAGGGTTGACGCATGTAAACGGTCTCCTTAAGATCATCATGTAAAAATCATTCTTCACATCTAACTTATGAATGAGTCATGCCTTTGAAAGAGTCAGACTAAGAACAAGATTTAATAGTAGCCGGTTTGACCACCAGACTAAATGTCTCATTACAATCCACGCCAACACGATGAGTTTTACCATCACCTACTAGTCGAGTTTTATGTCTCGCACAAGAGCCATCAGAATTATCTTTATGAGTAAAAATCCACATAGACCGAATAATATTAACACCTGAAGGACGGGGGACCAACTCCCACATCTTATTTTCAATAAAAGTATTATATTAAATCGGTCATAGTCAATTTCTAATTCGGGTCATTTAAGGCGCACACTTGGTTACGTGGTAGAGAAATTTAGAGACATTAGAATGAAGATTAAAATGTCGCTTTTGGTTTAAAAATACCCCTTTGACTACGAGTAATCGACCCTTGACTCGAGGAGGACATAAATGAATTTTGGGAAGTGGGTGGGTTCTTGTGGGACCGCCAGGCAGTGGGATTGCTAGCCCAATTCAAATCGTGGATCGGAATTGATCTTTGGGGTAGTGGGCTAGATCAACTGGAACAATATCGAGATCGATCTTGGGCCGAGTGTCCGCCCACCGGTCAAGTTCGACGCGATAGAGGGTCCGGGCGTGGGCCCACTGGTGAATTTTTGCGGGACACGTTCGATAAATGGTGGATAATATACGGGAGACCTCGTCATCTAACTATTATACGAACTAGGCGAGACTACTCACTTTAGCAAATGGAAATTGGGTCTCATTAAAAATAACATGGCGACTAATTATGTTATTATTAGACGATAAATCAAAACACTTGTAACCACGATGATTAGATGGATAATCCAAAAACACACAAGGGGTTAAACGGGCTTGAAGTTTGTTAATTGTAGTTGACGGAAATAGTGGATAACATAAGCACCCAAAGACCCTAAGATGCGAATACAAAAGATTATTATAATATAGAGATTGAAGAGGGGATGAATATGTCAATCCTTTGGTAGGAAGTATGTTAAGAAGATAAGTAGTTATTTGTAGAGCATGATGCCAAAAGGAAAGGGGTACAGAAGCATGGACCAATAAAGTTCGGATAATATTATTAATGGTAAGATTTTTTCTTTCGACTTTTCCATTTTGTGAGGAAGTATGAGGACAAGAGAAACGAAAAAATATGTCATTAGTATCACAAAAATCCCGAAATAACCCATTATCATATTCATTGTCATTATCACATTGAATACTTTTTATTTCCCGATCGAATTGAGTACGTATGAATGCTCGAAATTTTAAGAATGTGAAAAAAACTTGTGATTTTTTCGCTAACGGAAAGGATCATAAAAAATTAGAATAATCATAAAAAAATAGAACATAATAACGATGGCCCACATAACTTAGAACGGGAGATGTCCATAAATCGCTATGAATAATATCAAATGGCAGTTAAGTACGAGAAGTAGATGTTACAAATGGTAATCTAACATGTTTTTCTAAAGGACATGATTGACAAATTGGAGTACTTCGCGTACCCTTACAAGAAATAAAATTATTTTTATGCAAGGAAGAAACAATAGATGACCTAGGGTGACCCAAACGTGCATGCCACAAGGAAGGAGTTAAAGCTGCAAAACAAGATGGCAAGGATTGACTAGAGAGACTGAATGCCGGCGTGATTAAATAAAGATCTCCCCTACTATTACATCTCATGAGAGGTATCCCCGTCTTGAAATCCTTCACAGAAAACCCAAAAGGATCAGAATTAACAGAATCTCAATTATCAGTGGTGAACTTACGGACATACACCAATTTTTTAATTAAGTTGGTGGCATGAAGGTTATTTTTCTAGACAAGATGTGGATGTGGGGGAGACAAAATTGTATTACAGTAACCACGAATTAGAATTGTATTTTCATTACCAATAATAATGCCAGGATTTTTGCTCAAATTGAAATAAGACGAGAGACTACCTTGTTCGGACGTCATATGTGAAGTGGCACCGGTGTCCATGTACCAATTCGGGTCTGGAGAATTTAATTCAAGTGTGTACATTGCGGCTTCAATGTCCGTTGGAGTGAGGCCCGTAGCATGGAAAGCCTGCGAGGGCCGTGGCCCTAGAAGGCCTCCTTGCTGTCCAGGCCCAACACTGTGTCAGAACCCACTGGATTGTTGAGAAAAATTGGGCTTGAAGAGGCTGGCGCCGGCTGGGCCGACGAGCGTAGACGCTGGAAAATAGGGGTCGTTGGGCCACCGGCCCAGCCCCACTGCCATGGGGCCCATGGCTGGGACCAGTTGGCCTGCGGCCCACTGCCACCATACCGGGGCCCACTGTCGCTGTTTTTGCCACCCCCACCACCGCCGGAACCACCACGATTGCCACCGCGGGTTTTTCCATTATTTTTTTATTTTTCTTTCCTTCACCGTGAGCACGGTTTTGACCCGAATTATCAACAAAATCTTGAGTATTATCGGATGAAGTCATCATCACCACGGGACTAGCGCCGGTAGCCGCCATTTTGGCCTAACCGGCTTCTTCCAACGTGAGCGTCGAACGGGCTTGATAAAAAAGTGGAAGTGGATTACTTTGACGGAGGAGAGTTTCCACGCCATTATAGGCCTCATATAGGCCTGCAACCATTTGTAGAATAAGACGATTATTGGTAACGGGCGAACCAACGTTACGGAATTGGTCTGCAAATTCCTTGAGTCGTTAACAATAAGATGAAACATTCAGAAAATGGTCCATGCGGACTTGGGAAAATTTCTGCTCAAGGGTGACAACGCGGGAATGTTGGTTATCCTGGAATATATCACGCAATCGATTCCAGGTAGCCATAGCCGTAGTGTCTGGTTCAATCGTCTGTAAAAGATAGATAAAAATAATGAAATAAATCTACTGAAGAACGGTAGCATAAAAAGTAATCTATAACTGAGGATCCTCCGCAGGAGCAGAGATAGCGGGAGAAATTATGTGATGGAGGACTGATATAAAATTGAGAGAATTTTAAACAATCTCGTGTGACATCGCTTTGCTCAACGTGGGTCCGCCCATATTCTTCAATTTTATTTCTGACATGAAATTATGAAAACTAAAAAGAAAAGACTATAAAGAAATCTAAAAATGCATGCGTTAACATACATAACATCAAACCATGCAATTATTTAACATAACATTTATATTAATTTATTATTAAAAGCTAGGCCACTCTTACACAATACATTCAACCAGTGAAGCTTACATAGCGTGCCTCACTTTTATTCATGCTACTTACTTTTACATGCACAACGTAAATACTAGTTTATTCATTTCATAAGCATATCACTCGTTAGCGTAGGACACAACGTCTAGTGTGTCATACAACAAGCTTTTAATGATATGATCTTTAAGACAAACTTCGAAAGAAGTCATTTTAGCTGGAAAATCAATCTTTCAGTGTTGGTAATAGTTATTCGGTAAGTTGTTTTTTTTTTACCAAATAAAAGGTACACTGGTTTGAGAATCAAGGGGTGAAAAAATGGTATAATATAAAAAATACTCAATAAATATCTTTTAAAATCATGATATATTTAGTTACAAACAATATCAGGTTAATGAATATATAATTAATTGATTTAGTATAAACCTACGGATAACCTTTATAGTATTTTATTTAAATCGATAATTGGAGTAGGTGTAAAGCTATATGGATTTATCGGGTGTGATTGTATGTTCCAGAAGATTAGATAAATGTAGTTGAGAATGGGGAAATTTGGCTAAATGACTAGTTATCATCTTGAATTTAAGCTTTAAGAATAGATGGGTTGATGACTTCTTCATTTAATGGGTAATTAGTCATGATAGTTTTCCATCCTAGGCAGGCGGTAGCTACCCAAATAAGATATATGTACTGATAATTTAAAGATTATCTTATAACTACCGCTATAGTTTAATATGTAATATAAAATTTATTATTGCTTTTATGAAATTATCAAATAATGCTTAATATGAAATTTTACTTTTATAAATAATTTAAATGTGTAAATATTTTGTACTCCATAAGTTCTTATTTTGTCAAAACAATTTGAAAAATAACCCAAGGGTTGATGCATGTAAACGGTCTCCTTAAGATCATCATGTAAAAATCATTCTTCACATCTAACTTATGAATGAGTCATGCCTTTGAAAGAGCCAGACTAAGAACAGTACGAATAGTAGCCGGTTTGACCACCAGACTAAATGTCTCACCACAATCCACGCCAACCCGATGAGTTTTACCATCACCTACAAGTCGAGTCTTATGTCTCGCAAAAGAGTCATCAAAATTATCTTTATGAGTAAAAATCCACATAGACCGAATAATATTAACACCTGAAGGACGGGGGACCAACTCCCACATCTTATTTTCAATAAAAGTATTATATTCGTCGGTCATAGTCAATTTCTAATTCGGGCCATTTAAGGCAGACACTGGGTTACGTGGTAGAGGGAATTTAGAGACATTAGAATGAAGATTAAAATGTCGTTTTGGTTTAAAAATACCCCTTTGACTACGAGTAACTGACCCTTGACTCGAGGAGGACATAAATGAATTTTGGGAAGTGGGTGGGTTGCTGACGGACTGGCCAGCAGGCAGTGGGATTGCTAGCCCAATTACCAAAATCGTGACTGGCATGGATACTGAGGTAGTGGGCTAGATCACTGGAACAATACTGAGATCGGTACTGGGCCGAGTGTCTGGCCCACTGGTCAAGTTCGACGGTCTGATGAGGTCCAGCGGGCAGTGCCCGGCTGGTGAATTTTGCGCGGGACACGTTCGATAAATGGTGGATAATATACGGGGAGACCTCGTCATCTAACTATTATACGAACTAGGCCCGAGACTACTCACTTTAGCAAATGGAAATTAGGTCTCATTAAAAATAACATGGCGACTAATTATGTTATTATTAGACGATAAATCAAAATACTTGTAACCACGATGATTAGATGGATAATCCAAAAACACACAAAGGGTTAAACGGGCTTGAAGTTTGTTAATTGTAGTTGACGGAAATAGTGGATAACATAAGCACCCAAAGACCCTAAGATGCGAATACAAAAGATTATTATAATATAGAGATTGAAGAGGGGATGAATATGTCAATCCTTTGGTAGGAAGTATGTTAAGAAGATAAGTAGTCATTTGTAGAGCATGATGCCAAAAGGAAAGGGGTACAGAAGCATGGACCAATAAAGTTCGGATAATATTATTAATGGTAAGATTTTTTCGTTCGGCTTTTCCATTTTGTGAGGAAGTATGAGGACAAGAGAAACGAAAAAATATGTCATTAGTATCACAAGAATCCCGAAATAACCCATTATCATATTCATTGCCATTATCACATTGAATATTTTTTATTTCCCGATCGAATTGAGTACGTATGAATGCTCGAAATTTTAAGAATGTGGAAAAAACTTGTGATTTTTTCGCTAACGGAAAGGATCATAAAAAATTAGAATAATCATCCAAAAATAGAACATAATAACGATGGCCCACATAATTTAGAACGGGAGATGTCCATAAATCGCTATGAATAATATCAAATGGCAGTAAAGTACGAGAAGTAGATGTTACAAATGGTAATCTAACATGTTTTTCTAAAGGACATGATTGACAAATTGGAGTACTACGCGTACCCTTACAAGAAATAAAATTATTTTTATGCAAGGAAGAAACAATAGATGACCTAGGGTGACCCAAACGTGCATGCCACAAGGAAGGAGTTAAAGCTGCAAAACAAGATGGCAAGGATTGACTAGAGAGACTGAATGCCGGCGTGATTGAATAAAGATCTCCCCTACTATTACATCTCATGAGAGGTATCCCCGTCTTGAAATCCTTCACAGAAAACCCAAAAGGATCAGAATTAACAGAATCTCAATTATCAGTGGTGAACTTACGGACATACACCAATTTTTTAATTAAGTTGGTGGCATGAAGGTTATTTTTCTAGACAAGATGTGGATGTGGGGGAGACAAAATTGTATTACAGTAACCACGAATTAGAATTGTATTTTCATTACCAATAATAATGCCAGGATTTTTGCTCAAATTGAAATAAGACGAGAGACTACCTTGTTCGGACGTCATATGTGAAGTGGCACCGGTGTCCATGTACCAATTCGGGTCTGGAGAATTTAATTCAAGTGTGTACATTGCGGCTTCAATGTCCGTTGGAGTGAGGCCCGTAGCATGGAAAGCCTGCGAGGGCCGTGGCCCTAGAAGGCCTCCTTGCTGTCCAGGCCCAACACTGTGTCAGAACCCACTGGATTGTTGAGAAAAATTGGGCTTGAAGGGCTGCTGGCAAGCCGGCTGGGCGAGGAAGCTGTAGACGCTTTGGAAAATAGGGTCGTTGGGCCCAGCCACCGGCCCGGCCCTTGCCATGGGGCCCATGGCTGGGACCAGTTGGCCTGCGGCCCACTGCCACCATACCGGGGCCCACTGCCTCTGTTTTGGCCACCCCCACCACCGCCGGAACCACCACGATTGCCACCGCGGGTTTTTCCATTATTTTTTTTATTTTCCTTTCCTTCACCTTGAGCACAGTTTTGGCCCAACTATCAACAAAATCTTGAGAATTATCGGATGAGGTCATCATCACCACGGGACTAGCGCCGGTAGCCGCCTTTTCTGCCAAACCGGCTTCTTCCAACGTGAGCGTCGAACGAGCTTGATAAAAAAGTGGAAGTGGATTACTTTGACGGGGGAGAGTTTCCACGCCATTATAGGCCTCAGATAGGCCTGCAACAATTTGTAGAATAAGACGATTATTGGTAACGGGCGAACCAACGTTACGGAATTGGTCTACAAATTCCTTGAGTCGTTAACAATAAGATGAAACATTCAGAAAATGGTCCATGCGGACTTGGGAAAATTACTGCTCAAGGGTGACAACGCGGGAATGTTGGTTATCCTGGAATATATCACGCAATCGATTCCAGGTAGCCATAGCCGTAGTGTCTGGTTCAATCGTCTGTAAAAGATAGATAAAAATAATGAAATAAATCTACTGAAGAACGGTAGCATAAAAAGTAATCTATAACTGAGGATCCTCCGCAGGAGCAGAGATAACGGAAGGAATTATGTGATGGAGGACTTGATATAAAATTGAGAGAATTTTAAACAATGTCGTGTGACATCGCTTTGCTCAACGTGGGTCCGCCCATATTCTTCAATTTTATTTCTGACATGAAACTATGAAAACTAAAAAGAAAAGACTATAAAGAAATCTAAAAATGCATGCGTTAACATACATAACATCAAACCATGCAATTATTTAACATAACATTTATATTAATTTATTATTAAAAGCTAGGCCACTCTTACACAATACATTCAACCAGTGAAGCTTACATAGCGTGCCTCACTTTTATTCATGCTACTTACTTTTACATGCACAACGTAAATAGTAGTTTATTCATTTCATAAGCATATCACTCGTTAGCGTAGGACACAACGTCTAGTGTGTCATACAACAAGCTTTTAATGATATGATCTTTAAGACAAACTTCGAAAGAAGTCATTTTAGCTGGAAAATCAATCTTTCAGTGTTGGTAATAGTTATTCGGTAAGTTATTTTTTAGACCAAATAAAAGGTACACTGGTTTGGGAATCAAGGGGGGAAAAAATGGTATAATATAAAAAATACTCAATAAATATCTTTTAAAATCATGATATATTTAGTTACAAACAATATCAGGTTAATGAATATATAATTAATTGATTTAGTATAAACCTACGGATAACCTTTATAGTATTTTATTTAAATCGATAATTGGAGTAGGTGTAAAGCTATATGGATTTATCGGGTGTGATTGTATGTTCCAGAAGATTAGATAAATGTAGTTGAGAATGGGGAAATTTGGCTAAATGACTAGTTATCATCTTGAATTTAAGCTTTAAGAATAGATGGGTTGATGACTTCTTCATTTAATGGGTAATTAGTCATGATAGTTTTCCATCCTTGGCAGGCGGTAGCTACCCAAATAAGATATATGTACTGATAATTTAAAGATTATCTTATACTACCGCTATAGTTTAATATGTAATATAAAATTTATTATTGCTTTTATGAAATTATCAAATAATGCTTAATATGAAATTTTACTTTTATAAATAATTTAATTGTGTAAATATTTTGTACTCCATAAGTTCTTATTTTGTCAAAACAATTTGAAAAATAACCCGAGGGTTGATGCATGTAAACGGTCTCCTTAAGATCATCATGTAAAAATCATTCTTCACATCTAACTTATGAATGAGTCATGCCTTTGAAAGAGCCAGACTAAGAACAATACGAATAGTAGCCGGTTTGACCACCAGACTAAATGTCTCACCACAATCCACGCCAACCCGATGAGTTTTACCATCACCTACAAATCGAGTCTTATGTCTCGCAAAAGAGCCATCAGAATTATCTTTATGAGTAAAAATCCACATAGACCGAATAATATTAACACCTGAAGGACGGGGGACCAACTCCCACATCTTATTTTCAATAAAAGTATTATATTCGTCGGTCATAGTCAATTTCTAATTCGGGTCATTTAAGGCAGACACTGGGTTACGTGGTAGAGGAAATTTAGAGACATTAGAATGAAGATTAAAATGTGGTTTTGGTTTAAAAATACCCCTTTGACTACGAGTAACTGACCCTTGACTCGAGGAGGAAATAAATGAATTTTGGGAAGTTGGTGGTTTGCTGACGGACTGGCCAGCAGGCAGTGGGATTGCTAGCCCAATTACCGTAATCGTGACTGGAATTGATACTGGGGTAGTGGGCTAGATCACTGGAACAATACTGAGATCGGTACTGGGCCGAGTGTCTGGCCCACTGGTCAAGTTCGACGGTACAGTAGGTCCAGCGGGCAGTGGGCCCGCTGGTGAATTTTGGGTGCGGGACACGTTCGATAAATGGTGGATAATATACGGGGAGACCTCGTCATCTAACTATTATACGAACTAGGCCCGAGACTACTCACTTTAGCAAATGGAAATTGGGTCTCGTTAAAAATAACATGGCGACTAATTATGATATTATTAGACGATAAATCAAAACATTTGTAACCACGATGATTAGATAGATAATCCAAAAACACACAAGGGGTTAAACGGGCTTGAAGTTTGTTAATTGTAGTTGACGGAAATAGTGGATAACATAAGCACCCAAAGACCCTAAGATGCGAATACAAAGGATTATTATAATATAGAGATTGAAGAGGGGATGAATATGTCAATCCTTTGGTAGGAAGTATGTTAAGAAGATAAGTAGTCATTTGTAGAGCATGATGCCAAAAGGAAAGGGGTACAGAAGCATGGACCAATAAAGTTCGGATAATATTATTAATGGTAAGATTTTTTCATTCGGCTTTTCCATTTTGTGAGGAAGTATAAGGACAAGAGAAACGAAAAAATATATCATTAGTATCACAAGAATCCCGAAATAACCCATTATCATATTCTTTGCCATTATCACATTGAATACTTTTTATTTCCCGATCGAATTGAGTACGTATGAATGCTCGAAATTTTAAGAATGTGGAAAAAACATGTGATTTT
This sequence comes from Anisodus acutangulus, assembly GCA_029783415.1. Lineage (NCBI taxonomy): Eukaryota > Viridiplantae > Streptophyta > Magnoliopsida > Solanales > Solanaceae > Anisodus > Anisodus acutangulus. The sequence goes on from CM056491.1 coordinate 53,384,733, forward strand.
TTCGCTAACGGAAAGGACCATAAAAATTAGAATAATCATCCAAAAATAGAACATAATAACGATGGCCCACATAACTTAGAACGGGAGATGTCCATAAATCGCTATGAATAATATCAAATGGCAGTAAAGTACGAGAAGTTGATGGTACAAATGGTAATCTAACATGTTTTTCTAAAGGACATGATTGATAAATTGGAGTACTACGCGTACCCTTACAAGAAATAAAATTATTTTTATGCAAGGAAGAAACAATAGATGACCCAGGGTTACCCAAACGTGCATGCCACAAGGAAGGAGTTAAAGCTGCAAAATCAAGGATTGACTCGAGAGACTGAATGCCGGCGTGATTGAATAAAGATCTCCCCTACTATTACATCTCACGAGAGGTATCCCCGTCTTGAAATCCTTCACAGAAAACCCAAAAGGATCAGAATTAACAGAATCTCAATTATCAGTGGTGAACTTACGGACATACACCAAATTTTTAATTAAGTTGGTGGCATGAAGGTTATTTTTCTAGACAAGAGGTGGATGTGGGGGAGACAAAATTGTATTACCGTAACCACGAATTAGAATTGTATTTTCATTACCAATAATAATGTCAGGATTTTTGCTCAAATTGAAATAAGACGAGAGACTACCTTGTTCGGACGTCATATGTGAAATGGCACCGGTGTCCAGGTACCAATTCGGGTCTGGAGAATTTAATTCAAGTGTGTACATTGCGGCTTTAATGTCCGTTGGAGTGAGGCCCGTAGCATGGAAAGCCTGCGGGGGCCGAGGCTAAGAAGGCCTCCTTGCTGTCCAGGCCCAACACTGTGTCAGAACCCACTGGATTGTTGAGAAAAATTGGGCTTGAAGGGCTGCTGACCGGCCCACTGGACAGGAACTGTAGACGCTGGAAAATAGGGGTCGTTGGGCCACCGGCCCAGCCCCACTGCCATGGGGCCCATGGCTGGGACCAGTTGGCCTGCGGCCCACTGCCACCATACCGGGGCCCACTGCCTCTGTTTTGGCCACCCCCACCACCGCCGGAACCACCACGATTGCCACCGCGGGTTTTTCCATTATTTTTTTTATTTTCCTTTCCTTCACCTTGAGCACAGTTTTGGCCCAATTATCAACAAAATCTTGAGAATTATCGGATGAGGTCATCATCACCACGGGACTAGCGCCGGTAGCCGCCTTTTCTGCCAAACCGGCTTCTTCCAACGTGAGCGTCGAACGAGCTTGATAAAAAAGTGGAAGTGGATTACTTTGACGGAGGAGAGTTTCCACGCCATTATAGGCCTCAGATAGGCCTGCAACAATTTGTAGAATAAGACGATTATTGGTAACGGGCGAACCAACGTTACGGAATTGGTCTGCAAATTCCTTGAGTCGTTAACAATAAGATGAAACATTCAGAAAATGGTCCATGCGGACTTGGGAAAATTACTGCTCAAGGGTGACAACGCGGGAATGTTGGTTATCCTGGAATATATCACGCAATCGATTCCAGGTAGCCATAGCCGTTGTGTCTGGTTCAATCGTCTGTAAAATGTCGATAAAAATAGTGAAATAAATCTACTGAAGAACGGTAGCATAAAAAGTAATCTATAACTGAGGATCCTCCGCAGGAGCAGAGATAGCGAGAGGAATTATGTGATGGGGGACTTGATGTAAAATTGAGAGAATTTTAAACAATGTCGTGTGACACCGCTTTGTTCAACGTGGGTCCGCCCATATTCTTCAATTTTATTTCTGACGTGAAACTATGAAAACTAAAAAGAAAAGACTATAAAGAAATCTAAAAATGCATGCGTTAACATACATAACATCAAAACTAAACTATGGTTTATCTACTCCATGCAATTATTTAACATAACATTTATATTAATTTATTATTAAAAGCTAGGCCACTCTTACACAATACATTCAACCAGTGAAGCTTACATAGCGTGCCTCACTTTTATTCATGCTACTTACTTTTACATGCACAACGTAAATACTAGTTTATTCATTTCATAAGCATATCACTCGTTAGCGTAGGACACAACGTCTAGTGTGTCATACAACAAGCTTTTAATGATATGATCTTTAAGACAAACTTCGAAAGAAGTCATTTTAGCTGGAAAATCAATCTTTCAGTGTTGGTAATAGTTATTCGGTAAGTTATTTTTTTGACCAAATAAAAGGTACACTGGTTTGAGAATCAAGGGGTGAAAAATGGTATAATATAAAAAATACTCAATTAATATCTTTTAAAATCATGATATATTTAGTTACAAACAATATCAGGTTAATGAATATATAATTAATTGATTTAGTATAAACCTACGGATAACCTTTATAGTATTTTATTTAAATCGATAATTGGAGTAGGTGTAAAGCTATATGGATTTATCGGGTGTGATTGTATGTTCCAGAAGATTAGATAAATGTAGTGGAGAATGGGGAAATTTGGCTAAATGACAAGTTATCATCTTGAATTTAAGCTTCAAGAAAAATAACCCGAGGGTTGATGCTTGTAAACGGTCTCCTTAAGATCATCATATAAAAATCATTCTTCACATCTAACTTATGAATGAGTCATGCCTTTGAAAGAGCCAGACTAAGAAACGATCACGAATAGTAGCGGTTTGACCAGACTAAATGTCTCACCACAATCCACGCCAACCCGATGAGTTTTACCATCACCTACAAGTCGAGTCTTATGTCTCGCAAAAGAGCCATCAGAATTATCTTTATGAGTAAAAATCCACATAGACCGAATAATATTAACACCTGAAGGACGGGGGACCAACTCCCACATCTTATTTTCAATAAAAGTATTATATTCGTCGGTCATAGTCAATTTCTAATTCGGGTCATTTAAGGCATACACTGGGTTACGTGGTAGAGGGAATTTAGATACATTAGAATGAAGATTAAAATGTCGTTTTGGTTTAAAAATACCCCTTTGACTACGAGTAACCGACCCTTGACTCGAGGTGGAAATAAATGAATCTTGGGAGGCGGTAGCTACCCAAATAAGATATATGTACTGATAATTTAAAGATTATCTTATACTACCGCTATAGTTTAATATGTAATATAAAATTTATTATCGCTTTTATGAAATTATCAAATAATGCTTAATATGATATTTTACTTTTATAAATAATTTAATTGTGTAAATATTTTGTACTCCATAAGTTCTTATTTTGTCAAAACAATTTGAAAAATAACCCGAGCACAATCCATTATCAATGGTTTTTGGACTCAAAATAGAGGTGAATTAACAAATATGGTAGTCTAAAGCCAAATTTTAATATTAGACCTTAGTTTATTAATTTATTTTTAAAAAAGAACTTATGTATCTATATTGGAGTCTATTTTCTTCTGGCTTTTGAGACGTAAAGTTTGAAAATGAGAGAGAGAAAGTGAAAAGATGAGAAGAGAAAGAGAAATATGACTGAGAGAGGGAGCAAGAGTGAGATTTTAAGATTTAGCTATAATTTATCAATATTTTGGAACTAAAGTGTATATTTCGGGTTAATGATACAAAGCTGGCCATTAAAATTCAAGGCAGTCACACTGTTTTATTTTCCCTTTAACCAACCCACAAACATGGAAAGTCCCTAAATTTAAGTCCAAAATACGTGGGGTGGGGTGCATATGCCCAATCTGCTATGGTAAGTAAAATCTTGCTATATTTGATAAATAAGCAAAAAATGTCTATATGCTTAACAAATACATGATCTTATTTAGTTATATGTGTGATTTTCCTATATAAATTTCTTTCTTCTATTGTACTTGCTATGTAATAAATAATATCACAATAATGTTAAATAATTGAATAAATAAGCCTTTGTCACTGCTCTTTTAGTATGCTAATGTATTTTTATCATGTTTTATGTTTTCTCTTATTATATGTCACAATAATACTAAGTTGAACAGCAGTCCACAACAATACACAGTACCAAATCGCAAACCTAATGTAGTAAACAGTGTTGCATAAAACTGGGAATCAAGATTAGTGTCAATACATTCACTTTATGTCTTATGAATCTTGGATCTATTATCATACTCGCTCAAATATCACCTAAAATACACAATAATTAATCATTAAATCGTGTCGATAATGGGACTAAAAACTTATCTGTCACTGCAAATTAATACTATTAATTTAGCAGAAATAAGCAAAATCATTTAGTATCCAATCACAACCCAAAAATAATCCTTCGTAAAGTTATAATCATCAAAATTTAATGATAAAAAGAATAACAGAATCAAGACATTGTTTATATACAGAGGCAGTCAAACTGCTTGAATTTTAAAAATGGAACTTAAATTAACTATAGAATAGTAGTTTCGTAACACTATTACAACAATCAATTTGTGATTCCCAGGATTAGGAAATTAACTTTACCATCTTCGACAACACGACGAAGAGGAAGATTACAGCCAAAAATAAATGAAAAATAGGGCAAAAAAATTCTAGCTCTTCTGTCTAGGGTATTTTCTTCTTTTATCTCGTCCCCTTCTCTATTCATATATCTTTCAAATGCAAAAAGTACAGGAAGAACTACCTCAGAAAGGGAGCAGCTTGGCCTAGTACAAGTCAGCTACACAAGGGCCAAAACATGAAGTAAAACTTAATCGCCAGAAACATACTTCCTTTCCGCATAATATTTTTTCTCGCTTGCTGCTTTCTTGGTATTTCTTTTCTGCATAAGTCAATAAGCCATCATTCATGAAACTCGCTAAAAGACCTTAGAGATGCTAGATTAAGAAGGGGTCGGATATCTAACATGATCAGTTATTCTTTTGTACAAGTTGGATCGATCAATCAGTTTTTATTTATATATAGTTGAAGAAATGAAGAAATACTGGGTAAGGCTGCGTACAATAGACACTTGTGGTCCGGCTCTTCCCCAGACCCTGCGCATAGCGGGAGCTTAGTGCACCGGCTGCTCTTTTATATAGTTGAAGAAATTGAAAACAACTATAGCCATCTCTGTCCAATCATTGGTAGCTTCTTTCGGGAGAAATTTATGAAATTTTATGGTAAGCTCCTTGAATTAATAGTATTTCTGACCTCCAATATTATCAACCATCATAGTTGATCAACATTCAACACTACATGAACCAGGTCACTAAGAAGAAGGTGACCTAAATGCATAACTTGATCCATGGACATATCAACTTCATGTGAAGAAATTGTACATTTTTTGGGGTGTCGGACTTGAGAGTAGCCAAAAGTGCTTCCAGAGGAAGTGGTATATCGGTAAGATTTCATACGCCTCGATGCAAAGAGAAAGGACTAAAAGCATATTTCATAAAGCAATTCCTGTAAACCTATGTTATTACGATGGCACCACCTCTTTTTCTAACATCCCCCACTCCCCCCCCCCCCCCTCTCTCTCTCTCTGTCTGGGTGCACACACAAGCTTAGACTCAAAATCAAAATTGTGTCACTTTAAATCAGAAAGCTTAACAGCTGTAGAGAAATCTCGTCAGAGATAAGAACTTGTAGAGTCATTACTGACGCACCAAATATATCTCATGATTGTCAATTGTGTGTTAGTGTACATCTGAGAATGCGAACAGAAGAAACAAGTCTCAGATCCAAAATTGTAATTTTTTTATCAGAAAGCTAAACAGCTGTTGAGAAATCCAGGAACAACTAAGAAGCTAGAGAATGCTTAACGAAGCATACCACATAAATCTCATGGTTAGCGAGGATTCTTTGAGCAACCGAAGAAGATGTAATATCTTTTGGGCTCTCAATTACTTGGAAGATTCCCATGCTTTTAGGAACTGCATAAGGATCCTGTCTCCCCTGTATCAGAGAAAAATATTTCATTTATAACATGCTTCTCCATATTATATTGTTCATCGGTTTGGAAAACACCAAAGCATTTTTTTCTTGTGATTAGTGGAAAACATAAAGTTGTAGCACAGTATAACCAAGTAGTGTATAGACTTACTTCCATGGAAGAGTTGCTCTCAGAAGCTGTTCCGTGTACAACCACAGAAATGTTGAAAGTTGTTATCTAACCCATACCAAACGAAAGGAGAGAGAAGGAATCAGTGACCAGTAAGACATACAACTTTGCTTTTCTATTACCATGTAGTCGAAACATAGGAATCTAGGGACAAAACACCAAAGTAACCCGTTTAAACAAAAACAGTTTGCAAGAAGTGACAAACACATTTACATCTGTTTTTATTTTATCTTTTTGCATTATGCATCATTGTTTCAGACGTGTTGTGGCAGCACTATTGATGCACTATAAACGACAGAGCATCAGACTTCCAATCATAGCAAAATGGAAAGACGCCATGCCAATGCACCATGTTAGCTGTCGTATGGTACTAGATTGATTATCCAACTAGTTCAAGGTCTTGGTGAAGGATTACCAATATAATCATCAGTTAAAGGGCAGGAATAAGTCTGAGCTCATTATGTGGTCTAGTGAATTGATATGACATTAGACACACAGGTACACAACAAACTAGGGCTTTATCAGATACTACTAGAGATGGCAGTGGATCCTAGACCCGGTGGATCCAGATCGGTTTTTATAGGATATGTATCTTCAAAATTTGGACCCGACGGATTTGGATTGGACCCGGATCCGTTTCTGACGGATCGGATCTGGATCTGGATCTGGATCTTGTATTTGAGATCCGTATCCGGTCTAGATCCGACCCGTGGATCCGTTTTTTATTAAATATATTCATAACCTAGAATGTAATTTTATAAATATTTTCTTAAAATTGCTAAGCACATCATTGCAAGTTTAATTCTCAAAACAAGTTTAATTTATCCTCGCGTTAACTGAAAAACCAAAAAATAAAGAGGTAACTTCGATAATAAAATCAATGTTATATTAGTAAATGATTAACATCTCCATAGACAAGTAGTTAAAATTATATTCACTTCATTTGTGAAGATTCCAAGCACATGCAAGTTCTGCATTGTGAAAATACTAGTCAGCATTTTTCACAACTATTGTCATTGTCCAACATTTTCAATTAATAGCTCACAATCAAAACGAGACAACGAACAAAATATCTCATATGAACATTTCAAAATTGAAACACAGTAAACTGTTAGCTAAGTAAAAATCGTTTGTCAGTTCAAAAAAAATTCTTAGCAAGGCAAAATTTTTTACATGTGGATCCAGATCCGATCCGTGGACCCGGTGGATCCGATGGATCCGGATTTGGATCTGATTTTTATGGACCCGATGGATCTGGATCCAGGTATGAAAAATGGATCTGGATCCGGATCTAGTAGGATCCGGTCCAGATCCGATCCGTTGCCATCCCTAGATACTACCATGGATCCAATTGAACATCTTTAACAGACACAGGCTATTTCTTTTCCTAGCATTTGAGATAAAGCCGCAATGATATTATAGTTCATAGTTCATACACTTCTGGGAAAAGCTGTTTTGCTCTCCCAATGAACTTTTTTCCCCGGAGGAAACAAAATTTTTGAGAGCAAGGGCTCAAGGACATATATCAATAAAAACAAATGCATCTTTTCTTCCTTTTTTATATTAACAAATCAACACCTCTAAGAAACAAGCTGTGGTGCTCTTTTCTGGATAAACAGTTCAACATCAATTAAGAATGCTAAGAGCAAAACTAAGCATACCATATCCTGAGTTACTTCCCAAGGGGCACCGATGATGACCTCATCAACATAACGGCATGCAAGTACACCAAGACTGCGCTCATACAGATTCATCAACGGATACTGATGTCCACAAAGTTCACTATAAGAAATTAAAAGTAATTTTCATTATATAGAGACTCACTATACAAAATCCGGAAATTTAGAAGACAAAAAACGGTTATATTAGAAAGCCAGCCTAAAGTAATGTGTGGTGTAAGAACATACATCAAAACAATAATACCATGTACCTGACAGTCTGATCTGGATAAATACCAACTAAAAGGAAATCTCCAAGCTGCCTTGCACTTCTGAGAACCTGAGAAGGGTAAAGTTATATTGATGCAGGACGACTTGAAACTATTGCCATGAAATGACAACATAAATGAACCTTTACAAAAAAATCTAGATTTACCTCAACATGTCCGGCATGGAAAAGGTCAAATGCACTATCAATATACACCACTCGAGAATTAGGCGCAGGCCCCTACAATTGAAATAGTACACAAATATTTACCTTTGCCTCTCCAGTAAAAGAAAAGGTTACACGGAAATAATCAGAATAAAAGTGAACAAAATTTAGTTTGCTTTGACGGCCATCATGATCATGGTTCTGTATGAATTAAAAGTTCTATCATCTCCCTTCATTGATTCAACTTCAGAAGGAAGCATTTATTTTAACAAGCGATGTTTGACCCATAAGAAATTGTATTCTCCCAACAAAATATGAATCGGCTTTATAGTAGAGCATCAAAGTTTTTATTTAACTTAGCAGTGTAGCTTAATGTTCTTTAATCATGTAGATGTAATGGACTTGATCCGAATTTTAAATGCGCAACAGCTTAGTAATGGAAATCGAACGAATTAGGGCCTTTTATTGATATCAAATGCTTATTACAATCTACTACAAGCTTAGGAACTAAGAGACTTCCATTAACAAGCTTCCGAGCTTCAATTCCTGTAATGTATGAACCAGAAATGAATAAGAATTTGGAATAGAGAAGAGAAGAAGACCGAGAGAAAATAGTGAGAGAAAATGAGAGTACCAGTCCAAATCTGAGTCGGCCCAAGACTGGTGAGGTTGTTATAACAACTTGGGCTTCAATAACCGTCCACTTCATCTGAGCCGTTGATCTAATTAATGAAAGTCTAATCTGCACCGTCCGATTAAAACCAATCTACAGCTCACACGCTTCCACGTGGTCTCCACCGACTTACTCCTTATTACGCCTCTGCTGACCTTAGAACCCTAATTCCCCCTTTTCCTAATTCGACTAGGGTCATAACAGCAGAGTAAATCATCTATGATATTACTAGATAACTAGGTATACAGTTGTGTGCTTGCAAAATTTGAATTTTGAAAGAAGTTAAAAAATAGTTGGGAATAAAATAGATTATATTGATGGTGAAATGGGTCAAAGCAAAGCTAAATGAATTCTAAGGACTCATATAACTGACCTCAACTAGCTTGTGTTTGAAGCATAGTTGTTGCTAATGGGATGTAATAAGAACTTAAGGAGATTTAGCATAAGATAACACCCATTTCAAGGACTCTTCCTTAGCACTTTATCTATACTTTATCGCCACCAGGTTGTACAGGTCTTAGAATCTGTGAAGATTCTAGCATATATGTAAATAAAAAAGGCAGCCTGGTGCACTAAGCTCCCGCTATGCGCGGGGTCCGGGGAAGGGCCGGACCACAAGGGTCTATTGTACGCAGCCTTACCTCACATTTCTGCAAGAGGTTGTTTCCACGACTTGAACCCATGATCTCCTGGTCACATGACAACAACTTTACCAGTTACTCCAAGGCTGCTCCCCTTCATATATGTAAATATAGTAGATAAAATATTTTGTAATTAGGATAGAATATTATGTAATTAGGAATTGATTTCCTTTCCTTTTTAGAACATGTAAATTTAGTTATTTAAACCCCAATAGCTTAAGGGAATAATCAAGCTGAGTTCCACTCATTTTCTCTTCCGATTCACATGGTATCTGAGCCTGGTTAAGCCCAGCCACATAGGAAGAGAAAATTTTAAACTCAGAAAAAAAAATTCACCTGATTCAGGCGAGGTTCCGGCGATCAGATCATCTTTTCAGCAAAATTTCTTGGTTGTCCGACCCTATCCATCCAATTTCCACCTGATACCGGCCAGTTTCCGGCCGTCAGATTTGACTTTTCCGACACCTGCACTATTCGTCACTTTTCGGCAAATTTCTTTTCCACAAATTCCGATAAAACAGTCCGTTTTATTCACTATTTTAGGTAAGATCTGGTTTATTCTGCACTTCAGATCTGTCATAGTTACTGGTAATAGTCTCTTGCTCTTATCAATCGGTTATGGAAGAATTCAATGAGTTGATGCCCGCTACTCCAAGTGTTGAAAAACAATTAGAGCAACGTCAGAAGACTCTGTGCGTGATCAAATTTTGGTAGCCCCACTGTTCCTACTATGGATGACATGTTCGCTCGATTACTACAACTGGCTGCACTGCCTATGTCCTCTAGTCATTCGGTGACACCTGCAGACTCTTCCATTCTAGCATCTCAGACTGGAAATCGGCATGGATGTCGCTCTGGGAAATCTCGGCCAAGGTGTGGGCACTGCAACAAATTGGGCCATACTCAGAATGTGTGTCGCGCTCTCCATGGTAATCCAAAGAATGCTCATGTTGCTCAGACGAAATCCACCGGTAATCCAACCAATCAATTGTTCTCTTTATCTGAGGAACAATACAATGACTATCTTCAGTATCAGGAGAGTAAGCAGGCATTTTCATCAATAGCTTTCGTTTCTTAGACTGGTAATCCTATTGCTCGTATCTCATAGTCCTCCACACTTGGCCCTTGGGTCATGGACTCGGGCGTTTTTGACCACATTTCTGGTAACAAATCTAGATTGTCTAATATTACTTTTTCTCGATCACTTCCCTCTGTTACCTTAGCTAATGGTTCTCAGACCATGGCAACTGAAGTCGGTCAAGCCAATCCTTTACCTTCTTTGACTCTGAATAATGTTCTTTTTGTCCCTGGTTGTCCCTTTAGCCATCTATCAATCAGTTGTTTGGCTAAGGCTTTAAATTATTTCATCTAATTCTTTAGTGACTTCTTTATTATACAGGACCTCAGTACGAGAAGGATGATTGGCGAAGGACATAAGGTAGATGGACTTTATTATTTCAATTCTCCCACCTCCACTACAGTTTGTTCAGTCTCCGACTCTTCAGATTTAATCTACAGACGGTTGGGTCACCCTAGTTTATCCAAACTTCAAAAGATGGTACCTAGCTTGTCCAAATTGTCTAAATTAGATTGTGAGTCATGTCCATTAGAGAAGCACACCCGAGCTACCTTTCCACGTAGTCTAATAATCGTGCAGAGTCTCTTTTTCATTTAGTTCATTATGATATTTGGGGTCCTATTAGAGTTAGTTCTATGTTGGGTTTTAAGTATTTTGTTACTTTCATTGATGATTACTCAAGGTGTACCTGAATTTTCTTAATGAAAGATCGTTCTGAATTATTCTCCATATTTCAAACTTTTTTTGCTGAAATACAAAATCAGTTTGGTGTTTCTATTCACACTTTTCGTAGTGATAATGCACGTGAATATTTATCATCTCAATTTCAATAATTTATGTCTTCCCATGGAATTCTTCATCAAACATCTTGTCCTTACACTGCACAACAAAATGAGGTCGCAGAGGGAAAAACATGCATATTATTGAGACTGCTCGCACGCTTCTCATACAAGCAAATGTTCCATTGCATTTTTAGGGGATGCAGTACTCACCTCTTGTTATCTAATTAACTGTATGCCTTCCTGTGTTATTCAAAATCAGGTTACGCACTCTGTTTTGTTTCCCAAGTCAATCATATTTTCTCTTCCACCACGTGTCTTTAGGAGTACATGCTTTGTCCACATTCACTCCAGAAAAAGACAAATTGGATCCTCGTGCTCTTAAATGTCTCTCGGTTATTCAAGGGTACAGAAGGGATATCGATGCTTCTCACCTAACCTCCAGTGATACCTTATGTCCACTGATGTTACTTTATTTGAAGGTCAGCTCTACTTTACATCCTCTTAGCAGTTAAGCATTTTTGAGGTTCTACCAGTTCCATCCTTTGGGGATCCCGCCATAGTCTTCCCTTCCATATCATCTCCTACAGCTCCATCTTCCTCACCTGTACCTCCACCACTATTGGCTTATCATCATCGTCCGCGTCCAGATGACTCATGCCCGCCACCAGAATCCTTACCTGCTGAGGACTTGTCTACACAGGGTCCCCCATTGCCACTCGCAAAGGTAATCGCTCTACTCGTAACCCTCATCCTATCAATACTTGTTTGAGCTATCATCGTTTGTCACCGGCCCATTCTATCTTTGTATCATCACTATCATTTGTGTGTCTATTCCTAAGACTATAGGTGAAGCTCTTTCTCATCCAGGTTGGCAACAAGCTATGATTGAGGAGATGTATGTCTTACACTCTAGTGGTACTTGGAAGCGCGTTCCTCTGCCTCCAGGTAAGTCTACAGTTGATTGTCGTTAGGTATATACAGTGAAGGTTGGCCCCGATGGACAAATTGATCATTTGAAGGCTCGACTAGTTGACAAGAGTTATACACAGATTTTTGGTCTTGACTATGGTGATACTCTCTCATATGGCTAAGATTGCTTCAGTCCGTCTTTTTTTATCTATGGATGTTATTCACCATTGGCCTCTTTACCAGTTGGATATCAAAAATGTCTTTCTTCACGGAAATCTTGAAGATGAGGTATATATGGAACAACCACCTGATTTTGTTGCTCAAAGGGAGTTTAGTAACATGGTGTGCACATTATGACGAGCACTTTATGGCCTGAAACAGTCTCCTCGAGCATGGTTTGGAAAGTCTAGCATGGTTATTCAGGAATTTGGCATGATACGAAGTGAAGCTGGTCATTCTGTGTTTTATCGTTATTCTGCTCCAGGTTTGTGCATGTATTTGGTGATGTATGTTGATGACATAGTCATCACAGGTAATGATGATGAGGGAATTACCAAATTGAAACATTACCTTTTCCAGCACTTTCAGACTAAGGATCTTGGTCGATTAAGGTATTTCTTAGGCATTGAGGTTGCTCAACCCAAAACAGGAATTGTCATTTCACAGAGGAAGTATGCACTTGATATTCTTGAGGAGACATGATGACAGACTGTAGGCCTATTGATTCTCTAATGGATCTAAATGTTAAACTCCTACCAGGTCAGAGGGAGTCTCTATGATCCTGAAAGATATAGAAGGTTGGTAGGAAAGTTGAATTATCTCACAGTGATTCGACCAAATATTACCTTCCCGGTTAGTGTTGTAAGTTGGTTCTTGAATTCTTCTTGTGACAGTCATTGGAATGCAGTTATTCGCATCCTTCCATACATAAAATCTGCTCCAGGGAAAGGACTACTATATGAAGATCGAGAACATGAGAAAATTGTTGGCTATTCAGATGCAGACTATGCAGGGTCACCCTATGACAAACGATCCACTCCTGGATAGTGTTTTAGTAGGGGAAATTTGGTGTCTTGAAAAAGTAAGAAACAACATGTGGTTGCTAGATCTAGTGCAGAACAGAATATCGGGTTATGACAGTAGCGGCATGTGAACTCATATGGATCAAGCAACTACGGAAGGAGTTGAAATTTGGAGAAATTAAAGAAATGAAACTTGTGTGCGATAATGAAGTTGCACTTCACATTGCATCGAATCCAGTGTTCCATGAGAGGACCAAACACAGAGATTGATTGTCATTTTATCATATAGAAGATACTCTCCGGAGACATCGTCACAAGGTTCGTGCGGTCAAATGATCAGCTTGCAGACATATTCACCAAGTCCCTAACCGGTCCCAGAACGAGCTACTTATGTAGCAAGCTTGGTACATATAATTTGTACACGCTAGCTTGAGGGGGAGTCTTAGAATCTGTGAAGATTGAGCACATATATAAATATAGTAGATAAAATATTTTGTAATTAGGATAGAATATTATGTAATTAGGAATTGATTTGTATTGATTTCCTTTCCTTTTTTAGAACATGTAAACTTAGTTATTTAAACCCCAATAGCTTTAGGAAATAATCAAGTTGAGTCCCTCTCATTTTCTCTCCCGATTCACAATAGGTAATATGGGAAGTAATTGTGATAGACTTCAAGAAGTGTTTCTCAAAACCTAATTTGCTCGGACTCGGGTGCAGGTGTCTGATACGGGTGCGGATCTAAAGGTTGGATCCTTCATTATCTAAATTTTAAAATTCGGGGATACGGATCCAGGTATGGATATGAGTACGGGGATTCCGCTAAAAGTAATTCAAATATCTAAAAATAGAGTTATAAAACCTAAATTATGAGATATTATGTGAAAACCTCGAGGAGAAAATAATGATCAAGAGGAGAATTTCGGAAGGAGATAAAAGGAAAAGGAGTGACATAGGAATTTATATATACAAGGTATTCCATTCAATTTCACCTTAGCTTTTGTTTTAATTTAAGAAATCATTGAATCTGTCTGGAATTTCTCCGTCGATTTTGGTCAAAGTACCAAAAATGGTTGACCAGATCGGATACAGATCTCACACCCACACCCATGTCGTGTCGACACGGGTGCGGCACCGAAAGTGAAGAGTCCGAGCAACATAGCTCAAAACCATCCAGCTTGCATTAATTATTAGAAGAGATTACATGATTCAACCAGCCTAAAAGCAGGGTTTATATTTAAGTTAAAGTCATCATTATAAGATTCTCCATTTCAAGTGTCATCTGGAGAAGATAATTGGTGAAAGAAAGGGCAATGGGCTCTTCAGTTTACACTATCTAAATTGCTGTAAAGTATTCATTCAGAAGTAAATCCTCCACGGAAAATTTGTTGTACGGTTGATTTTGTCCTTCAATTTAATACTCAAAAAGTTCAAATCGATACCACAAGAAAAAAGTAAACACACTCAAGTCTAACATGAAGCTTCACAAAGAATGATTACAATTTATGGTACCTTCCCATTTGAAAATTGCACTATTCGTCTTGAAGTGGGCAAAAAATGAGATATCTGACCGCCCTTAGCCTGTTTTTCAGCACCACATTTATTTTTTATATCATCAGCTTTGCCAGCGGGAGATGAATTGGAGCAATCTTGAGGAGTACTTTTAGCAGAAGAAAGAATCCTCCCTAAAAGAAATGTGACCCAAAACAAGCATCATCAAAATCGAATAGCAACCTAATTGCTCTTAGCCACTATCTGAGTCGTAGAAACAGTACTTGTTTTAATTTTGAAAAACTGTTTCAAAAAGGTATGTTTGATCTATTTCATTCACTAGTTTTTGGCAAATCAATTTGGGAGCAATTGAATTTTTGTAACTGTTAGGAAAATAAAGAGTGCTTCTGTGAACCATAAGAGGGACTTGGGCAGAAAAAATGGACGTTCAAATGGTGTCGAAGAGCATGCTTTTCTAACAATCAAAACATTGAAGGCATATGAAGAGCAGAGAAAATGGGAGATCACTTGCCTCCGTAAGTTTCTATGATATACATACTTTCTATACACATGTAGATACATATATAGATATAGCACTTGCGGAAAAAAACAATTTCGAGAAAAATCATGTTAGTTTGTACGACTCATTTGGTGAAGATGCTTTGCAGCAGATCAAAACTTTCAAAACTTATCAAGAAAAGGAGAGATGTAATACCTACAATGTCTGTGCTGGAGACACCTTCAGTTCGTTTAATTTGCTTGTACCGACCAGCTTTTTTGGCTAAGGCATAAGCATCAGTTCCATCTGGAAGTAGACAGGGATCATCACCGTGTACAATGTAGTCAATATTATACTCATTGAATAGACGGTTCATGAAGTCTTCAGTAATTGCATAAGGAGCACTACAAATCACTTCATCCACCCACTTCAACCCACTAACAAGAGCAAGTCTGCGGAGGACCTCAAATTAGTAACACACTAAAGTTCCAGTTAACTGAAAGCGTTAAATTACACCAAAGTGTTTCCTCATAAGAAAATGAATGAAATAAGTGGAACTACATTCTTGATCATGTACTTGAAGTTAATCTTGTATAATACAAGTACTTAAAAGTTTTACTATTAAACACGACTCAATTTCACACCAGATGTACTAACATATCACAGAAAAATCAGAAAACAGATAAACAGAAGCAAATACTGCAAGCGGAGATACTTAAATTTTAAATAATTCTCCTCAATAGTCCACTTTATGTCTCGAATAATCGTAGCATTCATTTTGTTAGGTTCATCAAGTTACAAAATCAAAAGCAATTTCAAGAAACCATTGATGGACTTGTTCCTGCTAACGGACGGCCCTATTAGGGGTTTCCAATTACAACCCTCAAGCTCAGAGATGGGCTAGAAGAACACGATAACTCTAGTCAATACATATGTCGATGATTGCTAGCAACATCCTACTAATATCTCTGGATTTATAAATGTTCATACCATTAGGAACTGGAACCTTCATGAACCATATAGGATAATATAAACACATTCTACAGTACGACTGAAAAGTAGATCTTAGAGCATATCAATACTTTTTTCCTTTATCCTTGCGCAAGATATTTCGAGGAAGGGAAATAAAAGCTACAGTAAAAGATTTAGAGGCGTAGAAACAAATGGCATTTTCTCATACCTTTCTTCCATGCATAAAACTGGAGGACCCTTAGTGGCTATGATTTCCTCGTCACTGACAACTCCAACTACCAATTCATCTCCCAAAGCTTTTGCTTGTCTCAAAGCATTTGCATGGCCATAGTGCATCAGGTCAAAACAACCATCCATATAAACACGAACACGCTTCTTATCATGCTTCTTTTTATGAAAGATACTTAGATCAGGAAAAGGATAAAGTAGAGTAATCCCGCCAAAATAGCTCGTGGACAAACCGAGCAAGGCTGCAGTCAGCATGATCCCACCAAAAAGGCGTGGGTAGTAATACATCCCTTCCCAAATCCAATTATTGCTTTCGAAATCCATTGATCCTCCTCTGCCTTCCTAACTGTCTCACACTCCTTGAAGGGCCTCTTTATGCTACAAAAGAGGAAGAGAGACCCTGCAATTAAAAGCAACAAACAAAGAAGCAAAAAGGAAGAAAGTGAATTATGGAGATCAATTTTTCATCCAAACAATATTCAATAGTCCCCCTTTCAATCTGAAATGAGAAAAAGAACATATTAACCTCACATACAACAACAACAACAACAACAACAAACCCAGTGTAATCCCACAAGTGGGGTATGGGGAAGGTGGTGTGTACGCAGACCTTACCCCTACCTTGAGGAGGTAGAGAGGTTGTTTCTGAAGACCCTCGGATCAAAGAAAGATGAAAGAGAAGGCAGTAGCAACAAGCAGAAACAACAGCAAGATAATACAATAATTGAGGCTAAAGAAACAATAGGTAGTAATATAAGTCTACGAATACGAAAATACAAGAATAATACTAATACTCTGGGACATATTAACCTCACATATGCAGAACAAATTAGATCGGAATATTCAACTAACGAAACCAATACATAATTAATCAAATCTCATCATTTAAGCAATATAAAACCCCCAGGCATAATTCCTTTAATGCAACAACCAGAAAGATTAAAATCAATCATAATTCAAGAATGTCACACAACCAAAGAAAGTAAATTAAACGAGCCGTGTTTTTTCCAAATAATATTAAACAATCTTTTACCTATACAAAACAAATTAGATGAAAACTTCAATAAGTAGCACAACTTGGGTAACAAAATGACCAAAAGATGCAAACTTTATTGCTACAACCAACCTAAAATCAAGAAGAAATCAAGTAAAATATACGAGCCGGGTATTCTCCAAATAACATTAAACAATCTTTTCAGTTTGAGCTGAGAAAAGCATAATCTTAACCTCATTACCTATGCAAAAAAAAAATTAGATGAAAAACTTCAAAAAGTATCAAAAATTGGGCAACAAAATGACCAAAAAGATGCAAACTTTATTGCTACTACCAACCTAAAATCAAGAAGAAATCAAGTATACTGAATATAGAGATATGAAAAACCAATCAAAACATGAAATAAAACAAAAACTAGAAAGATGAAAATCAGAAAATAAGATCTGAAAATGCATCACGCAATTGAACATTAACATTCACCAAAACTCCAAATCCAAACACAATGCAATATATCATCTAGAGCATATATACAGCTGACAATTGAAACACAAAATTACTAAATATACAAAAAAAAAACATAACTTTCCACAATAACAAGAAAATGGGTATGCAAAAAACAAAAACTTTTCCACAATAACAAGAAAATCAGGAACCTGAAAGAGGGTGATTCAAAATTTCAACAAAACTAATGGTGGAATAAATGAAAAGGGGTGTATGATTTGTTGCTGTATTTTTTACAATGAAATTAACGCCACATCAGAATCAGAATCCCAAAACAAAAAAAAATTGGCTGATCGAATCTTAGCCTTTCTTCCTCCTTTTACCCTTTGTTTCTTTCTTTCTTCTTTCTTTGTTCCCTTAATCGTAAGGAGATGCACAAATATCTATTGTCGTCTTTCTTTTTCCATTTATATATCTGTTACTTCTTCCAAATTTGTGCTCCTAAGAAGGGAAACTAATATTTAAGTTCAGAATAAAACTTTATATACTTTTTTCAAAATTGAATTTCTTAATATTAAGATGATCAGCCTGTGTGGATATATTAATCTCCTTATTTGAAAAAGTTTTTGCTTTTTTATTGTGAGAAAAGTAATTGCTGAGATTCGCGCAGAAATATCCACTTTGAATTTTAAAGAGAAGTTCGAAAACATATTTATTCTGATATAGACGGAGAAATGCACTGGAGTACCGATGTCTATCATACACCCGAATTTACATGTAGTACTACAACAACATACCCAGTGTATTCTTTATAATCAGAATATAGGGAGGATATAGTGTACGCAGATTTTATTCGTGGAGATGGAAAGACTGATTTTAAAAGACCATCGGCTTAAGTAACGTATAACAAAGTAATTTGAAAAAGAAAGTATAAAAGTAATAAGGCAGAAAAATAATAGGGATAGCTCAACATAGTGCATGAAGCAAACTAATATAAAAACCGAAGCACAAGAAATAACCAATAGTATCAGAGATCAACGAACAAGAAATTACGAGGAAAATGCTAATACTAACTATCCACCAAATTTATCCAACGCTCATCTATCTTCTAACCTTCTACCATAATCCGCAACCTCCTTACCTTCTTATCTACAGTCAAGTCCTCGGTAAGCTGAAAATGCGTCATGTCCTGTCTAATTACTTCTCGTAATACTTCTTCAGCATACCCCACCTCTCCTCAAAACCAACACTGCTAACCTCTCACACCTTCTCACCGGGGCATTGACACTTCTCCTCTTCACATGCCCGTACTATTTCAGCCTCGCTTTCATCACCTTGTTCATCACATAGATCACATCCACATTGTCCCAAATATCTTCATTCATAACTGTATCTATCTTAGTATGCTCACACATCCACCTCTGCATTTTCATTTCCACAACCCTTATCTTCTGGATATGAGAGTTCTTAACTGATAAACATTACGCCCCATATAACATAAATATGTTTAATCAGTTAGAAAAGAATTTTGTCAATATTAAATTAATAATTTATGTCTGGCAAAAAAAATTTGGGAAAAAAATTACTACTCCCTCCGTCCCAAAAAGATTGTCCTAGTTTGACTTGACACGAAGTTTAAAAAAATAAAGGAAGATTCAATAAATCTTAGATATTTGTTTGACGGTAAATCATCTCATAAAGTAAAATTGTTTCTAAATATAGAAATGTGATAATTTTTTTTAAACAAACTAATAAGGAAAATAAGACAGTCTTTTTGGGACGAAGAAAATATGTTTTTTACTTTGAAAAAATAGCTTATGTTGTTATTCAAAAGACTTGTTTTTTACTAAATTCTTATCAAATAGTTCAAACTTTCTAAGATAAGCATTTTTAAAAACAAAAAAAAAATGGCTCTCTGGAAACTTGGCCAAACAGGCGGGAAGTAGAGTAGGGACTTAATTTTTTTTTTAAAAATTATTGAGAGACCCTTCTGCTAAAAAAAAAAAAAGAGAGAGAGAGAGACCTTATTATGTAATTTAGGAATATATGAATGATAATTTTGGTGTAAAATGTAAGAACTATCTAATCCTATGTTTGTTTGAAATTCTTAATTTCGGTACAAGTAATTTCAAGATTATTTATACCATAGTTTTGGGTGGGTGGGTGTGTATCACAATTCATTTGTGTTTTCCCAAATCGATTTCTAATTTTTCTTTTTCTTTAGTAAACATCTCATGATACACAATAGATTTCAACGTCGAAATTTCATGGTAGTGTAGGTGTGAATGTCAATTTCAGTTTTGGAAATTCAATTTAAAAAAAAAATCTCTGACCCGGCCCGGCCCACTAGAAAAAATAGATATAATCCGATACGTTCGGCAATATAAACCGAACATATCGATTTTTTTTAAAAAGTTGGATTCGTTTTTTTTTTTAAAAAACCAATTTTTATTCGGTTCATATTTTTCGGATACAAAATCGATATGAACCGATATACGCCCACCCCTACTAGTACTATAAAATAACCAAATGATAAAGATGTTATTTGCCAAAACTCTTCGGTCAAAGTAGGGGTGGCCAACGGGACGGGCTCAGGGCGGGTTTATGCGGCCCGGGGCCCGGCGGGTTCTGCCATCGTCTCGTCCCGGTACCGGTCCCGTTGGATAAGGGGACCGGGACGGGGCGGGTTTATTTTTTATTTTTTCACTTAATTTTAAAAAAAAACATATATATAAACACCTCAATAATTGAACAAGATAGTGTAATAAAAATATCCTAAGGTTTTTTTTATGTCTCTTATATTATTTAATAAAAATATAATATTTTTGTAATACAATTGTCAAAATATTAAGGGTAGGGGGGAGGCAAAAAATGACCGTCGCACAACGGCCAAAATATAAAATGGCCGTTGTGCAATGATTATTTTGTGCAAAGGGAGGCTTTGGGGCGGGACGGGGGGGTCTGACGGGACTGGGGCGGGCCAGGCCCGGGCGGGACGAGCCCAAGTCCCGTCCCTGTTCGAGTCCCGTTACTGATTAATTATTTTTTTTACAACGGGGTCGGGGCGGGACCGGGCAGACCCGTCCCATTGGCCACCCTTAAGTCAAAGTGGTATTTCTTTGAAAAAATCAAGATTAAAATTTTGAAACAAAAAATTATATATATGTTTTATATTATGCATCATATATATCATTTCTAATCCAGAGAACCAAATATCTGTCAAAAATTATATCTACTAAATATCTTGTTATTTAATAATTTCCCTAAATTAAAAATTCATATTATAATGGTTGTATAACTTATTTCCAAATCAAACCACCTCTAAAAGATTGAATGGAGAAACCCAAGAATGAGTCCCGTGTCATTTCCAGTCATGTGTTACACATTTAATTTCTTAAAATTACACAAAAGGGGATAAAAGTAACAAACACTCAGAGAACTAAATTATATGTATATAAGAGTTTACTATTCTTTGTGTTTTTGCCGATGAAATAAGGAGGTTTAGGGACTGATCTTGCAGTTTTAACCTCATTAAAGTCTTTGCAAAATTTAAATAAAACATATAAATGAGAGCGATTCAAAAAGTAGTATCTGAATCATCCAATTCATGCGAAGCCAAAATTTGCTGATAATTAACTAAAATTTTACAATCATATTTGCTTCTCTCTATTCATAAAATGAAGATATTAGAATAAGAAACATTTGTAATCATACCGACAGTGATTTTCTCTTTCTTTTTGGGTACTAGAATCTTATTTTTTATAGTACTGTAGCAAGTTTATTTCAGATTTGTTTTTATGGAAAAAAAAGAAGAAGAAAGAGAGAATAGAGTCAACATTTTTCTTAGGACTGGTAGATCTCTTAGGTTGTCACTTTCCGTGGACAAATCGCATAGTTAATTAATTAAATAAATTTAATTGTGTTAAACAAAGAGAAAATATAATTATGTAATCAATCTTCTTCTATATATGATGATTTTTTATCGGATGTCCCGAAGGGACAATATATATGATGATTGCACATGCTTCCTTTTGGCCCTTATGACATTAGTAATTAACTAAGTAATCTTATTAGCTAAGAGAGGGCATTCTTAATTACACTGTTAATTTCAATTGTTATATAAGAAGGAGAAACGTCAACCGTATTAAAGTTTGGTATAAGACAATTTCAATTCTAGTGACGACTTAGCTACCTAGACCATAAAAGGTATTACATAAATATTTTCATGAAGAAAAAAAGTAAATAGTAAATTTTCGCTCAATTTGACAAATGTTGTAATTAAACTTCAACCTTTATAATCATCAATAATGTACAATATTTATCGTAGTACAAAAATATTTAAATTACGTAATTAACCAACCTAATTATAATAGGAAATATAATTCTACCTAAAATAGGAGACCTAATTACAACAATAATACAATTCTTAGGGATGGCAATTGGGCGGGGCGGGTGCGGGTACCCCCTCCCCCGCACCCGCCAGAAAATTTTATACCTGCCACCTGTGGCGGGTACAATTTCAACATCCATACTCGCCTAGACGGGTCTATTCCTAAATCCACACCCGCTCCACCACCCAAGTGGATATACGCCACCCATCAATACCCGCCAGCCATATCAGCCTATTCTCCTTCTCTTCTCTATTGAAACCTCACATGCTGTGTATTTTCTCTGCAAACCAAAACAGTAAACTCCCAAAAATTAAAACTTCTTCACTTAAGACATCAAAATAAGAAAATACACAGAATTACAGTACTTTTCATCGACTAAAAGAACACGAAAAAAATTAGGAACTTCAATTAAACATCAAAATAAAGAAAAACTCAGAATTTACAGTAGTCTTCCTTGACCAGATAACATATCTCACAAAAATAACATCAAACACATTAGGAACTTCTGCCCTTGAACTTTAAAATAAGAAATACTCTTAATTGAAAATAATAAATGCTTACATTGGAAGGAGTTGAAAAATTAGGAAGAGGTGGCTTGTTCTTGTTCTTCGGAGCCATTTGAAATTATTATGTTATGTAACAAAATGATCTTTTGTAAGGATATTGCAGTGAAGAACAAAGAGCGGGACGAGAACATGGAGAGTAATGATCTTTTGTAAGGATATTGCAGTGAGAGCAAATAGCAAGACGAAGGTGGCGAGCAACAAGGAAATTAGCCTGATGAACCTTAACATCACATGGAAAACAGAGAAAAGTCGAATCAGATGAGCAAAATAGTGCGACTTCGTGCGTCTAGGGTTTCCACGCCTTTTGAAGGGAAAAGAACAAATGGGCATTTTACCCTTCTCTTATTTGCCTTTGACGAATTGATATTGGGCTTGAGATTAATCGGCCTGGGCTTAATTTAAAATGACTTGAAATAAAAAATAAAAAATCAATTTGTACTGGGATTATGGGGCCGGTAGGAGGACGGTTGGATAGGGGCGGGGGAGGCAGGTATATGCAAATCCACCATCTACCCGCCTACCCGTGGCGGGTACATTTTCAATACTCATACCCGCCTATTACCTACCAAAGTTATACCCATACCCACCCCAACTAAGGCGGGTGCGGTGCGAAATTCGCAAAATTATACTCACCTGCCATCCCTAACAATTCTACCTAAAATAAGAGATATACAATTAATGAAAGAATATTCAGAAAATATTCTATTACACCCCCGCAGTCGAAGCGGGAGGTTCACGAACATTGAGACTTGCACGAAAATCATCAAATAGTATGCGTGGAAGTCCTTTGGTAAAGATATCATCAATCTAATATCTGGAAGGAACATGAAGGACACGAACTTGACCACGAGCCACTTTTTCGTGAATGAAATGAATGTCCATCTCAATGTGTTTAGTGCGCTGATGTTGGACGGGATTGCCGGAAAGATATATCGCACTAATATTATCGCAGTAGACTAGTGTTGCCTTTTGAATCGGGCAGTGAAGCTCAAGTAGAAGGCTACGGATCCAACAAGACTCAGAGACGACGTTGGCGACACCTCTGTACTCTGCTTCGGCACTGGATCGGGATAGTGTAGGTTGCCTTTTGGAAGACCAAGACAATAGGTTATCTCCGAGAAAAACACAGTAACCAGACGTGGAGCGTCGGGTGTCAGGACATCCACCCCAGTCAGTATCTGAAGTGAAGTGTATCTTGGACGTATAGTAAAATACGTTTGAGGGCATGCATGTGTGCTTCCGTCGGATTGTGCATGTGTAGGCAGATTTGTTGCACAACATATGATATGTCAGGTCTCGTGAATGTGAGGTACTGCAGGGCCCCAACCAAGTTACGATAGTGAGTCGGGTATGAATATGGGGGGCCGAAATCAGCGCTGAGCTTGGAATTGGTGTCTACTGGCGTGTGAGATGGTTTGCAAGATGTCATGCCTAGACGGTCAATGATCTCTTCGGCATACTTCTTCTGACACAAAAATAGGCCGCCAGAATGTCAAGTGACAGAGATGCCCAAGAAATAACCCAGGGCCCCCAAATCATTCATAGCAAACTCAGAGGAAATGAAAGACACAATGGACCAGCGTAGAGCATCAAATGATGTGGTGAGGATGATGTCATCAACATATAATAATAGGTAATCCATGTTTGTACCCTTGTTGTAAATGAACAAGGAATGATTGAATATGTTGTGTGAAAAAACGATAGAGGAGACATAATCGGCGAACCGCTGATACCATGCTCGAGGAGCCTATTTCAGTCCATAGAACGATTTTCGCAACAAACACACATAATCCAGATGAATAGGATCCCTGAATCCATAAGCTGATGCATATATACCGTTTCATGAAGATCCTCATGTAAGAAGACATTCTTGACATCAAGCTGATGAATAAGCTAAGACTTGGATATGGCAATGTTGAGGATGGTCCAGATAGTTGCGGGATTTATGAGCGGGCTGAACATTTCATCACAATCTAGTCCCACATGTTGAGACATGCCATCACATATAAGACGAGCCTTGTACTTCTCAAAAGAACCATCAGATTTCTTTTTATGTCTAAAAATCCACATAGAACGAATAATGTTAGCATCAGGTGGACGAGGTACTAGGTCCCACATCTTATTATCAATAAAAATATTATATTCATCAATTATTGTGGCTTTTCAATTAGGGTCGGACAAGGCATCCTTCGAATTTTGAGGGACAAGGGAAGGGACAACTGAACAGATAGGTTAAACAACCATTTAGGTTTATGAATTTCGTGCATGACACGGGTTTTCATGGTCCGAGAGCGTGTCTCGGGATGTGGGATGGGAGGGGGGGTGTGCCGCGGGATTGGCTGGCCAATGCTCAGTTTGCCGAGAGGTGGCTGCGGAATCACAAGGTGGGCTGTCCCGGGCCACCGTCGGTAGAACTGGGTGGGCAGTGTGTCCCGGACTATCCGAGGTTGGGGCGGGTGTCGGGGTCTGGGACAACGGACTATGTAAATGATGAATTAGAAAAGGGTTCCGACCATCATCTCGAAAGTCATAGAAATATCGAGGTGGTGAGTTTTGATTAGGCAAAGGGGAATTGGGACACATCAAATAGGACATGATGTGAAATAATAATTTTATGGCTTGACAAGTCATAGCATAAGTAACCACGATGATTGACGGGGTAACCCAGAAACACACACAGCGAAGACCGGGGTTGGAGTTTGTGAGTAGTCGGATGGAGAGGATAACAGAGACATCCAAAGATACGCAAGTATTGGTAGGAGGGGTTCCTACGAAATAGAACTTGAGTGGGCGACCGTTGAGCTATAGACTTGTTTGAGATTATATTTAGGAGATATGTGGCCATTGCGAACCTGACGGTCAATAATAGCCACTAGAATCTCCTCGTAAGACATGCTATATTTAACTCCTATAATTTCTATAGGAACAACCAGAGACGGGTCCCCTATGAACTTCTTCAACATTGAGACGTGAAATACTGGGGGTAAAACCTCCAACTCTCGAGGTA